>HG993131.1:11250000-12500000 GCA_905231865.2 Boloria selene
ACGGTTAGATGTTAGTGTTTACAAGTAAGCTAACATTTTTGGTTAGCTTGTTTCGTCATTTTTTGGAGCCACGCCTTAACCGTAAATTGATGTTTGATTGCTTGAAGTATTGATATTTTCAATTAGTCCAACATAAATTTGTATTAAAGAAAGAAAATACCAGTTAGTTTACTAATATTTGATTGGATTTACTGACGCTGAACACAAGACATATATTTTAAAATTATTTTTTTTACCTCCGAAGGCGACCAGCGAGCAGTTCCCCAATACATCACCCATCCTTTGCTGATTACAAAAGTCATAGCTCGCACCAACTCTATTAAAAAAATATTTTATTACAACTGTCCCAAAAATGAAACTTCAATTTTTAATTTTGATATCAATAGAAATTTTGCTTACCCTCCATAGGACAAATGGGATCAGTTTTATGTAACAGTACAACATCGATATAATCGACTTGAAGTCTTTGTAAGGACGCTTTTACGCTTTCAACTACATGCTTCCTAGATAAACCCCTTTCATCCGACCTGTTAGCATGAGGAAACCTAATAAATTGAGATATAATATTAGGTACTATCGAAGCCAAAAGTTTAAAACCAAGCATTAGTTTGGTGTAGCAGCAATGTAAAATGTAGTGCTATAAATCAATAAAATTAGTGTTTTTGGCGTTTACTTATTGATAAAATTAAAAAAAATGTTTATATTGCTTAATGTTTATACTTAATTCTTCGTTTTTATTTTTAAATTAAGGGTACTGAGAAAAACATGCACACCCATGTCATTCAAAGTTATAGAAATAATAAGTGAGTAGATTATAGATGAAAATATTAAATAGGAAATAATTCATATTGTTTTTTCAAACTCATATACTTACTTAGTACTCCAATATACTTTTGTAGTTATAATAATACTCGTTCGTCTTATATTTCTCTTTTTAAGTATTTTGCCCAATTCGACTTCTCCTTTAGCTGCAATCGCGAAATTTTAAAAGAAGGAGAATTAAACAGCTTCTTATTAGAAAGGAGAATTAAATATCTTTAAGATTCTATTAATAATTAATCATTGTGAAATTGGTTTTAAATGTTTATTTTTCGTACTTACCACAATGAGCT
Organism: Boloria selene; assembly: GCA_905231865.2. Taxonomy (NCBI): domain Eukaryota; kingdom Metazoa; phylum Arthropoda; class Insecta; order Lepidoptera; family Nymphalidae; genus Boloria; species Boloria selene. The sequence goes on from HG993131.1 coordinate 11,251,113, forward strand.
TCCGACAAGTCAAACAAATTGACACCATTTTCTAAAGCAGTGATTACGATATCTTCAGTGCAATCCTCGCTCAGCATCGTCCACAACCCAAGACCAATATTTGGTACCCTCAAGCCAGACTTGCCTAAATTTTTGTACCGAAGACCAGGAGTGACCGACGATGGCATACTATTGTGGTTGCCAGCGTATACTGACATGTGCTTTGATATATTCATCTCGCCGGCTGCAGGTGAAACTTAGTATTTGGGATAGTTTCGAATTGTAACATTTTAAAGCTGTTGCTATTTTAATTAAAGTCATTTACAGATATTTTAAACTCGTTTTGTTTTTTTTATCTTATTTTACAGATATAAGCTACACTTACCTTGATCCAGCATCTGCTGTGAATTCGCACTAAATTCATCCATGCAATCAAGTGAGGCAATGGGGGCACGACATCTGAGCAACAATTATACACAGATTATTAAATATTTTTCTAATTCTACTGTTTTTTTCCTGCGTTTATTTATTATATTTCAATACAATTGGAAATTATGACTCTTTAGATAAATTAAGAATATTATATTTCTAAATATAATACATTTTTGAAACAAAATCAATAATTTTTCTTTCTTTGCAAACTTTTCTTTTTCTTCCATGTTCTTTTGATTTTTATTCTTAACAAATACAGCGTTATGAGTCAAATGTTCTTGTCCAAATTTAGAAATTTCAGTATTATGTTAGTATGTTGTTCGTTATTAATTAGTGTATTAATTAATTGCTAGTATATTTTTATATATATGTACCTACATTTACTTATTATACTTTATTTTTTACTTATTTCAATTATGCTTTTATATTTGTTCAGATATTAATTAAGCACACAAGTTTTTAAAATATTTCTTCTATTATATATTACCTAAATCTAATCTAAATACTTTCTACTCTGAATATTAAGATTAAGTATTCATTTAAATATAGTAAATATAGCTAGTTACCTGTCAATGTTCATATACTTGTAGTTGATAATAAAGGTACTTAATACTACTCTACTTATCTATGCGTTTTCTAAATTGATGAGAAAGGATAACATTATCAGTGATAAGGTAAACCTATGTATATAAAAGTCAATTATGTATCAATATGTTAACTATGTAATAATGTATTATCTAAATCTCAAAAATGCTGTTAAACCAAAAAGTTTAAAGTTCTAGCTATTTTTATTGTATGGATATCTAGGTCTAGGGGCGAACCCGAGCGAAGCGAGGGTAAGTGTTAGTTGTCTAGTAATTATAACTCTTTTAAAGACAGACTCATATTATTGTTTCAATTAAATAAGATCTCTTACAAAACAAAAGGTCTCTTAAAAACCCTTTTAGTGATTTTGACACTCAGCACGACTACTAGCTATAGGTACATAGTCCCTCTTCATACTTTTTTATGTAACATAGATAAAATCAATATTGTAGTACATTTACATTTAAGTATCCTGCGTCCTAAGTTTGTACATCATTATTTATAAGTAATGTCTCTAATATCTAGTCAATAAATATCTATAATAATATCTATCCTATTTCTATCGACATTTTACTAAAAAGCGATAGAAGTGAGGCTAAAAGGTCGTTATTAGCGAGGAAAAGGGTTACTACGGGTACGGGTTTCAGAAACTATGAGGCACAGTAATAATAAAGCAACGTTGGATCATTTGATACTGTACCTTACAGGTTATCTCTGTAGCCAGCATGATGCAAGCCAAGCCTCGTATTAAGTATTCGGCAATATCTTAAGCTTTTTGTCTGTACCTATACCTTAGCCGGATCACGTTGTTTTAGTACTCGATTTGTAATTTCTTTTAATATTACAAAAAAGAACTTGAACAGTAACGCTTAAATGTCTTAAGTGAAGTCTACTTTAGTAGCTTCTAGAGATAATTTTTTTTTATTGCGATCAGGCCAAAGTTTTTTAAAATACTTAACAATTTCGCATAAGATACGTCGCCTTCGGTGCCTGCCAATTCGCATGCGTCGTTCGTTGTGCGTTGCAGCGGAGTGCTTAGCTTTCCGTTGGGAGAAGGCGTAACGATTTAAGTGTAATGAAATTTCTAAATCTACCTATATAACTCAAAATGTAGTTGCGCAGCAACTTAAAAGTAAACTGCCCAATCGATCCATATCAAATATTCATTTCGAATAATATGTAAGTATACTTTAATATGGATATCGATTACTCAGAGGACCAACGTTACAATTGCGATCTTTCGATTAAAAACTATTAAAATTGTACGTGTTCGATAATAATCGATCGCTCTCGTAATGTCAATTACGTCTTCTCTCGTAACGGCGCGGTGGAATCATACCGGTATATAGTTGGCATGGGATTGGAGTCAACGCTGACGGAGTCTGGGGGGCCGAGTGGTGTATGCGGTGTACACCGGCTGACCGTTGATTCGCTTCGAGACATCATCCCGACTTTTCCAACGCCCTCTCTGCTTTGCATTTCGACACGCCTCATTCCGCTCCTACGCTTAGCAACACCATCTCCCTCCCTACAAACTGCCTATAAACATCTTATCTGTAATGAAACACTTCCACGGTCGAAGGATAGGATATTGCGGGCTTATATTGAACACTCAAAGACATAAACATAGATAAGCATGCATGCCCTAAACGCTAATCTAGTTCGCTAACTCGATTTAACATTGTAAGTAACATCTAACCACTGAACTATCACTGTAGAACGGAAATTTGGTCTTTAAACGTCAAACAAGGCACTCACCGGGTTGGTAGTTCTTATTACTCAAGATAAGATGCGATGCCGGCGGAGTTTCAGAAGAAAGGAAGGTAACCGTGTCGTAACGCGGCGTAGGGGTTGGAACAAGGGATGCGCGCGACGTGACCCCGCGCATGCGTTTTACTCTCAACCAATATGACCTATTTCTAGGCTCAACCATAGACAATTTTGCGATTGTTTGACATGAAACATCTATATCGTCACTATAAAAAATTAGCTAGATTTATAAAGTAAAGAACGTTGTTTTACCGCCTAAATTAACGATATAAACTTGCGAAGTCCATTTCAGATTCATCGATTTCTTTTGAGGAGAGGTAATGGGAGGGGAGAGGTGATGCTTGGGGGGGGGCTGCGTGACCTAGACCTAGCTACATTTTCGTATAGAACAATTTATTTTCGAGCAGTAAATGTAATGAAAAAATACAAAAAAATACCTAAAATTCATCATTAGGTACTTGCTAATTGTTCTATATATTTTTTTATTTAAATAATAATATATATGTAGCTATATTAGAATAAAACTTATTTAAAGTGCGTACCCTAGGTGAAAATGCAGCCCATATGCAGCTGCGCCCCGCACTACATCTCGGACGCTCCATCCCGGAGGATCACATTTATTGTTGAAATCTCTCAGTAAGCGAAAGTCGTCTCTTTAGCTTACTAACTTGTGATTTTCAATAGGCTACGTTTATAAAAAAATTTGTTCGGTTCTTAAATTAAAAGAGTTTTTTGAATTTGCGTCGCAACCAAGATCGCGCGCGTCTTGGTGAACTACTTGTTGAATGCCGTTTAGTGACTTGGGACTGAACTGGCCGTAGTTCCCCAAATCGCGGGGTCTTTAGAGATCATTTTCGTACAAGATATGCGACGTACTTATGAATGAAGCAGAGTCCTAGCATAACAAGGTGCGTATTTAGCTAAGTAAGATTTTTATTGCACGCCTGTTTTTAAGGTTTTTTAGAGGGCGCTTTGTGCGTTTCTTTGTTCATGCAAAAATTAGGTTGTGCAAATGAAAGCTTATACAGTTCAATAGTTTTGTTTATTTTAATGTTTTATATGTATCATATACGTTCTACGCATTTAACTTATTTTTGAATCGTTATTCAAGTTTATCATTTACTTGCTTTTTAGTAGCACATTTCGTGCGTTTCGAACTTTTTCTATCTAAGTACATACATATTACATGTACGCGGATTATAATTATTTTATTAAATGCGCTATATTTTACCTAATGTGAATATGTCTAAATTGTCAAATATGCTTAAAGCATAGCCGTAGCGTTATTGTTATAGACCATATTTTATATCTGGGGATTATACAGATATTATATGAATATAAATTTAAAAAGATAATAATTTTCTAACAAAAGAAAAGTGTCCTAAGTTACTACTTATTCATTAGCTATTTCTAAGTAAAGGTACCGTCAAAATTGGTCCAGCCGTTTCACAGACTAGCCGGAACCAACAGACAGACAGATAAAAAAATTTTAAATTGTTTTTTATGTAGTACCATAATATATACTTAAACTTAAACACAGACACTTCAATTTTATCTATATTTACTCATGTATTGATTTGTATTCTTTCAAAATAACGCCTTGTTAATTTTATTAGGTAGGTATTACACTATATTTATCTATATCCTGGGTATCTATTTAACACAACTTTTATATGTTTTATTAGGTTAATGTATTAGTCTATATAGTTAGAACTAGAATGTATATAGAAATTAATCATTTCATTTATTATATTCTACTATTCTATTACATTTCATTGAATTGTGAATGTATGGTATAATTGTTCTTTAAAAATATAGTTTCTTAGTAGGTATCTGTTGTCTCTGGGTATAGCTACAATATTCTGTTCCTTTGGCATAGTTTACTGTGTCAACCAGACTATATACCTATTACCTACGTCCGTCAAACATCCTTCTTTGTTTGATTTTTGTGATACTTGATAGCCTCGGAATTTAAATACTTGCTAAAACAAACAGGTCAACTACTTAATAAACGGTAACTGTTCCATTAAATTTGGTGTTTAAATGAATTATAATTTGTTGGTTCTGAAATCAATACTGAAACTCAATGAAATGGAATATTTTCTGCATGTACATTGTCCGTGTAGGTTGTATGTACCTACGTGGGCGATTGAGCTTCACATTTTGGCATTTCCTTTCTGTTTTTTTATAGAAAAGTATTAAAATATATTTTTTAATTATTTGGAAACGGCACAGGTACATACATAAAATAAAAAATAAAATCATATGTAATTGCGAAATTTATTTCAAATTATAAATGAAACTTTCTTTTCGTATTTTGTCGCGGATTTATTTTGAATTTTGGTTCCCGACGTTTCGTATGCCTTACAGTAATCATAGTAACAGGAGAGACTAAGGTATTTGACGTCTCAGAGGTTTATATACTTGTTACAGACAGTGCCTACCTACAATTTGCAAAAAGTTTTTAAAATGGCATCAAAGTACCTTATAAACTTTTAATTCTAAACATTTTAGTTTGAATTTAAAAATTAAAAAAAATATATAATATCATTAACTTATGGCAATATTATTAAACCGTTAAAAAATATATTCGCGTAAACCTAAGAAAGTAATGATTGAAATTGTTAGGGCCGTTACCGACAATAATTTATACATTCAATTCAATTTTAACGGCATCATCTGAACATGATACTAATTAATTGATTCATTTAGGAGTGTTTACTTAAACAGAAGTTATGTAGAATTGGTTTACTTAATTTCCGAAAATTAATGCTCTACTTTTTAAAATGTATATATTAGAGTACACCATTACAGATAGTACGTAGTAGATAGTAGAGAAATTCGATTATGAAAGTGTCCGACGACATGATGTCATTGAATGCTCGTTGCCGGTATTGAAATTACTTTACCGGGTTCAGACAGCTTGTATTCAGGTAGGATATGACGTTCCGCCAGGGCTTAATAAAGCAGTTCTACACAAAGCCGTCAGTTTTCCGCTGAGTTGTTTAACTAAAGCACAGACATATTAAAGAGCCAAATAAAGATATTATAAATCCATGGAAAGTGATAAAACTGCATTCATTATGCATAGATAATATTTTTTTTTTATTTTTGAATAATATTCTCAAAGTAAATTATTTAGTACTTTTAATTAAATTATTCGTGATGTGTTGAAAGAAATAATGAACGTCGATCCGGCGAAACCAATTTATCACGCCGCGCCTGGAAAGTTTACTGAATATGCCATTACCGTTTGTCTCTTTATATTTAAATTAATCATATCTGAAGTGAAAAACGTTTCGGTGAAAAATAATAAAAGTAAACAAAAATAAAAACTCGTTTGAAATCGAAAATTAACATACAGAGTTCATTAAAACGTTTGTGTGAGTAAGTATAATCGCTGAGGACATTGAAAGGGGCGTTTTATATACCTACTTCAGGGTTTGTCAGATTAGCTATGATCTCAAGCTACTTACTTCAAATAATATGTTCCCTCGTGAATTGTTTGTCTTCTTATTAGTTAAGTTTCCAGTTAGGGTCAACAAGTCTAATTTTTAGATTTCACTTTGTCTTTTGTATTTCATTGCTGTTATTTTTGTGAACTAAAATAAAATAAAAGTACAAGATAATTCCGTTATTCTATTAAAGTAATGGTGAATTTAAGAAATATCTTATAAAATATATAATGAAGTTCGTGAGATTTTTTATTAATTTTATGGAAACTATGCTTCTCACATATTCATCGCAAATAATAATTGGATTCGAATGTTACAAAAGCTTAAATGTTGTATAAAGCTTCAAGCAGAAGTTTCAATAACCTTTAGAGCTTATGAGCTTTTGATCCAGTACTTTACACAGATTTAATACTAACATCTTGATCTTAAAACCTCTTTGATGAGATTATTCAAGCTAAAGTAATGTCACTAAGTAAGCTTATATAAGAAATAAGCCATTTTATCAAGTCAGGTAAAATCCGAATTACGTTCGTGGGTAGATCTATAATGAGGATATAATTTTATTTTCAGAGCACTTTTAAAAATACAATGATGAATAAAACAGCTGGGTATTACGAAATAGATAGGAGAACAATATAGCAATACATATAATATATACATACATATAAATATTTGTAATACATGTAAATATATATAAAATCATCAAAATTTTTATTTTTTTATTTTTGTCTGTCTGTCTGTTTGTTTATTCCGGCTAATCTCTGGAGCGGCTGGACCGATTTTGACGGGACTTTCATAGCTAACGTTCAGAAGGAGTAACTTAGGATACTTTTATTTTAGAAATTTTATTTATTTTAACTAGCGGAACCCGCGGCTTCGCTAGTCTAATATAAATATAAATTTCTTAAACAAAATAGGGTTTTAATTAATTTTGTGTGTTGTATATGTTGTATATAAGTGTTTTGTACATAAAAATGTCCGGACTGACTATGGTCCCGGTGGTAAATTTTCTTCTTTTTTTTTTAATTAGCCGAGCATTAGCCGAGATTTACTTTAGTATGCGATAGTCAGGTTGTGGTGCACAAGTATATTCGAGACTCATGACCCAAGTGTACTCTATACTTTTTTTCAGTCTCAAATTCTGATAGAATGATATTTTGGCAAGTGCAGAAAGCAATTAGGAAAAATCTACTTACTACTACTTACTCCACAGAACAGTCTAAAGTGGGACTCGAACCCAGAAGCTCCGGATCTAAAGCTGTACATGATGCATTAAACATAATATGATACAATACTTTTTTAGATAGATAGATTTTATATAGATAGATTTCTGATAGGTATACGCTCAATTTCAATACCGTGCTTCTCGCGTTCTTGATTAACTTTCCGCAAGAAACCAACTTACTCGGATGCATATTTCTCATACTTCGGTTTTCAATAAATATCAGGTAGATCAAGTATGCAAATAACTACGTTATTAGTTCAGGTAGCGATCGATGCAGAGATAATTCAATTTCCTGTTATTAACATGGAAAATTCCATAACATTTATATATTCAGAAAAATCTCTTTCGGAACATGTTAAATTATATATTGATGTGAAAGACCTTCACAGAATTCAAAGTATTTCACTGTTGATTAAATATCTTTACCTTTTGTGTTGGTTCGGGCAATCAAATAAACGTATGAAGATGTAGGCTAAAATTTTTATATTAATTCAGAATAAGGTAGTACGTACTTAGTAGCCTAGTGGTAATGCATTCGACTGGGAAACCGAGTGAAGTGGCTTCAAAATAGACCTGGGTTTTGAACGCGGCTTTAGTATTATCACAGATCACATAATTTATTACTAAGTATACGTACTATCATGCGATAATTTCCAATATGATTGTAATTATCACTTGAAGAAAATCCATATGTACATAAATACATACATACAAACATACATACATGTATGTAACATGCTAAAATATTGAGTGTTTATTTTTGAAATTATAAGTTTTGCTAATCGGAAATCAAATTTATACCTAATATTTATAAAATGTTTTTTCTTTGTTTTTGCACAATTAAATTCATTGGCAGTACAAGCCACAAATTATTGTTCTAGAAACCACCCGACCTAACTTTTCTTAAATGAATGCAAAAGCATAAAAAACCTCAAAATTTCACTATCATCATCATCACTATTCACTATCATCACTATCACTACATAGTATAAAACAAAGTCGCCTTTTCTGTCCCTATATCCCTATGTGCGCTTAAATCTTTAAAACTACGCAACGGATTTTGATGCGGTTTTTTTTAATAGATAGAGTGATTCAAGAGGAAGGTTTATATGCATAACTAGCAGATCCCGCGGCTTTACCTGTGCTAAATCTAGGGAAGAGCCCGAGCGAAGCGAGGGCGAGTCGCTAGTACATAATAATCAAATTCTAAAAATTGCGTCACCTATATTTTGGAAGAAAAAACAAAGCTATTTTATAATTAAGACTATCTATAAAGTTATTTACCTGCGTAATTACCTATTTCAGTTTCAAAGTGTAGATTGTCTGATGTGAGTCTTCTCAGAATCTTCAACTTTTCAGGCAATATACATATATTATATAAAATTGAAGTGTAATTTCAAATTAACAGCTTTTATCTATATACATATAAAAGTACCTATATACGGTACTTACATCAAAACATCATTTTTTTTTAATTTTCGTCTGTTTGTCTATTTGTTGCGGCTAATACTTGAAACAGCCGATTTTGACGGGACTTTTATTCGCAGATAGCTTATGTTATAAGGAGTAACTTAGGCTACTTATATTTTGTTAGAATATTATAAAAATCGTTTAATTTATTTACGCCCAGTGAAGCGGGCCGGGTTCACTTGTAAAAATTACCTACATAAAATAATAATATAGGACGTTTAGCAATATTTTATAAACTCATAGTTTAATCTAAATAGCATCTAAGTACCAATTTTTCTCAAGTATAACATAAACAAGTATATACAATAAAGGTTCAGTAAACAATAGATAAGGTAAGACGATAATTTAATGGATATTTCTACTAATAGTTACCTGATATTGCTATATCAGGTATCTACGAGCCATTATATTCTGACACTTTGACGTAGTGCTAGGAATACATGTTACGAGAGGACAAAGAGGTACCTTTCCTTGTGTTTCTTTTAAGAAGACTAACTTAAATAATAATCATTTTTAAACTCTTATATGCTCTTGAATCTTTTAAATGTAAATTATACTATTTCAACAAATGTTGATAATTATTTAACAGCTGTGCCAATTTTGATTCATTTTAAATAAAAAAGATTCAAATACATTCAATTTCTAAGTACTTTTATTTTTATACTCTCATAAAAATATAAAAAAATTAAATACAACTTAGTGAGAAGAGAAAGATAGAGTTGGTAGTAACTCGGTTTCTATTTTCCACAATGACTATACGAAGGCTTTTAACTAAATCAAAACATATTTAAACTAAAACCAAAACATACGTAAGCAAATCCCGTTCATTTGCCCTGTTGCCTGTATTGAATATTTGAATTTCCACAGAGTATATTAATGCAATGCAATTAATCGTATTGGACACGTAAACAATTTTGGGAACTCATCTACAAGCAGAGTAAATTATATGGAGTATTTACATAAACAGAAACGTGTACATTGCGATTTTAATCATCTCTTTGAGGTTACAATCCTCGCCTCAATTAACTATTCAATTTCATATTCCATTTATGCAGTGTTTATGGAGCATGTTTAGTCGAGTTATGGGAATTGAAACATATACTCGTGTAGTATCTACAAATTATTATAAGTCATATTTGCAATAGCTTTATTAAGTGTTTTTCAAACATTTGTTGCCTGGTAGTACCTAATAAAGTTTTCTGAAACATAAATATTTAATGTACATACATATTATGTTTTTGTAATTATTCAAGGTATGATTAATCTCAACGAATTATATTAATATTTAAAAAATACTTATTTTTATTTTTTTATTTGATGACGAAACTACTACTTTTATAACAGCAGATGCAGTAGAACAAAGGATTTTAATATATTTTATGGAAACAATTTAATTTTGTTTGTTGCCATTTACGAGCAGTTCACCCATTTAAGAGATCTACTATACAAATCGTGTTTTCATTATCAGATTAGAAATATTAACAAGCGAGGTCCCCGTCAATACAACAAATAAATATTTCTTAATATTGCGCAGTGGAACCCGCGGCTTTACTCGCGCTAAAATACAAAAAAAAACTTTTTTTATTACAGATGGGCTTACTCTTGACCTTTATCTTAGCTCGAAGGCATAGGATAAGATAATAAGCCTGTTAAGACGCACCTTTATGATATTTACTTTGCTTTATGATATTACTTTAATGTAACAACTATTGATTCCCCATTTTTAGAACACCCCTCTTTTATGAGGACTACTTATTCTACTCTATACATCTCGAACTAAGTAGTTAGAACCAGTTATTAGAAGGATTTTATTTCAAAGGTAATTCAAATTTCAAGGTATTTCAAATGCCTCGTGTAAAAACGTATCCCTAAACTTCACAATATTTAGTTCAAATCGGTTCACTGAAACGCACATATCGATTCGCTTAGTTACTGGTTTTTTCTGTTTTAAATTTAAAATTGGTTTGAAACTTAGGAGATAGATATTTGATATTAAAGACTTATCTCTACAACTTTCTGCTCAATGTTTTGATGTAACTTTTAAGATTTATACACCGCTAGTGTTCTAAGGACGACTCAATAGAGTTAATTATTTTATTTTCCTGTAGAAATGAAATATTTTTCTGAAATAAAAAGGTTTCCTATATGTTGACTCGAGATAAATACTTAATAAGTATTTTCTACACAAAATTTGGTTAAAACCAGTTTTGTACTTTTTGTGTTTAATTTATATATAGACAAACAGACAAAAAAATAATAAATATTGTTTTGCAGTCTATATTCAATACATAATACGTTACAGTCATTGTTCTTAAAAAATATTTCATGTACCTACCTACCTACATCATACATGTATTTTCTGATTAAAATTTTATAAATAAAGAATATTGCATTGGTAGTTATTTTACTGTTTACAATTAAGGTATACCATCTTCTTAGATAATAGAAAATTGGTAAAGCCTACCACGCTGATAAAGTGTGACGCCTAACATAAGATAGCAGCAAATTATACGTTAATAATATTAAGTATATTTTTGTGTAATGTACATATACAAATCACATTTTCGCAGTGTGTATATAATATTATACTAGATATTGCACATAGCTTCAATCCTAAGATGAAGACGTCCCTAAGGCACAGTATCAAAGCATGAAGCATGAATCAGCGTGAAGCGTGAACATATAGAAAGAATTGTTGTTTCTAGCGACTCACCCCTCGCTCTGCTCGAGTTCGCTCTGAAAGACGAGATATACGAGTCAATATATTCTATACGTTTCACCCATAACCATATCATCATACTAAATTTCATCAAAACTTATTAGTGGTTATCTCGTACGAATAATTATATTGAGCTCGTCGCAGAATTAGATATTATGATGGACGTAATAATGTGTTCAAATACAGAAGCAGATATGTCATTCCAATATGATTAGAGGCTATACATCGCAGGCAAGGACGCAATCTGATAATCTATACATACTATAAATTTGGTATGAGTGTATTCGCTGGTTATTCGGATCAGCATATAAAATAAACTCTTTACTCTGAAAAATTATTAGGTACCTACTCCCTACTAACTTACGTAGGGACAAACCCGAGCGGAGTCAGAGTTAGTCGATAGTAACTAACTAAGAATGGAACAAAAATTAGTACAGAAATATGTATAAATGTAATTAGTTAGTTAATAAGACAATTTTTATAACTAACCCCGGGCATGAAGGTGTCTTGACAAGATCACGTTTCACGATCGGGTTGACGTCATTAGCAGACGCCCTCCAATCTCTACCCTCTTCAACACCAACGCAACATGGTGTTTCGCAGCAACCGTCGCTGTCTATTGATTGATCTAAATGTGAGAATTGTAAACATCATAATATTATTTTCTCAGTATTTTGCGAGTACTGTTCGAGATAGACGTCCCGAACAATTCGTGCGGAATTTAAATCATAAAAAAGTATGTATAATGTATATAATGTATATTTAGATGACTATTTGTACTTATACTCGTATATGCTAACATATTAGTTATCAGAAAACCGAACATACAATAACTTATATATTAAATAATATAAATATACCCAGGGTATATTCTACTGAAACTTTCAATATGGTCTTGGAAAATTCCTCTCGGGAACTCATACTAGTAAAGTTCTAAAACACAATTTATTCCTTATAGATTTCGGAGAGGGAAACTGAACTTTAACCTTTGTAAGTCTTTGGACGAAGTGTACATAATTGCGGAAACGCTGTGTAGGACGATATCTAGAACATTCTATTAGGGTCTTAAGGTCAATAAACAATCGATATAATCTTTGGCAATGGAAAGTTTTATTCGCAGCATACATAGGGACATAGGGACCGAGAAAGTGACTTTGTTTTATACTATGTAGTGATGCTGTATATTTTTATTATCTCAAGTGTCACAAAAGTATATTTTTTCATATTAGTGAATATTTACAAATAAATATTACTTTTAATAAAAAACTTCGGTCCTTTTACCGAGTAGAGTTATTACAAAAGTTGATGCCGTGCTTCTGCTACGCGAGCTTAATTCATAGAGCTACGAGATCGTGTTAGACAAAGCGAATTGAGTTGCATATGACTTGCTTTGAATTTACCTACGCTCACTGCGTTAAATAATAATCAGACATGTTTTTCTATTTATATCCTTTTCGCATTTTCATCAAATGCATACAAATTTAGTTTAGGATCATTTCCATATATTATATTTTAAAATATCTTCTATTTGAACTCTATAGAAATTGCTACAACTTACTTCCATTGTAGAAAATAGAAGAAAGACAAACCTATATTTGCCTTGATAATAATTTTTTTAATTTTTATAAATCTATATACTTATTTATTTTGCATTGGTCTTACCTTTACAAGAACCCAATCGCGAGAGATTAATGAAGATGCCTTCAGTGTCGCTAATGCTTTGATTGGATTGTGGCTTGGTTAGTTGAGCGCTGCAAGCTTTCTTCAGTACGTTCTGTATTATGCAAATTTACGTTAATATCAGTATCATTGGACCAAATTGTATTGCCAATCTATATTTTTACAACCATTAGTTATTAATCTAGATTGTACCAGACTGTTTCAAATGTAGGCTTATTGGATCTTAATTTCTTATAAGACTTGCTTTACTGTCAATATATATTTTTTAATATATTAAAGGCAATTTGTGGTAGCTGTGATACATACAATTCTTTAAAGTATTTATATAGTAGTTTATATAGTAGTATATAACTGAGATGTAGAGTCGTACTTGAAAAATAGTAGGTCCGTGTACAGTTTCAGATCAAAATCGATACCTATGTAATAATAATAATAATAATATCCTTTATTGTACACCCAATAAAAAGACAAACAATATACAACAACAAGATATGTACCTATGGCCTTTAGTTGAAGGAGTGAATGCTTACCCTATAATGCTTTGTATCTGGTATGGACGGACGGCTGTGACGCCATCTCGCGGCTTGCCGTTGCAGATCGCACAATCTGTGATGCGACCAAGAAGTGTTTAACCCACGCAACTCTTCTACTGCTTCGGCAATCTACTGACGGCGATCAGTTTGTTGAATAAAACTTAAACGCTTTTAATGTAAGAATCAAAGCAGAGAGCGAATTTGTTTATTTTAAAGTAATTATTACCCTACAGCAGCAATGTTATAAATCTACAAGTTTTATATTACCTCACGTTGATGTTCTTCTTCTGCTTCTATAGCGCGCTGGTGAAGAAGTTTTATATCCAACTGCCTAACTTCTTCAGCTTCTCTTGCTTGGCATTCTTTTTCCTAATACAAAACTAAGTAGTAATAATAATTTTTAAGGGAGAAATGATGCCAATTGTATGTAATATTAACATTAAGTAATTTAACGTTTACTACGTTAAGGTATACTGTAATGCTAAGATTTCATATACATTTATATATTTAATAATTAACTATTATTTTGTTTGTTATTATTTTTAATAGCTAGAGTGCGTGAATTATTTTTAATATTTAATTTTTAGAATATTTAAAAATATATGCATAACATTAAAATATAAACCTTTTGCAATTGCTTTTCATGTTCAATTTTCTGTTGTTCCAGTTCTTCCTCTGGGATTGGTGGCGTTTCATCCCCGCCGGAGGTATGTTTCGCCCCTAGAAAAGAATAACACCTCGAGCATCAAAGCGCTGCGAAATTTGATTGCCTAAAATGGATTCCCTACGAGTAAGCAATTATTTTTTATATTATCTTTATGTCAAATAGTATACGATTGTAACATCAAATAGTGCTTTTTAGTAAATTGAAACTTATACAAGGTTCTTTGTTGTAGTTTTACCTATACATTGAATCTGTTTGGAATGTGTTATATCCCTATGACAATAAATATATGAAGCGATATCTTAGAAGATTTAAAAAGTCATATTATGAAATCTCAATATAAGTAGGTCGTTCGTTGAGAAAAATATTGCAATAAAATATAGAAGCAAAACGAACTTAGTCTACACATAGAAATGGAGATTCAATTTATGTAGGGATTAGATACTTACATAGATAGTGCGAACAGGTGTTAGTTAAAGCTGTTGTTGTTTGAATATCTAAATAATATTGTTTGTAGTTGTTCTTGTATCTAGGTTATCCGTATCTAATATTTCGTCATAAAATAAAAATAAATTATATATAGTAACTGCCCAGACGCACATTTTCTTCCTAATTTTGATCAATTTATAATCTTTGAGGTTACTTTTAAGATTAAAAGCTTAAGTTTTTTTTACGCTTTTTAGGTAACTATATCAAAAAAATCCTCAATATTACCAAGACCACTAAATTCTTTTTAAATAAGTTAACTGACTAATATTAAATATAATTTGAATCAATTAAATGATGACGTGAGTCAGTACGAATTACTTACCAGTGGGTGGGTGATAGGAAATCCAAAACTGATGAGCCAGTTTTGTAGATTATTCAAGTTCAGGTGTACTAAGTAAACGCGGTCTGCGAGCCTGGAACTAACTGAATGCGTAAACCGTGAGAATTTATTCATAGACGTTTATTTTCATGGCGTATGGCACGTATTCAGTGTTGTTGGGAGAACTCATTGGCAATTGTCCAAAATTTCTTGCCCCGTAAGCTTTTATGTATTTTTTAGTGTCTGAAAATCTGTCCAGTGGTTTTGTCGAGATGTTGTCATAGACAGACAGACACACTAATATAATAAAAACTACATATATTTCGCCTCTCTATTGATAATAATTACTATTTCAATGCGATTTCTCAAAAAAATATTTAATGTACTGATTCGTTAGAATTTTATTATATATAGTAAGTAATATATGTACAGTAAAATATTTATTTTCAACAGAAAATTTCGAAATTTTTATTTTCATCAAAAGCGCAATGTTTAAAGTCTATTTTAAAATAAGCCAATTAAATATTAGCAATAAAATATTATAGGAAATAGTATTGAGATTTCATACCAAAATATTTTATAATATTTATTCGAATGGACGCGGGAAACATTCAATATGTAGCGAAAGCTACTCGTAGACTAATTTATTGATTTTATGGCTCAAAGGAAAGTTATTTTGGTAACATCAGCGTTTGCTTATTAATTTTAATGAATATCGATCTATAATAATGAATATCAGCGTTTGCTTATTAATTTTAATGAATATCGATAGAATATACGATTTAATGTGTATAACTGTATGATTGCTGGAGTCTCTAAATACTTGCTGTATATATACGTAAGCCTTCATCTACATTTGTAATGTTGTGTATGTTTTATGTGCTTAAATACTGGTTTACTATGTTCTTATTATGTTAAATATTTCAGCTACGTACATTGATAATTAATTTTCTTTACAAGGGCTGCTAGCTTATGTATGCATTTGTTTACCTGTCTAATCTATGTTTAATATCTACATACTTTAAAAAATCCTTCTCTTTAATACTTATCACCTTGAAGCGTCATGGTCTTAAGTATACTTAATATTTAAAAAATCGAGAAAGCTCACATATATCTTAATTTTCGACGAATTTCTATTAGGCATGCATTCTTAATCATCAGTTAGTAGGTAATTTTGAACGCATACGTTCTGTGTGTTGGTGTAGAGAGGCCCTGTATGAGCGCTACGCTACTACCTACTACTTGTTGTATAATCAGCCAGTCGTTGTTGAAAGGGATCTTATCTTAGTTCTACGCTTCACAGTGTTAATTTTTATATTATAACGAACAACTCACCCTCGCATTGATGGGGATTCACGCACAAAATACGCAGTTGTTAACTTTTCGCTTTTCCAGCTGATTATTTGGGTTTTACCAAAAATTTTAAACTTAAACTGCGACTGATACACCTCCAACAAAACAAAAGAGAATTATGTAAATCGGTACAGCTGTTTTGGGTCTTAGCGAGAATAACGATTATTTATATAAAGGTTTTAATTAAAAATCTACCATTTGCGTGAAAAGTAAAGCTATGATTGTAATTCAGTTTCACTTAGCGCAGTGAGAATCTATGAACTCAAATTATTATAACTTAGAAATATATAAGTATTATTTTTGAAACTTCTCTACGCTAGATTGAAGAAAATTAAATATAGTAAAAAAACATACATTTTAAAGGTTGATATAGATTTCTGAGAAATTAGATATTTCCCGCAGTAAAAAGTATCCTATATGTTGACCCGAATAACCAGTTATCATCAACCACATACCAAATTTAATCAAAATATGGCCAATGGTTTTCTTACGATACACAAACGTTTGTGTATAGATAATCCCACCAAAAACATTTTCATGTAAAATGTTGCCAAGACGAGCCCATATGACTCGCACTGTCAAAAAGTTATCAGATCTCATGTAGAGCCAAGCTTCTAACACTACACGCCCTAACTCTACAAGGCCTAACTTCACAAACTCTACACCTTAGTCAAAATATGTGGCTTGGCCGTTCGTTACTTTTGTGTTATACAATAGTTCTTAGAAAAGTCGTGTTTATATTATATTTTTTATTTTAATAATCATCTTTGGTTATCTGTCTTTCATAATTCAGTCTAATAAGAAACATATGTTACATAATTAAATAAAAATAAAACTAAAAGTAGAAAAAGTCAGATCTCCCCATCTTGCCCCTCCCTCGGGTAAGATGGGGTACCCTAAAGGCCAAGATGAGGTTTGCCAAAATCTTTGAATTAATAATTTTTGCTGACAAAATTCGCATCTTCATTTTTGTCATCTACCCCAGCACAGCTACAGTGAACCTATTTTCCGCACGCCGAACATGCAGCTCAGCCTACATTTGACTCCAAATAACAACCTTCAAAATACAAACATAGTGTATTTTCTACTTCACTATTACTACTGTTTATTGATGAGCTAATCCTCGATACTTTTTTTTCACTTCACTTTTCACTCTTTTTTTTTTGTTAACCGCCGACCAAATCTCAGTCGCAATAGTAAAGTAATAGATAAGTCCGGTGTGTTAGCCAGATGAGTGAGTGGTTGAGGACAATGCAGGATGGGTCTCAGATATTGTTATGTCATATCTCATCTATAATCACGTAACTCTTTCACTTAATCATAGGAAAAAACTAGTAATTTAGGTCCTACCTCACCTAACCTAACCTTCATTTTAATTGCAGCTGATCTCAGCCATTTTTCCTTGTATCACAGACTCTACTGATCAATTTTTCTATTTGTTTTGCTTTTAGATAGATGTTTACTATCCTATAACAAAAAAAATCATCGATAGTGTCTTACAAATCATTACACTTTAACTGACATAGCAAAATAATCTGTAAAAATATTTTAATGCGGGCAAGATGGGGTACCCCTACCCCGTCTTGCCCTCTCATGCCCGATTGCATTAAAAATGTTACCTCTCAACACAATGGTCTCACACACACATAAATAAGTGCTTACCTGCAAGCGTAATCGTTGATAAATATGACTAAATTTATTTATAATTTAAAATAATGTTATTTCCAGAGCTAACACGTTCCAAGTAATGTAAAAAAATGCTAAGGAAACCGCCAAAAATATATTTTTTCATTTGACAACTAAACAATGTAGTATTTTCATCCAGTGACTTTGCTAACTAATAACTGACATTACGGCGCACTGTCAGGTGCAAAAAAGATTGAGATAGGTCAATTGGTTTCTTAATTAAGACGGGTACCCTATCTTGCCCGCAACCCCGTCTTGCCCCCCCTTCCCCTAGTGCCCGTGCGCTTCGCTTGGCTCGTCTTGGCGGGGGCACGGTAGTGCCCCCAGATAAATTATTATCGATACAAAGGTCTTTAGTCTTTACTGTTTCAAAACGGTTAAAATAAATTAAATGACATCAATGACATAGATGATAGAAGTTACATATAACAAAATGAAGTGTCTGTTTTTTTTATTTAAAATTAACAGCTTTTTACTAATTGTATATGAAACATATATGAAAGGATAAATAAAGACGGTACTTACATCAAAAAATCAATTTTTATTTTTTTTATCTGTCTGTCTGTTTGTTCCGACTAATTTTTGAAACGGCTGGACTGATTTTGATGGGACTTTCACTCGCAGACAGTTTATATTATAAGGAGTAATTTAGGCTACTTTGATTTTATTATAAAGTTATAATAACCATTTAATTTATTTTAACTTACCATCCAGCGAACCGGGCCGGTTTACTAGTCTTACTATATAATGAAACTTCTACGGACTTCCAAAAATACTAAACTATTTTCATGACGATTTTATATTCGCAATGAACATGAGTTATTGTTGGCATCTTGCTGTTATAAATTATAAGTAGGTATTTCACGAGGTTGACAAGTGAACACTTTTATTGGTTTAAAGAAGAGTTTATTCAATCTATTTTCTATTATCATTCACTTAAATTGTTGCCGGAAATCATGGCAGTGCAACGGATGGTGACAATTTCTGAAGGGTATTCAATATAGAGCCAATTTGATGACCCATCCATAGGTTAATTTCATAATAATAAAAAATGAGAACCGTTTTTATGAACTCGATTCAGTGTGTAGGTATTTAACACATTTGACTTAAATCAATTGACTCTCAAACAGTAATAACATTATATTTTTTTTATTATAAATCCGAAAATTGGGATGGTTGGATATTTGTAACTCAGTGACGTTATAACGCTATAATATCTGGATGTTTCTACATTTATAATGATAAATTATAGTATGGGATAAATAGCACATAGGTTACTTTTTATCCCGTTATAATATACGATTCCCGTTATAGATTTATTTGTTTTCACTAGGAATACAGAGCAAAGCGAGGGTGATTCGCTTGTACAATATTAATAATACTAATATAAAACCTTCTCCCTACCCCCTACATAAATAAGGTTGTAGGAAGTTTATTTTGAAAGATTTGCTTTACAAATTTATAAATAACTTTAAATCATAAAGAATACCTACTTATGTTGATAATAATGTAAATAAGAATAACCTACCTAGTACAGTTCGAGTCACGTAAAAAGAACGCTGGAAGAAAGTGGTGGGGGGTGTGTTTGCGCATGGGTACATTCGCACACGTAATTACTAAGCCTATTCTTTTATTTCAAAACTTGCCTTTCGCTCGCGACGTATGTTGGTTATTGGCAGGTACATTTAAAAATATATTAGATAAAATGTATTAAATAGAATTCTATTAATTAATAAAATATGTTTGATTCAGTGTAGAATGTTTAATCTACTTACAAAAAACTTAATTGATTCATTTAATATATGTTTTAAAATTATTAACTGCATTATTATCGGACTCTCTCTTTATAAATAGTTCAAAAATATTTTTCTCTATTTTTTATATATATGTATAAAACCATTTCGTAATTAATAACTTTTGTGTGCGCGATGGTATTTTGAACTGACGGACCAATACCGAGCCGGAAAGCATGCGGCTCGTACCTCTACGTCCCACACCCCGCGTCTTACCACCAAATTGGCCTATTAATCGTCTCTGCGCAACTTGACAGCCAGCGTTCTTTTTACATGACGCGAATTATACCTACATTAGTCATCTATGGTACCTACCTAAGTACTTGATATGCAGTCCTAAGCACATATTAAGATTTTTCATTTAACAATAAATAAAATTAAAAGAGAATGGCTTATTAAAAATAAAGTTTTTTTTAACCGACTTCAAAAAAGGAGGAGGTTATATGTTCCGTTGTATGTATTTTTTTTTATGTATGTTCACCGATTTCTCCGCCGTCTGTGCGGCCGATTTCAAAAAATTTTCTTTTGATTGGTAGGGTATAGTTCCGAGTAGTTATAGTTCCAATGGGACCACCCATTGTCACCAAGTCAGGATCTGATGATGGGATCCCAGGGAAATCGAAGGCAACTCTCAAAATTTACAGGCACCTATTATGTTTTTGATATATTTTCTAAACCCGATAAAGCTTTTACGTATGAAAATCATTATCTCATGTGGATGAGCTGATGATGGAAGGTAAAATTCCTCAACAGTTGTTTTTTATGTGTTTTCACCGATTTCTCCGTGAATTGTGGGCCAATTTTAAAAATTTCTTTTTGTTCGGTAGGGTATACATTCAAGATGTTCTCATTGTCACCAAGTCAGCATCTGATGATGGGATCCTAGAGAAATCGAGGGCAACCCTTAAATTTTATCGGCACTGATTATCTTTTTCATATATTTTCTAAAGCTGTTCAAGAATTTGTGATGATGTAAGGTATATCTCCTCAACGGTTAGGAGTTGAAAGAAAATTCTTTTAATATTATACGTACTTATGAACTGATAGTCGTATTCATTCAGGATATTAGGTGGATTGATAATAGAAGGTAAATCTTATTAACGTCTACGAGTTACGTGGAAAAATAGACGTGGACAAATCTGGATTGACTATTGTCGTTCATTTCAAAACTTCGCTGACTTATTGGAGCAGTAGTTTAGTTAGCATTGCAATATTATATTTAAACATAATATCTAATTTCCACAAAAAAATTAAAAATAAATTATTTTTTAACAAAAATGAAAACCGACTTCAAAACCTTACAAATTAAAACTAAAAAGAAAAAATAATAATTTTAATTACTTAGTTATTGTTGGAGTCGGTGCCAGCCAAAGCAAAATAATCTTAATACAATTTAATTAATGTATCAATTTGTAAATATAATCAAAATATCCGTTCGAAAGTTCATTGCAAAGGCAGGATAAAACTGTCCTTCTTGGCTGGCACCGATTCCAACAATAACTAAGTAATTAAATTTTTTTTTTCTTTTTAGTTTCAATTTGTAAGGTTTTGAAGTCGGTTTTCATTTTTGTTAAAAAATAATTTAATTTAACTTGCTTACTGTTCATTTTTAGATGATTCTAAGATAACTTAGTGAGTAGCCGTAGGTGCTACAAATAAGTGAGTTAAATCAGATAAAAAAAACTTATTTTCTTTTAAGATAATTAATGTAAATAGTACCTAATTGTAAAAATTGAAAAAATAATCAAATGATGCATATCTATTATTTATGATCTTAAAAGGTTCACGTGCTTATCTTCCTGGCTTAGTTATTTTTAAATGTACAGTTTATATAAACTTTAGCGAATTGATTAAAACAATTGTGATTTATTAAATAGAAACGTTTACATCGTCCAACGGATATAGCGCTACAATGGAAGAGTAACTCATTGAATCGTGAAATTTTGCAAGTCGTTGCATTTGATCATATTTGATTGAGGATCAGACGACTACAGAGGTGTTCCCTATGCACTAGCTATTAAATAATTTAACCGCATCGACATGCAAAAGCATGATATTATATTTGACTGGTTTTTGTGGCACCAACTTTTCGGTGGAAAATTAAACAATGTGCGTGTTTTAAAATGTATTTTTTGTATTTTTTATTTTATTATTAAATATTTTGTTTGTTTCACAGTCCTCCCGGCGCAGAAGCCCCAGTCCACCCATAGGAAGCGGGATCAGATGGCCAAGTCCGACCCTGTCGAGATTGAATCAACCACGAACAGAAGAAGTCAGACCTGCAGAGTATCGCACGGCTAATCAACGGCCAGCGAGACGCGGGTCAATGTTGGTAAGCACATTTTTTTACTACTAAATTAAATTTATTCAAATAAATTTAGCTACTATTGTGCAAAAATAATTTTAGTGGTCTACTTTTTAAGTGACTATTAATTGGGAGATATTATATTATTATCATTATACGGGTTATAGCTAATGCACTTCTCCGAGCTCTACTCCCAATATTATGAATATAAGAGTGATATTAGACAGATTGACAACGACACAATGAAATTTTAAGAAAGAGTAATCTTGATAACGGCTTTAACGGTATTTACATTAGGTTGTTTTTCAAGTTGAAAGTTCTTTTTTCTAAAAAAACCCGAATTTCATACGTTTGCAATCACTCTGTAGTCAGTGGCGTAGCTACCTAGGAGCTAGGTGGAGAGTGCCCCGGGCCCCTCAAGCTCAGGGGCCCTCGAATCCTCACCAGAAAATCTCGATCAAACTGAACTTTTGAAAATTTCTCCCATTTTCAAAATAAATTATATGCGTACATTAAAACACAATATCACAGAGCACAAACTTGAGCACGCATTTTGTCACTTTAACATTGATTTAAAAAAAAGTGTGGGGCATGGTTATGATGGAGCCAGTGTTATAGGTGGTGTGTACAATGGTGTACCGTGTTATGCTGGATATCTTTAATATGTTGTTATATTAAAGATATCCAGCATAACACGGAGTACGTACATTGTGCCACTCATAATTTAAATTTGGTGATAAATGATGCCATTGCCAGTTGTGTGGAAATACAGATTTTTTTCGCAACGTTGCAAGATTTGTATTACTTATTCGGAAACAGCATCAAACATTGGAATCTAATGTCTAAATTCACTGGCGTATAGGAAACCACTCAAAAAAAACTAAATCCGACTAGATGGTCCAGTAGAGTCAATACGATATCTGCTATAACACTTCGTTTTTTGATATTATCAAGCATTATCAGATATAGTTCTAAAGAGTCCTAATAAAAATGAGGGTAGTGAAGCAGAGAGTACTAAAACAAAAATGCGACATCAATTTGAGCGAGGTAACTGAAATTTTAGCAGAGACAAAGCAAAGCTAAAAGTCTATAGAAATAATTTTAAATTATTCAAGTGCAAATCCAGTGAAACTGCAAGAAAATATGGTATAGATGATACCTATTTTCAAGAAGAAAGGTTAAGGAAAGTTAAAAAACATTTTTTTTTATATTTTCAATAATGTACTGGATACATTAATAGCTGAATTAAAAACACGTTTTACTGGTATGAGTGCAGTCTGTCAAATATTAGATTTTCTAACACCAACATTTTTATTAAAGTTTGATGAATTCAATAGAAAATATTCAGCCTATTATAGGCTCTGGCTTTTCACTTCAATTTATTAATATTTACCACCTAGTTTTACCTCAATTAACCAAAAAAAAGGAAATAATGAGCAAATATGGAGTACTAGAATGCGACCTAACGGAAGTATTTACCGCAATGTTATTATTCGTTACAATTCCTGTCACTTTTGCAGCAGTTGAATTTGCTAAATGACGTAGCAAATTAAAAATAATAAATAAATATTTAAGAAATAGTTATGGACCAAACTCGACTCCGACATTTATCGCTAATAATAGCAATTGAAAACAATACCGAATCAAGCCTTGATTTAACCGAAGTCATTTGTAAATATAATTGTTATTTAGTTAGTTGGTAGGTCCGACCTTTATACATATGATAAACCCTTGAATCTTTTCTATTACCTACGTTTTAATGCCCAATACCTACACCAAGTATTATTTTAATGTACCTATATGTTGTTACTGTTTAATAGCTGATGATAACGTAGCTTAGCATTTTAAAGTATTTGTATATTTAATATTTTTACTTAATGAAACCTAACCAGTTTAGATAGCAGTGGGGCCCGATTTTTCGGTTTGCCCCAGGGCCGTTGGTTACCTAGCTACGCTACTGTCTGTAGTGATAATAGGTACTAAATAAGTAGTACTACAACTTAGTAATAATTTATTATTATAAAGGTGTAATATAAAAATTATACGTACCTACTACGTAGTACGTACTAATACCTTTAAGACAGATTACCACATTATTTAAGATATTGCATACCTATCTACGAGTATGATAAACTAATGTTATTTATCAAAACCTTGTTTAATACATTATTTATTATATATTATATTATATATTGTTGAGAAAAAAATACGTTATATTTAAATACATAGTAGGTACTTATACCTATTTTGTTGGGCAACAAAATGATTGCTATTGTACCTATCTATATTTTGTATAGGTACTGTTTTATTTGTATGATTCAAATCGCGAAAATATATTATAATAACAATTATTTATCATTAATCATATTGTTCTTATATGATGCAAACTGAAAAAAATCAATAAAAATTAACTTAATTATTTTTCTGTACGTTTTTATGAACGGGGATAAATATACCTATGTAATATAGGGGAAGAAGGGGGAATAACGCTCACTGGGTAATGGCGCTCACCTCTGTAACTCTGTAAACATGATACGTAGCAACACACCACATCGCGTGAATTGTGAGGGGAGGGGTTCTCTTACAGATTGCGATACAAACATACAGTCAGCTCGCGTCATGTGACCGTGAAGTGCTTTTCTTTGTTTCCGCCCGAACTGATCTAACTTTTGGTTAAGAGTTTCTTGACGGTAAGTCCTAAATTTTAATGCTTATTTAACTATTATTTTTTCTTCTGACAATAAAACTATTCTATTTTGTAATAATGCAATCAATTTTCAACAATTGTGTATGATTTTTTTTTAATTTCAATTCAATTACAAAACGAGCGTTTGGGGTAATACCGCTCATCGAGCGCAATTACCCCTTAGTGACTTATTTTTTTTTGTTGTAGATATGCCAAGAAATCGTCAAAGGACCACCGCTAAAGCGGCTTGGACCGAAGAAATTCCTTCCTTCTAACCTTCAATCTGCTAAAACTCCTCAAAACCAAGGCCCAAATGTCCAGAATTTCGAATATGCGCAGTCTGATGGTACGGCCATAATTTCAGGACATACATCTCTTTTGGCAAGTCCATCAAATGAGGATCAATCATCTGCATCTGTTTTGGCACGTGCACAAGCACGCAACCAAAAGCTAGTTCAATAATGAAGAACTCCGGTATCCTTTGCTGCTATAGCGACGGCACCAACAATTGAACCATTTTATAAACCACGTCAAAGAAAGCTAATATTAACTGCGACTCCTATGAAAATTATTTTAGAGGATAATAAAAAGAAAAAGTCGCGAAACTCAATAAGACCGGAAAAGATGATAAATTAAGACCAAAAAAAGTTCAACAAGAACAAACATATGAAACAAATATCTTACAAAAGAAAGTTCTTTAGAGAGTGATGATGAAGAGCATCTTTGCGACGATGACAGTGATGACGATATAAATGTGGATGACGAAAGTTATACAAATGTACTATTTGCAAAGAATTTGGAAAACATAACGAGTTATGGTATCGGTGCACCATCTGCGGACTATGGGCTCATGCTATATGTTCAGGATGGGATTCGCAAGATGAATACATCTGTCATTTATTTGACCAAAAATAAAATATTACTATTTCTAAATTGTCTTACCTCCTTATAATAATAATAATTTTATATTATACATATTATTATAATTGAAGTTGATTTGACATCGAAGATTTAATCACTATATTTGTTAAATTAAAAAACGCTTATCTTACGTACAAATGGCGATAATTGATGCTAATTTGTTATTGTAGACTTTACTTTCATTGTAGTAGGTTCATCTCATTAATATTTCTTTAATTAAAATGTATTTTACTTGTTATATTCCAAAAAACATGTTTGAGCGTCATTTCCCCATACACTGAGCGGCATTACCCATAGTCAGGGGCAATGCCGCTCAAACATGTTTTTTAAATATTTTTTTATTACTACTAGTAGGTCAAAGATAAATGCTTTTGTTGTTAAAATCTTAATTACTCGATAGTTAAAGACTTTGTTATTTACCTTAATTTTGATATATAATAAATAATTTAGAAAATACAGCATGTTTTCCTTAAGTGAACGCCATTCCCCCTTCTTCCCCTATTTAATATTCGTATTCAAATCAAGATATTATTATTATTTTAAGATAGTATCATTTTTACGAAATTACCATAGCTGAGCATTAACTCGTTAATCCGTTAATCGTTAATTAACGAAGTTAACATTTCGATTAACGATTAACTTTTAAGTTAACCTAAAAAAATCTTAACGGACTCGTTAACTTCCGTTACATTTTCTCAAGTCCGTTAATCGTTAATCCAGTACCTACTCTTTACCAAGCCCCACGTCGCGTCGAGTAAAACGAAACCAGGTACCTAAGTTAAGTTTGGTAGGTAAGGTTGTCGGTGCGTGTTCACGTGCCGGGCGCCCGGAAGCATCTGCGTCAGTCTAAAAGTCATGACACCGTGTGGGCCTCCTGACTCAGTGAAACAGGACGAACTGCATCCATTTTCGCCAGGCCCGCCTCTGGGTTTCCCAGTTACTCCCTCCATCGTCGGACCATGGCCTCGTCAACTAGACGGGAGGGACTTTCACATTGGAAGTTTCCCAAGCACACGCTCACTCGCCCGGAACTGGTACACTTGCGCGAGTCCTTTCCCTTTGCCTGCGCCTGGAGTACCGAGGGTACCGAGGGAGGAGGAGTAGAAGAACGCCGTGCGTCATCCCCTTATTGCCTTCATTGCCAGGACTTGCTGCGTACTGTACAATTGGACCTCGTTAGGGACGGAAAGGGCGTCGATCCAAACGGGGGCACCATATAGTGCCATGGACCTCACAATCTCAAAACCGGCAAAGAGATTCAATGCCCCGAACATTCGGCAAAAGCCTACCGAAAGTCGAGACGGCTTCCATCAGTATTGGGATGAAGTGGGAATAATGAAAAAAGGACGTCCAGAATCCGTCCAGGGCCAGAGAGAGGTGCCATGAGAGCGAAGTGGCTCTTGTAGAGTTCCAAACGGCTGGATATTGAAGGCGTTGAACTGAGCCTCTGATAAGCCCGGTCTCGCCTCCTCGAAATCAATAGATACTCGTATTAAAGTACATTATTGTTGCAATGATATAAAAATACAATTTTAATCAAGTGTTAACGGATTAACGATTAACGTTAACTTGCGTCAAATCTTTCGAAATGTAACGCTTTAATGTTTAACGAAGTTAACTTTTTTAAGTAACGGATTAAGGATTAACGAGTTAATTATTTGTTTAACGGTGCCCAGCTATGGAAATTACTTATATAAAAGCTTCAACGTAGAGGACATATTTATTTTTACATTTAAAATATATTTTATGTATAGTTTTTTTATAAAACACTTTTAAAGTAATGCCTCAGGTTTCGGTCCAATGTACTTAAATAAATACCGGTTTCTATTTATAGTCCCTATAGGTATTGATTTTATCATGTAGTCTATGCACATGCGCTACTGTCCTTTCCTAGAAATTTCTTCTTTATTACTTTTTAATGTACTAGAGTTATTGTGTGTAATGGTGAATAAAATTTTACAATAATACGACAATTTATTATGCCGAAAGTAAAAAGCATATTTTGCAATTACTTATTTATATTAAATTCTAGTTTACGGGCAAAGTATTAAACTTATAAATTTAAATATTTTAAATAAATGTATACGGAATTAAAATTTATACGAGCTAAATATTTTGTCTATAGTTGAGGATAGATGGCTTCTTATCATAGATTATACACTTATGCTTCTTATTGTCGTTTCTTTTGCCTACGAACTCTGACAATGCCAGTAAAAAGTTCAAAATGTCTACGGTTGACGCCTTGACGCTAGTTAATGAACGATTTTGTTACGAATTTTATTCGATTGACATATGTAAAGAATTGATAATATAGATGTGGTGTGATTATATTTTTAATTCAATTATAAAATTTACTTTTTCGTATGTTTGCTATGCGATTCGTTGTTATATTTTTTTTCTTGGTGGAACCATTTTAAAGTTGCGTATATTATCATTTTACATGTGCGTGAAAGAAATGTCAGAATAGAGCAGTAGTTGAGTATAATAGGTAGATTTGTAGCTGTTTTGACAATGTAAGACCGGATGAATGTAGCTACATTTTTTCTCACAAACTAATTTGTGTTGTACGGTGAACTAATAATGTAAAGATACGAACAATTTCAGCCTAGTTAGGTTTTGACAGCCGGCAGGCTTGTCGTAAGTGATTACGATAGGCTTCTCTTAAAAATGAACAGTAGTGATAATGAAACGAATTTGGTGAATTTCTCGCCGGAACTGCCTACACTTAGTCAGTTGGACTCTAAAGAAGGTCTGATCACTTTTCCCTTTGATCATATCTACGCGTGCCATTCTGAAAGTGAAGACAGAAGTCAGCCTCTTCAGCTTGAAAAGGAAGTTGAGATTTCAACATATTGTGTGACTGATGATAAAAGTCTTATAAGTGCTACTCCTGAGATATCAAAATTATCAGACCAGCTATCAGTAGCTGTAAGTCAAAACAAAAAACTCAAAGATCTTCTCATCTATCATTTGGATCTAATACAACAACAAAACGAACTTATTACAAAAAGGGACAAACTTTATCAAGCATTGAAACAAGAAAATGATACAGTAAGTGTCTTCAAAATCTGGTGCAGCATTTCATCATTTTTTATAGCTTTAGTGCATGTTGTGCTTTGTTAACATACTGGAAATATATATTTCTAAAACTAAAATTACTAGATTTTTTTGTCAGAATTATGTTTACATTAACATATTGTATTGACCTATTAAAAAACAAAACCTTTGACATTATACATTGATAACTTGTAAGAACTACTGCTTTGCAAAATTATATATTATAATTAAATTAAAGTAAATTTCAATGTTATTTACAAATTACTTTTTGGTTATGTTTCATAGTAGGTAGAGGCAAATTTCATATGTAACAATTTCTTTACAATTGAAAAGTTATATTTATTTATGTATTTGTTGAGATGAGGCAATTTTAGCGTTTTGAATATTTATATATATAAAAAAATTTTATTTGGCAAAGAAAGCAATGCGAATTAATGTTACATATTGTTAAGGAAAAATATAATATTGAAAAAAATGTTGATATATGATTATTTTATTTATTTATAACTAGCGACTCACCATGCTTTGCTCAAGTTTGTTCCTAGATCTAGGGTGACACACTCAGGTTCCCCTAGTGTATTATAAATATAAACTTTCTCCTTGAATCACTCTTTCTATTAATAAAAACTGCATCAAAATTGTGGGGTATTTTTAAACATTGATAAACATTGGGAAGCAACTCTGTTTTATACTATGTCGTGGTTTTTCCTAGAAAAAACATACAAAAGTTAAGTGAAGTGCAATTAATAATGAAACACCTCTTACAAAAGCAATATCACTAATGGGCCAAATTTGCATAAGCTTTTAAACTAGATTATTAGGAAAGCCTGAGTTTTATTATTCATCAATAACTAGCTAAAAATGTAAATGTCTTTTCCAATGGATACATATAATAATCTTTCACTTTTGTACTAAGCTCAGCTTTTGCTGCTGCTGGCGAAGTAATATGCATTATTGATTAAATAATTGATATTTATATGTAAGACAATAGTATACATATTTTTTATATAAGAAATGTGTTTTTTTGGATAAGCATGTTAGTAAGAAATAGGATAATAATTAGCTACATGCTCACTCATGTTGCACTAACTTTACGCAGCATACTTAGATAATATATTCTATTTAGCATTTTAAGATAGTAATGCTTACAATATACGGTCTCATTGAAAAAGCGAACCTTTTTCATATGGTACCAGCTTCATAAAAGGCAAAGGTTGATAGTGAAATATGTAATATAACATATTTAACATGTATGATTCTACTGTAAAATCTAGAAATTAAAACAACTATATGCCTAGCTATTGTTTGATTGAGTAAATTTCATATGTAACAAAATTTGTAATATTAATCATTTTAATGTGTTCCCAGCTCAAGGCAACGGTGTTACGGATAGGCCCGGGAGGCAGTCAGCATCACATTAATCCTATGCCTGCACCAACTTCAACTATTACATCGAGTGAGGCTACAAGTGGACAGGGAAATACACAGGTATTGTTGTTCAAATATTTTTATGTTGTATATCAATAATTATCTTTGCATGATTATATAATGTTCCCTACATGCTCCAAAAGAGATGTAGCAATTTTGATCAAAGTTTCAGAGAATTGTCACATCCCATTCTGTGAAGTTTAACACTGGTGAATCCGCAGATACTCCTAGAGTGTTACAATGATAATAATTACTCATGTCTTTTTTCAAAAGTCACACTTATTTTAAAATTTTATAGAAGTTCATTGAAGGCAAATAAGAATGGTAAAAACAATTATATCAACAGCATGAAATCTAAAGTTACTAATACATTGAGTAAATAGTATGTAGGTATTTTATATACATAATATATTATTTACATTTTAATTTATGAAATGTATGTATTATTATAAAATATATTTGATATACAGATTCAACTTATAATTTAGTAACATGCGCCTATAGATTAAAATAAATAGCATGTTATAATTAATTAATTGTAAGATAAGTCTTTAAGATGACTGAAGATTCTGCCGCCTGCAACTCTTCATTGTTTGAAAGAAGTCTTGGTTTTAACATTATCAATCAATAATCTTGACCAATGCTTCAACTGTTTCTCTTCACAGGCAAAACACAACCAATACTTTATTAGTCCAACACGCTGGCCTAGTGTGGGTTGGTGGACTTCACATGTCCTTCGACAACTTGCTAGATTTTCTCAGAGGTTTCCTCACGATGTTTTCCTTCACCGTAAGACACTTGTCTTACAGTAAACATGTAGAAATAATATGCACATGAAAATATCAGAGTTGCAAGACCTGGATTTGAACCAGCATGACTTGGCTATCAACGCGAGTGCGTTACCACTGGGCTACCACTACCTCAGCCAACCGATTATTTATATTTAGCTAGCATTTTTTAGCTTTATTTTGGGAATCAAATTTGAAATGGCAAAGTGTATTATTAATTGTTTTCAGGTCATGCTCGACAGTTTTTCTGAGCTTCTTTTGCCCAATCAGGGGAGTTCATACCTTTTTGATGACAAAGATCTGGGATCGAAAGTATTTGGGATAGCACGAACTACCCCAGACGGTAAGTTGAACTATATCTTTATAAAACATATTTTTTATTTTTCGACTCATATCTTATTTTTCCCGATCGATTTTTTTACGATCTCAAAGTGAAGTGCTATTATAGTTACACTAATTACCATTACATAAAAATCTATATTTTTTGATATTTACAAGTAATGTTTTTGAGCTTGTACTAATTTTAGTAAATTAAATGGTAGTATTAACTTGACTAAAATATGAATAGTGTAAAAACTATAATGTTTATTACTCATTTCATTTTAATTATATAGAAATAATGGTATTTAAACACAAGGGAGGCTTAAATATCTATGAAGGAATTTAAACTTTATGAAAAATTTCATTAGTGGATTGAAGAATAGTTAAGCACTGCACTAATAGGAATTTTTGCTTTTCATTTAATAAAATATCGTATTGTTTTGTAAGGTTCATATTCCACAAAATATTTGTTATCAATTTCATTTTAATATAACCTGTGAGCCATCAATATAAGTACAGGTTACGTCCCACTAATGATCATATAATGTAATTTAATAGTTGTAAACTTCACGTCAGGAGATATAAAAGTACCTACATCATCGAAAAAGAAGTTGAATACGGACAATTACAAAATGATTGAAAGTAAGCGTTCAACCAACAAAAAGGAGACGAAGACGGATACTCGTCCAGATCCTCAATACACGGTAACGTCGAATAGGTAAGTCCTTGATTAGTTTTAAACATTACTGCCCTCGATTTTTGCACCTGACTTTGATCGCGGGTTGGATATTTCGATATAAGGTAGTTTATGAGCGTCACATTGCCGTGTTTAGGTGTTTGGTATCATACGCGTCCGGTAAACCAGCTGGACGTGAAACCAAAAATCGTACGAAGAGTTGGACTTCAATGGGTGGTGTGCCATGCGGGTTGCTCCAGGAACTAGTCTGATAGTAGAGTGGACTTTGGAGCAACCTTGCGGATGTGTGGTCTGCTTCGGCAGCATCCGAGCCATCGGGGCTGTGGTCGAACTCGCAACGGGGAACTGTTGGTTTTTAGTGGGTAGTTCTAGTGCTGGCTTCTCTCAAGCCTACGTCTTACATAACCAGTGTTGTATTAAAAAAAAAGTTAGTAGTTTCTTTATTAGCAGTGGCGTAACTACGCCAAAGTACGCAATGCAGTCGCATGGGGCCCTGAAACAAGGGGCCCCAGCGGGTCATGAACGATTCGTTTATTTCAAAACATAATTTGGAGGACGCACCTCATAGGAGTTAAAAAAAACGCAAGGCAGATGTGTTCTGTATTACCGTATATTATTTTGTATTAGGCATTTCCGTTTCGGGGCACAACAAATTACGTCACTGTTTATGAATCCAGAATGTAAGCGGTCTCCATCTGAATTTCATTTGACAAACACGATTACTTATTTCATGGACGTATTAACTAATACGTCCATGACTTATTTATATAGCATGGTTAGGAATCGTTTCTTTTTTATTCAATGTTTATCTACAGTTTAGATTAAAATTAAATAACGATGTTTTTCCTGTACTGCTTATTACCGTATTCACTATATCTGAAAACTAGCGAGTCGCCCTCGCTTCGCTCGGGCTCGTCCCCAGATTCAGCGCAACCGAAGCCGCGGGGTTCCGCTAGTACACATATAAGCCTTCCTCTTGAATCACTCTATCTATTAAAAAAACCGCATCAAAATCCGTTGCGTAGTTTTAAAGATTTAAGCATACATAGGGATATAGGGACAGAGAAAGCGACTTTGTTTTATACTATGTAGTGATTATTTAGTAAAAACAGTACTGCGGGTATAATACTCTGATTATGATTTGAAAAATAAAGTGTGAGCTGACACTCGAATTTTGGGAATTAAATTAATTTATATTATATTAACGACACACCCTCACTCCGCTCCAGAGGAGTTTTAATGGTAACTGGTAAATATAGATTTCTCAGAGATTATATGTTTTTACGCAGTAATAAGTATGTTGACCCCGATAATAGATTGATTTTATTGTAAATTTCATCAAAATATGTCGAGTGGTTTCCTCGTGATGGAGTCACAGATACAAAAATACAAAAGATATGGATTCAGCTTCTGTATCCATAATAGTGACTATTTTATTTTACTAAGAGTTTCCAAAAAAATATTTGATGTAAATATCGACTTAGTTATAATTTTATTATGTTTTGCTAAATAGATTTATTGTCCCTTGACCTAAAAAATAAAAACAGACGACTCAATAAACAAATCTCTTATTGAATTTAAGAAAAATGAATAAGAATTGTATTTTAAGTATGTGATTACTTTTAGCGGGACTCCAATAATCAAAAGAATACAAAGAAAACGCCGGACATCGGGCATCGGCCGCATGTCGAGGACACCAAGGACTGAAACAGTCACCAGTGCCACCATGAGCAAAAGTAATTTTTGTTACACTTTAATATGAATATTATTTGTTGTTTATAAGATAAGTAGAAAATTTCGATTACATGTGCCATCGGTCGCGGGTTCGAGTCCCGCTGGAGTCATCGTGTATGAATTTAAGTTATATATTATGTGAATTATCAACTTCATAATCCTCATAGCCGACCATGTCCCAACATTTTATTTACTTCAGGTGAATATGAAGAAAGTAAAATTTTGTAAATATTAATTATGCTAATATCGTTATTAAAATAACTCAATTGGTTTGAAAATAACATATTTTGATTTTCACCATCTATTGAATTTGATAATTATTTTAAAAGTGAACAATACAATGAAAAGAAGTCAAAAGTTTTAATTCTCCATGTAATTTAAGACTTAGACTATACTGAAATTCTCATCTGAGTAACATTTGCAGGCAGCATTGGTAACACTGGCGTGGGCTTGGACAGCCAGTACGGCCTCAATAAAAAGTCGAAAACGGTTACCACATACAGCAAATCAAAGACGACCATACCAAAAACGACGTCTCAGTACACCGGCTCTCTGTCGGATAGATTCCAGCTCATAGATACCACCCCGACCGGGGAGGACCCCTACCAAATGGGGGAGGCCGATTTGAGAGAACAATCTCCCATACCAAAACTGATGCTCCAAAAAAATAACCATGGAAGGACGAAAGTAAAAGGCTCTACCGGCGAGTCGTCAGGAACGTACGACGTGACCGACACAAAGAAAAAAATCAATAGGTTCATGTCCGTTTATGAGAACGCAAAGAAGGAACCAGAAAAGACTCTGATGATCTCGGAACCGGATTTGGATCTGGTCAAAACTGAACCGGAAATCGATTGGCGGATGTACGATAAATCGGACCCTAAGTCTAGTCTATGTGATTTTTCATTTGGAGAAGGTTCAAATGATTTCGGCTCCTTGTTGCCGTCTCTGGATGCGAATGAGTTTCAGGAGCTTTTCACATCAGATGCTGCATTAAATCTGGATCATCTAAATCAATTTGATTATCCTATTGAAAAAATGGTCCCCGATAAGATTAAACGCAGGAACAATAGGACTACAAGCCTGATTAGTCCCACTGAGGTATGAATTGATTAGTTCTTTGTAAATTTCTTCTTCAGTTCTTTAGTAAAAAACTTTGCCTTTTTCCGGGATAAAAAGTAACCTATATGCTATTCCAGACTATCTATCTCTGTGCCAAATTTTATTCAAATCAGTTCAGCCGTTTTATCCTCAGTTTATAATAACTAATTCTAATAACTCCTCTAAAAATCTTTATTTTGATTTATTGTTGTATCTTTCTTTTACCCTATATTTCATTTATATTTATTATTAAAAAGAAACTGGTGATTATTAGTCATGGTAAATGTTTGATAGTTATTGGGTTTCTTATTGTATACAAAAACTGTCTCTATGGAGACCTTTATATTTAAGTATTAAATGCTAGCTAACGCTTACTAAAATATTCATGTATATTATTTATGGATACCAACTTTCATGTGTTTTAAATTTAATATGAAAATAAAAATTTCTTCAGTTTTCTTTTTTGTATTCCGACAGTTTTCGCAATCTCACCATGATTTTACTCTGTGTATAATATATATAGATAAATTTGTAATGTCTTTTTGTAATATCTAATTAATATATTTTTACTTAACACATATGAAAGTATAGGTTCTTATAACAATTTTTTTTATTTTTGTCTGTTCGTTTGTTCTGACTTATCTCCGAAACGACACGATCGTGATGTTGAATAGTTAAGTTGTATTTTAGTATAGAATCAGGGCGCAAAAAATTAACAACCAATGAAATTAATTAATGAATATTATGTTGAATTATACATTAATTTAATTTTCAGGAGGAGACAGTAGAAGCTAAACGCGGCACCGAGAGTCGTCGTGGACGTAAACGGGCTTTATCCGCGACCGGAGTGGGAAAGCAACCCGCCAAGACACCAGCGAAACCAAGAACTCCTCGAGTCAAGGGTAAGTGTTTATAATATAATAATTACTAGTCTTTCCGCGGCTTCGCTCGCGTGCTAAAGGCTGAGAATCAAAAGAAATATTTTTTCTCCCGTTTTTTCCAATATTTTTTATTGATACTGCCATTGGTCGTAGCGTGATGTAATATAGCCTATAGCCTTCCTCGATAAACGGACTATCCGTTACAAAAAGAATTTTTCAATTCGGACCAGTAGTTCCTGAGATTAGCGCGTTCAACCAAACAAACAAACTCTTCAGCTTTATAATATTAGTATAGATTTATACTTTGAGTAAAGTAAATATTCAGAATTAACATTCAGAACGATTCAACAATTAGTAAGGGATGACAGTAAAACGGAGGCGGAGCGGAGCTTTCATATTATATGATTTGGTATAATGTTATTGTTTCTAAAGAAAAAGCGATGAAGTGATGTTTTTTTTTAATTTAATTAATACCTTGCAATCAGCATTATTTGAAATTGGGTTTAACTAGTGGAAGAGAACCCATGGCATAAATAGATGGCTGGATGATTTGGGTGCTTTTTCAGTATCTGTAGGTAGTGTTTGGAATATTAGCCTTAATAGTTTTTTTTCTTTTACTATGTTAATTTGAATTGCTTGCATTTTTATTAACCAAGGTGCATTTGAAATGCTTTTAAGGCTGGTTTATGATGTAAGATTACAACTTATTGTTTTATTTTTCATATTGTCTAATATATAGAGCAAATATTCATACAGAACTCATACCAGTAACATTTCCAAAAATCTAGTTTTAATTAGTCACATTGGATAAAGAAATCTTGACACACATCATGTTATTAGACGTTATCTTAATAAAAGCCTTTTTTCAGCCGCTGCTAAGGTCGCTCCAGCCTCCCCAGTGCCAGGCCTAATGACAGATAAACCTTACCCCACACTGGTGGGTGATCCAGATCTATCTTGGTATTTCGGTCTAGACCAAGAATTAAAACTGGAAGATATCGACCCACCAGCTGACACCCAAGCTTCTACCGTTGAGGTAAAACAAACTTTTTATTTATACCAATAATAAACTCGGCCCAATCAATCAATGTTCAATCTTTATAATATATAAACCACTTGTGTGCGTGTGTATGTAATTGAACTCCTAAACGGTTGGACCGAGTTTTATAAAATGTTTTGTTATGCAATATAGAATACAAATTATGTATAATTATAAACAATATATTCAATGTTTAGGTTCCAAGATGGCGTGAAAAGCCGTACACGAGTAGCTATACTCTTGAAGGTACTGAGAACGTCGACGATAAAGTTTTTGAGAAGAGGCACCAGAAACTCGAGGCCGAAGAACGGCGACAGTTACGGTTAGAATAGTACTGTTGCTTTATTCACTATTTTTATAGTTATAAGCTAGTTTTAGTTACTTTATAATTTTGCTAACCATATTAATTATGTAAACTAACTATATATGTATATATATGTATAAAATATAATGTGAACTCATGAAAGATTTGCCACAGTCCGGTAATAAGGCCATTTTTAAAAAAATACCACAAAATATGAATGTATATCAACATGCCCAGCAGTGGGGCACAGCAGTGAAATATCGTTTTAATTAACCATGTTTTAATTGCATTTAACATAAACGATATAGGTAAGTAGATAGGTCATGGTATTAAATTGGAAAAAAAACTCGCACTTGGCCAACGTGATGGACTATGGCCTATTTCATCATTTAAGGTAAGCCTGTGCCCAGCTGTGGGACATTAAAATTACTTAATAATACATATAACATATATATATTGTAGAAATAAAGCTTTGTAGAGCTTTTAGACTAGAGAAAAGCTCTTTCTACTGTAAAATACATTAGAATTTCATTTCATAACATTTAGTAAATTAAATTAGGCTAAGCTTGAAAAACAAATCTTATAATAAGACTTATATGTATTTAATAATTATATGTTAGGGTTTCAATTTCATACTAATGTTGCATATTGAGGGATAGATACTATCACTGTCTATTTATGACCCAAATCCAATATAAATATAATTAAAATTTCAATAAAAGACTAACCCTTACATTAATACAAGTTTGAGATCCCGAGTAAGACAGGATAATTTCTATCCCGAAAATCATTTAAATGGGCTTATATTACAACAACAGTACAAGGAATCATTCATTTTCATATGAGGGCTATCCCTTATAGTATTATATAAAACTCATCTA
This sequence comes from Boloria selene, assembly GCA_905231865.2. NCBI lineage: Eukaryota > Metazoa > Arthropoda > Insecta > Lepidoptera > Nymphalidae > Boloria > Boloria selene. Next base: position 11,289,408 of record HG993131.1, read on the forward strand.
ACCTATGTATATCCATTTATTTACTAATTATAGCTTAAGAATTCACTAACACATAAGAAATTAAAGAGTACGAGGAAGTGTGTAATACATACATACATACAAGTATACATTTAAGGTGGCATATGCGACGTATAAGGGAGCAGCGCCATGTAGAACGTCTTCGTCAACGGCAGAGAGATTCTTGGTGCACAGTGAGTCCTCCAGCACCATACTCGATATGGCCAAGGCCTCAGCAAGATGCCGAGTTCATAGAAATATCGAATGATGTACCCGTTGCTGCCTTCGGGGAGGCCCTGCCACAGCTGCCAGAGAAGTAAGTTTATCTGATTTTATTTATTTAGTTATATAACTGCTATTTGATCTTAAATAACCCTTAATATGAATAAAGCAAGCATTTTCTATGTATTGTAATTTAAATATTAATATAACTATTGTTAAATTGTTTATGTTTTAAAAATGAATTGCTGTGTGTCAGTTTTGCTAAAACTCATAATAGTTGCATAATAGAATCGTTAATAATTTTATATAGGATATTTATATATAGATTTTATATATTAGATTTTGAGCAAAGCGAAGGCAATTTATAAGAAAATAATATTTAAATATTAAGAATTAAGAATATTTGGTATATAGGCTGTCTTATATTCAATTGCTAGAAGTTCAATTTACGTTCTGTTTCTAAACAGTTACCTTAGTTAGTTTTTTTACTCAAACTATTAAAATTGTTACTATTGTGTGACTTAATTGTTATAACTATATATAGAAGTATATAAGAAGTAATACTGCGAAATACAAACATTTCATTCAATGAAATAAATACCTTATATGTTTAAATATTTATTTTATATGACAACTTATATTTTAATGTTAAAAGTGTATATACCATATGTGTGTAACAACACATGTTAAGAACCGTCGCTTCTGAATCACACTTTAATTTGTCCTATTTTTTATTGCAATGTTAAGTATTCTGCAAAACAATGGTGCAATCCAACAGGCCCGGGTTATATTGAAGAGGAGCTGCTTCAAATCCGGGTTCCACTACTGGTATTTTTTCATGTAGATCGTGCATACAGACTGGTCCACATGAAAGAATATCAGTGGTGTGATCTGAACTATCAACATGAACACTACAGTTGAAGAAGATGTGAGGAAACCAGTGTGTTTAAGTAGTTAAGTCGTATATATTCAGAAAAGCTTGTTGCCTGAGTAAAGGCTGTGTTATTTAAACTAATATAATATAAAATTTGTCAGTTATAAGTAACTTTAAACTCAAAGGAATTGCTTAACGTTTAGGATGTAAGTGACTTTTATCTTACATTAAATGCAACTACTGAATACTGGAATCATAATTCCAAAGCGAATACTTACAAAGATTTAAAATAATTACAAAAAGATATGCCAATTAGACACTGTAGAAAACATAATAATTATTGTATTACTATTTTATACAAACTGTATTTGTTTTGTAAAAGATAAGTGAACTAAAGCTTGCAAAGATTATTTTAAACTTTTAAATTTAAAGGTGTATGTTATAAAATAACTCGAGCACAACAATGATATTATTATTTGGTAAATATATATTATTTGTGTTATACTGTGTTCTGTGCGCATTTCATTAAATAAGTTTGGATATTTAATAAAGAAAGTTCACTCTTGTCATCGTCGTGGGAAGGTAAATTATGTGTATCTATTTTAATGGAATGTGCTTATATTGAACCCTACTATAACAATTAAATAGACTAATTCAAAATTATAACGAAGTAAATCTTTTCTAATAGGGCATCCACACGATGCAATTTTAAACCCAATCTGACCAGTCAAATGTAGTGTGGACAGAAAAATGAAATTGAAGGTCATTGGTTGGTCAAGATCGGTCTACTTAATTGTATTCAATCAAATTGGGTAGAGTGGACACTAGTTACCATTTTTTGACGTATTTATCATAGAGTATATTGCAACATATTGTATTTTCTTTGTGTAACTTGTAATTGCTCACTATACGGAAAACTATTAAACAAAAATATTACTCTGAAGGGAGTAAAAAATATTAGTAGATATGAAAACTACTAGTCTCTTTTTAACAACCATTGTTTTGTCTATGGTCTGCGATTTCTTTTTTTTATTATCTACATTAACTGTAGATCAATCAATCAAATTGTACCCAATTCGATTGTCCAATTAAATTGGCAATCAAATTGTGGCGTGTGGAAGCCCTAAGTTATTAAATTATATTATATATAATATTGTTATTATTATAATACATATATTGTTATTATTATAGAATTCTTATCATAATAATTAGTATAATATTTTTAATTTTATAACATACAGATAGTTTTAATAATTGTTTTTATTTTTCAGAGTCTTCATGCTCCCTTGGGTAAGGACATCAAAAGCCCAGAAACGATCAAAAAGATCTAAGACATTGCATTAAATATGCGGACAATTTGCCATATTACGTGCATACATCATGGCCACAGTGTTAAAATCATGTTCCACAAAGTGTTGTCAAGTTAAACCATCACGTTTCACTAGAATAACTCATAATTAAGTCGAATTTTAAATGGGTGTGGATGGCGAAAAACCTATAACCGTTGTCCGTTAATAATCTATTATTTATGTCAGGCGTCAGCCTCAAGTGACAAGACAACAATATTGCTGTCACCAGAACATGACATATGTACGGTACACACACTCGCCAACCTCGCCCACTTTAAAAATTTAATATCTGGGTAATTATTTAATATCGCTTATTAGGGAAATAATTTGCTTTGCTTGCATTACTTAAAGTAGTATGTCATATAACACTTGATGTAACAACTAATTTTTAATAACTAATTAAGGCAACATATAGAGGTTTAAAGGTAGAAATACTATAGTGGAGTAGGCAGGTAATGGGAGATGCGTCATGAAATTAAAGATAAACAAAGGTATTCAATTTTTCAGAGACGTGAGATGATGTCTTTTTCCATCTCCCTCTATTGAATGATCACTAGTTTTGCCTCTTACTTGTCTCTTTTACTATATTATTTCCTTGTATTTCACTGTTTGAAATCAACTAGTTTAAAATATGTGTCTAATATCTTAAATTTTATTATAATACTAATCTAGATGTCTAAATGTTTTTAACTATTGACCTATTGAGTGTTGTGACGTCATATATACATTATATTGGGCTTAGCTTGACATTTACCGCGTGTCTCAATCTGTCAGTTGTCACTGTCATATCAATAAGTCATTTCATGTGCTGTCAATTTCAGGGGTTTCATAATTCATATTTTATAACTGATGAAATAACTTGTATTGCAATTTGCAGTAACTGCGGTCGTTGTTGTTCTTTAATTTCTATTTGATTGTTATTGCCAACTAAAGTGGTTGTGTCCTGAACATATAAAGGACGCTAATTATTTTAAATTCTTAAAATTTTTTGAACTTTCGATCTTATTTACATTTTACTATAATTTAGGATATACATAGTCTAGAATAACATGGAAAGAGTTTGCTTTCTATTTACTGAATATTGTATATAAATCATGAGTTAAAAACTATAGCTTACAAATATGGCCTATTTCTATTTAATAATTATGTTATATTGCGTGAAGTTCAAAATTTTTATATTTCTTAAAATTTGCTGAAAAAGAACTTTTAGTGAATCTTCAGAAACTACCACCGATATAAATGCATAATATTTCGAATTTATTAAATTTACATATTAATAGGATTCTTGTTTTTATTAAATTTATCATGTAAATATTATTTCTATTGTTAAATTCATGCTTAATTATGTTAATCTCTTAGTGTCTGTATTTATTATTTTGTGTTCTTGATGATGATAATAAGAAAAAATTGGAAATTTCTGCCATTTAAATATTTTACTACATGACATTCCAGACATTAAAATGTAGTTAAAGTTATCTTACATTAAATGAAATTTTTTCATGATTTATTACCAAAAAGCTATTCCGTTTGATTCAAATTGTTTTTATCGTTTTAAATTGTTTTTTAATATGTATTATGAACTTAAAATTATAAATTATACCAAAAATATTTTAATAACTAACATGATTTTCATTCATTTATTTTATAATTTTAATATGAAATTATTGTATTCAATCCATATTTGTACAACTACACATACTTCAGCCAAAATAGATATTATCATTTGTTCTAAACGCTAAATGTATCACTTGTTCTTAATAGTAAATTAGATTACTAAGTTAGTTTGTAAGAACAGTTGTATGTCTTATAATTATTAGTATATGAGGTTATTAAGGTATAAATCATACTAATTCTCAAATACTTAACATATTATTTTTTACATGCCATGACATATTTTACTACAGTGTAAATATAAGTATTTTCAATTTCATAGAATTTATGAAGTATGGATTATTTTAAGATTAAATATCTAGGAAAAATTTGAGATTGTTGCATTATTCATCTTTTAAATTTATTCTATATAACCTCATATATGAAATAAAATGTATTAAGTTTATCACAAATACTATACATCACATTTTTTATTAATAATATCTTACTCACTTGAAGTAATTAACAAATTATATTTTAAAATTTAAGGCATTCCTATTTTTATAATGCACGGATAAATTTATGTATTTTGTTCAATTATAATTTTGATTTCATATGAGTGGTCTTAATATTTTACCATTTTAAATAAAATTTTAATGTTTCATAATCACAAATTTAAGTATTGATATAATATGTAACAATGTATGTCTATTTATTTGCTTGGCTATTTAAATTTTGATGACTTCATATAGTATTTTAGTTTGAAATGTAAGATTTTGCCAATTTTTTCACACAAATAAGTTACTTGGGCAAATAATTACTATAAGCAGCTATTATTTGTAAATATTTGGTGTATATTAGTATTTTAGAACATTAAGTCACAAGATTATCTGTTTAGTGTGGTAATATAATTACTTACGTGTTTTTTGATGTCCTTCTATCGAGAATATAGGATTATCTAATGTATGTAAATGTTTAGTCGTATTTGTAACAGCTGCGAGTGTGCCCTATATTTCTCTTCTACTCTTTCTGAATAATAAATAATAATGTTTTGTTATTTTGTTTTAATTTTTTTGGCATGTATTTAAAATTCATATTTAAACAATAGCATTATATAATTTCCACTACCACCCGCAGCTGTGTGTTGTATTGTAAGTTAGTTTTATTGAACTTTCAAAGATAAGTGTAGTCGTAGTATAGAAAATGTTATAGTAGGATTGTGTAGTAGTCATTTCATTGGAAAATTATTTATTCCTGTTTAAAATTTTTATTAAATTATAAATGTTTGTAGTTGATGTCTTAATAATATTACATGTAAAACGCATTTGATCAATATTTAAAAATATAAACGTTTAAATTTTAAAAGTAATGTAAATCTTTACCTTCTTAATTTCAACTACAGCTTACAGCTGGGTTTCAAAAGTTCAAAAGTTATGTAATTTATAGTCTTTGCCTCCTAATAGAAACAGTGGATGTATATATAGAAATATTATATTTTAATCTGTTTTTATTGTGAAAATCATACGAGTAACGTTCATTCAACAATATTGGATCTCATCGAAAATGTAAATGAGTTAGTAATAAGAATGTGATATATTTCGTAGGAACGTTAAAGTACAAACAAGTTCGAGATGTTCAATCGCCGTTACTCGGATGGTTTAGAATCGCTTCTGTCCACTCGTTTAATAATAAATAACAAGATCTCATTAATTATTAATTTTGAATGATGAATACAACTTCAGATAGGTTGATGTACTTCGTATTTCATTCTTAGTTTAAGCATAATATTATGTAAACCAAATATGTAACTGGGTTGAGATTATAGTTGCTCAACATTTTGCGTCACTATTCCTACTGCATATAACTCGATACGATCGAGCAACTATCGCCAATCGTTATAAATGTGTAGTTTTGAATAATTGTTGCAATTTAGCGTAGATGTTAAACATGGCATTTAATAAAAATCTCCAAAAATAGTGTTATTCTGTACAAGCACTTAAACCTATTCATTTTATAGCTTAATATTTATGTTGCAGACTTAACGTCTATTATTATGGATTCATGTGATACTTCTGATTAAGTTGTAATGTACCTATATGAAATAAAGGCTCTTCAATTCAATTATCTTGTGTTTTATTTGTACCTATTGTTTTGTGTCAAATAGGAATTTGGAATTTCAAAGAGGATTCGTCGAACATTTCTTTTATAAATTCAACTAAAATAGTACCATAAAGTTCTAGAGAAATATTTATTATTTTTTCAATTTCAAAATTCTCGTAATGTAAATTTTATGAAAATGTAACGTAAAAATAATTATTTAAAAAACTCGACACGTAAACACCAAACTTAAGGCTAGAACAAGTTGACAATAAGAAAAATACATTATGCAACACCTAGGGTCAGCCATTTTCATTGTGTATCATCTAAAAACAAAATGGCTGAGCTAAATATTTCTGCCAAATAAGTCTATACATATTTCGCATAATTGACAAATTTTCCCGCTTAACATAGTATTCATGATGTTGACAATTCTGTCCAGTAATTTAATCGTGATTTCTGACTATTTCAGTAAGATTTTCTATTCCATGTAGATAATGAAACAATAACATTATAATAGACATTAGTCAAAATAATAAAACTACAAGAAGCTTTCGCTAATTTATTATATTATTAATACATAAAATATGACAAACGCTATTATTTCTAAATGTGACAATATAAAGGTAAAAACAATGTGATGGCGACGTTATTTTAATATATTGCACCTTGAAGCCCAACAAACTTAACCAATAATATTTTTAATTTTTATGAATTATAATAATTTGTTTAACATGGTAAAACTGACTCCACACTTGAATATTACATTGTAATTTTTTAAAGTGAAACTTCTAAAGCGGCCCCGAGACGATCTCTCGAATCTTTGTCGCGTCACGAGAAATTGTCACGAAAAACCGTCATGCCAGTGACGTTTGCTTTAGGTTGCCATAGTAACCGTTGTTATTGCCTGACAAATGATGTTTAAGATCGATTTATTAGGTTACTATAAGGATAGTTTAAAAGGTTAAAGATGAGTACAGTTCGCGTCACGTAAAAAGAACGCTGGAAGAAAGTGGTGGGGGGTGTGTTTGCGCATGGGTACATTCGCACACGAAATTACTAAGACTATTCTTTTATTTTTGAACTTGCCTTTCGCTCGCGACGTATATTGGTTATTGGCAGGTACATTGAAAAATATATTAGATAGAATGTCATTAAATAGAATTATATTAATTAAAAAATATGTTTGATTCAGTGTAGAATGTTTAATTTACTTACAAAAAATATAATTAATTAATTTAACATACTTTTTAAAATTATTAACTGCATTGTTATAAAACTCTCTCTTTATAAAATAATATTCGTCAAAAATATTTTTTCTCTATTTTTATATAAAACCATTTCGTAATTAATAACTTTTGTGTGCGCGATGGTATTTTGAACTGACAAACCAATAGCGAGCCCGAAAGCATGCGACGCGTGCCTTGCCGTCCCGCGCCCCGCGTCTTACCACCAAATTGGCCGATAAATCGCCTCTGCGCAACTTGACAGCCAGCGTTCTTTTTACATGACGCGAATTATATCTAAGCCAATACCGAAAAAAATAAATATGCAATATTTATAGATACAGGCTGACTCTTGCTTCGTTATATCTTAGACTATAACTATTATCTCTTTATGTCATATTCGTTTGAATGATATTTTGGTCTGCCGTCTGAGTGTAATAGGTAAAGTTTATATTAATTTATAGATCTTACAGATTTAATAATATAAATAACCACGAAGTTTCACTTGTTAGACTTCAATAGAATTGTTTTTTTAACTAGTAGTAGTTCGACGATTTGTTATAAACATTTTGAGGTAATTTAACTTTGCAATAATTAATCGATAAACCAATGCATTAGTCTTGCAAGTTTGTTGACGACTGACGAGTGACGAGTGTGGAGCTCGCATTCTATATTTTTACTTATATTTAGTTCTATGACATATTGAATATAAAATCAAGGTAGCTGCAATTTTGAATATAATATTTAATTACCTATATCTGTAATGTAAGCGAAATACCTTCGAAATAGGTTGTGAAGTATATTTTAACGTTTACAAGTATATCAAATTTATGTATGACTATGAGTAATAAAGCGAAACGGCAATTTATATACGTAAGGCACAGGAATTAAAGTTAATTAATTAAACACTGATAACTGAGTTTAATCTCACTTAATAGTAATTATTGCAATCTTAAAACTTATTTTTTTGGGTTTTTATGAGACCACACGAAGTACTTCATTTTCTTAAAATAGTTATCTAAAATTTTCAGAAATATCGCGTAATTTTATTATAATAAATCAATTTAAACGGGAAAAATCGAATATAGTAATTTGATATTACCAATATATATGTGGAAAATGAAAGCTATAAAAAAGCAAAGACACTAAAATCTAGTCTAATATAAATTCCATATGTCAACAAACATTTATTTTAAATTATACGCATTTAGGGTAAAGTGTTCATGGGATCGTTGGTATATGTTAGAAAACTGTATTCTTAGAGTTATATTTGGTCTTAAAATTGATAAAATGTTGCATACAAATATGTCGATATATAGTTATTATCACTGGGTTTGAGTTAAATTACCTTACAAATTGTACATTTTCCTTTGCTGTCAATGATTTTAACAAATATTTCTATAATATAACTATAAACATATGTAGAAGCCTAATATATATTTTGTTCTATACATTAAATTTATATCTTTATAAAAAAACATAGCCAAAAGTATTTCGTTATAAAAATGAACAACTATAATATCAAAAAGTCTATTAACTATTTTCCTTAGTTAGTTTTTTTATAAAATACATTTGAATATATATTTTGTTTTGCACCGTTACTATTTATCACAGTTTCCCCAATTTAATAAACTTTGCCAAAGAGCCATAAGAACATGTCTGTCTAATATGAAATCTATGTACTATGAAAGCTTTTGTGCATTACCATTGTATTGTAAGCTATATCATTATATGTAGAGATATAAGAATATCTTAAAATGTCAAAATATGTAAAGGAGAAACGTTAAATCTTTAAAAAACACGAATTACCTTAGTCTAACCTTATACTAAATTTGTAGAGCACTTGATCATGGCACTTCTATTTAAAGCGATTTCTTGTAACTACGAGTATTGATATTATAAAATATATAATCATTACACGTGCCCTTTAAAGCGTGTAAAAGGCGATATAGAATATACTAAGTTGTAAGAGCATTCGCATCATATCCTAAAGAATGCATAAAGGCAAATATGGATAACATGAAATCGCTATATTAGACTATTTCGACATAGCTTCTTATAATAATAATTTGATAGATTAAATTAAGCACTAGCTATTAAGTCACCTCGATGCAGGAGGCCATTAATTTTAAAATATGATTACAAAAATAACAATAATATTACATGATAACATTTTAAGTAACCATCATATTCTTGATTAAAAATTGCAAGAAGCAAGGAACACTGGCAAGATATTTATTCTTGCAACTTTGTTGATTGATAAATTTATTGATAGCACATTATAGCCTTTAAGTCAAGTTCTTACAAAAAGCGCTAAGAATTTCTTTAAGTACGATCTTTAAGCATTGAATGTAAATACATATTATATTTGATATCATTTAAAATTATTGCTACAAACAATTTATAAATATTTATTTAAGACACACATAAAAATATGTTATTAATAATAAAATTTCTTATTTTAATAATAAATTAATTCTAATAGCACTATATTGAAAATACTATATTATAGGCTTCACAAATTACACGTTAAAGTACTGAGTCAAATCAAAAAGTCAAAGTGAAGTTTGTAAATAGCACATTTTCTTTTAAAATAACTATATTTTATTAAAGCTCTATTAAAACTGAACACTCGAAGCCCACAACTAGAATTAGAGCTACTGAAATTAAGTCAACCACTAACTACATCAAACAAACAAAAATAATTAAAAATAAAAATGTACTTATAAGTACTTACTTAAATTGTATGACACAAACAAACAAAGAATTCGCATTATGCAGTAAAATTGAAGTAAAAGAATATGACTTTATATGGATGTGATGACGCGTAGTTCATTTTCCACGCATTTCTCCATCAAGTCGTCCAACTCGCTTATGTTTTTCTCCATTCTCTCATACTTTTGTATGAACTCTTCGATTTCGGTCAAGCAGCCGTTTTCAACTTCGCAGAGCAATTCGGTGATTTTTTCGTTGTCACTTTTAGCTACGTTTTCGTTGTGTAGTTTGTACAAGTAGTGCTCTCTTTTTTTCTGTCAACCAATAAAGATGTTACGTTAAGAGTTTGTCCCTATCATGGTCTTTATGTACAGTTTATAGGTTAGTCTACATGCTCAGATATGATATGATTTCCCGCAAAAAATATTTTATAAGTATGTTGACTCAAATTTAGTTAGTTAATAACAAATTTCATAAAAATATCCTTAGTGGCTTCGTGATGCGATCATAGACAGAAGGAGTAAGGACATAAATAAAAAAAAATTACTTCTGTAACGATAGTAATAACCATATCAATAAAGATTTTCCAAAAAATACTAATGTACAGACATATTCCACTTGGTTAGAATTTTATTGTATGTATAGATTCATCGGTAATTTAATCCATTTAATGTTAATTAGTACGCGGGCGACCGACCATCGCTCGACGTCGGCGCTCGCTCATTTTTTTGGTAAAAATTGAGTTTTTACACAAAAGATACCCTTCATAGATATTTTTTAAAGCGGAAGCCTTATTAAGAAACAAAATTTTATAGAAATCGTTGCAGTTGCTTTTGAGATATAAGAAATAAAGTTATACATTAGAATAGAAATGGCTAATTTAATATTCTAATATAATAATAATGAATGCGAAAGTTAGTGTAGTGTGTAACGCTTCACGCTGTTATGTTTGAACGGATTTGGATATGCTATACCTATGCTTATTGTATATCTATACTAATATTATAAAGAAGTAAAGTTTGTTTATTTGTTAAGTTGTAAGGGGTAATCTCGGGATCTACTGAACCGATTTTAAAAATTCTTTCACCAATAGAAAGTTTTCAAGTATTGCTGAGTGTCATAGGTTATATAAAAAACCGAAAAATAAAAAAAATTTTCGTGTCACAATGTTCGTTCCCATACTCCTCCGAAACGGCTTGACCGATTCTCATGAAATTTTGTGAGCATATTGAGTAGGTCTGAGAATCGGCCAACATCTATTTTTCATCCCTCTAAATGTTAAGGGTAGTCCACCCCTACATTTTTTTATTTTTTAGGCAAAATTTTTTATTTTTATTTTTTTATGACACAGCATACAAAAATACATACAACCCTAAATTTTCACCCCTCTACGATCAACCCTTATATTTTATTTGTTAATTAAAATGTCACGGGGTTAGAACTTGAACTCCTCCGAAACGGCTCGACCGATTTTTGTGATCCTTAGCGTGATTGTCGGTCAGGGTGGAGAATCGGCCAACATCTATTTTTCATCCCCCTAAATGTTAAGGGTAATCCACCCCTAAATTTTATTTTTTATTTTTAGACATTTTTTTTTCCTACAGATCAACCCAATGAGGTTGATTAGCAATTAAAAAAATGAACGCGGGCGAAGCCGCGGGTACAGCTAGTATAATTATATTAACATTATCTTTGTAGCACAAGTTTGAAAATATGTATTTGTTATATATATCTTTTTTGCCAACGTTTGAGATTTGTTTTTGCCAAGTACATCAATTAAAATAGGCAACGCTGCCAGGTCCACGGACCTTGATGTGAAGACGGTTAATAGTATTTTTTATTTATTATGTAAAGATAAAATTTCAAATATTTTAATACGTAAAGTACTGTTCAAGAGCTTTTTGTCGAAAGAAATATGCGAAATTAAGATATGTTAAATAATTCAATTTCAACATCATAGATGATGTAATATTAAAAAAATATTATATAATTAGACGATATTTAAAAGAATCACTGTTGAGTTTCGCTTACTCTTCTTAGTTTAATCCCGGAATTACCAACATGTTTACAACTTGTCTTACGGTGAAGAAAACATTTTGAGGAAATTTATATCTGAGAGAGCCTAGAAAGTTCTCGAAACGAAAGTGATGTCCTCCTAGTTGTAAAGAAACATGCCCAGCAGTGGAACGTGAAAAAGGGCTATGTATATATATATATATATATATATATATACATAGCCCTTTTTCACGTTCCACGTTTTTATATAAATTACCTCATTAGGACTTTTAGTGTGAGACGAGATTTTTGCATTAGGCGTAAAAACGAATGGCTTGAAGTACGAGATGCTTGGGTCCGGCGTAGCAGTGAACCAATGTACACTTAAACCCTCTGAACTAAGAGATGATGCCTAAAAAACAAACATCTTATGAGATCTAAATTTTCAACGAAAAGTATACATTAATAATATTAAACTTGTTTGTAGATAAAAACACATCTTTTAAACATAATTAAGCAAAAATCAACCTTATAGCTTGTTTTTAGTGTGCTTATGTAATAAATATATTCACCTGACTTCCTTGAGTCGGAAACGTGTCATCACAAGCTCTGCAAATACCGCTTTCTTTATGCCTGAGAATCTGGAACATATTTTTAACGTCGAAATTCTTAGATGCAGTGCCTTCCCTTAACAATCTTTCTCCTTCTTGCTGTCGTTTCTCATCGCCGCCAGAGGAAAAGGCGTTGCTAAAATCAAATTTTCCCTGGAAAAAAAGTTTAACGAATATATTACAAGTTCACAGTTGATATATATTTTGTCAAAATTACTATCATTATATATAATATTTTATTTTAACTAAACTGTGATAAGAATCTTCTTCCTTCTTAAAAAGTTATGCTCGACATTAAACTACGCTGTCCTCTGGTCTACTACGTATGTAGTATATAGAATGTGTCATTGTTTTCAAAATCTGAACAAACACGTAAAAGGTACTTTTGGTTTCGGAGCGTTTTTAAAAAGCACTGGTACAGTTAGTACAAATTATAAGTAAATTTAAATTAACACTAAATTAATTAAATAAAACAAAATGAGACATGTAGCCGATTTGAGGCTTCTTTAATGTCTGAAATACATTCTCGACCGGCGGATGCCGGGCGGGCCAGCAAGACGCTGAGTTAGCGTCTTTATTATTCTAAGTATGCTAATCTAAAACGGATGGACGAGGTGTAATCATAACTAGGTATTTAACAGAGAGTTTATAGAATAAACATGGTAATCGGAAATATCCAGTTGTTTACGAAAAATATTAAAAAATACTAATATTATAGTGTAAATAAAATAAAACCTCTATTAATTATGGAAAACTCCTTAGAGTAAATGTGACGTGGTCTTTATTACGATTTGTTATAATAATTCCCATGCATGATAACGATCATCATATAATAAAAATTGTGAGTCAAATCTGTACATTCATGTTTTTATAAAAATCTTTTTTAATTAATTCTACGATAAGAAAATCAAATCTATTGTTTTTAATTTATGTTGTTTTGTTGCAGGCCTATCTGCTTAGGCCATAGTTTTTATGAAATTTGATATTATGATAGCTGTTTATTTCGGTCAACATATACCTAGGTTACTTTTTATATGCGTTAATATATTACATCTCTGCAAAATATACCTATACTATCAGTTAAATAGGTACCTAGTGAATGAACCCGAGCGAACTGAAGCTGAGTCGCTAATACAAGCGACTCACATAATTGAGGATTCAATGATTAGAAAAATATATATACTTATTAAAAAATTAAATAAATATAGTATATACATTTTTTATATAAAATACTCTTGTTATGTATATTCATGTCTCGATATCGTCACGTCCTAAGATGAACTCCGAATCTACTTGTCCGATTTTAATGTAAGTGTTTTAGGGTTCCGTACCTCAAATGGCAAAAACGGAACCCTTATATGATCATTTTCTTGTCCGTCCGTCTGTCTGTTTGTCAAGACCCTTTTTCTCAGGAACGCGTTTAGGTATCAGGCTCAAATTCATATCAAATACTCAGGACTACTGTCCCTTATTAATTATTATAATATGTGAATTGTTCCAAATTAAAAGATAAGATAGTTTAATCGCGATCATTTTTTTTATTGCAAAATTAACGACTTTTTTATCCGCAGAGAAAGAGAACTACCCTATGCTATACCCTATGCTTTACCTTCAAACCGGAGAAAAATTATATTTTTTTCTGCCCACCATAACTATACAGAAACGTTCGTCCGCAATAAAAGTCCTTAACCGATTAAGATGAAATTTAGAAGTCTTACACTTGAACCACTATGCTGCAACTCTCGTTGTTGAGCCGTGTGCAGTTGACACTGTAACGTGTATACTTTAAGATATTATCAATGAAAATGAACAGTATTCAATTAAAGTTCATTTAACATTTTAGTCTTTATCTATAAATGCGAACAGTAACATGTAAATCACTCGCAATCATACAACTTTGTTGCACAAAGAGTATCGTTTGCCATTTTTCAGATTCACATAATATGTTTTTCTATTGTTTGTTTCCTTATTCTGAAACGGATTTGCAATTCGATGGCTACTTACGTCACGTTGCGATACCTTGAGATTATAAGATATAAGCGAAAACACATCAATAAAGCTTTGAGATTTTAAAATAGATCTGAATAAAATATCTCTTTTTGTGTTTGTCTTATAAAACGATATAAAATATCTAAATAGAGGAACGGGACACTTACCTTGCCATCCCAAAGCCCCATACACTCAGCTTTTTCAAACAATCCCTCCGAATGCTTATCAATTTTGGTTTTTATTGTAAGGCCGTTAGAAATGTTGCGATAACCAGACGTGATCTTTTCCGCAGCCCACAGCTTTCCACTGGTTTCTAAAACCCAGGCTTCCTTACAATCGGCAATAAGAAAGGAATTGTGATAGAAGTGGCTATCATCATATTCAGAACAAGGACCACCTTGTCCATACTTTTCGAGTAGAGACGTGATTACATCTAGTGCCTCTTCAGCTGAACTTCCTCTTTCTAAGCCAAGCCTGCATATTAAAATATAATAAAATAATATTTATTTATAATTACCTATATGTATATTACATACATAAATAAATTTGATGTGACTATTTTTAATTTCAAATTAACAGCTTTTCAATAAATGCATATGAAAATATATACGGTACTAGCATCAAAAAATCTAAATATGTCTGTTTGTTCCGGCTAACATCTGAAACGTCACGACTGAGCGTAGATAGCAAATGTTATAAGTTTATTTTAAAGATTTAATCTTGTTTTAATTAGCGGAACACGCGGCTTCGCTCGCGGTATATCAAGGTATGAACCCGAGCGAAGCGAAGGTGAGTCGCTAGTTATACAATAAATTAAGCCACTAAAAGCAGTATGTGCAATACAAAGCAAAATAAATATAATGTAAGCTCACAGTGTAAATATTCGTGAAATAGGAAATGAAAAATAATACACAATTTAAACTGAAACAAATCTGTATATTGAATATTTTTTAGAAAATTTTATTGAAAAGTCATTATTATACAGATATGTAATCTAGTTTTTAGAATTTTGCACTATCTTTTTTAAAACACACTATGAGACAACAACTGGAAAGATGATGAAATAAGGTATGATGATTGCTGGTTATCTATCTCTATAGAAACCGTTAAAATATTCCTATGGACGAAACCAAGCGGAGCGTGCGTGAGTCACTAGTAATCATTATAAAGTTATATGTATATTGTATATGTTATTGAAACAAAATCATTATGCTTTTCATTTTGTCTACTTCCCTAGTAAGGCTTCCCTAAATGGTTTCAATGAAACCTTTTTGTTAATACAACTAATGGTTTGAATTAGAAATCTAACTCAGTTTCATTTTATATAATCTAGAAATATCAATAATGCTGATGATCATTCCCAGCATCGAGTGACAGGATGAATGGCTAATAGTTTATTAAATAAAATAGTCATGACGGTTGAGCCACAGGTCTATTAATTAATATAAATTTCACTTAATGTATGGAGCATCTCATTGAAAAATAATAATTAAATTTAAAACATAGAAAAGAAACCAAAAAGAAATACTACCCGAGTAACTTTATTGCATTAATATTTTACCTAACAAGATCCATTCCCAATAAACGCTTTTGTCTAGCGTCTCCATCACCTTCATTGTTGTTGGTCCATACAGCCTCGTTACCAATAACTACATTTTTATCATTAGCACCCATTTCAGCACCCCACATCCATGAAGGTTTACTTAATATTACACTATTTAAAAGATTTGGACTTTCATCAATTGTAATATATGTACACTGTAAACAAAACATAATAATAATAATAATAATAGTAAAGAAGAAAGTTGGATCTTTCAAATAAAAAATATAAAAAAAGTATTTTATATTGAAATCAAATAACCATTTTATACATTGAAAAGTATCATTCACTTATATGATGAATGATGAAGGTTTTTAGTAAATTCGTCCCCTAAATGACTTAATAAGATGGAAGTTTGTTATTATTGAAATTTTAATTTCAATTCATTAAATACAGAATATGATACAACATGCATTAGGCAAGTGTCTAGTTTGACAAATGCAAATGTTAGGTATAAACTATGTGTAAAGTTGATCGATCCTAAGTAGAAAGATAATATGTTTGTTATGTTTAAATCATTTACAATTACCATAAATTACCAATTAAAACTATATAAAAAAATGTAAATATTTACATTTATCTAATATTTATTGAAGCAAAAGTATCTTCAAGTGGACCAAATTCACAATAACAAGTGGAAATTTAATAATGACTGACTTTAATGAAACAATTGATGAAATCATCAAACACCTAATAACAAGCACTTGAACATTGGAATAACCATAGATTGGGTATTTGAAACATTCATGTTGGGTAATTGGGTAAGGAAAATAAATTTCACAACCAAGAATAATATCTGCTCAAACTGACATATGTTTGACTAGCCTAGTTTTTCATTCTATCTTTGCATAACATTTCCTTTGAATTATACAAAAAATTATATTTAAAAAATTTATCTTTTCTCATAAAGTTTTGTGTATCTCTTATATTGGTTGGCTGTAAAAGATTGCCTATAGAGATAAGGCCTTTGCACATTTTTCTTCTTCATTTCTTTTCTTTTATTTGTATTTTTTTGTATATTCCAAAACTATATAATTAAATAATTTATTACTTAGATAGAAAATATTTTTTACTAGTTTTTTCCCACAATAATTTGTTAAAATATTAAATAGAAGAGCTTCAACATTTGCATATAATTACATTTATTAATTACAGAATTTAGATCTAATAGTTATTAAAATATTTATTAGAATCAAGTTTTTATTATTTTTATCAAACAAGCATATTTACTATGGTTACAAAATTATTAGAATGTAAAGAATATAATAGGACAATCAATTTAAAAAATCTTCTTTCCTCTATGCAAAATGTGTAATTATTCAAAATTAAGAGTCAAATTAAGTATTCAGGCAAAGTTTACTAATTAGAAGAAAATTTGGGTTGGGTTCACAATCGCTTGGCAGGAGTTATTGGGTGAAACTTATATATATGGTAGGCGTTAATTCACTGATCACAATAATAACACTCACGACACAAGGTAATTCATATTTTTAGAGAAAATTAATAAAAACTTAATGTGAGAGAGAAGGATAACAATAGGATTTTGTATATGTGAGACAAAGACGTAAGATCATTATGTCAAAAATATGTCGAATTACTTAAATGTCATTGTCAACTATCCTAACGCCGCCATATTTAGTCTGCGTTTCTATGGACATGTGTGAAAGTGCTTTCATCGTAAATAACATTTTTTTTTTCGACTTGGATAACATAGGTTCAGAAGGTTTATCTTAATTTTTTTTTGTTATTTCTAGGTAGGTTAGGTTAGGTTAGATATATGACCACAACACACGCGAGCGAAGCGAGCGTGCCGCGGCGGTGGCCGGTGAGTGCTACATTCCAAATTTATTTTTTCATGAAGTATGAATTACCTTGTAATGGGAGTAGTATGGGGATAATATGGAGCATCTCTTCTACCAATTCACTCCCTCCCACTGTCATCGTCCTGCCAAGCGATTGTAAACTGCTACCGAAAATTTATATTTAATGTGGTAATAATAACATATTAGGATCAATATGCTCTTAATTAAATGATCTATTAGTAACATAAATGTTAAATATAAACGATATTAAGACTGTATAAATACAGAATCTAAAGAGTGTGTGATTTAAATTTGGTAACTAGAAAATTACCTTCAATTTGGAATTTCGAGTTCGATCTTTCGACAGTATGACTTCTTGGACTTCGTTCTGAGGACGGTCAGAATTCTTTCCAAATATCACTGAATTCTTATTAGTTAGTGGCGGTAACACAACAAAAGTATCACACGATCTCGGCGACAGCCTTATTGGACTCATGGTTAAACAAATATGAACGTTATTAATTTAGAACCGGTTATTTATTTATTTCTAACTGTCTGTAACGTAGATACTGACAGATCAGTTCACTGAATTAATGTCAATTGTCAGTTTTCACTTTCTAAATATAAAACTGTCAAATTTAGACTAGGCTGTATGGACTGTAGTCCTTTGCGTTTCCCTATTGGGGATAAATTTTAAAAACAACAATATAAAACTGTCAAGTGTGATCTGTCATTAATGATAACGTTTTTAACATAGAGTATAGAGAGGAATAATTATAAGAACGCTGTACAAATATTTTATTGAGACATTATCTAACTACTAAACTGTAAGAATAATATTTTTGTAATCCAAAACGATATCAAATTTTCTTACTTATTACTATTATTATTCAATTTGTCTAATACTAACATTATACAATGAGGATCCGTACGGTTTTTAGTTGAGAATACAGATTTATAGAGCTAAGAAATCCTTAACATACAGTGCAAAAATTTTTGTTCTACGACTAAAATTGACGAAGTTATAAGGAAATTACTAGCGAATTTTGCTGCGTGCCGCCGCTGTAGCTGTGACGTCATAGTAACGGATAGCCGTTGGCAACGGTAAGGCGCGCAGTGTGTTCGTAACTTTAATATTAAATCTAAGTGTCCAATTTGTGTCGAATTGACCTTTTTAACTATGTATTAGTATTGTATAGTGCATAAATGTATAAACACTTGTTTTAAAACGCTAGATTGACTATTTTTCACTTACCAAAAGGCCCAAAACTTCGTAGAAAATGGTTTTCCGTTGAAAAAAGAGATGACAAATCTCCACCTTCTGTCCAAACTACAAGACATTGTTGTGAAGATTATTTCGATGAACGTACCTACAACTTTACCTAATAAATGATATGTATAGTTATGTTGGTACTCAACTCAACTAAATAGTTGATACTAGTGATTCTCTCTCGCTTCGCTTGGGTTACTGCCTAGATTTAGCGCGAATGCGGCGTGAATTTCGCTAGTATTGATAAATTATAGCTTATGTGTTATTCTAATTTGTAAGCTATATTATTATTAAGTTTCATCAAAATCCATAGAATAGTTTTTGCGTGAAAGAGTAACAAACATACATCCATACATTCTTACAGACTTGCGCGTTTATACTATTAGTAGAATAAGTTGGTATCTACTATTACGTGTAGTGAAAGTGTGCCTATGTATTCTCTTATTTTAAGCCAACCGTATTGATAAAACATAAACAATACTATTACACATATCTACTAATAAACATATGTACCTACTTTTTATTAGTTTTGTGGATAAACCTACATACCTACACAGTGGCGGGTACAAGATTACGTTTTGGGTTAAGCCTTGTTTTTATAACGTTGGGAAATGCATTAACGCATACCACCAGGTGGTTATGTGGGACTCACCAGCTTAAAATAATCCAGTCCTACCCACTAAAGTCTTATGGGGCGTCGCAGTATCGCATTTAACCACGACGGCCCGGCAGGTCTGCCAAGGCAGACCACACAGCCCAGCGGTTGCTCCACAGTCCGCTCTGCTATCAGAGAAGAATCAGGAGCAGGAGGATGACTCACCGCTTGCTGAAGTGGTCCCTTGCGTGAGCCGTGAAGCCTCGGTTTTTTTCCTTTCGTTGGAAATGGAGAGACACCTCATGACAAAGAAGTGTCTCTCGTAAAGTCTCGAACGGCAGAGTGTTGAAGGAGTTAGCTGCATCCAATGAGACGGCTAAAAGCACGCTTCCCTCCTTCACTGCGGCCAGAGACCCAACCTTCAGGGCATTCAGGGCGTCCACGGTCGACCGACCCGCCTTTAACCCGAACTGAGCCTCTGAAAGACCCCGCCCCATCTCGAGATGCTGAGTGATACGGGCAGCAAGAATGTACTAAAAGAGCTTGCCCATCTTACTCATCATCACGATTGGCCTGTAAGAAGTAGGAGAGTACAGAGAACGACCCTCTTTGGGCAACAGACACAATTTCTCCTCCTTTTAAATCTGCGGGAACTGTCCAACACAAAGACGTACATTGAACAGGTATTCCAGGGCGATGTACAGAACTCGCCCTGGAATACCGTTCAGTCCCGGAGCCCAGAGTCCTGGTCTGTATATCGAGGGGATATCCTCAATTACCTCAAGTAAAGGGGAGGAGTCATCTGCACTGTGTGAGACGACTCCAGAAAATAACCTACTATACTAACATGGCTGTTCTCACTGGTGAGCCCTATGCGTTATATATATAGAATTTCGTTGCACTGTGTTAAATGATAAGAAATGGTAAAATTCAGCTCTATTATATTATTTTTTTATATAGCATATTATTATTTTATTATATTTCTGTTTTTCATGTTGGTCCGAAATTATAGTGCGCGAAGTGCGAGCGAATCCGTGGGTTCTGCTAGTGTATTATACATATAAACCTTTCCGTTAATTGTGTATCAAACGACATAAGGTTTTCATTCATATTAAAAAGTTTATATTGTCTAAAGAGCTAAGGTAAGATTTAAAATATTTTATATGGTGGTTAATTGTTGTTGAATTTTCTAATTCTCCGTGCAATTTTCGTAATATTTTATTTCGTAAGAACCTTCTCCTTACAATAACAAACACAACAAATAAAGAATTAGCGAAATCGGTATAGCCGTTCACGTGTGATGACGTGACCAAGGGAAATAGGGATTCATTTTTATATATGTAGAAGATTAAAAACTCTTCAAAATCTTCAAAATTACCGTCTTCAGTCGTTTCTTTAATAAGTAAATATGGTTATATTTGTAAAAATCGTAAACAAATATGTTAGTTTATAATAATTACACCTGACGGTTGGATAAATTTTATCTCTGAGGGATATGAAGGGAGGACCCTAGACTCAACAATAAGTATTTGAATTCACTTTTAAAAGGTGATTGAGCTTGCACAAAACCAGCTTCTATTTTATATGCACTCATATTAAGCTGTATATATACTTAAATTATTAAATATCACAAAATAGCACTCTTAAAAAACTTAAATTGCTAACACTCTTAGAAATAGTTGCCAACCGCGTCGCGCGGTACTCGGGCGGCGGGCCGCCTGAGTTCGATCCATCACAATGACGTCACACGCGCCCGCGTAATTTGAATTTGCCCGCAGAACGGCGTCATGTTTATTACTTAATATCTTCGTAATTTTTGGTCCGATTTGGATAATTCAAAAAGGTATATCATTCTTATGTCATAATTAATAAAGTGTATACTAGTAATATGGCATTAGCTATAACTGTACTGATCCTCATTCCGTTTAACATGTTATTCATAATCAAATGAATATTAATTGCCATTTGCCATACCTAATATTTATATAAACTTTAAAAGCGAATATTTTCAAATTAATTAAATATATTTTAAAAAACACTATAAAAAATTGGTATTATATTAATCTTTTTGAATAATAATTTCGTAGGTAAAATTTAAACTAAATTTTATTAGCAGAGCTATTGAAAAAATATTTTTGCTGATAGTACCTACTTACTTTAGAATTCGGTATATTGTAAGATCAGCACAAAAATACAAAAGCCTAAATCTTAAATGAAAAGGTTTTAGCATATTATTCACAAAATTGTGTTGAAATTATAATAAAAAAAATTGCAATTTAGTTTCAGAGATTTTTCGTCCGCATATTTGCCACGACCAGACACTAATCTCTAAATACTAAGTAGGTACCTATTCCGTGATCGTGTAAAGTAAGTTTAATTCAATAACGTATTTTTAATTTTTAATTTTAATTGTTTGAAAGGCAAGCTCAATAAGGACTTTGGAATTTTACTATACATACATACACATTGTTCCATAAACGATCTATTAACGTTTTGAAGGCGAACCGCGAAATCTTAGTGTTACCAGTTTATCCATATTACTTGTATTTATTCCGCTATTTGTCGCTGTTTCGTACAAATTATTATTGTTTTCTTGAACGTATATAATGTTACAATATTTACCTATTTCTTTAAAAAGTTCGCTAAGTGTATTACAAACGCTATGTCATGTTTTGTAACGCTTATGGCCGTTTTTTGAAGTACAAACATAGATTTAATGTCCACTGCATCACCTCACAACAAAATACCATACGACAAAGTGCTATGAAAGCTAAAGTAAACAAATCTATCAGTATCGACGTCTGTTAACTGCCTGACTTTTCTAACAGCGAAAATAGAGGAACTCAGACTATTCGCAAGAGACGAGAGATGGGGTTCCGATTGAAGATCTGAATCCAATGTTAATCCCAGGAAAACCGTGGAATCTATCGTATATAGTATGTCGTTATTAGGAAATAAGTTCAAATATTGCCTTTTTACATGAGGCAATAAAAACTGTATTTAATATATTTTCTTTTTGGAATTTAATGCAAGATTATTAGTATTAAACCAGTGAAGCATATGCGATAGCGCACTATTCACTTCATCACAATTATTTGGCATTCTATCAACTTTAAAAATTAAGAATGGATCATTCACAAGAGTATAATGTCACAGAACTCGTCGGTATGAAACGGGAGATCATTAACATAAACTTAAAACCAAAATGGACCCAAGATAGTTCCCTGCGGAACACCCATTGTAAGAAGACATCCGCTAAAATAGAAGATCGAGGGCAATACCACGAACATCTTCCTAATAGAAATAGGTACCTATTAATATTCGTGACCCTTAAATTTTTATTATCATTACAGAAAGCCAACCATGGTAAAGTACAGAAAGCTATATGTAATACTCGTAGGTCGAAAGATATAGGTACATTTTAGGAGAGGACCATGGAGTCTCGTCTCGAACAAATAAAAATGAGTTAAAAATATCAATAGGTCACGTTATATGTATCGATTTGAAATAAAAGTTGTGTTTAATTTACAAAAAGATTAAAAAATAGACTCCTAAATTTATATAATTGCTTAAAAAAATCTAAAGGCGTGTCTCCTTCTTAAAATAACAAAACAAACAAACAAAAAAATGTTAGCTAAATATTTTCCTGTGACTTTAATACACTAACATGAAACATCTAACATCTTACCGTCAATTATTTTCAAACTATTTAGATGTTTGACATGACTTCGGGCGAAAACGTACTCAATGTTTTAGAAGTTATTTTACTTACAATTTATTTTAAAACACACACTTGTATGTTAAAGTTAAAACAGAAGTTTTATATACAGTATAAATCAGGAAATACGAAACTCAACATCAATGTTCGGAAGCAACGATGCTTACAAACAATATGACAGTCTCTATGCAATGATGAAATGAAATTCACCTCCCCCGTAGGCGAACACGGGGATGTTTTCCGTCCGCCTCAGATATCATGTTTGCTTGTTTTTGCTAACAACAAACAACAGCAATTTAGGCCACGCCCAAATTTTTGTCACCCAAGTGTTTTATTGTTTGTTGTTGTTAAATACAAGCGCCATCTGGAAAGAATTATTTGTCACTGTTAAAATTATTAAAACCACTCACAATCCGTATTTTAATATCCAGTATTTTAATAATTAGTAGTATAAATAAATAGGTAATCTTAATTATTAGCAGAATCTCAGTATAATATTTTTTATTTTATTAAATAACTATGTCGCAGCGGCGTCTAGGTTGTAGGAAATTATAAGTATAAAGTAACCTTTGGGAAATTTTTTTTTTCAAGTGCCTGTTGCATCTTACATGAACTGTAACTACAACTACTCGTAAACCTACTTTGCCTACACTAGTAGTGCCACCCAGACACTGATGGGAAGAAAAGAAGCAGTAATCATATTTAATTTCTAATTGAATGATTAGTAATGGAACACGGATTATTTAAAGTTATACTAGTAATTTATCCATCTGATAACATCTTGTGTGAACATCTCACCATATGAATTTACATTATATGTAAAAGACAAAATAGTTTGAGATTGCGCAGATATAAAAAAATCTAATGATCAATTAAAGTAGAAAATCATTTATTGTAATGCCTACCTAATTTCAAACTCAACTTAACTTTAAGCGAATGTGGAGGTGCGAAATAAGGTAAATAATACCAACCTTTAATAGAGTTCTGTGAAATAATTTAATTTAATAAATTTTAATAATTTAACCTAACCCGTCCTTTCTTTATTTAAACGCAGAATGAATTTTACAATATTTACGATTCGTTTTTATTTATCTGAATATAATAAAATTCTAACTAAGTCACAATATATACAATAATTTCATTTATACAGTGGCTGAATCCATAGTTTTTAGAATTTTTGTCAGTTTTTTTGTCTGTCTGTGTCCGCATCACGAAGTTCTGGACCGATTTTGATGAAATTAGGTATTTTGATAACGGGGTATCGGGGTCAGCATATAGAATACTTTAAATCGCGGGAATACATCGAATTTCTGAAAAATCTAAACTAAGCGTTGAAATTAAACTATAAAAAATATAATGAATCTATAAATAATCGGCTTTATATGGAGTCGCCGAATCTGTACAGATATTAGATATTGTAAGTAAGTTTGTTAAAATTACGGTTGAGGTTGTAATTATTGTTTACTTGTATTTTATTTTTTCGGGGCTATATTTTTGTATTATGGGTGATCTACCCAACTTTAAACATCCTATATATATATCCATATGGATACTAGTGATGTATCCTCGCTCCGCTTGGGTCCGTCTCTAGAGAGGCAGATAAATAAACACTACACCAGGCAGATAAATTTGTAGGTATGTATCTTAAAGATTACTAATAAAATGTCCTTTTTACTCTTTGGTGTACCTAGTCTCATGCTTTGTAGAAAACATTAATTAGGTATAATTAATGATCTTAATATAAGTATAAAAGAAATGAAATGGGGCCATTGTTGAAAAGTCATAATTCACTTCCGTAAATGCTCACAAGAAAATAAAACGTGTAAAGTCCACCGGAAGTGCCAATTGCCGCATAATTTATCTGTTGAAACTGGTAGATTGGAAATGTATTTTTTAAAATGTTCATAAATTATACATTGGTTTAAAACATATAAGTTATAACTATATGATAATTATGTTTAAATTTACTTCATAAGTTTTCTAATATTCTCATGTTTATCTTTAATTATTTATTAAAATATGTAATAGGTATTAAGCATATTTCAACAGGAAAAGAAACATTTTAAAAATCAAACTCTTACTTTAATGTGATATAAAAAAGAAAAATGCTAACCTGTGAAGAGATGTATCATTTCGAGCCAATCCTGGACGCAACAATTTAGTAATGGTACATTATAGAACAATTTCTATGTTTAGTAGCTGTTGAGTACGGTATAGATTTACATTTCATGTAAGTATGTACTGTTGACTATCGAGAGGTTGCTTTTTCTTGGGCCGACACAAGAGATGTATCACGTACGTAAGTATTTAATAAAAATAAAAAGGCAATGTTGTCGTAATTTAGTCAATATGTAAAATTTGAACTCTGAGGACCAGATGTAATCTACATGAGATTAACGTTCCAAGATTTGTCACAATACAGTCTTAAATACCACCAAATACTGCAAGTTAGATAAAACTGATAAAAGCCTTCAACAGAACGAGACAAAAACAAGCGGTGAATATGCTATTGGTAACCTGGATAAAAAATTCATAAATTTAAATTTGAATTTGAATCTATTTACAATCCACACACTGAAATACCTAACAAACAGTCAATATCTTGCGAGCCGTGTCTCAAAAGTGTCCTCATAAAAGAGTTTCATCGACTTTCAATACAATTTGACATCATGCGTTTTTATCAATTCTCATTTACTTATAGCCTTACGGATGGCGAATTAAAAGTTACTTATTTTAAAAAAGTAGTTTTTGTGGCGTTTGTGGATCCCAAGTCTTTACGTTTGGTGGTGATTAAGTTGGAGTTTGTGTTAATAAAAATAATGGAATCACTTCGAGAACTCAACTCCATGGCTTGGGTTAATGTAACAAGACAGACCCACGACGTGAAGAAGTTACCTAAGAGAAAGTGAAAACTTCGCATGGATAACATGAAGTGATACTTCAAAGATCAGTAAAATTGTAATAAAAATATTTTAAAAATTTTACGATTTCATTTTCCTTACGATAATACCTAATTTAAAATTACAGATTTTTTAAATTTTGTTTAATTTTTTTCACATTTTTTAATTTTTTAAAATATTTTTTCCATGTTTTTAATATATTTTTTAATATTTTTAATGATGTTAAATTTTATCTTTTACAGAAACGAATTTTAAATTGTTAATAATAGCATATATCTATAATTAACAATTTAAAAATAATTATTAATAAAAACCTTCCATATTCAGATTATAACAATTATAATAAATCTAATGCTGGGTGTATATAAAGTATGTTATTAAGTAAAGAATTATATTTTTAAAACCATTATCAACTAAAATTTATAAAACAAAATACTTAATAGTCTACAAGATTAACAAAAACTTACAATATTTTTATTTAGTATCTATTTCTCATTTTTTGTTTTATTCTTAGTATTGACAGTGACTGACCCTCGCTCCGCTCGGGATTGCTTCCTGGGTATATTTTAACGGTTACTATAGTTTTATTTTATTATTATATATTTTTTATATTATTATTTTGATTGAAATGTGTAATTTTTACAAGTCAAAAGTGTCCTATATTATGACCTGGATAACCAGCTATCATCATTATTTTAATTTAAGTGTAGTGGTTTTTCGCACGAAATAATTCATCTGCTCTGTGGTTTTTCGTGATGCTGTCACAGTCCAGACAGATAGACAGACATATAAAAATTCTTATACCTACTCACTAAAGTTTCGGCCTCTGTTTCAATAATATAATATATTATGATTTTTCAAAAAATATTTAATTAATAGATTCAGACTAAGTTAGAATTCTATTATAAGTATATTATGTATAGATTCACAGGTACCCCACTGATTCACAGGTACCCATGAGAATGTAACCCTACTTTTCTTTTTATTTAGATTTTTTTTATTGTTCTTTATTTTTGGCGTCAGTTTTTATATTAGTGTTTTTAGCTTAATTTTCAACTTTGTTTTCATTTGCGAATTATTTTCCACATAATTAGTACATCAGCAATGGCGAAAGAAAACATCTAGAGAAAAACCTTCCATATAAACCATATAAATTCCACCAGCCCACACTTGGCCAGTGCGATGGACATTAACATTTTTATTAACTATTGCTTTTAATCTACTAAGTATGTTAAACTACTCGTAAGTATGTCTGATTGCAAATATTTATTAGTGAGTTTAATGCATGAAATAAAATGAAACTAATGGGTTGTTGCTAAAGGTAAGCTTTTGCTACCCACGTAGGCCAATCCAGTAAGTAAATTTAGAAATGCATTCAATAAACAACATAATTAAGCGTTTTTTTGTTTTATGAAATTATTATTAGTATAGACATACTGGTAGTTATTAATATTATTCTATATCCTACAACGCATAACAGCGAAAAAAAGGAATTTCATGTCGTTCACTTTTATTGGATATCCTATCTAGCGGGACCGGCGACTTAGCTTGCGCTAAAGGTCCAAAATATATATAAATCTATACATCTATACATATAAATAAAATTGGAGTGTTTTTAATTTCAAATTAACAGCTTTTCACTAAATGGATATGAAAGTATATAAGATACAATAACAATTTTTAATTTTTTTGTCTGTCTGTATGTCTGAGTGTCTGTCTATTTGATCTGTCTAATCTCTGATAAAGCTGGACCGATTTTGACGGGACTTTCACTCGCAGACAGCTAATGTTATACTTAGGCTACTTCAAAAAAGGAGGAGGTAGAAATTTTATTTATTTTAACTAGCAGAACCCGTGGCTCCACTGACGCCAAAACTGGGTACGAACCTGAGCGAAGCGAGGGTGACTCGCTAGTTATAAATATAAACACCCATGACTTGAGTACAACCATTCGTGTTCAACAAATGAATGCCCTCAGCGGGACTCGAACCCGCGACCGCTTGGCAAGTAGGGTGGGTCATTGGATACTGAACCAAACGTGTCGTTGAATATACTCGTATCTTTGGCTTTATGCTATAATAATGTTTATATCCCATACTTATAATAATGAACGATCGATTACCTATTTTAAAGGATAAAGGCTTTGAATAAAGGATTCTCTATTTATTTCTATGAGGACTACTCTATAAAGCCAGTTATTGCGTTTTCTAGTGAGAGTAAAATAATAATTATACTGTAGTACCTACATGTATACCTTTTAGGTAGTCTGAATATTGACCCAAGTAATGAATAATCTATCTCTACACAAATTTTAGTTATAATCGGTTCAGTATACTATATACTTTTTGTGTGAGCGCGCACATCGATAAGCTAAGACATTGTTTTTAATAAAGATGATGATACCAATTTAAAATTCTGTATTTTGTCCTAATTCTAACAAATCATATTTCTGTTTAAAGCAAGGCGTTCCACTATTTACGAAACATACAAGATATGCGCATAAACATTAACCACCCAGTTTACTAATGTAGTAGATATTTTCTTTATGGTAGTATAAATTTTTCACTATGCTTAGGCGGTGAATTACGAGTTGGAACATTATTACACACAGCGCTATTTAGTTCAGTGTTAAGCTACGAGGCTTGTGTTACGGATACCAAATAGTGACATACTACATATTATCTAGTAATAATTTTCAAGACTATAACTATACAAAGTTAAGTTAAAATTGACTCAGTACTTTTTTGTGTGAATACGTAATTCGATTCGTAACTCACGAGGTAAATATTTGACAAAGTAAACTTTTCTATAAGCATTTTTAGGACCTAAAATTTCCTATTATAATTGTTTTAATGTGCCTCTTAAGTTTACTTACCGCTAGTTTTCTAAGGACGACTTAACTCCTGTAACTTGAACTGAAATATTTTTCTGAAATAAAAACATTAAGTACATAGAAATTTTGTCAAAATCGCTTCATACTTTTGGTGTTAAAAAATAACATATAAACAGACCAAAAATTTATATATTTGGAGTTTAAATTCAATGCATAATACATTACAGTCATTGCTTGTAATAATTATTATAATGCATGAAAAATATTTAATGAACCTATAATATTTAATAAGTATCTAAGATAATAAATTAAATAATGATCATGTAAGTATTAATACAATATCACTCGTATCTAGTGTAGGTACTTTCTAGATGTTAGATTTCTAGACCGTATTGTTGTAACTTAGAATACCAACGCCTACGCGTGTAATAAATTTTGAATGGTATTGAAGTAGTAGTATTGAAATAAGTCGAAAGAATTTCTTGCCTATAATCGACTTTTAGTGAGATTATTATTTTTAGGCCATTTATCATCAGTTCTGCGTTGATATGACAGGGTGACAGATCTCATTTAATCCTGCGCTCTTGTAGACATACTGGTAGGCCACGCTGAGTTCTTTAATGAAAAATACTTTAAGAAAATTAGTGTGGCGTTTTTATCTCATAACCCTTGACTTTTATCCTTATCTTGAAATATATACGAGTATTTTGTGAGTAATTTAGTACCTATAGGTATTATTTAAGACTAATCCATCTTTCTATACATGTAATATAACGGTAGCTTAGCGAAACTTTAAATTATGAATCTGGAAATGTTATGTACACTTTAAATTGACATGCATTTAAGGTATATTGTTATTATGTTGTAAAATAAATTTGAAAGTAACCAGTGAGTCGTTAGTGTTATATTCAACTTTATTGAGCTCGATTTGAGCGAAGCCACCAAGAAAGAAAACACAGTCAGTCACGTCAGACGGTGCAGGGGCACGCGCTTGGATTTTATTCTCGTGTCCGTATTTTTTTTGCGATTACTCCTAAGTTATTAGTTTAAATTATATGATGTAAAAGAGTAATCAATAATGTGCATGAAATGCTTATAGCCACTATCTTATTTAAAATGATAAGGATAAATACTGTATTTGTATAAATAGTTTTCCAATTACCACTTTAATTGCCCATTTGTTAAATTATTAAAATTGAAATAGTATGTTATCCTTAAGAGATAGACATAATTATATACAATCGGGAACTTTTTAGTAGACAGATATGAGAGACACAATTCCATTATACATCATTTTGTTATATCTAATAGGGCTTAAGCAGCGTTTTCGTTGAAAGCTTCCCAGACGGCTTATTTTTTCCGACAAATGTACAGTGAAAACAACATGAAAATCGGTGCAGTACAGACAGAGAGACAGATGCGGCGGAGGACTTTGTTTTATAATATGAAGTGATTATAACAAAAAGTAAAAATAGAACCATATAATAAATATATAAGTGAGCGTTTAAACAAAACCCTATCACAAATATTTCTTACAAAATTTTCTTGAAGCAAGTGTAAAGTGCTACAAATTTTTCATTAAAACCATATATGATATAACTAAAATAAACTGTCCAACTATGTATGAAAATAATATAAAGCTTTAAACCAGTATAAAATGGAGGTACCATTGTACAAGAAGTAGACCACAATGAAAATTTACGAGGTAATTATTCGTTTAAGCGTCTTTATATACCAGTTTATTACTCTAATGTGAATAAAGACCTCATTTCACACTGCAGGATGCTCACCAATTGGCTTGGTCCTTGTTGTTTTAAATCTTTTATGTGTTAGCTGTGCGCTTTATGTGCTACGTATTACCATCTTTTAACTGCCTTAGTAGTGTAATGGCCAGCGTGTACGGTCGCACATCGGGAGGTCCTGGGTTCGAGTCCCGTGTCGGGCTAATGTTTAATTATCCCGGGGTTGGGAAGTTGGTGGTATGTCACCCCCGTGCCTCGGAGTGCACGTAAAGCCGTCGGTCCTGCTCTCACTGGTCATGTTGAGCAGTAGTCGCACCAGAATATGGGAGTGATAAGGAAGAGAGAGTGCACTTGTGTCTGCGCATACACTTGTGTATTATATCTCCCTCGCAGATGGCTAGTCTCAATGAGATTGGCCGCTGTATCCGTAATCGGTCGGCAGGACATCATTACCAGCTAGGTAGATGATATATAGGTGATTAATTTATGTTATGAACTTTATTGAATTTTGGCAAATCACAGAGTGTATGCCTGACATATTCAATTTTAGAACAGCTTATGTGGTTCCTAGTACAATCTAGCAAGAAGGAGAAATAAGTAGAAGCATGTAGAAAAGGCAAATGTTCTTATTTCATATACGTACGTGGGCGTGATGTAAGTGGAGAGCAATACGAACTGTCATTACGGTTCGTGGCTTCATATTATAAACATTTTTGAAAGTAGGATTAATATTTTTCAAACGTGTATAAGTCTATCTATACATCTATTCATATAAATAAAATTGAAGTGTCATTTTTTAATTTCAAATTAACAGCTTTTCACTAAATTCATATGAAAGTATATACGGTACTAGAATCAAATGTCAATTTTAAAATTTTTTGCCTTTCTGTCTGTCTGTCTGTTTGTTTGTTCCGGCTAATCTCTGAAACAGCTGGACCGATTTTGATGGGACTTTCACTTGCAAATATGTAATAGCTAATGTTTTAAGGCGTAACTTAGGCTACTTTTTAAGCGACTTCAAAAAAGGAAGGGGTTACATTTAAAAAAATATATTTATTTGAACTAGCGGAAAGCGTGGCTTGAATCTAGGGACGAACCCGAGCGAAGTGAGGGTGAGTCGTTAGTATTGTATATATATATTATATATTACTAGAATTGCTGACGACTTGTTCTGCGTTCAGACGGATGACTGACTGATTCAGTTTTACAATTATACTAATATTCAATTAATCATTAATTCATTACGATTTCATGAGTGCGTCATGAAATCGATATAAATAAATGCAACAATGATTGACAACGTCCCAAATATTCATCCTTTAATTTATGTAATACTAGCGACTCACCCTTACTTGGCTGGGGTTCTTTCATAGGTGCTCCCTGTTAAAGTTAAAATTTGTAACACAAAAATCCATCCCGTAATTAATAAAATAAATGAAATTTCTAAAATAAAAATAGCTTAAGTTACTCCTTATAATATTAGCTATTTGCGTATGGAAGTCCTGTCTAAATCAGAAAAGCCGTTTCTGAGATTTTAATGTACATATGCTTTCATGTCCATTTAGTGAAAAGCTATTAATTTCTAATAAAAACAGACACTTTAATTTAATTTATATGTATACATTTAATTTCGTTACATTGTATTTTCAATCCATCAAGAGTTTATCTACATAATGAAAATATTAAATACTACCAATAAATACCTACCTATCCAATAAATTGGGGACATTGAATGACGTAACTTAGCAGGCCATACATTGTCGTCTGAACTACACGTGTATGCAAAGTTTCAGCATAATGAGTTGAAGATAACTACTTTAAATTCAGGTGCAAGATTTGGCCCGAATAAATAGCTACCTAAATAAGATCGTGATATTTAAAAAAAAGATACATACTACGTAGCTCCTACATCTATACTAATATTATAAAACTGAAGATTTTGTTTGTCAGTGTTGTGTTCAGCCTTAAGAATGGGGATGGCGCGGGAATGGCTAGTAATATAATATGTAAGTAATATTAATTGTTTTTTTGATATCAGAGTAAAATTGCTTATAATCAGAATTAATGAATACATGCTTTTTTGTCAGAAAGTAATGACAAAGTTTCTCGATAATATTTTTTTCGATAATAAGTAACCGTACAATGCGAACTAAATAAACTAGACCACAAAGAAAAAGGGTCGGCTAGATAATCTTCACTTCCAAAGTACCCGACCTAGCTTTATGAAATAAAGACTAAATTAAATGATATTTTAATGTGCTTAAATGAAAAATATTGAAGATTTTCTAACCGACCTTTTTTCTTTGCGGGTCGATTTAGATCGAAATAAGCAGTCGAAGAATCGTATTATTACACATTGCTCAGTTTACTTCAGTAGTATTATACATTTCAATTTACAGTCATACTCGTTACACATTATGTACATGTATTACAATAGCTGCGCATGTTCCTAGTTCATCTTGTTAAATCGTTGTAACGGTTTTTTTCCCTAAATATCTTTGTTTCATGCATTCCTCGTTCCAAATTAAATATAAGCATAGAAGTTGTAGGTTTGTTTTTGTAAGCCATTTATAAAACCCTTTACGATAGACAAGGTTTACAAGGTCAATAATACGTATGGTACGTTACATTCATTTATTTAAACACAATTTTATTACAGTTTTATTATTCTAATGATAATAAATTCGAAGAGTTTTAGTTAAATGCAGACGAATATATATGTACCTATATAGAGATCGAAACTCGAAAGTAGAGCTTATATACTTAATGAAAAGTATGATGTAAAACCGCTAATTCATTTTGAAGGGTTCTTTGAAGCTGAAACCAATCTGGTGTAATAAATTATTTATAATATATGGATAGTTATAATTTACATAATTTCAAAAAACATTTAAAAAATCCTATGTGGTGAAATGCAAATTGGAAATAAAGATGTATAAATAGAAAGAACATGTTAGTGTACGCAAATCCACGGGTACAAGATAATACGCCCAATAAGAAAAAGGGCGCAGTCGAAAATTGTATTTTTAAGATTTGTAGTCGCGACCGGATGTGGCGGGGGCTCGGATATTACAAAGGATGTTGTAGCTCATCGATCATCGTTATTGTCAACTAAAGCGTCTTTAAAGAGGTGTGTGGCCCCCTCCCTTAAATACAGATCCAAACCTACATAAATAATATCTGATTTCAATCTAACGCCCTATCTTGCCCTTTAGATATTTTAAAGCCCTGTAGAATAAGAGCTTAAATCATATTATTAAATTTATCTGGAAGCGAAACATACGTAAATCTTTATTTATTTTTTAAAACAAAAAGAATTTTCCAAATCGAATTAGAAGTTCCTGAGATAAGCGCGTTAAACAAACAAACAAATTGGCCTCTTCTTATTATTAGAAAATATTCAGTATAGTAAAATCTTTAATGTATATTACTTATTTATTATTAAGCACATCAATTTATTTCGCATGATTGACATTTACCTTTAAAGTACCAACTGGAATAAAGGACGAATAATGCTTTTCTCTTGTCTTTCACAAACTTACTAATGGTATTTTAATTGAAAGTTGCTTTGAGCTGCTTTTCCTTTTAGTTTATATTAAACCTCTTAAACCTTTAAATGTCTCATTTCTATTTCTAATTTAGCTGGATAAAGATTTTCGAAACAATTTCCGAAAAAAAAAAGAATACTTTGCAATTTATGTACTTTACTACTAAACTTAATATTGAGTACAAGTTACTCTAAATGTACCTATTACAATATTAGAGACTCGCCCTCACTTCGCTCGGACTCGCCCGTAGGTGCAGTTTTACAATCAATATGGTTTTCGCAGAAGTTACCAGTTTTCCCTGAGTAAAAATTACCCTATATTTAATTTTTTAACCCGCTAT
This sequence comes from Boloria selene, assembly GCA_905231865.2. Taxonomy (NCBI): domain Eukaryota; kingdom Metazoa; phylum Arthropoda; class Insecta; order Lepidoptera; family Nymphalidae; genus Boloria; species Boloria selene. Next base: position 11,324,421 of record HG993131.1, read on the forward strand.
CATCATACCAAGTTTCATCAAAATCTGTCAAGTGGTTTTCTTGATGCGGTTACAGACAGACAACAAATCTACAGTAGTATATATTTATTTTAAAGATTCTAACTTAGAAGGTAACGAATTATTAATAACAGCTCGTTTACCATATTCAATTTACTATATGTATACACTCATTTTTAATTAAATCATCAGTTTAGTCTTTATAACACGTTATTATATAGGTATGACTTTTTATTTCAAATTACCGTTATGTTTATCGTTTTAACATCAACTTAAACAAGGAAAATACAGAGATATTCATCAAAATTAACCATTTTTATAATTTAAAATTTTACACCTCAATATTTATAAAAAAATAAATTAAAGAGCATATGTTTTGATTTGTTTAGAGAATAGAGATGTGCCTGCCGGCTATGAGTTTGACCGACTAGCCCACTAGTCGGCTATAAAAAGACTGACTGGTCACAGTCATCACAGTTTTATTGAAGACTAGCATTTCTTGTGGATCCACCTTTTAAGACCGGAAAACTAATTCATAGATTATATACTGAACGTGGCGCTTGGAAAGTCTTGCGAAAATGAAATGAAGTTGTCAATAGGTAATTTTTTTCTTAAATCTTTTCCTATTACCCTCCACCGGCGTCAATACAAAGTTTCATGCATCTGAACCTGTTTTTGAAATAGTTTTTCAGGTCCGCTGCAGAATATATGTAGCAATATACTCTATGGCTGCACACAACTCGTTTAAAGCCTGCTCGAAGGTTGACAGCGCATCTTCAGGAAAATAGTATTCCTTTGAGCCGATTTACAAGTCATACGGTGCTAGGTCAGAGCTGTAAGGAGGATGACCAGGAAAACCTTCGTTTTGGGCGCGGTTTGCGCGAGCGCATTGTCGATGTGGAGCAGTAGCCAGCGGAGTCTTGTGTTTGGTTGCTTATAATTGCTCACAACAAAAAAAATCTTCTGCCAAATATTTTGTAGTATACGATTCAAATTGAAAAAGCTCGCGATTAAAATCTTCCCCCGCTTCAAGATTGCTTCACTTTGGTAGGCGTTAATTCATTTTGAAACACCTAACTGGCGCTTCGTTTTGCATCATAATGATAAATTTAGAACTCATCACCTGGAATAATGTCGTCGGGTGAAAACCCGTGCCTGCTTCTGATCATCGGCGATGCTGTGCGGCACCCAGCGTGAAACTACCCTCCTCACGTTAAAATGCTCGTGTAGATAGGTACTCGTATATACGTTTTATTGAGAAATGCACACGAAGTAAGAAGCCGACTAGTCGGCACATCTCTAGTTTTGAATTTATTTCAAGTTGTATGTAAGTATTGTATCTCATACGAAATACATGAATACATAAAGTTTTTGATGCTCATACGTTACGCTGCTTATACGTTTGGAAGAGATTTAAACTAGGTATCACAAATTGTAATAGGTATTGCCTCATACTGGCACCGATTCATAATGTTGTTAACATGTATTACGAAGTATCTACTATTGCATTGCTCTACATAAAATAAATTTTCCAGATTTTTTCTACAATGAAATTAAATTATAATGTTAATTGACGTATTTCTACATAATTATAAAATTAAGTAATAAGTGAAGTATAGAAAAATAGCGTATAATGCTAGGGCGCACTGCTAGAAGCATTGATTTAAAATCTAAAATTAATTTAAATTTAAAATTTAAAATAATCTTAATTTATTGTTCTTTATATTTCCTTAAAAAGATTTATTTGCAGAAAACACTTTACTAAGTAATGAGATTTATACAAGATGGTGTTCTTATTACTTTTATGTTTGTCCGCACTACTTGGTACTTACTGCGTACAACTTGGCGCAGTTGAAAAACTTTTAGTTTATATTTTTCTTAGGCATATCCTAGTTACTATAAATGTACTTATTTTGTACGCAATTTTCTTTTCTTGGTAAGGGACTTGTTTATCTCTCTAATACTAGGTATTATTCCATCTTCTTTATATAATTCAACGATGCTCGGAAAGCTTTGAAGTTACGGGTATAGAAGATTCTTATGTTAGCTTATTTTTTATTTTTCTTATTTTTAAAATATTTATATGGTTGTGATAAAATAAAATCGTTGATTTATTTCTTAATACTAAAAAAGTCACATGTTATTTCATAGAAATATATATTTTTAATATACAAAAATCTCGACTCCTCCGAAACGGCGGAACCGATGTTTATGATTTTTTTGTGTATATTTGCTTGGTCTGAGAATAGGTCGTAGGCAATTTTTTATTCCTCTAGGACCTAGGTGAAAAGGGGTCATCCTTTTTGCTTTTTTTTTATAAAACTTTAGCATAAGTACTTCTGAGTTCTGATACCAATCATATTGTATAGAGCAAATTTTCCCAAAATTTCAACAACAATTTTGATACTAGCATTTCCTGCGGCTCTGTCCGGCCGATCTGCCCGGAATAAAAACTACAGATTCGGCTCAGTTACAATTTCACTATAATATGTATAATAAAAAGCAAGTAAACTGCGAATAAGTCGGTAAGGAGTGGTAAATCACTTTATTTGTGCCCTACGTAACAGTTTTACGGCACTTGGCCGATCGGTTGCTTGCCAAAATGGTTCAAAAACAGTCTAACGACTACAACTCGTATATTACGCTTATTATCTGCGTAGCTTAGAAAATATTACTATAAATCTTAAAGTATTTTAAAGAGATTTAGTGAGACAATTGGAAACTATCATCCAATAACAACTATATTTTATTTTATATAGATATTTATATGAGTTATATAATATTATATACAATATAATTGTGCAAAATAAAAACATAGTCAAACGTTTTTATGAGTTAATAGCTTATTCTGATAGACCGCATTCTCTATTTACGTATCTAATTTTCACCCATTGGAAAGTATACACAACACTAATTTATTATCACCAATACCTTCATAATACTATCAAATATTATGTAGGTAATATGTAAACTTGTGAAGTGGGGTCGTTGTTTCTTCAATTGTCTTATGTGTTCTTTCGATTACTTATATGTTTAAACTTCCATAGTTTATACTTATTAAAAAAAGATTATTCACACAAAAATTTGCTCAAGTAATATAAAATATATAACTCAATAATTGTAAGTATGAAACGCTATTATAAATATTAATATTTTTAATTGGAAACTGTTTTAATTATTCGGACTTTATACCATTATTGTATTGTGAATGTTAGTAGGTATATACAAAATGTATGTATGTGCATGTAATGCGTTTGTTGTAATTACATATTATGTTGAAACAACTTTGATTTTTTTTGTAAATTGTGGGTGGGTGCTGTCTGTAACAAGAAATAAACCTCTAAGAAGTCGCATACCTTAGTCTCTGCCGTGACTATAATTGCTGTAAAGCATTCGAAATATGCATAGACAGAATTATCATAAGTACAAAAACCACTTAGCGTCATATCTGAGCTATGTAAAAGTATAACATAATATACTTACCAAGACTAGCGTAATGTCCTGTTGACATTAAAAGCTCAATTATATTATTATTATTATTCAGATACAATTCAGTCAAGATGATATTCCTACCTATATAAGTTTTACACATCAAACGTCGGAGTTACTCTCTTATAATATACGAGTGATATAGCACCAGTTTTCTGTAACACCCGCTATTAAAATAAATTGTTTCCATTGTCCTGAATTCAATACCATAGCCTGACCCACTTCCATTAGAATGTTCCCGTTTTAGGCAGCTGTCAGCGACAAACGCTTATAATACAGTTGAATTAAAGTTTTACCTCTTTTATTTGAGCAGTTAGTGTTACAATAGAAGCTGATAAAACTTCTTGTAATGGCGTAATTACTTCAGTCCATTTTCAGCGTATAATGCATGTTCTGCCAACTACACTTAAAGTAATAAATGAAAACTAATATTTTAATCTTAGTTTCATATTTTAGTCAAAAATATCGATTTTTGTGAAAAAGATGTTGCTTTAAAAATCACCTGTAAATAAATATGAGCACAAGTAAGTAAAGTACACTATCTAATTCTTTTAATTTTAAATTGCAGTACAAAGAAGAATTATTATATAATTTTTATTTATTGTTTAGTAGGTATAGTGTGTATTTAATTTTATTAACTGGGCTTGGGCCTCCTAGAGGGGGGATCCAGGCCATAGTCCGCTCAGTCACGTTGGCCAAGTTCGAGTTATTGTGTAAGACTTACAGGTTTACTCACGATGTTTTCCTTTGACGTGGAATTATGTTAGCAATGATTCTCTCGTACAAATATCAGAGGTGCATGTCGCGGATTTGAAACCGCTTCATTTAGTTAGTCAAACGAGCGCGTTACAACTCAGCTACTATTTGTTTAGTATAGTACTATACAATATATGTTCATACTTTTATAACATGTACGGTTGTAGAGTCGTAGGACTTTTCACCTTGATTCTAAACCCAGGTCGAGACTAGTCTAGTTACAGGGTTTCTATTATAGAATTGGTGGTGTAAAGCCGATTATTTTGCTTTTGAAGCTTTTGAAAGCCAAACAAAAAATTAATACTTTGGCTAAGAAAAAGAAACATAGCAATTTAGTTTTATTGAAATTGATGACAGTTTAGAAATTAATAATAAGTAATTCAGTTTCACAGTCAATCAATATGAGATGAGTAATTTTAATCTTGGCAAATTTTTCAGACATTGCACGACTATTCATCATTAAAGTTCATATTGTTAAGTAGCCATCATATTTTTCCATCTTCTATTTTTATCTATGAACACATAGATAATGGGCATATATCAAGTGATTTTGAAGATAATTAAACGATCATATTATTTATGTTGATTGCTTAAGCTGAGTATAAATACCTATTAAACGTTGCTAATAATCGCCTATGTTTAATTAAGCATTTAATAACTTCAGTCTTCTTCAAAATTAATTGGATCTTATTACATTTTATATTTTGCCGTAATTTTAGAAACATCCACATAAACGAGTCCCTTCGTATTTTGTCTGTAAGGTTTGCCTTAGTATATTTTTATATTATACTTGTTTTAGAATGCCATTTAAAAATTTCAATCGATAAATTAAAATTGTGTATCTTCGAAAAGTAATCTCAAATATTGGTAGCGGACTGCAATTCGACAGATAGAGCAGAAATTTTAAAATAATTTACTGAAATATATTTACAATAGAAATATTGCATTTCATGCTTCCAAGAGAGCGGAAGAGATAATAACGGCTCCGGGCGGGGATTGAATATCCCAAAGGTGACTTTGTACGAGAAGTTTAAAGTAGACTCAATAGAAAAGTGTCAAGAGTTGTTTACAAACTCTCTGAAGTGTACAATGATATACTTAATAATAATATCTTAATATTAATATCACAATAATCGTGTATAATAATATTATATTATTATATACGATTGAAATGATTATCAGATTGCTGCTTCTCAATGATTTTTATTCTTCGGTCGTAATTTAAATTTCCTGTTATAAATTTTTAAGTTCAAGAAATAATCCCATATCTATGCCTTATCAACTTGGAGTATATACTATAAGTAAATGCTCGTTGTTCTAGTAACTAACAGTGCAATTTACTAGGTTCAGAACTTGATTTTCAGTTCAAAAATTAGGGTTTCTCTCGGCGATGCCAGATACATGATAAACTAATTAAAGGATACGAAATATATGAAAATTTTATCCATCGTACCTACGAGTAGTATTCCCTACAATATTTTATTAGATATTTATAATAAATATTTTCTTTCGCTTTGCTTGCGACTAACTAAATTAATATATGTAATTAGTTTATGTTATAAGTCCGAGTAATTGGATTACTGAATGTGTTGTTATTACTAATTTATACCATTTCCTTTTACAATCACGAAATTCTGCTAGTAGCTATTGCTTCTTAACTTACATACTTGTACCTACTAACAGATTATTAAAGACCCAATATTATATATTACTAGCATTTGCCGCGACTCCGCCCGCGTTCTACTATTTAAAAAATAGGGACTTGTGGTAGAAGGATGAAAATTTATTATTATAAGTATGTCGTATGATTGTTAAATAATATATAAATTTATATATTCTATATAACATATATCCTACATGTCGAATTTGCTATTTTGCTAGATTCGCTTAACTTAGTCTTCGCAGAAGTCTCCGTGAAAGTTATGAAATAAGTTTGAACGCAGTGTAAGTCGTTATACTACCTTTTAAGGTGTAGTCGCATTTGCAGATTTGGCTAATGCAACCATAAAACTGACTATTTTTTAATTTGGCCTGCGATCCTGAACCGTTTATCTGAGAACGAATAGTTAAGGATCACAGGTTGTTATTGTTGTTCTGTTCACCACGGTTAAAGCGAAAGTAAGCCTAGTGTGATAAAAATATTCCTTCTAAGCCAGGGATTTTATATAATTTCTCTACGTAGTGTCTAGAGTGTATAAGATGACACTCGTTTATCCATTTTCCGCCAGCATTGAACATGATGGATGTCGGTATCCTTCCGTCCCATTGTATTTCTACTGTTTATTAATTTTTACCTCTTACAAATAAATTTTGTTTATTTTCATGTTTAGAAAACCATTGGACTTACCATTTTTTTCTTCATTTCTCTCTCTGTGATATAAAGTTATTTTTATTTTTGAGTAGGTAGTTAATTTCGATTTTCAGCATGCAATTCAAACGTAGTTACATAGATACTACTGTAATCTGTAATGTAAATAAAAAAAGTAATAAATTTTATTAATGAAATTTTTGCAACAACTTCAATATATTTATATTATAATTAATATACATATAAGTAAACGTAAAAAGTGTACTAGACGAATAATAATTTGAAAAAAATATAAAAAAATAAATGCACAAAAGCACGAAAGAATTTTATTTAACGCTGCCGTAATACTCATCCCTTTATTTGTATGTAACGAATCTTTTTACTTGTATTTTTGTATGTAACGAATAAACTAAAAACAAAAATTCTTTTACCATTATAAACCTACATTATCACTGAGTAATATAGGCTTTATTTATTACTAGCGAGACCCGCAGCTTTACTTGCGCTAGAACTAGGGATGACCCCGAGCGAAGCGAGGGTGAGTCGCTTGTTATCATATAATAATTTAAGATACATTAAGTACATAATAGAAACCATCGATAACCAATAACGTGTGACATGTAACATGACGTCATAAATACCCGTCAGCGCACCGTGTCACGTCACGCCTCACTCTGTCATGTCATGCTGTGTCATCGCTACGCGTTGTTGACTCGAAATTGCCTTGTGATGAGCGAAGACGGAAACAAACTACTATAAACCAGATTTGAAAAGGAAGGATATATGGAAATATTCTTATATTTAATGTAAAACTTAAACAATATTTATTATGTTTTACTTGTTATGTAACATATGGTTTATACTACAGTTTATTAAAACAATTAAATTATTCGTTAGAAAGCTAACTCAGGGTAGACATCAGGCATTGAGCTTTTACGGCGGAAATAAGCATTTAAGTAACTTTGTCAATCGTTTACAAAGTCTTAGGTACAGGGCCTCAAGTCTGCTATTGCAATGGTGTTACAATTGTCTATCAATGACATCGTAATTGCTACTTTTTGCAATTTTGGTAGTCTACTAATTCAATGGTCTTCCGATGGTGTATCACTGACACTTCAATGACACTTCAAATAATTGGTAGTCCCGTACGTAATGACAAGTTGCAATGATCAAACGTATTGCGTAGTCTGTTAATCTATCTTTTTGGCTTTGTATGATCATTTTACATAATGCTTAGTCTTTAAAACATATATTGTTAACATATCTAATCGAACTTAGCCTAAATAAACGTTTTACGAATGCTTTTACAATTGACAAAATTGTCAAAATGACAAGACCATTGATCGACCATTGTAAATTTGGTAGACTACGAAATTTTTGACTAATGGTAATTGAATTAAAATTGCATTGTTCTATAATGACAATTCATGTAAAATAGCAGACTTGAGGCCCAGGTATAATAAAATATTTATTAATAGATTATTATCAGAATGTATGTACATATAATAAAATCAGGATACATACAGAGATTTCCTATACCTACTATTGGCATTAAATAACAAAGTGAATTTAATTTTATTCTCCATAAATTGAGTAATAATTAAATATTTCATAAGAAAATGCTTCATTGTGAGACGATTAATACTCATCATTTTACTTTTTTTACATTTAAATAGCCGTTCTCAGTCGAGCGAGTAAGAGATTTCAATCTGTATGAACCCCGGTCCTTCGGAGCTGATATTAAATATTGATCCTGCAAGTGTAGAAGGTCAGAAGAAAACTGAAAACGCATTCATATTTTTTATTAAAAAGGATGCGCTTTTCACTTTTTAGGATTTACAAATAGGTACGTACATATAATGTTATCCGAAACTAATTAACATTAAGTTTTATTAAGTAGACAAATTGTTATTGTCTTTCAAACTTCTTATATAATAATATGTATAATAAAATTAATTGTAATCAGCAAAAAAAAAACAAACTAACGAACATGGGTTTCAATACAGCGCGATTGATATTTATAACGTAGACTAATTATGACAAGGGCTCCTGAACCTGAAACAAATTGACGTGTAATTGCTGTTTGAAACAATAACTACGGAAAATTGAATTTTAATAAAACACAATGAAGCCAATTAATTTTATTATTGTGTCTTAGAAACCTTCACTGATGTTACTGAATAGATATTCAACAAATGTTTTAAAGCCAGTATAATAACAAAAACTACATTGAAAGAGATGACTGCTATTTGTGTAGACTCTAGATAATTGATGAAGCCAAAGTTTACATGCAAAGATTGAATATTATGCTTTATGGCGATAAAGCTTATAGCTTTCAGTTGTTATTCTCTATAAAATAATATAGTTATTATGAAACTAAGCTTACACTTGAGCAACATGCGGATTATTGTTTGTAAGTTGTAATTTAATATTTAAAAAAATATATTTGGAAGATCTTCATGTTAAAACGGAAAATGGCAAGGAAGTTAGTTTTTTTTTTCTTTTTTTTTTTATGGTAAAAAGGGGGCAAACGGGCAGGAGGCTTACCTGATGGAAAGTGATCACCTTCGCCCATGGACGTCTGCAAGCCAGGCTTGCAGATGCGTTGCCGGCCTTTCAGGAAAGGGAGGGATGGAGGAGGGAGGGAAGTAGGAGAGAGGGGGGAACGAAGGCGGAGGATGAAGGGAAGAGGGAGGGGGGAAGGAGAGTGGGCCACTCGGACTCTCACTCACCGGACGAAACGCGACTGCATAGCTGCCACTTCACGCCGGTCTTCTGTGAGAAAGTGGTACTATTGAACTATACGGGGCGTGCCGGCCCATTCGGTTGCTACCCGAAGGTAACAAGCATGGCACTACCACTTTGAAGATATAAAATTACTCCGCGAGTATGATTCACTACTTAGGGTTTTAAAAGTTAACCGTAAAGGGGTAATGAAAATTCCATAGAAACTAAGTATTTAGCTCGATATACAAAAGTAAAAAAATAATATTTAACATTGATTAACATTACAAAGGAATATATCAATTCACTCCAGCTATAATAGGAATATTTTGTCCAAAAAGTAAGGTGATAAATATATACATATAAATAAAATTGAAGTGTAAAAATATAGTACCTACAACTGTTAACTGTAACTACTGACTGTAAAGCGTCTTAGATCTGTGTGAGAAAATTTATATATCGTAAGGTTCAACAAATAAAGAGTTCTAAAGTATTTTGACTTTTAAAGTTAAGTCTGTCATTTGATATATTCCAATGTAGATCCAGTAACTAGCTGAAGATCCAGACATAGATCCTGATCGTGACATAAGACAAGGAGGTTTGACGTCACTGTGGCTGTTTATATGTAAACTATTTGATTGAGAGAGGCTTAGCGGGATCGTCGACGCGATAGACGGCATAGTCATGAATAATATTAGTTACGCCGATGATAGTGGTCTGCTAAGCCTTCAGACTTAGGTTTCAACGAACATAGAAAGGTATATAACGTATAAAAACTAATCATGTGTAAACAAAAAATACAGTTTTACTATTTCTTTGAAAAAAAGGCAGATCTAAGACCCCTATTATTAACCCCTATTATTAAATAAATTAGAAAGAATCCGAAACGATATTTTTTAAGAAAATTGTTAAATGAATTGTTTATTTCGATTCGTTAAGGCTTTTTACATTATTACATATCTAAGGTTGCTACGTGTATGTTCATATTGTCTACAACGAAATATATCATATATTTATTGTTTTCAACGTTGGAAAATGAATTTAGGCACTTTTATAGAAATGGTTATATGGGACTCGCCTGTAAAGCCAGTACTACCCACTATAAATATAATTTCTTACGTCAACTTGTTATTTTTGCAGTGTTTTTACTAAGAGCCAAAATTTTAATTTTTTAATTACAAATTCACTGTAAGTTCAGTCAGATGGCTTGAGCCGCTAACGATGTAGCTGATCAATTAAATGCACCTCACAAACGTATATAATAGCAATTGGACAAAATATAAACGTAAGTATTCTTTATTTTCTTATCCGCATTCATGAAATTCATTACCTATTCATGAAATTTTATATTTTTATTTTTTTATAACTTAAGCAGATATGCTTTGTGGATTTCCTCCGTGGATGGAAGCCTTTAAGCAGGAGCTCTCTACGCTTATTTTTAAATGTAGTTAATCAATTCAAGTAAAGTTATTTATAGGCTACTAATTTTACAATAAATTCTGTACGTCAACGCCATAGACGTATACGACGGTGGTCAACGCATCTACAGACAATAGGCGTACATCAATATTTTTGCACGATTAATGTTAATATTTTTTTTTATCTAATCATAGTATTTATTGATATACAATACGTTTAAGGGGTATAAGTTAATTTTATAAATATAAAACTGATACGTTATTCATAATATGTAACTAAAGCAACAAAGTGGTATTCTTATCATTTATTTTTATATTTTCTTTATAATGTTGGCATAACACTAAGTATTTTATTAATGAATGTAGGTATATTTAGCATATAAAACAAGTATTTAATAAAACAAAGAGTTTAACCAACACTTATAGAGTAAATAAAATGAGCTTTATCGGTGATTGATATTGAACTCGTGAATTGATAGCATTTGCATAATCCCTCGTCTCAATCTACGGATTAGAGGGCAAGTTGTTTAGAAATCTACGCAATGCTACGTTTTGATTGTCTGTAGCTTTTAAATCTTTAAAATATTTTCTTCATAGAAACTGTTAATTAAACATTTAGATAAACTGTTAATTTTAACTAAATGATTTTTTATTCCCCTTTGACTTCCTAAATTATTTATTCTTAAATGTTACTAGCATGTCCAGCGACTCCTCCCGCGTTGTGAAAACCGGAAACCAAATAATTAATTAATTTCACGTATTGTTATAACATGTGATATTTTATAGCCGTGATGTATTGAGATTTTTCAAAAACAAGATATTTTCCAGCAGTCAAAGTTATCCAATATCTTGACCCGAATAACCAGCTATCATCATACCAAATTTCATCAAAATCTATCCATTCACAGCCATCTAAAAACCCTAGATTAGGTCGCTGCATCCATAATAATTACTTTTTCAATTAGATTTTCAAAAAAATATCATGTAGTTTCAACTAAGTAAGTCAGAATTTTATTATATGTATTGATTGATATTGGAAAATTTTCCTGTTTAAATAAAACCACAAGACAGTTATAACCCAGCGGTTACGTGCTCGCTTGAAATACCAAATGAAACGGGTTCAAGTTCATATCCTGTGTCTCGCACAACATATATTCTTCTGTGTAAATGACCCAACATTATTATCACTTGCTATGGAAAACATTGTTACAGAACCTGTATGCCTGTGAGCAGAAACTTTATTACACATACCTGGATAAATAAAAATAACAATACCTTAAGGTACACCTAGTTAGTAAATAAAGAATTCATTAAAACTGGTTCTCAGTTGCAGTAAATCGCATCCGGACTCTAAAAGAATTAAGTAGCTATTCAATTTGTTTCAAGTTGATTAATTTGCATGTAACACTAGCGACTCGCCCTCGCTTTGCTTATAAGAATGCGAATAGATACACCATACTAGTATATAGGTATGAAAAGTTGTATATATCTCTTACTTGAGAAATGATTGTTACACCCGTATTTATAAAGAAGTAAAAGTAATTACTTGTGTAAAAGTGATGTAAACCATAAGAACTGTCATCCCCCAAGTATCTCTCCATAAGGGAAGGAAACCTCATATTTCCAGGGTCGTTAAGTATATTCGCATGAAATTTAATTTTTCAATTTTATTCATTATAAACAAACATACAAAGACTTTTTTCTTTTAGTAGTAATATATAGGCTTTGTAATTATAAGTATATTATAATAAAATATCATATCTTTGAGGAAATCGTACTTACCGTTACGTTTTGCCTAACTAGAGAACGAACTCTAGCGAAGCGAGTATTTTTATTATAAAATCGTTTGTCAATTTATTAAAATAACCGCATTTTCCTATAAAATGCATGCACAAATAATGATCGCAGCGAGTAGCAATTAGAACGTATTCTTTGTATATCTCTTTCTGAATTGAACATTTATTTTTCGTTATTTTTTCATTGCAGAACTAGATTTGAAGATATTTTATAAGAATTGAACGGAGATTTATACTATTTTTTCATTGAATATGTTGCAGTAGAATTCGGATTTGAAATAACTTCTACTTAGTCAGGAAAAAGATGATTGACAATATAAGAAAAAAATATGTTTTTGTCTACTTTTATAGAATTCGAATCACTTAATATAATTAAACCGGGTGAATATAGCACGCGCTATTTCCCTGGAGCAATGTGTTCTCTACTGAGTAATTATTGTGAGTTGTATGTCTCTTTACAGAAAATTCGATATTTAATCTATACAATATATTTATTTAATCTTACCGTATCTATGGTATGCCGAATTACAATTAATTTTGACTGACTTTTTGGGATATTTAAAATTTTAAATAGTATTTTCGTGCACATAAATAATAAATATGTTGAAACATTATTACATACAGCGCCATCTAGATCTGTGGTTACGGTCAAGCTTATGTTACGGACACCAGATACTTGATATACTACATATAGTATAAGGTTAAATACACACATATTATAAATATATAAACATCCATGAATGAAGTACAAGCATCCGAGTTTAACAAATGAATGCCCCCAGCGCGACTCGAACCCTCGACCTCATTTATTCGGTAGGAATAAAGCAATGACTTTGCTTTTCTCACGTGCGTTCCTAGGTAAAAAAAAGGTAATGCGGCGTATGCCTATAAAGCTCCACGTCGGCATGAAATTTTCCGACATCTTCAACAATCATCGTTGTTGTATTTTATCGAATTAGCCCTAATCTTTATTGTACTATACACCTTAACCTACCTTATGAATCACTCCACCTATTGATGAATACCGCAAGCGAATCCGTTCAATAGTTTTTGAGTATCACCAACAGTGAGTAAGAAGGATTCGGAATGTATCTCATATTTATCTGGCTTAAATAATTATTTTAAATTTATTTTTAGTTATAAGTAATAATTTTATTCCTAGTCATATTCTTTTAAAATACAGTAAGTTTAAGAAGAAAATAGTCAAGACACGTTTACACCTTGGATTTTACAATAATGGATGTTCTTACTGCAACATAGTTCTGCACTCTAGGTACTCAACAAATTATTAATATTTCAATTTCATAAACAGACTTATTTGATAAAAAATCTCTTATGATAAATTAAAATATTAAATTATGCGGTTTCTCATTCATATAACTGTAAAACATATTTTAAAAGGTAGCGTTACTTAACTATGTACGTAAGTGCAATCCATTATAAAGCTTGTAACAATACCATCAGCGTGCATTTTCCTTTAATATTTAGCGTTTTCAATTTCAGGTAAGGCTATTTTCTATTAGGGTCGGATCTCAAAATTGTCTAGCTAGGGCTACCTTTTGTGACCTTTATCAAAGCCCTTTGGATACCGGCTCTTATGTACAACAACATCATCACGAAGAGATTTCAAAGGAAAATATGTTTAGTCTGGCCTAAAGGGGTATCGCGGCTAGTTAGAAGACATCAAAAATTTCATAACATAAATATATTTGCTTAAATATAACCAAGACAATTTTTCATTTGGGTACAATTTTTAGATGAACCACTGAGAAACACACCTTACTAATTTCTATTATTTTTATTAAAATAGACAACAAATATATAATACTTCACTTAATATAATCACTGGTGCTTGTTTAAAGAACTTATGTATCTAACTACGTCGTTATATATAGATTGCTCGTACATACGTACATTATGTATAGAACGCTACATATAACTCTTTTTATTTAACCATAGTTAAATTAAAGCTCAACATAAAGTTGGCAATAAGTTGTAAAAACGAGTGATTGCTATTTTATCTGTTCAGGCGCAAAGGCAAATATATATATGTGTGAATGTGTCGCTGCGTGTCGTTTTTCAGTTTTGTCCAGACGGTCAAAGCGATTTGTAATAACCGCCTATAATAATGAAACTTATCAATTGGAAAGCAAAAAGTCTTTTTAGTCGTCTCCACTATGTCCATATGAGATAACCATGGTTTTTTATAGTACTTGATACTAAATAAAGGTTATATTAAATTTGTGTGACTTTTTATTACTGTTTTGAATTAATTAGGCTAATTCCCTCTAATCTCTGAAACGGCCGGATTGAATTTGACTGGACTTTCATTCGCTGATAGAACTAGTACCTAAGTAAGTTAATGTTAACTTAGACTACTTTTATTTTAGAAAGTTTATTTATTTTAAATAACGGAACCCGCGGCTTCGCTCGAGCTTAATCTAGGTGAGTCACTAGTATTTAATAAATTAAAACAAAGTCGGCTGTTTCATTCCTCAGCTACATGGGTACTATACACAAATAGTTTTCTTCGCAATATAGTATCATACGAGTAATATAGCGATTGGAATAAATAAAAGCATGTTCAGCAAATAGCACAGCGATAGTCGCCTCGTTTTCGTTTATCTGATCATTACGAGCCGCCTCATGTCCCGGTTTATTTGATCCGATTCGATAATCGCAGTCATTATGGGAATTGAATTTTATACACATATAATTTAGTGCTTTCGTTATTGGTTTTGTGAAGTAAAAATGAGAGCATATGGACATGTTTCACCATTGTAATATTATAAATAATTTTTAAGAATTCCGATTTCCAAGCCCAGCCTTTATACAATCAGCCCGCACACCTGCCCTGCCCTTCTTTCACCTTCTTTCTCTTTCTTCTTTCTGAACATATTAAATGGAAAAGTTGAGGCTCATTAATAATTATATATTATCCATAGAATTATCGAGATATTTGAAGTAATGACGGACCTAAATAAATTAACTTTACTTTACTCACTCAGACTTAAAAGTTCAGTTAGAGAATAAGAATAATTATTATACATATTAGTACCGCCATTCTAGTACCGTGGTAAGCTACAAGTTTTGTGTTACGGCTACCAGATAGTTGATACTCTAAACACTTATTATATAACTTTAAATAAATGCATATTTGACTAGAGTATGTACCTATGACTAGAGTATAAACATCCGTGCTCAACAAATGAATTCTTCCCCCCTTGCATAGTTGGCTCTCTACAAACTGAGTCAAACGTGTCGCCAAAAAGAACGGAACATATTTATATAATTTTGAAAGCATGCCTTAAAACGATAATATTAAAAGTAACTAAAATAATAATTAAACATAATTAATAAATGAGAGAACTATGAGTTAAGGCGGAAGAGAAGGATAGGTAAAAGTATATCTACCGAAAACAATAAAAAATTATTTTGCAGAATTAAGTAACAACTATAGATAATATTAGAAGAATTATTGATATGATATTACAAAAGGTGTTTCTAAGGTGGTTATGATGAGATAGTGTCGGAGGTTTTATGTGGTAAAAAATGTAATTATGATCTTTCTCAGCATTTCTTTGCTACGAGTAACATGTTTGATGTTAGAAAAAAATAAAAAAATACACGAAACTCAGGTAAATTTCTAAAGCAAATACGGCAAGATAATTCTTCATAGTAACCACGATTGACGTCTGGCTCTACATGTAAAAAGTTAAAATTAATTTAACATTATAATTTTGGTCCGTTTCATGTTTTTATTTATTTCAATGTTTACATTTTATTTAAAATAAGCAACAATAAAACGATATATTATATACATTTAATAAAAAAAATATTAAAAAAATTATAACATTTTAATATCTGCATTGAAGGTTTAAAAATGGATGTAATAATGAAGCCTGTTTTGCTTATTATTCTCAATACCTGCAAAGTACTCGTGGCAACTTATAAAATAAGTTGAATAACTGAAGTGCACTTTTTAAACTTTTAATTAAAGATGCTTTTCATACCATTAAAAAATCGAATCAATTCCTATTTATTTTTATCCAAATAATTGAAAATGTTTGCGTTTTTCATTTTTGCAATGATTTTAATATTATACAACTTTAGGGAGTGTGTTCGTGGATTTACCTGCCGTTTTACGTTTATTATTGTATTATAATGGGCATGCAAACGCCCTGGCTGACCAAATGTATTGGACAGACAGGGCTGTTAATTTTTTGAGAATATTAGGAACAAACAAACAGACAAACGGGATATTTTTTTTATACATATCGTACATATTTTCATATTCATTTAGTAATTAGTTAACATTACAAACATACACTTCAGTTTTATTCATTAAGCATCTAGAATTAATCAACACTGAAAGTCGCCTAAGCATTTCCTCAAGTAAAGAAACTGATTATAAACCAAATACCTACTACTAAATCAAAAATAGTATGTAATATTTAAAACATGATAAGAAAAAAATCTCTTCACTCGATTAGTCACTGGGTTGATCTATAGATTGCTTGATTGCATCAAAATCACTCCAGAATTTCCAAATCTGAACCAATCGTAAATTATGTGCAGGCTCCTCTACCGCACTTAGCGTTGACGTTTAATACTTAAACTATTAAACTACTTTCATGAGAAATTTAAAGTTTGCAGCACAAAAAATTAAGAAATTTTATAAACTTAACGTGTAGAACATGCAAGATCTCACGACATCCAACACGTATTTCAATACCAGCTGCCTATTTTGCCCTACCTTTGCAAAATATTACAATTCTATAACAAAAAAAATCAAAATATAATTAATCTTTAGTCGAAAACAGATCTTCGATCGTATAATGTGAAATTGAGAAACATTTGACATAAATGGTGGACCACCAGAGGTGATGTAAGTTTGAATTTAATCTAGATATTGTGTATGTGACTATGTCTTGTATTGTAATACTAAGAGATTTTTCTTTTCTATTTCTAAAAGCTTAGCCTACTAGTAAGAAGAAAGATTAGTAAGAAAAAAGATTAACGATGGGGCCTCCAATGCATTCATTAAAGGAAATATTCATGCTGATCTATTATTATCAGCTGTGTCTTTTGAGAGGGTTCCCTTACTCTACTAGGGACCTGTCCTTCTGATCCCTCGCAAATCAGCGATTAATCAGCATTACTGCACGTACAATTTGTAAATGTCAAATATATTTTTTTCGGGATGTTATGAGTATTTCGAAGATAACACTTACCTACCACACGTAACAGCTCACTTTTTGCTTTTTGCCATAAAATTAACTAGTTTTGAAGTTTTATTGTAACGTGAATAATAGTAGATTTTTTAGTGCTAAACTTTTAAAAACTTAAAAAAAAAACTTGCGAGAGCCTTTAGGCCTTCTTAATCCAGCCCTGTCATAAAATTCTTTCTTAGCGGACATTTACTAATTATTGACTAATTCCATGCCAAGTTTAAAGTTTGTAGCACAAAAGATGAAGGACTTTCATACTAACTTGCGAGAGCCCTTAGACCATCTCAATCCAGCCCAATCGCCAAAATTCTTAACGGACATCTACTAACTTTAAACTACCTCCTGCCAAATTTTAAGTTTCTAGCACAAAAAATGAAGAAATTAATAAAAAAACATGCCTTAAACCTCCTTAATGCGGCCCTGTCGCAAAATTCGTTCTCAGCGGACCCTTACTAACAATTAACTACCTCCCTGCCAAATTTAAAGTCTGTAGCATAAAAGATGAAGGACTTTCATACCAACTTGCGAGAGCCCTTAGACCACCTTAATCCGGCCCAATCGCAAAATCCGTTCTTAGCGGGCGTTTACTATTTATAAACTACCTCCTTGCCAATTTTCATCTTTATACGCTTAACGGTTTTTGAGATTTCGTGATGAGTCAGTGAGTGTTTTTCGCATTTATATATATATATTATAGACTAGCTGACCCGTGCCCACTTCATTGGGCATAATGTTTATAATCCTTTTTTAGTACAGAGTGTTTAAATAATTTAAATTATTTTATTAATATTAAAAATTAAATTATCTATACTAATATTAAAAAAACTACTTTTTGTAACTTAAATATATAAAAGTTAGACATATGCTGTCGTTGACTTTTTTGTAGGCATTTTCAAGCTCCTCATCTTTTCTCTAGAACTCAAAAATATATCTTTCATAGTTAAGGCAGCGTTCGTAAGAAATGCTTTCATTCGACCGTTTTTTCTCCGATTCACTTTGCAAAACGGACTACCACGTAAAAGCCTTTTTATTTTTCGGTTTTTTATATAACCTATGACACTCAGCAATAATGTAGCTTTCTATTGGTGAAAGAATTTTTAAAATCGGTTCAGTAGATCCCGAGATTACCCTTACAATTTAACAAATAAACAAACTTTACTTCTTTATAATATTAGTATAGATAATGCATGCTGTTATCATTAAAATTATTGTAATTTCTGTTGGTAATCCAAATAAATAAATAAATAATGCAACAATCTAACCCGAATCTATAACTGAAAACTGCATCAAAATCGGACTAGTAATTTTAGAGAAAAATGGCAACAAACAAACAAACAAACATCCTCTCGACCTAAACGCATATACAATATATTACTATGTGTGTTATTGTCAGTTTTAACTTTTAATATATTGTGCGCTAAAGTTTTTGAGCTCGAACAAAGAAGTGTTTTTTTAATTTTATAATGATCTTTATATTATATTATGCTGTTTAGAGATAAAATATTTTTTACATTATTAATAAATAATTAATATAATGATTTTTTTCAATTTATTTTGAATCATTTAAATAAAATACAAATTGTTTTTGCTGAATGATTGAATATTAAAACAACATTGCTTGTTTTACACATTTATTACACATAATATTTAGTAACATTAATCAACATTTTTTTATTCAAGTTATTATGTGTATTTTAATACACATTTTAGTATGGCATTGTATTACATTGTAAAGAGTTTTTTCACTTATATTTTTTTATATTTTAATATCATAGATATATAAGGAATATAAAGTAGTTAACATACAAGCAGTCCTTTATGTTTAAGAATATGTCACAAAAATATGTATATGATGTGATTTTAATTCGTATTTTCAAACGTTTAACGTTTATGTAATTAAGAGATTTGTTTGTAAGTTTGTAAAAGTATTTAAGTTTATAAAAGGTACATTAAAATTGATTGATAACAAGATTGTACTGTATTTATAACAATAATAGTTTCGTACAATCATAGTTTTACATAATATTATGTACCTATATTCTACGACAACATCAAGTTTTTCTACATTAGTATTTAAATTAATTCTAGAAAAGAAATATTCAATTACATAGTATACTGTATATACCTGTAAACCGTATTCTATGTCCCACAGTTTTATATTCAGTCCCTATTACATTACAACCCTCAATTTACATAGTATATAGTTAATTTCTTATTTAGTCCAAAAAATAAAATCACTTTTAATCCAAGACTATAATGACAAGGTCAATTTTTTTTAAGTTTACGGTTAAAATATTCTTTGTATCTATCGTAAAACAACCTATAATATAATAAATAAACCTATATAAAAAATGCATATAAATAATACAAACACCATGGAACATCTATGACAATTTTTTTCATAATCAATAGACAAAAATCATGTTAAATAATATAGTATATAAAATGGTTTCTAAGACAATAATTCATAAATTGGAGTAAGAATTAGATAGAAAATGGTTAACAGTAAATATAAAAGTTGTATAAAAATGTAAAATTGTCATAAAATTGGTTTTACTTAACTAAATTGTGCTAATTATATTTATCTTGTTTATATGTTCTATAATAAAAATAATTTATTTTACTTTAACTTAGAACCATCAGAAAATAATTTATCTTGTACATATCCATAAATAAACCTATATAATAAATGCATATAAATAATACAAACACCATGGAACATCTATGACAATTTTTTTCATAATCAATAGACAAAAATCATGTTAAATAATATAGTATATAAAATGGTTTCTAAGACAATAATTCATAAATTGGAGTAAGAATTAGATAGAAAATGGTTAACAGTAAATATAAAAGTTGTATAAAAATGTAAAATTGTCATAAAATTGGTTTTACTTAACTAAATTGTGCTAATTATATTTATCTTGTTTATATGTTCTATAATAAAAATAATTTATTTTACTTTAACTTAGAACCATCAGAAAATAATTTATCTTGTACATATCCACTCCATAATACATGATTTGATAGGAATTACATAAATTTGTAAAAAATATTTCAATTTTGAAATTATAATATCAAGAGTCAATAATATTTGACATAGGTATAGGTAGCGTCACGTAAAAAGAACGATGGCTGTCAAGCTGCGCAGAGGCGATTTATCAATTTGGTGCTAATATTTTATTATTTATTTTATGATTTTAGTACGAGTATTTTTGCTTATTTGGTTGAGTAAAAGAACAGTTCAGTAAAAATTATGCAAATAATAATAGCATGGAGGGGACATTTAATACAAATACATTTTTAAATGCTTTAAGATAATATTGTACATTCATGTTGTAAATATTTAGATTCTATTTTTCATGATGAACATTTTAATATTCGTATTATAAAAAACATCTCTTTAACGCTTTTCACGAGAATGAAGTTTAGGTGATTCAGTTTTCCTCTTATACGACAACATTTATCTCATTATATTCTAATATTTGACAATTAATATTGACGACGCATTTAATAAACTAACGTGAGAACACCGACATATCGGCGTCGGAATCATCACTATCGTCTTCCTCTGTGTCATCATCCTCCTCATCGTCGTCATCTTCTTTATCGTCGTCATCGTCATCATCTTCCTCATCACCGTCCTTATCATCATCACCATCCTTATCTTTATCGCTGTCATCTTTCTCCTCACTGTTATCTTCCTGATCGTTATCATCTTTCTGATCGTTCTCATCTTCTTGATTGTTGTCATCGTGCTGATCGTTGTCATCTTCTTCTTCGTTGTCATCTTCTTCTTCGTCGTCATCATCCTCAACATTAATAGAAAATGCAATCGGAGGGCAACGGCACTTAGTAGTGCCCGATGTATCTCCATCATCTTCAACATTTTCTGATGCTTTTACTGTAGAACTAGTAGATGATTGCTGCTCGGAAGTGTGTGATCCAGATGCATTTTTATTTATAAGGTCCAATTTACTTTTTAAATCAGCTAAATTTTCAACTAAGTTATTGAGTTCTGTTATATTTTCTTGTGTTGAAGAGAAAAGATCTCCAATATTTTCCATCTCTACTTGTACATAATTCACAAGTATATTCCTCCAATAATCACGTTGACGTTCATCATTTTGGTCTGGCGGTGGCTGTTGCATTATTTATTTCGCAAAGCGTAAAGCTGTCGCTGGATCTAAAATTACCATGAGAAAAAAATACTTAAAATTTGCAAATGTCATCTTCATTTGTATATGAAACACACATGAGTATAATATGAATGAATGGAAGTTAAAACGAACGAAATTTTATTATACTCTTAATGCAGTATGTTACAGTAGACGGTGATGAAATTAATAGTTCATTAGTAAAATTTTCCCAGGTAGTCAATACAGACAAATTCTTAGCTAATAGGTAGCTGTACAACCAATTACTATACCTTTTATGAGTTTTTAAAATATGATTCCCGTAAATTTTCTATGGCCATTGGCCATAGTAACCTAAATTGTTTATTAACTTAACTAAACAATCTATTTATTGATTTCAGATTTACTTAAAAACCTTTTTTTTACAAGTTTTTAAAAATTTATCGCGGGCATAATTTAAGAGAAGTTATGCATTGGAATAATAATTGGTTAAGGATGTAAATATGCTGTGCTTTAACTTATATACTTTTACCATAAGGGAACTAAATTCTATTGCTTGCTAAGTTCTATTTCGTGCTTTTTATTCAACACGTGCCAGTTGTATATTATTCATTGAAAATGCTATATAAAGACTAACAAGGTGTAATATTAAGCAGCAACAAAGTTTGTCTTTGGAGAAAATTATATTTTCTTTTCTTAAATTATCATAATGAATAGAGGTTTCCATTTAAAATAAATATTATATGAAAAGAATAAAGATGCAATTTAAATTTTTAAGATTTGCAATTGCAAATTGGCGAAAAAAGTTTTCTTAAAGTATATTGAAAGAAAACCAGCTCAGTGCGCTCAGCTTTTGTAATAAATAAATAGTGTGATAAAAGAAGGTATACAAAATTAAGTGGTGTATTATATGTTTGAAAAATATTCGAGAACTATTCTTATATACAATTCTCAGAACACAAAATTCTTTTGTCTGGGGTACAAGTATGTTCAATTTTGAAATTCAAACATATCATACATACTTTACCAATTCAGTTTTCGCAAGTTACTCGTTACTTATACTAAGATCCTTATTACTAGTCCATTTCCATGTATTTAATACAAAGAAGATCAAAAATATTCATAATTTTTGTTCAACAATGTTATAGGTTATATTATAAATATTAACTTTCAAGTTTTTGGTATTATGTATTTATTTTTCCCACATTTTTAAAATTTACTAATAAATATTTTAATAATATTCAAAGTTCTTAAAAAGTTGGATGGTTCTTCTAATGATTAAACGTCTCCTAGTATGAAGACATAAATAATAGATTTTAATATGGCAGTCATTGGACATTTATATTGATAAATGTCATTATTATTTTGCACAAATCATCAAAGACGACGTTGTGTTGTGTGTACGAAAAGATGGACAATACGAATTACAAAATGGCTGAAACGAATGACAAATTAAACAAATATATATATATTGCTTATATACTTTATGGTGACTTGTATTTTATTCGTATTCTTCTTCATTTTTTCATCTTGTATTTGATCGAAAATGGACTATAAATAAGAATCGAGCACGATAGACGCCTACAATATTGTCGCACTACAAAAAATGTAGAAAAGTTGTACAAGAGTTACTACCACTATAAGCACTATACAATGGCTTTAAACTACTTTTTGTTATGCCTTCTAGAAAATTTTTACTGCCCGGGAATATTACCTAGGCACTATGGCTGTTATAATAACTTCCTTAAAACAAATAAAATTTCGATTGTACCGAATCTATACAACAATCTACAATATTCGCAAATAACTTATTATATATATGACGGATTTACTTACCAATTAAATGTATTATGGTTTATCTTAATTTTCACTTTTAAGCGAACGGCTTCGAAAGGCGGAGAAGACAAGAGTAACGTAGATGCGCGGAATTATTGATCCAGTGTTTTTAGGGTGTTCAGCATAGAAAATTATATTAAAACGTAGTGGGATATTTGGTGATCTAATAAAGACACTTTTTGGTGTGTAAATAGTTTAACACAATATTTTTAATAATACATAAATATTTTACAAATTTTTTTCTATGGCAAGCAAGAGATTATTTATGAGATTGAAGTTTATATTTTGGAAGTTTTTGATAACGTTAGTTACTTAATAGTTGCTGTACTACATACAAAATTACAAAAAATATGCATACTTACACACGATAACAGTTCTTCGTAGTATAATGCCTTATACGATTTTTATTTACAACTAGTGGCTCACTGTCGTTTCGCTCGGGTTCATCACTACTACAACCTTTAATATTTTCATTGCAATTTCTTCCTACTTTCTCACATTTTAAGTCTTATTTGGACTTCTACACATCCTCCATTCTGAAGTGCATAGCTTTGAGTTATTCAAAGTTTGGTATAAAACGATACGTAGTAGGTACGTAAGTAATACTGTAATAATGAGATAAGAATCTTGAGAAACACAGTATATTTTATAAAATAAACTTCACAATAAATCTTTGCCACTAATGAATTTCATTTTCTTATTGGGAATTCTTGTAAAAATGTAGTAAAAATCTTAAGTCCATATCAAACAAAGCTTAGCCTAGTAGATATCACCTGTTCACAATCTTGACAGCCTCCAGAATGACGAAAGCTCTAAATTGCATATTCGTCTGTAATGGTAAAGTCGTAACTATCAAACTTGTTAATGTTATTCTCATATGAAATATAATTCAAGAGTTTTGGCATTGATTGTGAATATTTCGTTTGTAGTTTAATCCGTTTAATATATTTAGCAAACCGTAGTTGAAGTCATTATTTTGTGTTTTTGCTTAAAATATTAATAATTCATTCTAATATGGGAGAACTATGCTTAATAACAATACAAAAATAAATCTCGTTTGAACGTATCACATATACGAGTATTTATTTCCAAAATTAAATAATTCAACGCTTTTATAAGCTTTGTATGCCTTTCAGTAAACAGTACTGGTTCTGATGCATAAACCGGATTACACAGACATACCCGTTGATATTTACTTTTGTTTTTAAATGAAACAATAAAATTATTGTAAAATTTATTATTTCAAGAGATCAATAGATATGAAAATTTGAAATATTTAATTGTCAAATTCATTTGTTGTCTATATAACATACTAGCAATACCCGCGGTTTCGCCCGCGTTCATTTTTTTATCACTACTAATTTTTATTCGATCATTCGCAATTGGTTGATCTATAGATTGTCTGGAAAATAATCAAATATATTGGGACATGATTACACACAGACACAGCGCCATCTAGTACCGTGGCAAGCTACGAAGGAAGCTTGTATTATGAATAACAGGTATATAAATTTTAAATACATATACATATTATAAATATAAACACCCATGACAGAAGTACAAACATTTGAGTTGAACAAATAAATGGCGCCAGCGGACTTGAACCCGCGACCGCTGGCGCAAGAAAGTAGGGTTATTACAAACTGCGCCATACTTATCGTCTTGAAAATTTTTCAAAATTACTCCAGCTATTTCAGAAACCATCCCTAACAAACTCCTGAGCTGCGCGGCTACCTATGTCATATATGTGCATAGCCTCTCGCTTTTAGCACCCCTCTTTCCCCCCATTCCTCGCTGTGCTACGCTTTAAAACCTTGACCATCCTTTTTTGGTTGACATTCCGACCATTCGCACTAAGCGCTTCTCATCGTCTTTTATAACGCGCACAGCCAAGAAGTGGAATGCCCTACCTGCGTCTGTTTTTCCGAGTGCCTATGACCTGAAACTTTTTGAGGTGCGCGTTAACAGGCTTCTCCTGGGCAAACTCGATACATCGTAGACCTTATCTATGCCTTCGAGCTAAGTTATAGGTAAGGCCATCTATAATTAAAAAAAAAAGAACAGATCTTGTGCCAGGGCCGGATTAAGGACGTTTAAGGCCCAAGGGCTCTTGTAAGCTTGTATGATTTTTTTTCATTTTTTTGCTACAAACTTAAAATTTAGTAGAGGGCGCACCTAGTTATTTATAAATTATGTCTCTTGTCTACGATGTTGGTCCATTACGATCTGCGAAGCTACTTATCCGATTTTAACGACTGTTTATATAATGTTCCAACTTAACAGAAATAATAGTTTATATCTTGATTATCTCTTTTTTATTGCAAAAATAACGATTTCCATATCCGAAGAGAATTCAGGACGACCACCAGCAAATTATACCCCAAGGTAAAGAAAAAAATGAGTGCACCACAGCAATGAAATGCAAAATTTAAAAATTAGATAAAAAGACATGGTTATACTTATAAATCTATATCCATGTACTGCACGAGTATAAAAAAGGCGATGGGAAACGGCTAGATCGATTTCTACGAAATTTTCAGTATATCTTCAATTACTACCCAGCGGGTGATCCTGTAAAGTTTAGTAGTGATAGGAAGTTAGAGTGCGGGTAGTCCCACTACTAGTTCAAAATAAAATATAATGTCATTGTTTATGTTACAACAAGTTAACTTGGTACACCAAAAAAATTGAAACAGCTTTGCCCAAGTAATCCTAGTAATCTAGAAAATTCAGTGAAGGTCTCTTAATTAATCTTTAAAAGCCCAACAAGATCATAGTTAAACATAATTTTGTTTGGATTATACAAGTCATTGGCTCTTCTGCCTTAAAATCGGGTACATATTAAAATACATTAATTTAATAGAAATCGACATATATATTATAGTTTCTTATTTCATCCCTTCTCCATTCCAATGACAGTTAAAGTACAGCCATAAACAAAACGATTTCTCTGCGATTATTATTTTTCGAAGGTCACATTTACTAGGGTTAGTTATAAGAGGGAATAAAACTTGTAAGTACCTACTTGTATGTCTTTTGTGTGCTGGGGAGCATCCCTTCTTTCAAAGTGAAATATAATTAGGATACTACAAAGAAAGAAAGGGAAATAGATAGAATTAAATTGAATAGTTTTGTAGGGTGGAAAACTTCACCAACTTGTAAACTTCTAAGACAATTAGTTACCTTCGTTGTACTTATCGTTAAATCGGAAACAAATAAAATACGACTGATCTCATAAGATTTTTCTACTATTAGGTATAATTACTGTGGTGTGGTAATGTTGTTCAGTGCATAAATTGAGTATATAATGGTCACGGAAAGATCATGCCAGTAGTTACATATCGTTTACTAGCGACTAAGCGTCGCTTCGCTTGGGGTAGGTACAGGTACCTACCTACATACGTTTAAACGGTAAATATAGATTTCTCTGAGATGTGATATTTTCCCATAATAAAATATATTTCATATTATGAACCCGATAACTAGTTATCATTATATCAAATTTCATCAAAATATGAGGTGCGAGACCCGGATTTGAACCCGCATCACTCGGTTATCCAAGCGACGCGTTACCGCTGGGCTACTACTGTCTAATGTATATGTATTATAAATTAAAAAAAGAAGGATATTCGTACTATATAATAATAGCATAGACGTCAACGAAATAATATTTTTATTAGTAAACTTATTTAAAATTAATAGTCATCAAAACACATTTGGAATTAACAAAATTTACAGCTTTAATACATACCTAATAATGGGTTGAAGAAGGGCTCTCGTGACATCAACAGTTTGTGTACGGATACGTAATTCTCAACATTGTTTGTCCCTGAAATTACGGTAAGGCCAAATAATTACACGCACTCGCTTAAATTTGTAACATACGGATATTACGTTAACGTCGGTCGTGAATTAGCCTTCCTTTCCTTAACTAGGACAATATATTAATTACAATGAATGCTTGAAATTTTTACGTTTTCTTCAGATACTTACCTATAAACTTATTATGCACACCGCATGTTATTGTAATTATTTTCAAAACTATGAGCGATATGTAAAGCGTGAATATTTTAACCTGAAGTCTAAAGGTTTAAATATGGTCAATATTCATCTGAATTCAGAACTGTAATTTTGAACCTACGTCAACTATCCTTACAGTTAATCTACTTTACAATAAATTATATTTTTTCTCTTCTTTTTTATATTTTAACATACAAAAAGTTTTATAGAATTTTAGGCCTTTCTTATTAATCACTAGAAAAATGTTAAAATTTATGTACACAAATGAAATTTTATGTAATATTTTTTTTATTAGATTAGTAACTAGTAATGAATAAATAATTTTTATCGGAAGACTGGAAACTCTAGAACCGTCCCTATATTGTGATGGAATAATCATACGTGATGTAGAAAATATTACCGACCTTTTTTTCTCACATATAAAAAAGTACTGTAGGTTTACTTTTTATGTAATACCACAATCAAACCCTAAGAGACACACAATGTGCTTAGCTAGTTCAATCGCCCTAAAGACAAAGTGGAGATTATTTCTCTAGAGTCGACGGCTTATTGACGGCTCTTCGGCAACAACAACCGCCCAAGGGATGAAGGGGATTTAAGACTTTATTTTACTATTTACCTGTTTATGTTATTTATTTGAATAAAAACAAAAGCTTGAAAAAATATATCCGCTAAAGTATTTCGACTTACTTGCCTTTACTTGACTTTTATTTTATTTATTATTATGATCTTTATTTAAAAAAAATATGTAAAAATTGTGTTATTGTTAAAAAATAGTAGAATCCATTACAAAAATACGAGTATTGTCAGTATATAATTTTCACAATGTAGATTTTTCTTACTGTTATGAATTATTTTGCTTAAATCATCAGCCCGTCGTAACGTCCCACTGCTGAGCACGGGCCTCCCTCAGTACGAGGAGGATCAGGCCATAGTTCACCGCGCTGGCCTAGTGCGTGTTGGCGGACTTCACATGTCTTTCCAAAACTTTTGTTTTGTTAGGTTTTCTCAGACATGCAGATTTCCTCACGATGTTTTCCTTCACTGTAAGACCAGTGGTAATCATGATATAAATGATTCGCACATGAAAATATCAGAGGTGCGAGACCGGGATTTGAACCCGCATCACTTGGTTATCCAAGCGACGCGCCACCGGTGGGCTACCGCTGTTTACAATCATAATATATTACGTACTAACGACTCACCCTCGCTTCGCTTGATTTCGTCCCCAGGTTTAGCGCGAGTGAAGCCACGGGTTCCGCTAGTTAAAGAATTAAAATTTATAAAACATAACCTCTTCCCTTTTTGAAGTCGATTAAAAAGTAGCCTAAGTTACGCCTTATAACATTA
This sequence comes from Boloria selene, assembly GCA_905231865.2. Classification (NCBI taxonomy): domain Eukaryota; kingdom Metazoa; phylum Arthropoda; class Insecta; order Lepidoptera; family Nymphalidae; genus Boloria; species Boloria selene. The sequence goes on from HG993131.1 coordinate 11,353,482, forward strand.
GGTAACTGCAAGTGAAAGTCCCTTCAAAATTGGTTTAGCCGTTTCAAAGATTAGCCGGAACAAACAGACAGACAGACAAACGAAGTCAGTCATCACACGAATATTACAGGAAATATTTTCATATTTGGTGTCATGATATCTGGTTATCCGTATCATATAGGATATTTGTTACTGCGGGAAAATTTTGAGAAACGTAACATATTAATAGATGATTTTTTCATTATTTTGTAATACGATTTTTATAATTTTATTATACCTGTCCGAGAACGAGAGATGACTCTTGAGAATTCCCGTACTGCGAAAGGTCAAAGTTACGTCCATATGACTTTATATACGTATAAGGTTTTGAGAAAGATTAAATTGTATTATATTTTTGAACAGTTGAACCTAAGAATTCCAAGAATAACTGTTTCTGTAAAATGCTTTCAGTTTCTTTTAAGTAATGCCGGTTTTTGTAAGAATTCTTTTAATTAAATCAGAAGCAGAGGTGAAGCTTTCTTCAAGAGATTTGCTTTCCAAAGTTATACTTTTTAAATAAATATGAGTTATTATTGGATACAATGAAAACAGAAGTATTAAAAATAACGTTGTTACAAAGTAAAACCCTAAAGTTAAATTAGAATGATCTCACTTTATATTTCACAATAATCTGTTAAAGAGTTAAAAAAGAGGTTCCATGTGACGATTCATTCTTATTTAGGTATCTCTTGTCTGAAAGAAATGCTTTAAGTTTAAATTTGGTAAATACTTGTAATAGTTATAAGTTAAAATATTATGCGGTTAAGTAATTTATAGTCAATTTTATATGGATACTTGAAGGTTTACGTCTCTAAGGGTTATAAAATCTAGCTCTGTATAATTAGACTCTCGTGGGAGTACCTACTACTTGGCTTACAATAAGCGATATTGACTGCGGTGAACAATGTAGGAATAATAGATATCTTACAGGTACTATCTGTAATGAAACAGGGATTAAAATGTTAAATATTTGCATAAATAATTTATGTATACTAAGATATAAAGTAAGGTCAATCATAAATTATAAAAATTTGGTAACTATAGACTGGCCATGATTTCAGATAATAATAATGCCTTCACTCGATTAGGATGAGATTGAATCAATTGCAAGCATTTAGTAAAAACTAGTTCTAACTAGGGAAAACGCGTTCTATCTAAAAACGGGTTTTAACTGTAACATATATATATATATATATATATATATATATATATATATATATATATATATATATATATATATATAGAACGCGTTTTCCCAATGTCAATCTTTACTCAAAATATTATAATGATAAAATCATATTATTAACTACTTTATAAATGTAATTTAACCAACAACACATTAATTCTCATACTGAAATTTCTAAGCTTAATTGCTTAGTTATTCTCTAGAGTGGAAAGCTACAAGGTCTGAGCGTGACATACAATTATATATTTCTTTGTATCGGTGTAGTGCTAACGTATATTTAAACGCTTTGTATTCTCACAAAATGCGGCTCAAAGGATGTGAGCAATTGCAACCGTTTCGAAAAATAAACGTATTGTTGAAAAAGTTGGAAAATGCTGTTTTTGGTCAAAAAGCAATTAACTAGCAATTGTTGTATAGAAGAGATCGTTGAATTTTAAAAAGATACAATTATATTCGTACTTAAGGAACTTCCTATTATATTATTGAAAAATTGTACTTTATTACTGAGCGAAGCGAAAGTAAGTCACTAGCTTTGCTCGAGTGCGTTCGTTGCTACAGTTTAATAAAATCTTAAAGGATTCTAAACGGGTAATATTTTTCAGCGATATGTGGCTGCAATACAGTGGCCGGCAACATTGCAAGCAATACCAGCAAGACTATGCAATGTTGCAATACTGTCCCGGAATGAAACATTTAAAAAGTTTGTTTCCAGGCACATTACATATTTTGATATTAAAATCATAGCTTATGCTTTTGTCACGGAGAAATCTTTTGCTGCTTAAATATCAATAAAATAAGAATTACTTTATATCAATATATTGGCAAATACTTAAAAAAAATGCTACTTAGATTTTTCTTCATAATCGTCAGCTCTATGATGCCAATAATATTAGGGGTCGTTCAAGTATTAGCTACGTAACGCAAATTTTGAAAATTTTTGACCCCTCCTCCCCCCTATGTAACGACCCGTAACGTTTTACTGTATCCCCCCCTCTCTCTCTCTCCATAAACGTTACGTAACACTCAACTGAAAATTTTTACCCAAATTTTACAATTATGCTGCACAAACTACCGGAAAGTCGCTAAATTACTTTTGTTATTGTTTTAATCGCGTTTGCGATAGTAATTAATAAATAAAACAACAGACTTCTAATTCGAAATGCATGCGTATTTTATTTATTCATATATTTATTTAATAAATAATCACACATAATTTAATAAGCATTTGCTTAATTCAAATATGTATATTAAATGGGTTCAAAGTCCTAATAAACACTTTCTTAAGATTAGTATTTTTTAAAAAAAAAAACAATGCTACGTAACGCGTTGGTCAAATCCCCCTCCCGCCCTTGTAACGCATTGTAACGTTTTACAAGAACCACCCCCCTCCCCCCCAAACTGCGTTACGTAATACTTGAACGCCTCCTTATAACCGTTGAGTAATGACTACAGACAACTTATTTTTTGTTTATGATAACCTAATAAAACAGGAAGTATTACGGCATGAGAATTTAGTTTTTTTTAGTTTAGTTCACCCCAAGAGCTTTCATATGACATTGAAAGACTGTTGGACGCAAGCCAAGGTTTCACACCAAAGTGCCCATGGTACTTTATCTCAGTCTGTCGGTTATAATACAGGAAATTGAAGAAAAATAAAAAGTATATTATAACACAGTCTAGTTAGAGGCTTTCAGTAATATATATGAGTAGAATTTCCTGCGCCCCCGCCCACATTCTGAAAACTGGAAACCAAATTCTAAAATTTTACGTATTATTATATCATGTGATGTTAGCCTTCCTTCATAAGTGGCCTATACATTTACACATACATATAAAAAGTTGAATAAAGTTTATTCAGGAATTTTTGAACATAATACTTTTACATCGAGCAAAAAGCGTCACACTGTCAGTATACAACAGAAATGATGATGTACGTTGTACAGAAAGAGGCATATTCATCACTACAAAAACAAATACTCGGATTTAAGCAGAATCCACGAAGTATAGATTATACACATTCTATAACAATCACAGTTAGTCTGAACATTTAAAAATGTAGACACTGCCGTTAATATATAATATTACATTATAGACATATGTATTATGTAAGAGTATATATAATACTTCTACATAGTTAAATACATTATACATTACTATATAAATATGTAGGTATATCCCACTACAAACAGACAGTGGTAGCCCAGTGGTAACGCGTTCGCTTTATATTCGAGTGATGCTGCGGGTCAAATCCGGGTCTCGCACCTCTGATATTTACATGTGCAAATTATTTCTAACATGATTATCAGTTATCACATGTCATACGGTGAACGAAAACATTGTGAGGAAACCTGCATGTCTGTCTGAGAGAACCTGAATACAACATCCCACATGTCCTCATTATTATGAAAATATTTTTTCATTTTATGCAGTGCAAAATTATCGCCAAGTTTTGTTCACACAAAAATATAAAGAGGTGTAAGAAAAGTATTCTTTTATTATATTCTTTTTGCATGTTACATAAACACCACTTGCAGGCTTGAAAATAATTAAATTAACTTTTTGTTAAAACTAGTTTCAATGGAAGATATTAATGTCCTGTAGATAGTAATATATTCTGCATTTAATGGGATGTCGTATAAACGTTTTAAACTATGTGCGCGAAATAATATGCTCTCACAAACGGAAGCCTTGTAGAATGCATGCTGTTGTACGAGAGATAAACGAGCGTCTACATTTCAACTATAGAAATGTTTTAAACAAAATGTTTATTTTCTTCTATTGGCACTTAGCGTCAAGAATATCTGAAATCAAAAATAATATATTCATATTACCTACGAGTATGTAAGAATCAGATTTATAAATTGATTCAATATTACAATTTATAGGTACCTACAGTACCGTTGCCTTAATTAAACATGGTGTGTGGAAAGCGATATAGGAATGATGAACATGGGTTAGCCATCGTATCTTTTGTGTTATCAGAGGACGTGTTTAATTACGTTTTGTTTGATTAGTCCCATTTTTAATTACCCAAAATGTAAATTATATCTACAAAACATATTTTTCCACAAACATTATACTGCACAAACATTATTTAGCTATTTACAATTTCATTCTATTTTAGCATATGTTTTGTACAAACTTTGATTTTTTTTATATATATTTGTAGGTGATTCCTTCCGAAGCATACAAAAAAAAACAGTCAAATTGATCGAGCCATTCTCGAGTTTTGCGCTTAGCAACATTCATTTTTATTTATATAGATAACATACTTCGACCGAGCTAATTTAACGTTGAAGCTAGAAATCTGGCAAACGAATCCATAAGTGGCCAATCCTCTTATCCCTACGATTTTCGCCTCATTAGATTTGTTTTTGATTAGTCTTACTCCTGGAGATAAGATATTTTCTGTGGAACAATTCTACATTAGCTTTTAATACAAAACTTTGTCCGAGTCCGAATAATAAAATATGTTCAGCAAAAAACTCCGTCATTTCAATATTATTATTTATAGGTTTCATTAGTTTCTAATTAAGTACACTTACCTATAGGCACATATATTAATTATTATGATTTATGCAATGGTTTGTTTAAACTTTTTATGATGATGATGTTAAGATATTTCATTTTAATTTATTTAAAAAGTAAAACTTCACCAAATCCAATTCTTGGACCTAACATAATAATACATTATTCCACTTTCAATGCTCACTAGGATTGCTAAAAGTGTAGTTTTCCTTACGAAATTTTTATTTTTAATACCTACCATGTAATATTCAATATTTTTTTATAAATAAAAATTTTATTTTCTTATTATATCTTAAATTCAGTTTAAGTATAATAAGGTTTAACCTTTTTACCACACTTTTTTTTTAATTATGCTCGCATTTGTTACACAATACTCAGCTTATGTATTTGCTTTCAGTTTCTTTTAAGTAATGCCGGTTTTTGTAAGAATTCTTTTAATTAAATCAGAAGCAGAGGTGAAGCTTTCTTCAAGAGATTTGCTTTCCAAAGTTATACTTTTTAAATAAATATGAGTTATTATTGGATACAATGAAAACAGAAGTATTAAAAATAACGTTGTTACAAAGTAAAACCCTAAAGTTAAATTAGAATGATCTCACTTTATATTTCACAATAATCTGTTAAAGAGTTAAAAAAGAGGTTCCATGTGACGATTCATTCTTATTTAGGTATCTCTTGTCTGAAAGAAATGCTTTAAGTTTAAATTTGGTAAATACTTGTAATAGTTATAAGTTAAAATATTATGCGGTTAAGTAATTTATAGTCAATTTTATATGGATACTTGAAGGTTTACGTCTCTAAGGGTTATAAAATCTAGCTCTGTATAATTAGACTCTCGTGGGAGTACCTACTACTTGGCTTACAATAAGCGATATTGACTGCGGTGAACAATGTAGGAATAATAGATATCTTACAGGTACTATCTGTAATGAAACAGGGATTAAAATGTTAAATATTTGCATAAATAATTTATGTATACTAAGATATAAAGTAAGGTCAATCATAAATTATAAAAATTTGGTAACTATAGACTGGCCATGATTTCAGATAATAATAATGCCTTCACTCGATTAGGATGAGATTGAATCAATTGCAAGCATTTAGTAAAAACTAGTTCTAACTAGGGAAAACGCGTTCTATCTAAAAACGGGTTTTAACTGTAACATATATATATATATATATATATATATATATATATATATATATATATATATATATATATATAGAACGCGTTTTCCCAATGTCAATCTTTACTCAAAATATTATAATGATAAAATCATATTATTAACTACTTTATAAATGTAATTTAACCAACAACACATTAATTCTCATACTGAAATTTCTAAGCTTAATTGCTTAGTTATTCTCTAGAGTGGAAAGCTACAAGGTCTGAGCGTGACATACAATTATATATTTCTTTGTATCGGTGTAGTGCTAACGTATATTTAAACGCTTTGTATTCTCACAAAATGCGGCTCAAAGGATGTGAGCAATTGCAACCGTTTCGAAAAATAAACGTATTGTTGAAAAAGTTGGAAAATGCTGTTTTTGGTCAAAAAGCAATTAACTAGCAATTGTTGTATAGAAGAGATCGTTGAATTTTAAAAAGATACAATTATATTCGTACTTAAGGAACTTCCTATTATATTATTGAAAAATTGTACTTTATTACTGAGCGAAGCGAAAGTAAGTCACTAGCTTTGCTCGAGTGCGTTCGTTGCTACAGTTTAATAAAATCTTAAAGGATTCTAAACGGGTAATATTTTTCAGCGATATGTGGCTGCAATACAGTGGCCGGCAACATTGCAAGCAATACCAGCAAGACTATGCAATGTTGCAATACTGTCCCGGAATGAAACATTTAAAAAGTTTGTTTCCAGGCACATTACATATTTTGATATTAAAATCATAGCTTATGCTTTTGTCACGGAGAAATCTTTTGCTGCTTAAATATCAATAAAATAAGAATTACTTTATATCAATATATTGGCAAATACTTAAAAAAAATGCTACTTAGATTTTTCTTCATAATCGTCAGCTCTATGATGCCAATAATATTAGGGGTCGTTCAAGTATTAGCTACGTAACGCAAATTTTGAAAATTTTTGACCCCTCCTCCCCCCTATGTAACGACCCGTAACGTTTTGCTGTATCCCCCCCTCTCTCTCTCTCCATAAACGTTACGTAACACTCAACTGAAAATTTTTACCCAAATTTTACAATTATGCTGCACAAACTACCGGAAAGTCGCTAAATTACTTTTGTTATTGTTTTAATCGCGTTTGCGATAGTAATTAATAAATAAAACAACAGACTTCTAATTCGAAATGCATGCGTATTTTATTTATTCATATATTTATTTAATAAATAATCACACATAATTTAATAAGCATTTGCTTAATTCAAATATGTATATTAAATGGGTTCAAAGTCCTAATAAACACTTTCTTAAGATTAGTATTTTTTAAAAAAAAAAACAATGCTACGTAACGCGTTGGTCAAATCCCCCTCCCGCCCTTGTAACGCATTGTAATGTTTTACAAGAACCACCCCCCTCCCCCCCAAACTGCGTTACGTAATACTTGAACGCCTCCTTATAACCGTTGAGTAATGACTACAGACAACTTATTTTTTGTTTATGATAACCTAATAAAACAGGAAGTATTACGGCATGAGAATTTAGTTTTTTTTAGTTTAGTTCACCCCAAGAGCTTTCATATGACATTGAAAGACTGTTGGACGCAAGCCAAGGTTTCACACCAAAGTGCCCATGGTACTTTATCTCAGTCTGTCGGTTATAATACAGGAAATTGAAGAAAAATAAAAAGTATATTATAACACAGTCTAGTTAGAGGCTTTCAGTAATATATATGAGTAGAATTTCCTGCGCCCCCGCCCACATTCTGAAAACTGGAAACCAAATTCTAAAATTTTACGTATTATTATATCATGTGATGTTAGCCTTCCTTCATAAGTGGCCTATACATTTACACATACATATAAAAAGTTGAATAAAGTTTATTCAGGAATTTTTGAACATAATACTTTTACATCGAGCAAAAAGCGTCACACTGTCAGTATACAACAGAAATGATGATGTACGTTGTACAGAAAGAGGCATATTCATCACTACAAAAACAAATACTCGGATTTAAGCAGAATCCACGAAGTATAGATTATACACATTCTATAACAATCACAGTTAGTCTGAACATTTAAAAATGTAGACACTGCCGTTAATATATAATATTACATTATAGACATATGTATTATGTAAGAGTATATATAATACTTCTACATAGTTAAATACATTATACATTACTATATAAATATGTAGGTATATCCCACTACAAACAGACAGTGGTAGCCCAGTGGTAACGCGTTCGCTTTATATTCGAGTGATGCTGCGGGTCAAATCCGGGTCTCGCACCTCTGATATTTACATGTGCAAATTATTTCTAACATGATTATCAGTTATCACATGTCATACGGTGAACGAAAACATTGTGAGGAAACCTGCATGTCTGTCTGAGAGAACCTGAATACAACATCCCACATGTCCTCATTATTATGAAAATATTTTTTCATTTTATGCAGTGCAAAATTATCGCCAAGTTTTGTTCACACAAAAATATAAAGAGGTGTAAGAAAAGTATTCTTTTATTATATTCTTTTTGCATGTTACATAAACACCACTTGCAGGCTTGAAAATAATTAAATTAACTTTTTGTTAAAACTAGTTTCAATGGAAGATATTAATGTCCTGTAGATAGTAATATATTCTGCATTTAATGGGATGTCGTATAAACGTTTTAAACTATGTGCGCGAAATAATATGCTCTCACAAACGGAAGCCTTGTAGAATGCATGCTGTTGTACGAGAGATAAACGAGCGTCTACATTTCAACTATAGAAATGTTTTAAACAAAATGTTTATTTTCTTCTATTGGCACTTAGCGTCAAGAATATCTGAAATCAAAAATAATATATTCATATTACCTACGAGTATGTAAGAATCAGATTTATAAATTGATTCAATATTACAATTTATAGGTACCTACAGTACCGTTGCCTTAATTAAACATGGTGTGTGGAAAGCGATATAGGAATGATGAACATGGGTTAGCCATCGTATCTTTTGTGTTATCAGAGGACGTGTTTAATTACGTTTTGTTTGATTAGTCCCATTTTTAATTACCCAAAATGTAAATTATATCTACAAAACATATTTTTCCACAAACATTATACTGCACAAACATTATTTAGCTATTTACAATTTCATTCTATTTTAGCATATGTTTTGTACAAACTTTGATTTTTTTTATATATATTTGTAGGTGATTCCTTCCGAAGCATACAAAAAAAACCAGTCAAATTGATCGAGCCATTCTCGAGTTTTGCGCTTAGCAACATTCATTTTTATTTATATAGATAACATACTTCGACCGAGCTAATTTAACGTTGAAGCTAGAAATCTGGCAAACGAATCCATAAGTGGCCAATCCTCTTATCCCTACGATTTTCGCCTCATTAGATTTGTTTTTGATTAGTCTTACTCCTGGAGATAAGATATTTTCTGTGGAACAATTCTACATTAGCTTTTAATACAAAACTTTGTCCGAGTCCGAATAATAAAATATGTTCAGCAAAAAACTCCGTCATTTCAATATTATTATTTATAGGTTTCATTAGTTTCTAATTAAGTACACTTACCTATAGGCACATATATTAATTATTATGATTTATGCAATGGTTTGTTTAAACTTTTTATGATGATGATGTTAAGATATTTCATTTTAATTTATTTAAAAAGTAAAACTTCACCAAATCCAATTCTTGGACCTAACATAATAATACATTATTCCACTTTCAATGCTCACTAGGATTGCTAAAAGTGTAGTTTTCCTTACGAAATTTTTATTTTTAATACCTACCATGTAATATTCAATATTTTTTTATAAATAAAAATTTTATTTTCTTATTATATCTTAAATTCAGTTTAAGTATAATAAGGTTTAACCTTTTTACCACACTTTTTTTTTAATTATGCTCGCATTTGTTACACAATACTCAGCTTATGTATTATGTATTCGACATTCTCAGCAGACCTTCGATAGCTCAGTTGGTAGAGCGGTGGACTGTAGTTGGTAAATAGTCATCCATAGGTCGCTGGTTCAAATCCGGCTCGAAGGATATTTTTATTCATAAATTCTTATAAAGAAGATATTGTGGTATTTGCAGAAATATTTTATTTTTATTTTTGTTGTTATGAATATTTTTAGCTATTATTTTAAGCTCTTTTGGGTTGCATATTACATAAAATCTACCAAAAATGTATCAGGTAGACATTTTGTTATTTGTATGTATTGGACTAGCAACACACCCTTGCTGCGCTCGGGTTCGCTTCTACGTTTGCTAGTATTGTAGATGAGATATTTCCGTGCAGTAAAAGGTATTTATACCTATATGTTAAAGCAGATAAGCAGCTATCATCATACCAAATTTTATCAAAAACTGTACAATGGTTTCATATGTTACGTAACATATTACGGCTAAGTATAATTTAAATTTCCATGTTATAAGTGCTTAATATATACGCGTGTTAAGAAGAATGTTATATTTTATAGTAAAAAAGAAGTCAGCAAAGCGTCTTTAAATATAAAAACCAATATTTTTTAAATTGATTTTAAGATAAAATACGAGTGCATATTTTGTAGTCTTTCCGCTTATTATAATTAGATCTAGACGGACAAAAGGCGTCCCATTAGAGAGCTGTCTTAACGCGATTTCGCTTGAAAATAAATCTTGGGTATTTCAGCGTAATTTCACTTTTTTTTATAGAAAATGATATGAAAACAATTCAAACTTCTATGACACATTTGATGACATGTTTGGTTCAGTTTGTACTGTAGTGACCCTACTCGTTGTGCTAACGGTCGCAAATTCGACTCCCGCTGAGAGCATTCATTTCTAATTTGTGTGATGAATTAGAGATAGTTTAAGTTTAGTTAATTAGTAATAATTATGCGTAGTGTAACAACTATCCCATAAAACAAATAGTCTCGTACCTTACCACGGAACTAGCTGCTATTGTGTGTTAATGTTTATTTAACAATTTATAATCAAATATCATTGCCCGCGGCTCTGTCCGTTCTAAAGACCGGAAACAAAATAGATTTCACATATCGTGTGATGTTTTATAGCCGTTTTGTAACGGTTAGTTGCGATTTCTCAGAAATGAGATATTTTCCCGTAGTAAAAAGTATCCTATATATTGACCCGGGTAACCAGCTATCATAATACTAAATTTCATCCAAATGGTGCTATTCAGTGGTTTTCTCGTGATGCGGTCACAGACAAACACATAGACAGACAAAATTTCTAAAAACAATAGATTTGGCCTCTGTATCGATAATAACGTCTAATTCAATTATATTTTTAGAAAAAAAATTAATGAACTGAAATGAACGGTTAGAATTTTATTATATGTAGGTATAGATGAGATTGTTCGTAATACAATCTTTGAAATAAAATTCCTTTGAAACAAAAGTTTTAGTTATAACAAGTATGTTAAACTACGTTAACGATTTCATCTTCAAGTCACAAAGTTGAATGTTCTATCCGAATCCTTCTTTATTCTCATAAAGTTTCTTCTTAAAGTATAACGATTTAGCTCAAACAAGCTTAAGTTTCATTTTATTCTTCTTACTTTTCTAAATGTCGAATAATAACGAATTAATATTTAACAACTTATATTTTTGTTATGTTCATTCTAAATTCTAATCTGATTTCGGTCAAAGTAGTACATTATTATGAGCACTATTATAACTAAGTAGGTATAATTAACGTATGATATTCACAAAGAGAAAAATAATAATATTATGTGCAATCATAGTATAACTAAAATAATTCAATAAATATGTTGACATTATTACACACAGCACCATCTAGTTCCATGGTAAGCTACGAGGCATGTGTTACGGATACCAGATAATTAATAAATTATACATATTATATAACTTTAAATGCAACAACAAATGAATGTCCCCAGCGGGACTCGAACCCGAGACCGCTGGCACAAGTAGGGTCAGTACAAACTTCGCCAAACGTGTCGTCAAGTTAAATAGCATGAGAAACCTAATGAGATATGGAATTGATGAAGGAAGGCGTTGCTTTTGATGCATAGAGGCATCCGTAGAGGCAGTTGCATGCTTAAAACATCGGTGAAAATTATGTTTTTTTAATTATATAGATATCAAATATAATCTCGAGCAAGTTTTATCCATTATACTCTACAGTCTTCAACGTTGTTTAATGAATAAACAAAACCTAAATCTTTCATTCAATGAAGCGTGATAGTGTTTTAAATATTGATTTAATAGAGAATATGTTTAAATGATGATTGTATATTTACTTCTTTTTTAAATCAATAAAAAATCCTACAAAACGGATAGTTTAAACCCAATCGTACCCTAGAACTTTCTAATTTCTGCACTCGGATATTATCTCCCACACAGTTACTTATGGACCTTCTTTACTTATAATATGTACAATGGACATATTAGTATATAATGAATATGTAATTAATATATAATATTTAAAGAATCTATGGTAATGTTAAAATAACCCTACCGAATGATTCACTCACTTTGTATTTTGAAGCTACAATCATGTCACACGTAGCATACCTACGCAAGCGTAAAGCAAACGCCGGCGGCGTGGTCCTGTAATTAAACGTAGTATTATTAAGCATTTCACTTTATTGGACCCTATGCACACTTTGCTTTATTTACAAAATAGGCACGAGTACATTTCATGAATCACCTATCAGAAATGCATAATGTACGAGTATGTGTAAAAATATTTAATTAAATTGGCATGTTCATGTTAAGTACTGATATTTACATATTTTGTTATTTTCTTATCTTATAACTATAAACTTAGCTTTTAATAAGTATAAAATGAAAATTGATGAAGTATGCAACTTATCCTCGTGAACTTTCATTAGGACGACCATTTTTATTAGTAAGCAGGAGTGATGCAACTTATTTGTCGCTGTATGGGATGTTCGTGGACGGAAATACGTAGATATACATACATGCAGCATAATATTAATGTTCAATCATGCAGAGGTCGGTGTTCTGATATCAAAATACAGTCTCAAAATATAGGTCGAAATAAGAGTAGATAGAGATTTTCTAAATCTAACCCTCAATAGAAAGAGCGTAATGTAAAAAAACGATATACTTAGTTAATAAAACTCAAAAAGCCGTAAAGATATCTCAATTCAAACGATGAAGGAAAGCTATTTAGAGGGTCAGTAACTTTAGGTAAACGCTCCATAAAACGCCATGAAAGAAAAGAACGTAAAAATCATGGAGAGTATAAAACCAAATTCTTTAGCACTTAAGTGTATTTTTTTCAATAAAATGGAATTGCATAAATGATGCGGCTTTTTTTATATCTTACTTATAAAATCCCGATGTGAGTATTTGTTATACATACCAAAGAGGACCCATTCTGAAAATTTTTTGTGTATTTGTAAGGTTACTTGGACATCGGATCCCAGTATAGCTAGGACTATAATTGAACGACTAAACGAGGTCTGTAAACAGCGTCTGGCTAACAGACAGTAGCGTGAAATTTTTTACAACATTGTTTTTTATGACAAAGAATGAGGCTTTTTATAAAATCATCCCCGGAAGAGATCAGATGACGGATGAAACTTAATGCGGGATTTAGCCATTTATGAAATGAGAAATGTGTTTATATTGCTGATAGGAAATCCCATCAGGCTGATTGCTTATCCATTATTTTGAAAGTAAGTCTGTCTCTTATTGCCTGCTTTGTTTTCACTTTAAAATAACGAGATATTTGATTTCCTTGATGAGTAAAAAAGAAACACGGTATTTTTGTGTTTTAAGAAAATTACTTATCGATAACGTTTTTTTTGAAATATGATTAATTGCATCGATTTTTATTCGTTTGGGGTTACTTTTAAAAAGCTTATAGACTACAGGCTCATGTCCAAAAAATGGATGGGTCATATGAACCACCAGGTGACGTATATATAGGATGATATAAGAGCATAAAATAATAAGATTTAGCACTATGCCGTCACTTGTAAGCTGTCCCACTGAGTGCTGGTGAGAATTCAAAAGTGCAGGTAGAGTGAGTACATTTTTTTCATATATTTTTGTACGGCATTTTTACCATCGATAGATCCATGAAAAATAATAAGAAAGCGCATAGTGCCAAAAAAAAAATGGTGCGCCACAAAGTCCGTAATTTCTTTTGGTTTTTTGACAATTTCCAGGGTAAATTTGGTCATTTCATTCTGTACGGCATCAGTTTCATACTGTTTCAATACAGCTTCTAATCCATTATTCAGCAACGTGGTACAAAAATCATGCGACAAGGGGAAAAAATCGAGGGCTGCAACCCCCTCTCTTTCCGTGGTCCGGGGGGTGTTTTGAAACAACATAAAATCAATTTATTTTAAAAGTATTTTATGCATATATAATATTTTTTTACATGCCGTACATTTTCGTTGGTCCAAAGGTTTGTAGGGGGAAAAAAAACTCAAGGAAAATCCCAGTCCAGCTCAGTGCGTCCCAGTCCAGGAACTTAAAAAGCTTATAGGTACAAAATTAATTCAACTTAATTTTACCATTGTTTATGATTATTTATTTAACACGGCAATGTTTCTTAAATAATTATTGTACAATTAATTTATTCTGTGCGATCCGTAATTTATTTTTCTTCTTCGTTATTGATATGACTTTACTTCAGGAGTTCGTCGTCTTTGAGTTGGTGTGGATGGGTCATTAATGACCCGAACAGGCGCTATATGAGAAAACTTTTTCTGAATGAAAATTTATATTTTACAATTACGCCTAAATAAGCTTGTAAAGAGACATTACAGGAAAAAGTTTAGGTAAATGTCATCAAGGGGCTAGTAAAATAGAGTACTTACATAATTTAAAATTATAAATGAATCGTAAAATATGAGGATGACATTCATAAAATGAAATAAATTTACTAAAATTGTTATATTTAGTGAGAACTGTGAATATATTATAACTATTAATTAAAATTGACAATGAAACAGACAAATGATAATGATAATTTAAATATGCAAATAAACTCGTCAGATAATCTGAACGTAATGTCATTCAGACCACAGGGGATAGAACTAATTATATTTTAAAATGAGCTAACTAACGTATATGTTTATGATCTTTGAATTAGTGTTACATTTCATGATATTCGATTAACGAAGTAATATAGTAAAATCAATGGCTAATTAACAAAGGGTAGATGAACTACTACGCTTTAGTTCTGTTAATTATAGATGAATTAGATAAAAAACCAAGTCTCTTAAACTGGAAAATAGCGCATTTCGAGTGACATCCGCGCGTTATACAAGTATCTTTATATTTCTATGATGTGTATCTTTATATAGTCAAAATCAGTCCAGCCGTTTCAAATTAGCTGGAACACACAGACAGACAAAAATATAAAATTGTTTTTTTTATGTAAGAACCGTATATAATTTCATATGCATTTAGTGTAAAACTGAATTTAAAAATTAAAAACAGACACTTCAATTATATTTATATGTACATTAGTACGTAGATAAGGCAGATGTTTCTTATCCATTCTTTCTTATTACATTGTCCAATATTCCATGCTTATAGGAGTACTCGTGATCCCGACTTCGGCTACAGATTGCCTTTAATCATACATATATGTGTAATTTAATTAACTTTAATTAATTATTAAATTAAAATTCAATTAAATTAATTAACATGTGTAATTTAATAACACTTCTTACACTGTTTAAATTTTAGGCACAGCAGGCAGGCAGCAGCAGCAGGTACTATTTCTATTAAATCATAATGTATATTTATTTATCATAAAACTAACTAACTAATAATCATACTTAAGAAATTGTGTTCGGAAAAAAATTAAACTTTACTATCAGTCTATATAAAATATTTGTAATAAGTCTTTTATAATTTACATTTAAGTATTTTAGCTCGAGTTTTCCTTTCCTTTTATATTTTCTTCAATTCTTTCTGTCTTCTAATAGTTTTTTTTCAGGCGTATATAAAAATTTACTCACCGCGGAAACACTTTTCGTCTTGACAGCTCAAAAAGCGCGGCGAAACTGACGTAAAGTTTCTATTAGTATAGATTAGGTATGAATAACAATTAACTAACAGCATTTATCCCTTATCTCATTAACTCATCGCACTTGTGTTAAAGTGGGCAACATCAATCACAAACGTTGCTTAGATATTTGCTTTCTTTCCCATATCAAAATAAAAGTCACGTCATTATCGACATCTGCTACTTGTCTAGCGCTTCTTTTACGATGTCATCTTAACGTAATCTTATCTTTGATTTAGTAATTGTTATATCTATATTGTATTTATTATAAGAACACTAGTGTGGTGCGTAACTTAAAGTGACAAGATTCCCTAAAAGTGGATTTTTGACTTCTGAAATACAGTTTTGTTTCTAGGTTAGGCGACTGAGGTTTTAATAGTAGTACCTAATAAAGAAATTGATATTAGCACAAAATATCTTAAGTATCTTTTACTATACTTATTACAGAATATAGTACAACTCGCATACAATGTGCGTAAAAAATATGCGAGATGTTGGTGTACTCCATCCATGTAATTTTAATAAAAAGAAAAAGTACAAAATGTGCAAAAAATAGAGGTACTGGATCTTGTCACATACTCGTACTTTAAACGAAAATTATTTACAGGATATATTTAAATATCTTTACAGAAACTAGATATTTTGAGTTACGATCATTAAAATTAATTAAGATAGTTGTGTTTCATGTTCATTTAAAGTAGTTAATATACATAATAAATTTTCATAATTATATTATAGGTAACAAATATGTTGGGACATTATTACACACAGCGCTATCTAGTACCGTATTAAGCTACGAGGCATGTGTTACGGATACCAGATAGTTTATATACTACATATATAACTTTAAATTATTACATAATATAAATACCCATGACTGTAGTACAAACATACGTGCTCAACAAATGTATGCCCCCAGCGGGACTCGAATCTGCAACCGCTGGCATTAAGGTCACTACAAACTGAGTTCAATGTGTCCTCTTAAACATCATACATAATAATATAAAGACAATAATAATTTCCCATTTAGAAGGCTTAAGGATTACTTAACAAACAGGTACGTATGAGAGAATTCTACGCCAACAGAACAGTAGGCAATATATGGCTTAATTTACGATATATGCCAGAAGTAAGTCTATAATAGTTCGAGTGTGAGGATAGGGGCCAAGTCACAGGGTAAGGATTTAGCAACTAATCTTGCAACTGCGGAAATCCGTTTTAGTATGCATAGTGAGGTAGGAGTCTCAACAACTTAAGTAACTTGTTTCTTACTATCTCTATTTTAGGGCCAAAATTTTCGATAATGTGATCGAATTACCAAATAACGCTTGATCTTGATTATATCTTAAAAATTATCGCCTATTATATTACTGAATGATTAAAAGTATTATATGAAAAGCAAACCAAAACGAGTTTAATAAATAAAACTAAATAAAGCCGAATCAAATATGTTTAAATGGAGCTAATGATAAATATTATTGCATAAAACTCAGGTAACGTGTACCAGTTCTACATTGAAAGCCTCATAAGTACATTGAATGAAGAATGTTAATTATCAATGCCCATTTATTTCCCAGTAACTTGAATGGACTGATATTGAAAAATTGAATCCTTCCCTAAAATCAATATTGAATTCGTAAAGGATTGCTTCTAATGGTGAAATACATTTTCTAAAAGCTCAAAGCTAATTCCGATCTTCCATTTGTAATATTAATCATGTTTTTCTAGAAATGTTTTAATTTGGTATAATGTTATGCCTGTAATGTTTAAATTTATTATCAAAAAGACAATTAATCAGAAAGTATTAGCGTAGATTTAGCGCGAGCGAAACCGCGGGGTCCGCTAGTTACAAAAACAAAATTACTTAAAGAACAGTAGCTTAAGTTACTCCTTAAAACATTAGCTATCTGCTAGTGAAAGTCCCGCCACATACGGTTATGCCGCTTCAGGGATTACCTGGAACAAACAGACCGACAGATAGAAAGACAAAAATGTAATAAATTGATTTTTTGAGGTTAATATCGCATATACTTTCATATTTATTTAGTGAACTAGTTACACTTCAATTTTATTTCTACGTAGTATAGATTTACGCCCTTAATCGATCGTTGTACTATTTTGCATGCTGGCAACGTTTTAGGAAGTAAGTCGTAGTCAGATACTAGTACGTAGTTTATACAATGTTAGTTTACAACTCGTATTGTCGAGGTAGTAACTACCGGAATTTGTAAGTAAAACTTCTTTTTACTAAGATATCTTATGTTTAAAATAATTCCAAATATTACGTACATTATCCTAGCTTAGCTGAACGTGCCGTTTATGACTGTTATTTCTACAAACTTTGGGTACCTATTCGAAATTCATATATAGCAAATGCTTATTAGTCCATTGAAAAGTTACAATTAGGGTTGCGTTTTTCAGAGGGCGCAATTTTATTGTTTTTGATGTGTAGGTTGGGTTAAGTTCGAATTTGTGGGGTCACCCTAGTCTGCTGCCATTTTTGGAAAAACGTTGCAAAGAGTTTTCACGCTATATCTCGTAAACAAGCAGCCCTACAAAAAACTTATACAACATAATTTGTAGCAAATTAAATTGTCTACAACTTTGATTCTATTACTTTTTACCGTAAAATGCAAAATAAAAAAGTTTCTGGTCATTTTACAATAAAATTTCAACTGAAAAACGCACGCTAAGGCCTAAATAATGTAATATTTCAATGGACTATATTTGCTTTATAATACATAAAACTGTTTATCTTCGTTCGTTACAAACAAAGTGATTTTGAGTATCGCTATCAATTCTAAGAGTTAATACTAACTACTTAGTAATACTAAATGAAAGTTAAAAATGGAGGAAGATTCATAGTAGTTACATTTATATCACCCGTAGTTAAATATCATTTTATAATTAAGTTCAACAGAAAAACAATAACACAAAACAATAGACAATAAAGAGAAAACAAAACAATAAAGAGAAACAAATACAAAAAAGTAGCCCATGCCACATTTTCCTAATCCTTAAATATTTTGTTGTATTTTTTCTACATTAGATGCTCATAGCAAATATAAGATATAGCTGGCTTAAGCGAGGACTACTTTAGTTACTAAATTATTATCTTGAAAATCAGAAAAGCAAAAGAAATGTGACTTAGATTGAAAAGTTTCTATAATACTCATTCAAAAAAACAAAAGAAAAATAAATATTAAAAATAGCAAGTTTTTCAAATCTACAAGATTTTTTATTTCGAAAATATTATTTTTATACTTATAATATTTTTTATGTGACCTAGCTGTTTGTAGGCTATGCCGTCTCATTCGAATCAAATTGTGTTTAGGATCTAACTTTGTTTACATTTACACTTTTGTGCTCTCAGTAAAGTTTCTAGAGAAACTAAAGTTGGTATTGTTACTTTAGCTATTCAGGAGACACTATAATCTGTCCTGAATATATATTTATTTTGTAATAATACTGAAGGTAAATAGTTCGCCTATTAAGTTAATTGATTTTTTTAACAAAACGTGAAAAGAAATAAATTGACAATAGGCGGTTGAGGTTAAATATAAAAAAAATTCGAAAAAAAATCTAAATGTTTTATTTTTTTTTTGTCTTAATCTGTTTTGCTTACAAATTAAATTAAAATTTACAATAATTCCATAGGGTTGAAATAGCCTGCACATAATTCCCAAGGCGCACAGTCTACCTACACAAACGTTCTTTCACATTTCTTTAAATTTGGCAATAGAAGCTTATTGAACTTTTTCTAGGATCCTGTTGTAAAAATATATACATACATTGTCCATACAAAGAATTACTGACTCGGCGTAACCGAGTCACAGGCATTACAAGTTTGAAGTTTGCTTCTAGTCTTAATGCTATGTATATCACAATTCCTGGGAAATTCGTGTAGACGTACTGAGAACCAACAGCCAATATTTTTATTTTTTAAACTTTTCTCTTGATACTCTAGGTCCTAAACTATAGCTGAAAAGATAAATTGCTCTTTTCTGCAGGATAAAAATTATATTAACGGCACATGCATTTCCCCGTTATAAGATCCCACAGGACATAATACTATGAAAATAACTAAAGTATACTACTAGTAATAATATACTTCTTACCGATGTCATTATATTTTTTGTACATAAAGACATACATATCTAGATACTGTAAATAGCAGTGCAATGTGCAGGAAATACAATTTACACTATATTATTTTATATAGAACTAGCGACTCACCCTCGCTTCGCATGAGTTCGTCCCTAGAACGAAGCCACGGGTTTCGTCTACGGGTATCTATTAATCCCAAAACCGCATCAAAAGCCGTTGCGTAGTTATAAAGATCCATACATACGGACAGACAGGCAGGGGGAAGCGTCTTTGTTTTATACTATGTAGTGCTAGTGCTTTATTATTTGATTTTTTAATTTTAACGTAAGGTGTCAAAACCAAAAGGAGATGTGTTATAAAAACTATGGCTTTACGTGTTATCCCAGGCAACTTAGTGAAACAAAGCCTTCTACAAAAAAAGAAAATAAAACTTCGTAACTACAAGCTGTCAATGAGAGTAGCTTGACGGCAAAACTCAATATTTCGATGTAGCCTGACCTGTGACCTAGGTTAAAGCCATTACCTACAGCCAAGCTAAAGGGTCAGTAATAATTATACTGTCCTTATTGAGATAATACTGTTCATTAAACACCACATTAATTTTGTATTTTTAGCAACTAAATTAATTCACATATTTATCTGTATTGTTATATGTTTCATTAAAATCCAGTCAATGCAAAAAAATAAAAGCGTTTGTTGTCTGAAAAGTTATGTCTAAAAATCAAATATCATTAACAAAATTATAATTTTATTGATGTTTGTTTGTTGATTTAGTGCGAGCGTAGCTGCTGGTTCCGCTAGTTATACATATAAACCTTCCTCTTGAATAACTATCTATTTAAAAAAAGCATCATAATCCGTTACATAGTTTAAAGATCTAAGCATAGGGACAGACAGACAGCGGGAAGCAACTTTGTTTTATACTATGTAGTGACTCAAATAAATCTTATAGCTGCATAGGTAACTACAGAAACGATGTCTGAAAATGTTTAAGGCAGCTTAAACAGTCGAAACTTTGAATTAAATAGATACTTTGATCTTATTAGATCTGCAATATTGTTGTATACAGCAAATATAAAACAAGTCAATAAATAAATTACAACATGTAAAAGCTGGAAAGTTTAACGTGATTATACGTAAATATTGAGTTCTAAAAATTATTATATTACAGAAATTAATTTATTTTGAATTGTTAACAAATTCTATAGTCGTAGTTCATATAGTATATTTATTTATAGTATACCTAATGAATGCGAACATAAAACATAATGGAAAATATTATACTGCGGACTCAATTTTCAAACCCATTCTATACACGTAATAAAAAATAGTAACTGAGCCGAAACTATAAATGTACATGCAATAGCCATTTTTGTCGATACAAAGGTCATATATTTTTTAGATTTTTGTCGATCTCTCTGTTTTTTTTAGAAAATTACGAAGAGATGCCAGGAACAAACTCGACCTCTCCATAAAAATACGGAGTCGTAGTTAAGGACATAGCATAGAAGTAACCAAAAAAAACACTATTCCTTCAGCTTCATAATATATTAGTGATATTTGGTAGAAACGAAACCGCTATGACACATATTTTGACTAAGGTTTAGAGTTTGTGAAGTTAGGGGTTGTAGAGTGAGTAGTTTGGCTCTACATGAGATGTGATAACTTTTTGACAGTGCATATGCCGTATTGGTAACATTTTACATGAAATGAAAATGAAATAAAAAAGATGTTACTTGAATTTTACTTGTTTTTGTAAGATGCTTATGATTATATTTTTATGTTGTTTATCTTTTGTTATATTATTTATACTAAGGATTCCCTATATCAATTTACTGACGTCCAACATCAAAATTAGTGGGAGTCTCAGAGAAACTTCCATCCCCTAGATTAATCAAAATTTATAATATTTTATAAATTATAAATTTTGGGGGGATAAAAATTTCCAAGTTTAAGATTTTTCATTCTTGTACTAATGTATTAGATTACATACTAAATACCACTCTACTCCACTGTCCACTCTGCTGTCAGAGAAGTACAGGAGCAACCCGCAAGACACACAGCGAATTGGGTGGGAACAACCTTGTTTTTTGTTGTTTCTTGGTTTCACGTACGACAAGGTAAATCTTTTTTAAATACCTAGATAATGACATAGTTATATTATCTGGTATCCATACCTCAAGCCTTGTATCTTACTGCGAAACCAGATGGAGCTGTATGTTATATAGTACCAACATATTTATTTTCTAGTGATGACAATTTAAAATAAATAAGGCTACACTATAAATTGCGATTTAATTACTGTAATACCCCATGATCGCAAATGAGGTCATATTTGTACATGTGATTGATTGAACCATGTCAATCAGCCACGATTGAGTAGTGTTAGCGCCGATTAATGCGCTTGATTTGTTATGCCTGGATGACCATGGTAAAAATAGTACTTTCACATATTTTCTGAGATTTTATTTTTCTATTACTAGCAACTAACCTCGCTTCCATCTGGTTCGTCCTCGGGTATGTTTTGAAGCTTGTCATGGATTAGATAGACTACAAACCAGTACATACATAATATGAATGAAATGAAATGAAAATTAAAAATATGAAGGCATGATAAGTTTGTAATTCTTCAAAAAACTTCAAAAAACTTCTTCCACCTAATTTTCAATCCTTAAGTGTACATTTTCGGGATCAAAACTATTCTATGTCTATATCTCATCTAAATCGGCTAAGCAAACAAAGCTTTGAAAGATAAAAAAAATTCACATTTCTTTCACATTTATTGTCATATTCAGTAATATTAGTATAAAAATATATTGTGTTAAATAATTAATATTAAAATGTCTCTTCGTCAAAAATTTTTGAATTGTTTTGTTTTGTCTTTATTCATTTTATTTTTAGATACCTAATTAGTTAAAACTAATTATGTATAATTTTTTTAACTATAAGTTTAAATTTTATAATCGGTTATGTATTCCTATTTACTATATAATTCGCGTCATGTAAAAAGAACGCTGGCTGTCAAGTTGCGCAGAGGCGATTTATAGGCGAATTTGGTGGTAAGACGCGGGGTGCGGGACGTCAAGGCACGCGTCGCATGCTTTCCGGCTCGCTTTTGGTTCGTCAGTTTAAAATACCATCGCGCACACAAAAGTTATTAATTACGAAATGGTTTTATATATAAAATAAAGAAAAAATATTTATGACGTATATTGTTTTATACAGAGAAAGTCTCATAATAATGCAGTTAATAATTTAAAAAAATATATTAAACGAAATATTTAAATTTTTTGTAAGTAGATTATATATTCTACACTAAATCAAACATATTTTGTGAATTAATAGAATTCTATTTAATAACATTCTATCTAATATATTTTTAAATGTATCTGCCAATTAAATCAATATACGTCGCGAGCGAAAGACTAGTTCAAAAAAATAGGCTTATAATAATTTCGTCTGCGAATGTACCGATGCGCAAACACACCCCCCACCACCTTCTTCCAGCGTTCTTTTTACATGACGCGAACTGTACTTCTATAAATATCAGTCGATAATACTTAAAATGCCGAAATGAGTCATATTCAATTCACGTTTTGAGAACTTTTTTATATTTTAGTCATACAAAATATAATTTGCGAGTATTTACTTACAAACACACTTTGATTTAAAATTCACGCTAAACTAACAACAATGTTGAAACTTCGTTAATAATAGATAATTGGATGGGCTTAGTGTACTAAACGGCAGTTCCTTCGGGAAATACTTGTGGGGGTCTTGTTAGCTAGCCCGAAAATTTACTTTTGGTATAGTAACAAACCGCTTATCGTCGTCAGGGCACTAAGCTCATAGATTGGTTTAGAATTTTAACATTTAAATGAAAAAGGAATTTAACACTCGCAGTTAATTTATTATTTGTACTATTACATAATAAAAGCAAGATAGTGGTAGGCCAATCCTTCATATAAGTGCCACACAAGAAATAAGTACAAACTAGATTTACCTGTTACTAGAACTAAATATGGCATCAAAACAATTGAATTTGAGTAAGCACAACTGTACAATAGTTTGCCAAATGATGTAATAAATGCTAGGTCTTTGCCGGCATTTAAAAATAAACTAAAAAAATATTTAGAAGCTGTTTCTAACTAATTCACTTATACTTATAAGTTTTTTTTTCGGTTACTACTGTATATGATTGTACCTAATATTAAGTTATAATTGTAATCTCATTGCAAGTGAACTATGATCTTAAACGAGTAAATAAATGTTCTTTAACCCCTAGACCAGCTGTTACTCTTACGGGTTCAAATCTACGGTCTCGCATCTCTGATATTTTCATATGCAAATCATTTCCAACATGAAAATGTACTACTTGTCTTACGTTGAAGGAAAACTTCGTGAGGAATGCATCACGTATTTTGTATAAAATATAATAAAATTCTAACTTATTCGAATCTGTTCATTGAATATTTTTTGGAAAATCTTATTAAAACATCATTATCATCGATATAGAGGCCGACCCTATTGTTTTTAGAATTTCGACCACTACACGAGAAAAGCACTGAAAAGATTTTGATGCAATTTGATATGATGATAGCTGGTAATTCAGGATAATTTTTACTTCGGGACAATATTTGGTTTCTGAGGTATCTCAACAAACCTTTAAAAACCGACATCTTTCATATAAAACAAATTCAAAACAAAAATCTAAGAATTTGGTTTATAATCGAACGCGAGCGGAGTCGCGAAAATGCTAGTAAATGTAAAATAAAAAAAAACCTTATGAATAGGTAATGTGGATTACTAAATTCTATCGATCGATATTCTCAAAAAATTTTAGAATTTTGTTATATCTATATATATAAAAATCATTGCCACTTTTCGTTGTAATTTTATAACTCAAAAACGGGCTCACCTATCCAAAGCAAATGTTTAGGCTTTGTTCGGACTATTTAGTAGATGGTTTATGTGAAGTTTGCACAAAATCAGTCGAGCGGTTCTTTATTTATCATATTTTTTGTAACAAATGAATTCATTAAATGGCAGATCGTTTTGTTAATGTGGATTTTGCGGATTTTCAGTGTTGACAGTACAAACATGTTGTTATGTATAAATAAGACATTCAAAGTTTGTAAAAAATTTATGACAAAGGGGGTATCTAGAGACGAACCCGAGCGAAGCGAGGGTGAGTCGCTAGTTATTCATAAAACCGGAACTATTATATACTATTATTAATATTATTATAAATTACTTCAGACTCTAAAGTGATTAAAATGATTTTACTTACTATCTAAAGGGTATTAGACTACATGTTATACAATCGTTGTAGAGCAGACTAGCCGTAGTTAGACAATACAATATGACTTAATGGACACTCTATTTGGTGTGGACTACATCCATATATATGTATATAGAGACGTAGAAATTGCATTGCAGTGGAGAGATAAACTTAGGCCTCTTTGCCTACCACAAATGCGAGCTATTGTCGGCCGAAACCCCAACCTGAATTATAAGTCATAGTAAGGATTATGTTGAGCTTACTAGCTCATGTCTCCTACACGCCTATATTTATATTGCTATATTACTTTCAGAGCGACTATATATTCAACTAGAGACTCGCCCTCGCTTCGCTCGGGCTCTTCCCTAGATTTAGCACAGGCAAAGCCGCGCGATCCGCTAGTTATGCATATAAACCTTCCTCTCAAATCACTCTATCTATTAAAAAAAACCGCATCAAAATCCGTTGCGTAGTTTTAAAGATTTAAGCATACATAGGGATATAGGGACAGAGAAAGCGACTTTGTTTTATACTATGTAGTGATTTTGGAAAAATATACTAACAGAATAATGATATAAGTCATGTTTAGTATACCTAAATGCTTAATTTCCTCAGGTATAAGCAAATATAAGCAATCATTTAATAATTTCAAGATTCCCTGCGTGGACGTGAAATTGAAATTGCTCTCCAAATTAATTAATTAGCTCCTAACTTACACAAACTTACAAGAAGTCGATCAACATAATTGATTTAACATAATAATACTTCTGTATATGAACGAATGTGGTGAATCGTACACAGAATTAAACATAATCATCACTACATATTATAGTTAACAATTCAGGTTAATGTATATATTTTTACTGCGGCAAGATATCTTGTTTTTGAGAAATATTATATAATAACGCACAGAAGGCCAAACCCGAGCGGAGCAAGGATAAGACGCTCTATATCTACTAGATATATGTAGAGGGCGAATATTTTTTAATGTAAAGATGTAAAGATATATTGTACATTAATAAGCAAACAACTAAAGCTTGAAAATTAGCATTTTAATATATTTATACCATGAAACAAAAATGTAACAAAAATCTTACGATTATTACAATAATTTACAAGAATTTTTATAAAAAAGATCCTTCGAGCCGGATTTGAACCAGCGACCTATGGATGACTATTTACCAACTACAGTCCACCGCTCTACCAACTGAGCTATCGAAGGTCTGCCGAGTGTTTCTAATACATAATACATAACCAGAGTGTTACTTAACGAATAGGAATAAAAGCGATAAGAAATTGCTCATTGTATCTTTAAAATTCAAATAAGTAATCAATGAATAACTTGAAATTTTACGAAAAAAAGTCTTTTAACGCGTATGGAGGATTAACATCAATTTACGTCGTAGATTGTAGTTAAGAAGTAAAACAAAATATCATTTATTATGTGAATAAAGGAATAAGGCACATTTGACCCAGTTTGTGGTGACCGTACTTGCCGTGCCACAGGTTACAGGTTCGAGTTCTAGTGTTGCCCCCATTTTTTGTGTGATGAGCACGATTGTTTGTACTCCAGTCATGGGTTTATTTATAATATGTCTGTATGTATACACAGTACAGTATATAATCCTTCTTTTTGAAGGCATCAAGGTACGTTCAGATCATTATTTTGCGGAAGACGGTAATTTATGCTTGAAAACTGACCCTATTAGTTGGGAACATAATGTACAAATTGGTAATACAATAATTATTATCATTTTGTAATCATTAATTACGCATTACAAATATAGTTGATCATTTATTTAGGTGTTTATTGAATTAACACTCGCAAAACATAATTGCTGTATTTGTGCAGTTTATATACCACCTAAACAGTGTAACCAGGTTTACGTAAACTATTTTAGCTCTTTACGGGATAAATTATTAGATACACATACTAAAAAAATAACTGATCTATTTATTGTCGGAGACTTTAACCTACCAAATTTGTCATGGAATAGTGATGATATTTGTGATTTAAGTAACAGTAGTGATTTGAACCTGGCATATAGATGCATTTATGATTTTATGTCTATTATTTCTTGTCATCAAGTAAATTTTTTAAAAAATTTCAATAATAACATTTTGGACTTGTTTTTCACTAGTAGATTTGACTGTCAATTAGCACCAGTGACTGTGCCGTTAATATCAACGGATAAACACCACCCACCTTTTTGGGTTTCAGTCCCATTTAAATTCGATCAGAAAAGTTTGCGGTGCAAACCGAGTTACAAATATTGTTATAATAAAGCCGACTATGACTCGATTAAACAAAAAATATCCGACACAGATTGGGCACAACTATTAGCAAATAAAGAGCCTGAAGACGCTGTATCTGTATTTTACGAAAAAATTTATGAATTAGTCAGAGAGAACATACCACAGAAATTAATAAAATCAAATTCCTATCCTACTTGGTTTTCATATAAACTTATAGAATTATATAAGAAAAAAAATAAAGCCTGGATCAAAATGAAAAAATATAAAAATGAGTCATACTATAATTTGTTTTCAATATACAGAAGGGAATTCAGAATTGAGTCGGATAAATGTTATAAGAAGTATATGAATACGCTAGAATCAAGTTTAAAAGATAATGTTAAATATTTTTGGAGGTATATATCAAATCGTAGGCGTATTAACGATATACCTTGTAATGTACAATATAAAAATACAGTTGCTAATAACCTGGAGCATGCATGTGAGTTATTTAGTTCGTATTTCAGCTCAGTATTTGAACCGTCTGCCGCAAATATTGAATCTATGACTGACAATAGTCTTACTTACAGTAATGCATCAGATTTAATACTGAGCAATGTTTATTTACCTAGAACAGACATTTGTAATTACCTTAAAGTTCTTGATGTCAGTAAAGGTGCTGGAATCGATAATATACCTGCCATTTTTTTTAAAGAAACTGCAACAGTCATTGATGAGCCTCTGTATTATATCTATAATAGCTGTTTAAATAATGGTATTTTTCCTCGAATTTGGAAGGCTGCTCGTATTGTTCCTGTGCATAAAAGCGGTTCCAAAAGAAACGTAGAAAACTATCGACCTGTTTCTATTTTACCTGTCCTCTCGAAAGTTTTTGAAAGATTGGTTCATAACCTTATTTATCCTCGTTTGCAGAATTATATCTTGCAACAGCAGCATGGTTTTGTTAAGCGACGATCTACAGTGACTAATCTTTTATCTTACACTACTGACCTATTTCAAGCTCTTGACACTTCCAAACAAGTTGATTGCATATATACAGATTTCAGCAAAGCTTTTGATCGCGTCGATCACAAAATATTATTAGAAAAAATTGCTTACAATGGCATAAGGGGCAACCTGTGGAGGTGGTTTAAGTCATATATCAGCAATAGAACTCAGAAAGTGGTTATTGGGGGTTGTGAATCACAGGTTACGGATATTAGTTCAGGTGTACCACAAGGATCAATTTTGGGCCCCTTTCTTTTTGTAATATTTGTAAACGATATTGATAAATGCTTTAAAAATACTAAATTCCTACTTTACGCAGATGATCTTAAGATATATCGTAATATAGACAGCTTTCAAGATCATATATTGCTACAGAGCGATTTGGATAGGTTTAGCACGTACTGCATTAATAATAAACTCCATCTTTGCGTTGATAAATGTAAGAGTATAACATTCACCAAACGTAGAAATGTTAGAAACTATTCCTATTCACTGTGTGATGTTGATCTTGAAAAAGTCAGCTTCATTAGGGACTTAGGCGTAACCTTGGACAGCAAACTGCACCTCAACATACATGTAGATAACATTATTTCTAAGGCATACAAATTGTATAACTTTGTGATGAGATCTACTCTCGAGTTTAGAAAATCTTCCACCTTTGTTTACTTGTACAAGTCAGTTATTAGGCCGCAATTAGAGTATGCAGTGGCCATATGGAACCCGCTTTACGAAAAATATAAAATATCAATTGAAAAAGTACAAAAAAAGTTTCTGCGTCGAATTCAGTTTAGATGTCATCGTAAACGGTTATCGTATTCAGAATTGCTGAGTAAATATAAGATGCTTAGTCTTGAGTCCCGGCGGGTTCAGCTTGAGGCTATGCTGCTTTTTGACATTTGCAATAATAAATATGATTGTGTAGATTTGGTAAATAAAATAGATTATTTTGTTCCGTTACGAGTCCATATGCGTCCATCACGCGCTAAGCCCTTATTTATAGTTCCAAGACATAGAACTAATGCTGGAATTCGATCCCCATTATATCGCATGCTTGAAACTTATAATAAAATTCTATATTCTGCAGATATATTTGCGAACAGTACCAGTCGTTATAAAAAAAAAGTAATTAATATCCTTTTAGAAAGCTGACACTGATCATTAAGCATGGGTCATAAAGTAGTAATGAACATTTAATAAGAATGTAACACTGTAAGATGAGGCATTCTATCATAATTTTCCTATTTTACTTAATGTGTAATACTATCAATACCCTACTTTGTAATTTCAAATTGTTTATATAAATATATATGTATGTATATGTATATATAATTATAGTAAACTTATATATGTAGTACATAATAATTTAATTCATTTTATTATATATTTATTATTATTTAAATAGTATATGTATATATAATTATAGTAAACTTATATAACGTGGTACATTATAACTTATTTAATTTTATTTAATGGGTCTTCAGTCGCACTTGCAGGTTTCACAAATATTTTATATTATTATATCTAATTGTAACCATTGATGTTGAATTTGTAATGATACATTTCTGTTTATATAGTTTGTTAGACTTAAGTTGTATTACAAATTTGTTAAATGGTTTTTGTTAATAAAGAAAAAAAAAAAATTTAAATATTAATATATTATAACATTAAGTTAATTGTTAAACTTTTCGTTTAACATAAGTAGTTTTAGTCTACCTAATCAAATTGTGTAGATATATATTTTTCATAATGTTATTTAAATCTAAATAACGTTTGCAGCATAATAAAATAAAAATAAATATTTTTACCAGTAATATCCTATGTCTTTATATCTATCGTCATTATTATAAACTATGGTGAGTATTCATACATTCTTGCTCAACACCATGAAAATGAAATGCTATCCTTTTTTACTTTTCATTTATATTGACGTCTTTAAAAACATCTATACACTATACAGTACAGATAGGTTACTTATATATAATTGTATATGTAGAATGTACATACATACACGTATTTAAGATCCTAGTAACGATTTAGCTTCGCATGGTACAAATTAGCTCCGACGTCACGTCGTAGCTTGTTTAAGTTAATTCGAAGTTTTACTTTTCGAGCGTTTGCCATGTTTGCATTTTTTGAATCGATACATACGAGTACTTATTTCATAGCTAAAAATGATATATATTTTTTAATTAATAGTAATCTATACATCTATACATATTAATAAAATAGGAGTGTCTGTTTTTAATTTCAAATTTTAAAATAAAATTATAATATATAATAAATTAAATATAAAATTACGATACGATAAAACCAATTTTTAAAATTTTTGTCTGTCTGTTTGTCTATTTGTTCCGGCTAATCTCTGAAACGGCTGGACCGATTTTGACGGGATTTTCACTTGCAGATAGCTAATGTTATAAGGCGTCACTTAGGCTACTTTTTAACCGACTTCAAAAAAGGGGATGGTAGAAATTTTATTTATTTTATCTAGCGGAATCCGCGGCTTTGCTGACTAGTTAGTAATAAAACTGCAATAGGAGAAAAAGTATGAAAATCATTAAAAAACAAGCACTCTTAAAACAAATTTGATTTCATTCAATTTTCCTCATAAAAGATGTTACTTCAATATTCTTGTTAGGAAATATAATTGCTCAAATACTTACGTCACGACGAATTTAACAGCCTTTTTTATTATTAGATATATTTTTATTAGATTGTTTGCAGAAATATTATTATATACCTACACACTGATATATATTTATAAATCTATACATAAATAAAATTGGAGTGTCTGTTTTTAATTTCTAATTTACAGCTTTTCACTAAATATATATTGAAAGTATATAAGATTAGCAACAAAAAACAATTTTTAAAATTATTGTCTGTCTGTCTGTTTGTTTGTTCCCGGTAATCTCTGAAACGGCTGGATCGATTTTGACGGGGCTAACACTCGCAGATAGCTAATGTTATAAGACTTAGGCTACTTTTTACCAACTTCAAAAACGGAGGAGGTAGAAATCTTATTTCATTTAACTAGTGGAAACCGTTGCTTCGCTGACGCTAAACCTAGGGACGAAGCCGAGCGATTCTTTAATTAAATATATACAGGAAAAAAATACCTTTTAAATATTATATTTATTTCCACTTTTTCTATTATTATGTATACACTACATCTATACTATTATTATGTAAATTTTAGGGTTCGGATTCTGGGTTTCGATATTATCATTTATCAGGACTATATAATATTAAGTAATGAAGGGAAAAAAGTAATCAATATTAATACTTAATTCTATGAAAAAACATTAAAACATATTTAAAAATAAAATATTAAACACACTTTTTGCGGTCTGCGGACTGTGTTTTATTTGACTCGTTCGAAAGAGTGATATGAACCTAAAGTTATTTTTCAGCTATTGAATAGCTGTACCACTGATTTTCTGGTTCCATCATAGGGTTCAAATATTCCTATATCTAACAAAGTTTACGTACTTATACCTAGCGACTTACCCTTGGACCGCTTGGGTTCTTGCTTCATTTAAACAAAAAATGTTGGTTTTACGTGATGTGGTCACAAACAGGCAGTGTCCTCTGATTTCTGTATCAATAATAACGATTATTTCAATTAGACCTTCTAATACTTATACTTAACCTATTGACTCATTTATATTTTTTATTTCTATAATACTTAGTGCAAAGTTACTCAAGATTTTAACCTTCTTAGGTTAAAATTGATTTTGAAAATTTTATAACCTAATCACGCAAGTCAAAGTGATCTCTTGTTCTTGTTTCTTGAGAGGTAACTTGAAATATATGTTAATTTAATAGACAGTTTAACAGAGGTAATCAATCCAATGCGATAGATGTAGCAAGTTAATAGGAATAGGAATTTAGCGTTTGATGAAATTATGTTTGAGGGCAGACATTGAGGCGGGATAACCGAGTGTAGGAATTTCGAGATGAACATATATGAGTAAAATGATATTTTATTGGTTAAAAGAGATATAATATATGATAATGATTTCAAAGAACAATATATTATAGAGTATAACAATAAACGTAGATGATAAAGTTTATTAAAATAGTCGTCAATAGTCGTAATACGTTTAAAGACCCTTGGCTCTGTGTAGACGTAATGCCTACATTTAGGCAAAATAATAATTTTTCCTAAATGTAGGCATGACGTAATAAAATAAAAAATATTTCTTAGGAGAATGCATGTTTGGAACGTGTAACTACAGTCTGGTTACAGGATTTTACCTAGTATTAAAATGAAAATTTGCTTACGTCTCCTCAATTATCTTTATGTAACTATAGTTATATTTATAATTATAAGCTATTAGAAATATATATTACCATATCATAAACTCACGAATCCCGATATGAAAGAAAAACATACAGCCTACACTTATATGTAGATTGTAGGTACATAGTACAAACATAATATGTATGTACGAAAAAGTTATAGATTCCAAACAAAATATTTCATTTACTAATTAAAATAATATAATTGATATGTTTAAAATATATGTGTATAAAAATCAATAACATCAGAGAAGTGATGTAAATTGAGAGAGGTCTTGTATAATATAATTGAAATTATTTTACATCCTTGGTGTTCATAGTTTGAAATGCCATTCATTGGAATAATTGACGGAGGGTGTTAAAGGCTTAAAGATTCTGGGGCATTGCAGTGCTAAACTGAGTTAAGCTATTTTAATGAACGCTTAATAAAGGGTTTATTTAATGATGTGAAACTGTAGTAAATCAAAAGTGATATTATTTATAATGAAGTCAAATTGCGTTCAATTAATGGCATATAATATTTGTCAAGGTTTGTACCTAGATGCGCTTTGACGGTTAGAATAGATTTTTCAGAAATGACATATTTTCTACCTAATGAAATAGTACAAACTACCGTTTTTAACTAAATTTCATCAGAATCTGTCCATTATCAACATAATAATTAGGCACAGGTGGAAACTAGCAGTTAAGTATTTTTCTTAAATAAATAAGAAATATTACAATACAATTATTATTAACATAAGTTTGTTATACAAATATTTTGAAATCAGTCTTTTAGTTTAATATTCCTTATATTTGTACAAGTTTATACAAAATAAATATTGTTACATTTATTTGAATAGTTGCATATAAAATTTTACATTCAAAGTCGCTTCTCTGATATTCCTTGAAGTAAAATTCATATATTTTATAGTCTGTAAAAAGTTAAGAATATTATCTAAAGAAATGGTTCACAATGACCCTTGGCTATGGACGCGTTTGTAATACCATTTCCTTTGAAATCATATTAAGGACAAATTGACCAAATAATAGTAGACAAATTAACTATGACATAAGCATAACCCTGTGCAAAGTAGCAAGCAGGTAGGCTGACGGAAGCACTATACGTAGACACAGATATTTATTGTATTATAGTAAGGATGAATTTGATCCAGGTGCAGCTTGTTTTACGAAGATTTTAAGGAAAACTTATAGTGGCGAGCAATGTACTGTGTTAGACCTAGACATAAAAAAATCTCGTCAAGTCAAGCGATTCGGACTCGCGCACGAAGGGTTCCGTACCATTATTATGTATATAAGAATTAAGCTAGTCTTTCATTTTAGCTTTTTGCGAAAAACATACTCTTTTTCGCAGAAAGGTAAAATTCTTTAGCTGCTTTTTCCCGTGGCTCCACTTGCATACTTTATTAAGCTTTAATTTAATTTTAAGAGCCGAGTGTTAATGTATACATATTTCAATACAATTATAATAACTAAAATAATATATAGTAATAAAATAAAATATAGTAAGCTTCAAGAATTTGAGGAAAATTGGAAAACCTGACCCTATTTATACATTTTGCATGAAACAGTGTATTCATTGTGACAGGTTACCAAGCTATGTACTTACGTAACTTTGCCACAATATCTTCAACAACGTTGAAACTTAATTTCGATCGACTGAATCAACGTTACTCGACCACAGGTCGATCACTGGTATAACCATCCATATCTACAAACATTAGAACATCTAAATATATAAAAATGAATTTATGTTCGTTAGTGCCCCAAAAACTCAAAAACGGCTGAAGCGATCTGAATAATTCTTTGTTTTTTTTGTTTTGGAATAGTTTTTTGGTTTGTCAGTTTTGTGTCTCAGGGGTGATTTAGGTATTTAAAAATAGAGAAATCCTAACAGAGTAGCTGCAAAATCTGAAAATTCAGACTTGTTTAGTTTATACATTAATCACTTATAGTCAGCGAATATAGTTACTTATAGTTAGACTTGAGTGAAGTGAGGGTGAGTCGCTAGTTGCTATGTTTTAGTTTATGGAACACAAAATCCATAGGTACCAGGTTGTACCTGAAATTATTGTACGGTCGTATTGCATCCATAAAGAAGCTTATTTACGCTCTGCCAGAAACTAAGCAAGTAACTCATGTCCGAGGTACTCGTCAGTAATGCCCTGCATTATTAAGGATCTTCACACATTGCATCATAGCAGTGTATCGTGTAGTTTGAAATATTAGGAACTTTTGCTATTTAAGTATTCACATTTAATTATTATAAAATATTAATACCTAATGAAATGTGTTTTACAATAATACATATTGCATTTATTGGAGTTTAAATAATTAATAATAATATATGTGTATATATTATTATTAATTATTTAAACTCCTTTAATTTTATTTAGATTATTTTACAAAGTTACGTAATATTTTAAGAAACAGATTATATTACAACGGAAGATGGAAATTTGTAACCTATCTGATCCAGGTCCACAACCTGGCTGTTGTGAAAATGTTTTAGGTTTTATATGCATTTCTCACTATCATATCAATTTACTTATACATTATAATAAGGATGTTTATACGAGGAGAGGTTTGCGATAATTAAAGTATAATTAATTTCTATGCATGAACACTTAAGCGTATGCTGTAGAATGAATTTCTTAAATGAACGTAGTATGCATATCAGGCTATTAACGTCTGCAGACGCCCAGCTTAAACAACATACTTGTACCTACAGTGAAACTCACTGTGAAATAACATCAGTGGAAAGCGTTTGCTCTTTGTTATGGAAGAAGGGCTATTTTAGCTTAGAAGGGCTGTCGAACTTATTCTACATAATAAATGGGATGGCTCGAAATCAACAAAAATGAACTAAAATACTTTAACTATATTTTTCACAGAAATTAAAAAGATACTTTTGCCTTGATAAAAACTCTCTTCCAAAATGCGAGATTCCGACGACTAACTTTCCAAATGACTGCAAAATTATGGCGTGAAAAATTTATTGTATAATTTTTTACTTGAAACTCGCGTCCGGTAACTTCACGATCTACGTCAGAACGAGCTAGCATTTCGTAAACTATTTTGTTATTATGACGAAACAGAACTTTTCTATAGAAATTTAAATCTAAACAGCATTTTCTATTTTTTATAAAAGTCCTTACGAAATCACAAGTATTATTTTCAAACATTACATAATAGTAAGCAGTTAAAATTAAATTCATTTATTACTGAAAATAAGATCTATAGGTATTTCTATTTAATTAGTTATCTTTAACTATATTATATTAATCATTATTTATTATCTCGGCAGTGGTAGCGAGTGGTTACGCGCTCGCTTGTATAACCGAGTGATGCGAGTTCAAATCCGGGTCGCGCACCTCTGATATTTTCATGGTTCGCATATATTTCCAACATGATTATTATCAATTGTCTTACGGTGAATGAAAACATCGTGATAAAACATATATAAATATTAACATAGAATAAGTACTTTTATTACAATTATGTAATTTATTTTTATTTATATATAATTTGTATATTATGTATGCTAATTACATATACATTACATACATATTACATATATAAACACCCATGACTCGAGTACAAACATTCGTGGTTAACATATAAATAAATGTTGCAAGCGAGACGGGAACCCGCGACCGCTAGCGCAGGAAGCACAATAAGACCAGTCAAACGCCGAGGCGTTTATGTCGCTTTCTTCATTTACATTAATATATTAAATAATTCTTTACATCGAAATGTTTTACTTCTCAACCGTAATCTGTGATGTGAAAATAACGTCTATCCTCCAAAACGCGATGAAAAACTTTTCCCGCATTATTTCAACTTTATTGCCTTTTTATTCGATATTTACAAATTGACATACACTTTGTTACATAATATGTTAACATGAATAATTTTCTAACAATTATTATTTTCTTATATCATAAAATCTGTTACAAAAGACTTTTAAGTCTTACAACATGCAATTTCTAATTGCACCTGCAATATTTAAAAAAATATGCTCACATTTGTTATTTAATACTCAGCTTATGTATTATGTATTCGAAACACTTGTCAGACCTTCGATAGCTCAGTTGGTAGAGCGGTGGACTGTAGTTGGTACATAGTTATCCATAGGTCGCTGGTTCAAATCCGGCTCGAAGGAATATTTTTATTCATAAATTCTTATAAATCATGTCTTATGGTGGTTGTAGAATATTTTATTTTTATTTTTGTTGTTATGGACATTAATTTTTAAGTTTCACTTGATTGCTCGTTACTTTTATTTCTTTACGGCTATGTTTTAAACAGGATGTTTGAATGAATGAATGAAACAAAATACAAATATATTCTACTAACGACTCACCCTCACTCCGCTCGGGTTCGTTACAGTACGTACGGTTCGTATAAATTTGTCAGGGATAAGACATTTATGTACATTATTATAGGAACATAGTAATATGTTAATAATCAGCCGGATAATTAGCTGTCAACGTATCAAATTTCATCAAAATCTATACAGTGGTTCTCTCGCGATGCGGTCAAAGTCAGACGAAAATTCTACAAATATAATATCCATAAGATTTTCTAAAACTTACCAATTTACCGATTCGATAAAGTTAGATGTTTAATTTA
This sequence comes from Boloria selene, assembly GCA_905231865.2. Taxonomy (NCBI): domain Eukaryota; kingdom Metazoa; phylum Arthropoda; class Insecta; order Lepidoptera; family Nymphalidae; genus Boloria; species Boloria selene. The sequence goes on from HG993131.1 coordinate 11,390,960, forward strand.
ATTATGTGAATAGTGTACAAAAATTTTAATTGAAATAATTTTTTTTAAATTATTATTGAGATAAAGCGTAATCTTACTTAAATCTGTTTGTGAAATTCATATTTCGTAGATTTTAATGTGTAGCAATACGAATACCGTGATTTAAATGAATGAAAACGAGTGTATTACAATATAAATGGTTTTAAAATGTTCTTGAAATATTTTATTTTTAGCACTTAAGAAGATTTAGTATACTTTAAATGAGGACGATAAATTCACATGTGGGTTTGGGATTTAAGGCTGTACGTCCATAGCCTTCATGAATATGCTATTACTTTCAGTTCCCCAAATGTTTTAATAACGAAGAGCGGTTTGTGTTTTATTGTCAAGCGAGGCGTTGTTTGATCAGTGGAAACTAAGCTTTAAACTAATCTAATAACTTTTATACAGTACTCGATATTTTTAAGCAATTTAATTGTTTTCAAATACATTTAACGCAAAGAGGTATAAGGAGGTAAATAAGGAGAGACCTTGTTAATGATTGAACGTAGAAAGCTTTTATTCGTACGTGTAGACGAATTTTAATTTGCACTTTATTTAAGTATTGGTGCTTTATATGACAAAATTATCTACTGTACTGCACTATTCCTTATCGCACTTAATTAATATACACAAATTAATATAATAATATTAGTTAGCGAAGGTGGAAACTGCTACTGGTAAGGAGCTATTAAATCAAGTAGCACGAAAGGATAGTTGGGTCCGTTTGGATGAAAACAAATACAAAAAAAGGATGATTGAAAACTTTCCAGTGGGAAATCGCTCAATCAAATTCTCACATGTAATATATTCACCTCGTTTTTATAACCCTTTGTTTATCTTTTGCCTATTATGTGAGCCTGCGAGAAATATTACATATCCCCAGTCCTACATAGATTCGTAACGAAACAAACATTTTCGATATAAAAAATAACAAATATCAAAAATATAAGATTAGGTATTTTATATATTACAGTGGTGAAAAAGAAATACTTGCACTGGCACTTTCAATGGAGAACATAATTTGTATTTAAGTTAAATGTTTGAGAAAATTAAATAGATGTTAAAGTAGTATTATCTGAAATTGTCTTATAAGATCGTAGAATAAAAACAGTGATAAATTCTTGTTTTCCCTTCGAAATAAGTTATTGTTTTTTGCACCCTAAGTATTTTAATGGATTCTATCACATAAAATGTTTGTCGGTAAGTCTAGTCGTCTAGATCTAGTCTAGTCGTTCTCGACTTATAGACAAAATGTCAATGTCTTGACGAACCTCCATAGAACTGTAAATTTTTGGTGTAATTAATTTTTTAAAATGGGCTACACTATAGAAAATCTTGTTCATTAGATATTTACTTTTGGAATTGTGGGTATGCACCACTGCCGCGAGTGTGAGCACGTGTATGTTTGCAACTGCTCGATGGAGAAAGGGATGGACAATGGATGGATCCTACTACAGAAACAGAGTATGACCCGTAGAATTACATAAAATATTATTGTCAGTTTACCACAAGAAAGGGTTATAGCGATTAAGACTCGCTCTTTAACAAGGTGTACCTACTCGTACACCACACATAATATTTTATGTTCATGCTAATAATGTGACAATATGTGTTCTAAATATATTTTTTCCAAATTAATTAGATATTGTAAAACGAATCTTTGGTAAAGAGGCATCAGGCATATAACAAATCTAGTGAGAATTTGACTTTTACCTTATATTTACACGATAATTGTGCAGTGAGGTCGTCTTTCATTTTCATTTTAGTATAATAAATAATATCTTAATGTAGGTAGGTATATTGTATTTTATTTATTACATAGCAACTCAGTTTTAAGTCAGATCTTATTTGAGTTTAAGCTTTACCCATACCTGTTACAGCAATCAAATTTATTATTGCGTTCAATGAAATGTTGAGGATAACAGGATCAATGTATCGGAAAACTGAAAACGTAGTAAGTCGCGATAAAAATTTTTCTCTTTTATTTTTTATGTTGAACTGTTGATTCACAAAATGTGCCGAATAAAGAGATTTAGAGACAGGAAAATAACTACATATGAAGTAATCTGTAGGTACTTCAAATATTTTATAAAAATCTTATTAAAATAGATAATAATTATCGATAAAGAGGCTAAATCTACAGATTTTAGAATTCTTATTTGTATATCATTCTGTGATAGCATCACAAAAATATTACTTAAAATCGTTTTTTCAACCGACATGCAAAGAAGGAGGTTCTCAATTATATTTTCTTTTATGTGTGTTACCTTGGAAAATCCTTTTGTTGTTTGAAATTCTTTTTAGTTCTATTAAAATTTTAAAACAATATTAACTATATATTCACTTCTAATAATGATATATTTTAACTTACTCAATTTTTATGACGCATAACATTTTACAATAATATTCGATTTCTTTATTTTGATTAGTTTGTTTCTTTATTATCGAAATGTATCGATGTATAATATTTTAAACTAAAACTACCGACTCTGAATATCTATAGTAAGGAAGGAATCTATAGTATGGAAATGTAGGTACAAATTATTTAATTAGAAGGTTGTTATTTTTTAAGTTGAATAGTACGTGTAAATAACACAAATATGAAATAAATGAATGTTTCCCCTCGTTACGCCATATCTTGAGAACGACTTAACGGATTTCATATAATATCTTGTTTTCTCATGCTAAAGTTTCATTCAAAAAAAATAAGAAAATAGCGCAAAAAATTTATAATTGCGAAAACTTAACTTCACGCATTTGACAGCTAGGTAAATACCTCATTGTAAATTTTGAATAGTATGTATTAATAAATACAATTACAATACATTATAGTTTAATAAGACTTTTTTTAAACAAATCTCTTTCTCTTTTTTCTTAACACATGTTCGCTGTGATTACAAAACGGCTGCCACGCTACAGTAAAGCGTGATTGATTACTAGAAGCTATTACGCCTTGCAGTTGCTCGAAAGCTGAAAATACCTTTAATTCACATCAATCTTCAATAAAACCATAAGTATATAAGTGAATTTATATGGCATATGACTCAATAGTGCTTGTATGTATATCTTATAGCTACTGGTCAAGGTCTCACTTTAATATGAGGGGGATCAGCACATCTGGCTAAGTGTGAGTTGCAGACTGCACCTGGTCTTAAAAAACTTGTCAGATTCTATGAGACATGCAAATAAAGCATAAAAATTGTATGCCGCATTTTTTACCTATTTCAATTCATAAAAGTACGAGCCATTTTGGTAGATTTTTAAAAAGAAATAAAATGGATAAAGAAAGATATCACATATTTTACGACGACGCTGCACTGACCCGACTGCCACATCGAGAAAGGAGTTTCAGAGCACTTTGGAAATCGAAAATGCAATTTTGTTATAAGTAACAATTTATTTAGGGCCAGTTTCACAAGTTTCTGATAAAGTTTCAGTTAGTAATCTGCCACTTAACACTAACTAAGAGATAACGGTTGCTGATATATTTTTTCTGTTTCACCATTAAACTACCTGATAAACTAACCGGCAGATATATTACAAGCCATTTGCTATTTTACAGAACGGCAACGTCGCTTTTTTGCATTTCATTACACAGACGCATATGATCGCTATTTAAAATCTAGTTTGAAAACTAAAATATTTTAATTATTTTATTATTTTAAATAAGATACATTTTACTTTTCAATGTTCTTGAATATAATTTTGTTATAATGTGATGAAAAGTAATTAAATCGATGGTAAATGTTATTATGATTACAAGTTTGCGTTCCAAATGTAGCGTAAAATGAACCCACGGATGTCATAATTATTTCGACATTCGCGCTTTTCTGTTGTATGTTATATTTAATAGACGCTTGATTAGAACTTAGAATTTGGTTTCACACAAAATCAAAGCAAACGAAAATCGTTATTTAAAAATGAATAAATAAAAGCGTGAAAGAAGTGTGAATTTCGCTCAAATTGAAACTGAGCTAATTTACTACTACATATCTACTTACCCGTCGGTTGTAGTCTTTATATCACTTTCTATTAACGTATGAATATTTTGTACAGACCTTTTGGTAAGACGGAATCGAATTCTAAAATCTTCATCATCAAGCAATATAAAATAATTTGGTCTAGGGCGGATTACTCTATTTCTATGAGGTCGCGAAATATGTTCATAATATTCATCAAATTCGTCTTCTAAAAATTCAAACAAATCTATCTTGTGGCTGCAGACTACTATAAAGAGTATTATTATTATTTGTTACCAAAAATAAATGACAGATATTTTTATTCGCGCCCTCCATTCGAATCATTTTAGTTATCTACCAGATACCACCTTTAACGGCCACTTGATTCGGCTGATAAATTACCGGCCACTTTAACTGCCAGATACCACTATTCAAGACTTGTGAAACCGAAATTTGTAGTTCATCCGTCAGATAAGTTCCGGATACGCTATCAGGAACTTTATCAGAAACTGGTGGCCCTTAAGCACTTAAAAATTATATATTAAATTATAAAATAGGAACAGATAAAAGAACCTAACATAAGGTAAGTCTAATAAACTATCATCTTATTAGATTATGATAATCATCATCAGCCCTTTTCAACATCCCACTGCTAAGCACGGGCCTCCCTTAGTATTTAACTAGATTTGTACGTAATTACTTTATTAAATAAAACTTAAATGAATTGAAAAATATTGGTTGTTCTTCTACGACTAATACCTAGATTCAATGATTTATCGTTAAAAGCAACATAGTTTTGGGATTAAATACTAGTCAACTAAGACCTTTAAATAATTTCTTAAAAAACTAGAAAAAAGAGTAAATTTTCTTTATTTTTCTACTGCAGTGGTTATAATACTATAATATCTTACCCTGTTCCTAACTAAAACACATTTAAAAAAACGTTCAAGTATAAGAGAGTTACATAAGAAAATAAAGCGTTAAGGTCTTTATAATATTAACTATTTCACTATTATTCTATTGATATGACGGTATGTTATTAAACTATATAGCTAGGTAATAGATATATTTTATTAAAAACTACTTTCTGGGGTAACAAAGTACGGGTGTATATTTCGAGTGTAATCTGAATGTAGTTTTGCGAGGTTAACAAAAGCGGTCGTTGGAAAACTTTTCAGTGCACCCATCGCGGATATCGCACCACGGCGAGCCTTAGTTGGAAATAGGTCGAGAAGAAATAAAAAAGGAGACAAATGCGTTCGTAGCAAAATACTTTATTCTCTCCGGTGATACAGGTTAGTTCACTATTGGATTCTGCTTTCGTTATACTACTCGTTTCGTTACGGTGCCTTAGTTACACTGACACCATAGACTACATCATGACATAATCCACTAGTTGCTGCTAAGTTGGTGGTCAATTGCCATACATGTTAATATTGTTTAAGGTAATTTTTAATAAAATTTAAAGATAGCTTATGTTTTTTAAGAAAAGAGAAAATCTATAGAATTATTCGGAGTCATATTATTTTTTAACTTACAAAATACATTGGTTTAATATTATACATTTGTTTCAATGAATGGTTACAATAAATATAATATAATTTAATTATTTTATGAACTGCAATTAAGTATTCATACATTCATTAAATTCAAATGAATATAAAATGGATAATTTTATAAATTTTGATTAATACAAAATATTAGAAAGTAGTAATATTTGAATGTAATGTTATATAACTTCAACGGAATGATTTTCATGAAACTATTACTTTAATTTCGTCTTAGCAGGTTTGTATTTGAACATGCTTTAACTTTAGGTCTAAAAAGCTTTTAGAGATTTTACTCTTAATTTGGCAGTGATCCAAAGAAGTTTTAAGTTATCACGCAATGGTTGCAAAGCGCACTACATCATTGATACTACCTTTTAGCAGATGCTAATTTCTTAGCCAACTTCTTAAGAAATTGAATGGTAACTAACTTACTAATACGTTAAGTAAGCGTGGGAATAATATTATGTATATTACGTATATATATATATGAAAAATATATATATTATCAATAAAATACGATGTTATTTATAATCTATACTAATTATATTAATTAAGCAAAGAAAACAGTTAATAACTTTTGTCGGTTAAATCATCATAGGATATCGTCAATGCTATACAGCGGAAGAAAGCAGCTCTAATTCCTACTACTACTCAATACGAAAGTCACTTGTGCAGCTATTATTTTGTGTAGGTATATTTGCTTTGTAAGTTTATGTATGCCTTGATATGTATAGACTATACATATCAAGGCAAAATTTCATTTATGTACTTGTAAATTTAATTAAAAATAACTTCCAGGCAGTCAGTTGTCGACGGTCGAGTATCAGTGAAAATAGTGTGTAAAAACATGTTTGTGTGCGATTTTTTAGTTTAAATAAATGATTTGGCTTTACTTGGGAAGTGAATTCATCAAATATCGAGGTTTTCGACGCAATATGAATATTGCTTAAATTTTTCATAAACATACCTCTTCATAGTTTTCCTCTTTCTTGTTTCTTTGGCGACTCAAGTGGTAGTAATATTAGTTCCCGGTAGTGCAAGTGTCCTTATGCTCCGGGACGAAAAAGACGCAGGGTTTTGATTTGGACAAGTGCGGTAGAGCAATTTTCTGTATTCTGTATTCAACAATGTTATGAATTTAAATAAATTTAAAGATCCGTATTTAGTTTCCACTATAGCTTGTATATGACTATATAATATTAATGTGAATGTGTTCGCTTGTTTGTCTTTCTTTCACGTCGAAAAGGAGCGACAGATTGGTATGACTTTTTGTGTGAAAATAGTCTAAGAGCTCGAGAGTGATATAGGATAGGCGTTTAAAATTTAAAAAAAACACACACATACACAAACTCTAATCTAATCTTAAATCTAGCTAGTGTTTATAAAAATGTCCTGGATAATTATTTTGAAGAGTCAAGAAAAGAATATGAGTTCGTCAATAGATGAAAAGGGACGAAAGAAAAGAAAATTTTATTCTGTGCAGTTCCTTAACAGTGGTAACTCACCCATCAGTCGTAAACACCACGTTTACGACTTAAGATGTAGAGTGCATGTTGCAAGTTGTATCATTGTTGCCTGTAATTCTGAAAACATGAATAAGAAAATGTAAACAAAATAAAGTATCTAGCTACATACTTTAAACGAAAATGAATTAAAAAATACGTAGAAAAACGTTTCAGTTGATATTTTTTGAGTTACAATCACTAAAATTAAATTATATTACCATTACTTATTTTACCAAATATAAAATATTGCAAAAATTTATTTTCTTATATTTGCCTGTAGGTGATTTGTTTGTAATAAAACACAACATATCATTTAAATACAAAGGTGTAAAAGTACCACAAACAACTTACAACATCAAATAAATATTATTATATTGAGTGTTATTTACATATAGAGTAGAAATAAATTACATTTCTCCACTTTTGCATACAAAATAGCTTTACCTTGTTCTGACCATAGATACAAAAAATTGCAATCAAAAGTTTCACTTGTAATATCATGCATGCATTAGGATGGAACGGTTTCATATAACAACAACTCGAAACAAGCTAGTAACTTGCTTATCACTAAATCTAATCACTGGTATATTATAACTTTGGAATACTCCTTTACCAAGTAGCTCCCTATATACTTACGTGTCCTTATATTTTTCCTATTTTATTCTATATTGTACAAATTTAAAAAAGTTGGATATTATTTTATGAAGACTTAAAATAACAGTAACACTTGCATGATTGAGAAAAGAATACAAAACTTATGTTTTTTTTGAAATTTTATTTTTCAATGAAATGAATAGTTAGTTGTGAGCTTTTAACCTAAGTACTCTTTACTATCCTTTATTGACTTTATAGACTTGCTAATCGATCTCCGTCTAGAAACTAGATGTACGTTTGCTGACTGAACTCAAAGGTTATTGGTGTAGAGAGCTAGAGACAAGATGTAAGCTGTGAATTCTAATTGAATATGTATGGTAATTTAGTTTCTCATACAGAATGTTATCAGTATATGCGGAACCGATGTTATTTTAACCTTAGAAGCCAAATTAATGATTTCTATTTCCGTTTCCGTCCTTTAAGCAATCCAATATAAAAATACTGATATTTCATATTGCAATTTCAATTACTCGTTCGGACAGTTCATTTTGTGTACATACAGAAGTCGATAGTTTCTTAAATCTTCACACGCAATCTGATACAAATGATTGTCTCCATTCCGTCCATTACATCATGAAGTTGTAACAAGCACTTTAAACAATTTATTGTTATAATATTACTGTGATACGAGTTTTATATTAAAACTGGTATGCCTTTCGATCAGGTGCATCCCTAAGTGACTATTAAGAATAAATTAACACCACATGCCGTTATAAAAATCAATTTTTCATTTCTTTGCTCCAAAAAGAAATCCGTCCCAATTACTATATTAGTACGAATTTCAATTTTTTTTTCAAGAGCCGAATAAAGATAAAATAGAATTCCGATTTCCATTGTATATCACTTAATACCTAAGCGTATAACAAAGTGAGGCTAGGAACAGGACGTGCGGCGCGTAATGAACAAAATCAATTTCATTGATAGAGTACGTGTCAACCATAATGATGGACGATTATCTACAACTGGCATTCTCCCCAGCTGCATACTACGTATGTACTTATGCCAAGACTTTTATTTATATTTTCGATCTGATTAGATATATTTAGTTATTGTAACAGCTAAAAGCTCACTTTGACGTCGCTTTTTTCTATGCTCTCCGATATCTTATCATGGCTTACCCTATATAGTCAACAACTCACCCTCAATTCGCTCGGGTTCGTCTCTAGGTTCCTATTAGTTTAAGTTTTTACAAATTTTGTATTTTTTTGTATTAAAACCTTTCGTGGTTCTTAAGAAACATACAAAAAAATTAGCCGAATTGGTCCAGCATTATATAGATTATAGCGATCACTGAATACTGAGCAGCTTATAATTATTATACGATAATCTTTTTTATGTCCTGATGTTACAAGTCATCCTGAACTACCTCTTTAAATGCAATTTACACTCTAATTCTTGCTGGATCGATCGACTATCGATACGTCCAATTAATTAATTAGTTTGATTTTAATTGTATTCAACCCCTTTTAACGTCCCACTGGTTGGCATGATTCTACTTTATATCGGAGGGCGGATGACCAAGTGGAGCTTGGCGGAATTCACATATATTTCGAAAACTGGCTAGGTTCTTTTAGATATACGTACAAAATTCATCACGGTAGGAAAGGAACATCCTTCAAGTAGTAATAATTTTAAATATGATTCGCACGTGTAAAATATTAAAGGTTTCGAGACTCAGGATTGGAACCAGCTTCTGTTGGTTTCTTAAGTTACCGCGTTATCACTGGGCTACCACTGCCTCATGATTTTAATGAATGACAGAAAAATTAGGTGTTATGTTGTATAACAGCTGAAATGCCATTTCATAATGTCGTAGGCAAGTAACGAGGTCCAAACATTTTTAGGTATACAAAATGGTCTAACTATAATTGTCGAATCAAAATCGAAAAACGTTATAAAACGTAGGAATTTTAAACATTATGATAAAAGATCACTTAAAGTATGAACTACCATTATTTTTCTTATTGCTTATTTTACATTTAAAGTTACTTACTTTTTAATTTTGGTTCAAGTGATAGGTACAAATTAGTAATGTGATGTGGCGGGAGAGACCGTAGTCATAGCCTTTAAAGTTACAATGTAGTTAAAATTTGCTTACGCTGTTAGAAATAAGGTACGGCGGGCAAAGAGCAACAACAACAAAGAACAACCCACCTAACAAAAAAGTTTATTTTTTATATAATTGTTATTTAGTATTAGAGATTAATAAGTAGATAATGAGACATTCGACATAATCTTCTAATTCGAAATATAATAGATAAGGTGTGTTTTATGTATGTTGGAAAACTTGTATGAAAGAATAGTCATTATTAGAGGTAGAAGCTTGAAACTTATTTTTTAGGCTGTTAATTCGATATAAATAAAGTAGCGGAACTTCCGCGTCTTCACTCGCACTCAAGCACGAGCACGAGTGAAGCGAGGGTGACTCGCTAGTAATACTTTTAATTTTACGAGTAATTATAATAATGGCTTAATAATTAGAATAGAATAAGCAATCTTCATAAGTGAAACGAGCGACGTTTGAAAACTTTGTTACATAATTTCCACAAAAAGTTTTATAATTTTCTTATTAAAACAGTTGGTCAATTTTATTATTACTATATACAACTACAGAACACATATCTAAAACAAATTTCAATTCTTGGAATGACTTAAAATATTTACTAAACGTTCTTAAATTCTAATAATATAACATGGGTCATTAAATAACCACAAAAGTTGACAGTTCCTGCCATAATAGACATAAATGTGGGTTATGCTTCATGAAAATGCTAGACGTAAATATTGCTGTTAGAAGTCCATTAATTAAACATTAAACATGTTCACTTCGCTTGCTGGAAAACCACGGCTACTTAATGAATGGCCATGTTGAGTATACTTTGTCATATTTTATCTTGACGTCATTACTAAGCTGAGAAGTTAAATTTAAATGCTAAGAGCGCGACATTACTTAATTAAGAAATGTTAACTTGAAGTTTAATTTGCTTTTCCATAAACTTTTGAAAAATGTTTGATATATTAAAAGATAGCTATTATTTTGTATATAGCAGTTGTTTTGTATCAAAAATAATTCTTTAAGTTAATGAAAGTTATAAACTTCATAATTAAAATTTAACGTATGATTAAATTAAACTTTTTTCACAAATATTTTACTCGATCAAGAATGCACGCGTGATTTCTAGTATGGAAAGTTAGTTTCTACGCTTTTATTTACGGCTACGCTTTTGTTTAGTTACGGTTTTCCGTTTAGTTTGCGGTTGGTTCTTGATGATATTAGTGCTATCATTAGCGTCTATAGAGCGGTAATCCAGCTGGGAGTAAAACAAAGAACCACGAGGCATACAGTGGACTGAGAGAGTAAACGCTTTGGTTGTCGTGCTCTGCTCCGGAATGTCTACTTTCGGGGCGTCGTAGCTACTTCATTAGACGAGCTCCATATATAGTCAAGAACAAGTAAAACATTATTTATTAAGTAGTTCAATTTATTTAGTTTTAACCAGAATTCATTATTAACTAATAATTTTGGTACAAAATTAAGAACTAGTGAATGCGGTAAAATTACTTTAATATATACCATCATTATTGAATACGAGCGACGCACCCTCGGTTCAAAGCAAATAAATACAGATGCATAAAAAGTGTATCCTTTAGTTAATTTTTTCTATTCCCATTCAAAGCACCATCACTCTTTTCCACACCTTAAGAAATATTTTCCGGCTATAACAAATTTCATCTAAATCAGTTTAGCTGATGCAACGCAACATTTTTTCAATTGCAAACTAAAAATCTGTGATTTCCATCAAATTGGCTTTTAAATATTTCATTACAAGCCACACAAGAGTCAGCCATTTTATTTTACGCAAAATTAAATTTCAACATGCACCCGCGTATATGTGGTAAGTATTGGTAATAATTATTATGCATATCGCGTGCTCCTCGAGCAAATGAATATAATTATATTATTTTTCGTCGGATCGAACCGTCGCTGCACTACTGAAATCCAGTTTAATCACAGGCTATTGAGGTTGTTCATTCAATTACTGGCTGCATTGCAAATGCATGTAAACCATAATATTATTTACATGTCTCATCAACTCTGTGTATACTATATATATCTATATGTTTGTTCGCAATTTACATTTGGGTAGTGCCAGCGGTACTCTTGTTGCCGCGAGAGTGGTGATTGCAACAATTGACTTTTAAATTAAATGTTCGCGTCCACAGTTTTCAACATCGTATTGTTGGGGAGACATGATACACGAATACCGGTTATTTATTTTCAAGCTCCTATAATACATAAGTGATCTGTTTACTGTAATTATGATGTGGAAAAGTCAAAAGTGTGATCTTACAAAGCTTTAATAGATTCACTCTAATAATGAAATATAAATTACATTTGTTGGTTAAAGTTTTTATCGGATAGAAAGTTATTCAAAAATCTTCTCAACTGGTATTAGCCTAATATTATTCAAGTATCCTCTGAATTTAATGATTCAACAGACGTTCAAGTTTTTATGCAAAGAAGGAAAAGTTTTTTTTTTTAATTTTGTTCTAGGAAATTATTGCTTAAATTACTGGTGGACCGTTTGATAGTGAATGAAGGCTAACATGTATTTTAGTCCTAAAGTTCGCCGGTTAACATGATTTTGGTGGTGCTTCTGGTATTTATCTGCTAGTTATATGCTTATTTAAGTATTCCTTTAATGAGATTGGGCGTGGGCAATAAATTAGTTTTATATATATCTTAATACATTAACACACTGCACACAACACCATACAATTCCAAGGTCGGTTACGAACTTTGTATTAAGGTAACCAGATAGTTCATACACTACACATACATTACTTTAAATTCTTATATTATTATATAAATATAACATAATATACCCTTGACCCTTGAAGTACAGGCATGAGTGCTCGTCACACAAATGAATGCCCCCAGACTGACTCGAAGCTGGCACAGGTGGCAGGGTCAGATAAAATTCAAAATTCTTGCCTTATTCACAGTATTTCTGTAAGTTTAACAATCAACTACTGTGGTATTCGTAGTTGTAATGAACAAAGGTATGTAATAGTATGTTTCTCTTTTACCTTTAATATTTTTTAACACTTGGAAAAAAAATTAAGTCATTCACTCCTTTGAAGCACCGTCAAAGCTTAACTAAAATAAGGGAACCATATTATGCCGACCTACAAATACGAGTATTACGCACACTGAGAAAATCTCAACTGTATTCATGTGAACAAAGCTCTGAATAACGCATTCGTATTTATACATAATATGTTATAAAAAATTAAAAGTCTTTGTGCATTGTAAAGTCGAACTTAAAGGATCAAATTACATGATTTTCTTCTTCTTTTTTCTTTCTTCCCAACATATTTCCTATTCGTTAACATACTCGTACATGTAACCCTAAGTAAACATTAAGCGAAAAGTGTGAACTTTAACAAGTGGATATCTAGTATCTACATAGAATTTTCGGTTAAGTATTTGCCCGTAATGCTTTACTAAGTATACAATATTCCCGCCACATCCTATTTCAGCGACAATCAAATTTCCAATGTATTGACTTATCCTTCAGTCACGACTAAGAAGTTTTTTGTATAATTATTTTTTGGCCTTGTTACGTACTATATTTGTACATGCTATCCACTAGTTTAGCTAAATTAAATTATTACTAGACTAGTCTTTCCCGAGGCTCCACTCGCGTTCTAAAGGCTGAAAATCTGAAATATTTTTATCGCGTTTTTGCGACATTTTTCATTGATGCTCCGCTCCTATTGGTCGTAGCGTGATGTAATATATCCTATAGCCTTCCTCGATAAACGGACTATCTAACACAAAAAGAATTTTTCAGTTTGGACAGTTATAGTTCCTGAGATTGTTAACCAAATGTCAGTGTTCAACAAACAAACAAATAAACAAACAAACTCTTCGGCCTTATAATATTAGTATACTGAATAAATATAATTACATATATATGTAGTGCTATAAACGGTCAGTACCTACTAAAGTTTCAATTCGGAACGCTACCATCACAGTATGTAGGCGTTTTAAGTGTGTACCTACTGCTAATCATTAAAGAGGTCCAGGCTACACCAGCATTATAAATTTTTTGATTTATATCATTAATAGATTTTGATGAAATTTGGTATGATGTGATATCTGATTATTCAGGCCAACATAAAGGATACTTTTCACTAAGGGAAAATATCATATTTCTGAAAAATCTATAATAACCTCTAAAATTTAAACCTAGGAAACTTAAGTTTTAGCAACTTTTTGTTATTTTAATATAAAGTATATTGGCTGCAAAAAAATATAACGACTAAAACGAGTGAGAAGTCGGAAGCGGTTAATTAGGAACGCCACAACTGCGACTCGGCGGTGGTCTGTAAAATAACCGTTGAAAATTTATAGAGGAAATTTTTATAAAGGCAAACATCAATCGCAAATGAACACCCTTTTTATACGTACACAGTAAACGGTTCCGTGGACAGTTCAGTGATGTGAACATTAATATGGGTGCTTTCACACGTCGGCGCGACTGAGCAATGCCTTTTTGCTTACATTACTGAGTGTTTATAGGGAAAAAAATGTACTTATATGTGAAAGGGATATAATGGAAAATTAACTGTACCCTTAATAATGTTCGTTAACAAACGTTTTACCCGAATAATTTCACTTTTCATTATTGAATAATTCTTGTTTATTACCTTATTCTTTTCACTTAGGAACTTATTGGCTCGAACATAAGTTCAACTAGATGTTATAAAACTTTATTAACTTATTAATTTTGCATCTTTATTAGGTTCTTAGTCTATACAAAAGGTAGAAATATCTTAAAATGCACTTTAAAGATTCGGATGCATAATTATAAGTAATAATTAACAAATTATTATGTATGTAAGGTAACATCCTAACTACTTAATTAAATCTCTCAGGTTACTTTGGAAAATGTTAGAGTTACTCGTATATTCTACTAACGCTATGTGATGGAATGTGAAAGCTTGTGAGAAGAGGGGATGGATTTGTGTTACTCTTTTACGCCAGAACACATAGCTCACTTTTTATACCGTAAAAATTCACGATTACTATACTTACATTCAAAGCTTTTTTATGGTAAAAAAGGGGGCAAACGGGCAGGAGGCTCACCTGATGGGAAGTGATCACCTCCGCCCATGGACTTCTGCAAGCCAGGCTTGCAGGTGCGTTGCCGGCCTTTCAGGAAAGGGAGGGAGGGAGGAGGTAGGGAAGAGGGATGAGGGAGGGAAGAGGGAGGGAGGGGGTGGCAAGAGCGATGGGGACTGGGCCTCCCCGACTCTCACTTACCGGACGAAACACGACAGCATAGCTGCCACTTCACGCCGGTCTTCTGTGAGAGAGTGGACTCCGCCGGTCTTCTGTGACTATACGGGGCGTGCCGGCCCATTCGGCTGCTACCCGAAGGTAGCAAGCATGGCACTACCAATTTCAAAATAGTTAGGTAATAAAGAACCCAGTGTGGTTTTAGTTTTATATTTTTAAGTAAAATGATGCTTATGCAAAATTAAAAGTATATGAATAGCGTTTTAACGGCTTTATTAAATTCTGCACTGTTAAGTTTCTTTGAAGGTATACTTCATATTTTTTTATCTATTCGTTTTATATGAAATCCTCTTCGTCGACAAAATTTAATATACTCGTAATTCAAAGTCTAAGAAGAATTCAGCTACCATACTATAGACTTTTGTTACTTGATAACTTGGGTAGGATCTTACTCAGGTGTTCAATGGGCAAAACATAACAAAAATCTCGCTCTCAGGATGGCTGTATCTCTTGACAAATAAATGAAAATCAAGACGATAAAGCTATATTAGTTATTATTTCTAGAATAGAAAATGTATAACAGTGCTATTAATTGAAATTTTAAGTCTTAATTAATCTATTATGATATTTTATTATTCAAAATATATCAAAATGATTACAGAAAGAGTTTCCTTACCTATTAAGTATCTAACATCCATTGATTCTAGATACTCCTTGAAATTGATTTTCGAATTTTGGTTTTTTAATTATTGTTATTATTTTTTTATAAGTACATACTCGTATGTATATATATATATATATATATATATATATATACTATGATTAATAATGACACAAATTGAATTATCAAATTTGAAGTTTCAATCTGATGTGAGCGGGGTAACGACATTGCCTATTTTATACTGATAAGTTGAGAAGCGAGCGCGCTAGCAACCCAACTAAGCTTTGGCCGACTAAAGTCTGTTGGCTGCGGAGGCGCTTTAGGTTTCAAAATAGTTTCTCTACTATACATAGGTACTATTGAGCACGAAAGACATGTGGCTTTAATATAACTGAGCTTATCCGATATAAATGAGAGTACTGAAAATGTTTCTGGTACATATAGCATATTATAATATAATACCCACTACGAAAATTTAATTGCGCTCCAGTAAGACTTGATGGTCCTGGGTATAAATCCCTGGTAACTGTTTCCTTTTTTAGTTTGTAATTATTTTCTAGATTGCGCTAAGGCGTTTCAGTGATACTGAAAAACTGCAGTAAGTCACGGTTCATTAAAATAATTCTTTAAACCAGTATTTTAAGTGCATTTTATTTCAAGTTTATTACTTGCTTGCCAGCAAGCGACTTTAAGTTCTGTTTTCAAGAAAGTAGCACAATAACAAGTTAAGATAACGTGACAAAATTTATTGTCCAACAAAATTTTGAAACAACGACATTTTGACCATTACATTACTTAACCATCTTACGAGTACTAGATAGATTATTTGCTATTAGATAAATTTTAAAGCTGTGAATCAATGCAATATATATGCGTGAAAACTAGAAACAAATTAATGTATTCGTAGTCATAAAGACTATAGGCGTATTCTCGTAGAACGTTCACGTAACTACAGCAGGAAACGCGGACGAACTATATGCAACTAAGTAGCCTCCAGATTTAGGCTTATCATTTTTTTATTCTATTATTTTGTATAATAGTTGGAAACGAGTATACCGGTTAGAAAAGGTAGTCAAACCTGGCAGATTTTGTAAAATACAGTAGAATATGGTAGCCTTTCCTATCTTTATTTTAATATTTTGATACCTACATATTATGTATTGTGTGTTTGTGTACTATTAATGTTGAAGCCTGACAGTGACTTTGATTTTTCTATAAATAGAATAGGTACTGTTCTCAACAAGCTTTCGTTTTACAATCATTAATATCAAATCTTCAGTTGTAAAATGACGAATAAACGTATGATTATGACATATGATTGAAATATATTATTTATTATGCTTACATTTACACGTGTTATCTGTAATGAAAGCTTAGGATTTATGGTTACCTCACGGCTGCGGATAATCTGCACGGATTTTGGAGCCTTACACAGAATTAAAGGAGGGATTAAGCGTTGAAAGGAAGTTCTCCTAGCAAAAGGAAGCGAGTTGAAGGAAAGTTTATTTTATTGATGCTGTATCCCTCGGTGGAAATGCTAGGAAACAAAATTATTTTAATTTAACCAATTAAACATTGTGTTTTACAAAGTTATTCTTCGCTTAAACGGCTTAAATTTAGTTGTTTTATATTTTTAACTGACGGTTGCTTAAAATGTAAGTTTTAGGAAAGCTACATATTCAGTATCCATATAGTCAAATATATCATCATTTCTATCATGATAATGATTTTATAAATATAACTTTTTCAGATTTTGTATTGGATTTATTTTTATTTTCGGTTTCCGACGTTTTGAATGCTTTACAGCGATTATGATCACAAGAGAGACTAAAATCAAGGTTTTTGACGTCTCAGAGGTTTATTATACTTGTTACAGACAGTGCCTACCCACAATTTACAAAAAAATTACAAAACGGCACCAAAGTAGGTACTTTACAAAGTGATTTATTTTAATTCTAACCATTTTAATTTAAAAAGTATTAGGCTTACATAAATGTGGCAATATTATTAAGTAATTATTAAGGTAGTTTCATTTATAATTTTAAATATTAGCGTAAACCCTAATTATAACGATAGTGATTGTTATTATTTTATGATATTAACGCGAGCAAAGCCGCAGTTTCGCTAGTAAATTTATACAATAACTTGGCAAATTATATACTAAAACCTTCTTCGAGAATCACTATATCCATTGGTAAAGACAGCATGAAAATCGGTGCAGTAGTATTGAAGTTTATCACGAACACACAGGCAGACAGACAGACAGACGCAGCCAAGTACTCTGTTTTATAATATACTGATTAATATTTTTGGATTAATTAATAATAAAAGTAAAAATTTTAATGAGTTTTATTGCAAAAAAGTTAAGACAATTCCTCAGATTTAATGATGGATGGTATATTTATTGCATTTTTCTATATCTGAGAAAATCGGTATAATGTTTGTTTCATGGTTACCAGTTACAATTCTCATTGTTTCCTTAGCATAAAAATAATCATTTAATATATGGATGACTTAAAAAATGCCTATCAGTAGTTGTACTTTAAGGATAAATAAAAAAGAAATACAAAACACGATGCGTACAAGAGGATCATTGCGCGTATCATTCTATGTCATAAACGAATACGAGTGAAATATAAAAAAATGCTTTCCTAGGCCATAAATAGTATTTTATTCGGCATTTTATCTGCGTTATATTTTTATAACATTAAATTAACAATTCTTCAATATAAATGTATATACACACACACACACACACACACACACACACACACACACACACACACACACACACACACACACACACACACACACACACACACATATATATATATATATATATATATATATATATATATATATATATATATATATATAATGGTGAATAAAACAGTATTATATTTTAGTAGAATATTCAAAGTAAAGCAAGGATTTGAGTTTAGTACGTTACATATAATAAAATTCTAACTTAGTCGAATTTGTACATAGAACTGGACGGATTCGGATGAAATTTGGTATGATATCAGACGAGACGACACGTTTGGCGCAGTTGGTAATGACCCTACTTTCTGCGCCTGCGGTCGCGGGTTCCAGTCCCGCTGGGGGCATTCATTTGTTCAGCACGAATGTTTGTTCTCCATTCATGGGTGTTAATATTTATATTATGTATGTATTTAAAGTTTATATGTGTAGTATATTAACTATCTGGTATCCGTAATACAAGCCTCGTAGCTTACCACGGAACTAGATGGCGCTGTTGTAAAAATGTCCCAACATAATTAGTATGATAGTTGGCTCAAGTAACCGTTACAAACTGGCTTTAAAACATCACATGGTATGTGAAATGTAAGAAATTGGTTTCCAGTCTTTAGAACGCGGGCGGAGCCGCAGGAATAGATTAAATTTCTATTATTCTATGTAGAAATGTAAAATTTGTTAACGAATAAATAAGATACATAAGAAAACTCTCGACCGCGACGTCCGAGTTATCTGCGTTTTGTGTCGGCAGAAATGAGCTTTTATATGATTTTTTTATTATTTCGATTATATTTTTTAACCAAAAATAGTAATAAGTTAAATCGGATAAGGTACGTTACGAAATCGGTAAAAAATGTGGCTGGTCTGGTTATATACCTGTCATTTTTTTGAGTATCTTCTTCGTTAGGTACCTACTCCTCAACTTGAGCAAATAGAAAATGTACGTGTTAGTAAGTTAAGTACTTAAGTACTTTAGTGACACTATTCTATTAATTCGCATTAAATAATATTGGATTAGCATGAAATCTATTCATCATCATTATTGGTAATAGTTTAGCAAACCGACAAATAGCTAATACCTTATTGATTGATTTAACTTATCGAGTCATCTATTATACTATAATATGTATGTATGCCTTCGTATCCTAATGATAAGTATATTGAAACAAAACTACAAATCATTGTGTAAGAAAATATATTTTCTTGATTACGTTTTTGCCCAATAGTACGTCATCCTTATGACTTGCTCATTCCTCTAACCTTCCATTGGTGTGTTGATGTGGTCTGTTTTAGTAGACCGGTCATGAAAGATTCGTAAAAAAGATGATTCGTAAGAAAGATGTCGTATTTGAGTGTATAAGTGATCCTGCTTGGCCCCAATAAGAAGGGGAGGTTATGTTGGGTAGTTCTCGCTTTTCTAACCGTTGAGCTCCACTTAACCACCTGTAACCTACAAGTGTTATTCGTAAATGCATTTAATAAATCTAATGCGATATATAATATATGTGCGTAAATAGATAGAATCATTTATTTTGTCTAAATAAATATAAATAATTTTCTTATCTAACAGTAGCTTTAGTTTAGTTTACATTGTTGTAGAATGTAATTCTATTCTATCTGTATCCATACTCTTGGTACGAAACGAAGTAGTATTTACTAAGAAATAAATTGTGCAAAAATACAATGTATAGTTCGAATTATATGACGAGAAATGGGCTAAAGTAATTGCTTTAAATATATGGAAAGTTTTATAGTTACATCGACCGTACTCTTAACAATAAACTTAGGTATATGCTGTTCGCTACAGACCAATTGAAATCGTCTTGACCGAATCTTGAGAACTAATTTATTTATACCTTTCATTTATTCTTTTAAAACCTGTTTAAAATAACATTAATTCAATTGTACTAATTAATTTAAAAGTGTTCAAAGTATATGTAGATTTCGTTTTCTTATATATTAAATAAAAATATGTACCTACTATACGTAAAAATAATAATAATATCGAAAACTCTCACAAACAAAAGAATCGCACAAAAAATACAGTGATAGGAAAATATACGTACATGAGGCGGCCTTATTGTTAAACAGTGATTTTTTTCATGTAACCCTTAGGTGATATACGAGTAGCAAAGTGTGAAGTGAAAGAGGTGTGAAAACCAGAGTTATGAGAAATATAAATAGAAAAAACTTTTATGATTAAAAATAAATATCCCCCATCCATTTTCCATCATCGGACAACTCGAGGAACGGCTGGCGACGTGGACATTCCACCCGTCCGGACGAAGCATTTGGCTTCCTCATTTATTATGCTAAGGATTGGAACAACCTGCCTGCGTCAGTGTTTCCGTCCGATTACAATATGGGAGTCTTCAATGCAAGAGTGAATAGGTGGCTACTGAATTAGTGCGACTTACCATCTACTACTGTCCTACTTCTTACGATCCGGTGGAACGTAGTCGAGCACTAATTCAGAATGGAATAAAAAATATATATGGTATTTTTTATTATGTAGTAACAATAAATATTGGTAATATTATGGTAAAACGAGTATTTAGTAAATTAATAATATCAATTCAATTATGAAATGTAAAATGTATTTAAATTTATTACAGCAAGTATTTTAAAGACTATTTTTAGTTTTTATCATATTTTATCATTTTTTATAGCTTATGGAGCTTAAGAGTAAAAGTTTTAGTAGCCTGAAGTAACGTTGTTTACATGATATTATGTTACTGAGTATAGTAGGTACACATACTATAACTTTTACTAGAATTGCCAGCGGCTTCGCCCTTGAGTTGATAATCGTATAATCAGAATATCTTATCTTTACATTTCAAAAACATGGACTTTCATATAAACTCCCTTAATTTAATAGAAGAGTTTTCCAATTTGTGAGTGGAGTTTCTCTTTAAACACATAATAATTATATTAATTAATTATTTTTTTCAGCTCTTTATAGCTTATATATTAACTATTTTATATAGTTAGGCTCTTATCTAATATTTTTTTTATTTTGTTTTAACTTTGCGAGAAAATAGCGCTAAAACAATATAAACTTCAACGTTTAGGGTTACAGATCTTTCGGTCTTCTGGGCGAATTCAGACTTGCACTTGGCCGATTTTTATTTCTGTTCAGTCAAGCCCATTCTTAATTATTAAGAAGGGAAAAAACGTAAAACAGAGGCAATTAAAAAAATTAGGACAACGAGTTTATTTACACTTATTTATAATTAATTTATTGTTGACGAAATTAATTTACTAAAACAGCAAGAAAAAATATATTTTTTTATTATGAACAGATTTACAATTAATAGAACATCGTACTAATGTAGTACTTAGACTAATGTAGTCCATAGACTACATTAGTTAAAAATTATATTGTAGTAATTGTATTGTAGTCAATATTCTCCAAGATTTTTTTTTCATAAATTAATGTTCGTTCCAATAGCTTATATAAAGGTAGTCAAAAAAGGTGGTATAAATATCATATAATCATATTGGTAACCTATTTCTAACAAAATGTACACGCGTTTAATTTTAAAGACATGTATTATCGATCCATTAATTGCAAAAGTCTATATCGCTGACAGAGATCTTATCACATTTTTAAATTTCATTTAAAGTTGTTCTTTTGGCGGTCATATTTTTTGCGCTTGCCACTAACGAGCAGCATGTCCAAACCACCTGTCTAATTACATTTCGACCGCTTTTTACTTCCTAGCGTAAAATTTTATTATGTTTTCTTTTCAAGAGACAAATGGTTTGAATATATTATAATTAACTCATTATCTAGGGCAAAAATTTACTTCTCTAATAATTCCATTGAACTCTATACATTGGACTACCCACGTAATGTTGGTGTATTAGCAACGTGTCTAGTATCCACGTATTAATAAATAACATGACATTGAAATTTCTATTCAAATTTCCTTTACTAAATACCTAGTATAAAACAAGTCGCTTCCCGATGTCTGTCTGTCTCTATGTATGCTAAGATCTTTAATTCAAGATGAAGGTTTTAGTATATAATTTGTCAAGTTTATGAATATATTTACTAGCGGAACCCACGTCTTCGCTTGCATTATATCTAGGGACGAAAACAAGCGAAGCGAGGGTGAGTCGCTAGTTATTTTATATTTCTGTAGCTAATGTCTCCATACAAAAAATGTCAATAAAAACTTTTTAATTAAAACCATTTTAATTAAAATCGGGAAGTTATTTGAATAACTCAGATAAAGTAAAAACACAGACTGTTTAATATTATATGCCGCAGGCATGTCCGACAAACAACAAATATTTGATCTCGACCCTACAGTCGATGTTAACATGGCCACTGCATCCTTGCAAAGCGTATCGTTATGTTTATTTTACTTTATATTGTATATTAAAAAAATAAGCTATATTATAGGTTAACTTTATACGCTCATTACTATTCAACTTAATTAAAAAAATACATATTTTTAAACATCACATACAACTTATGTCGTTTAATAAATAAACTTCTAGGAGTACAACAATGGTAGGAAAACAGAAAAATAGTTTAAATTTGCTTATACTTAGTCAAGTGCTTCAATATAACAGTTGAGATAAATGTATAATTCTAAGCAGTAATATCCTTGATATGATAGCATGTTTTGAGAATAGTACGGTAAATGTTATCAGATACAGTCAGTACAGGAATTAAACCAATTTGCGCCGGTCAATTTCAGAGGGTTACAATTCAATGGAAATTTTGATTTGATCTCGTATCTATTTACATAGCTATACTCGATGCAAGTTTATATTGTCCATATTGAAATAATAAACATTCCTGTTCATCATTGTGAAATGTTTTAAATGGAATTAATAGTAACATAATTTTAGGTAAATTTTGATATTTCAATTAGAACGTATTTATAATAATGCCATTGTATGTTTTAAATGATGGGAAGCAAAATCAAAATAAATCTTCAATAAATTTGAAATTAATTTATTTGTAAATTACAAATATTTGCGAGAAATCTGAGAAATGTCCATACATATTTATTTAAATGTTAATTAATATACCTACGTTGTGATTCATTACGTCTTCGAACAACTTGTATATCATTAAGAAATCGCTTACCATCGTCGTCGTCGTCACATATCGGTGTAGTGCACCTTTAACTAGTATTAGATACTAGTAGGTACGAGTATATCCCGTTCGGATGGCACCTCGACACAACCGAGGTCAGAAGATGTAGAACCAATAATTTAACGTATTCTCCGAGGTAACTTGTAAACACCATCAGCTTCGGGCTGTTGTTAAGTATTTCGTTACAGAAAAACATAGTAGCTTAGACACAATCCAGGAATAGAATACGTTTTTTTTTGTTTTTAAGCTACTACACCATTGAGGTAGTTAAGTCATGTAATAAAGTTGTAATGAAATACCATAAGCGATATGTTTGTGCAGGTAGAAGAAAAGTGCCTCCTCGAAAATGATTTACGGGAGAGATTGTACGCGAAGTAAGAGACAGTCACACGTCGTACGTTACAGATAATACGCGTAAAGACAAATGTGAGCGGCGTGGACCTGACGCAAGATTGTAAAAATAAATAAAGGGATGCTGACGTCTTTAACCGTGAGCATACCCTGAAATGGTTTGCTATCATTTAACATAAAATGTTTCATAACATCTTATATGTGACATACATACTATGACGCGCATTAGAAACGTGTTATTTTATCTTCGTCCAAACTTTTACGAATTAATTACAAATAGTTTTAATTTTAGAGCATTAATAGAAAGAGAGATTTACATTTCAAGCATAATAAGTTGGTAAACAGAAAATATGTCTAAATACTAAATTTTCATTATTCACTCTACTTTAATTTTTAAACACTTATAAGAATCTACAATGCAAAAGCCATTGAAACTTAAAGCATGTTTAGATTTATTTTGTTCTTTCAAATGTTATATTGATGTAGCAGCTTCCTTATAAATATTTTTAGCCAATTTCCAGCCCAGGTCAATATGAGAGGATTTCAAGTAGACGATGCACATTTGATGATGTCTGTTCAATTCCGCTGCTATTCACGCAATTGTATTCGATCTACAACTAGAAAAATCCTAGTTTATTTTATTTTCAATTAGCTTGTGAATACAGCTTCGTTAGTGTAAGCTCTTTTACCATGAAACCAGAAAACATTTCATGTTTGTAGCATTCAAATACTGTAAACGGAATCGTATAATAAAATTAATGACGGTGTAGATAGTTCTTTGAAATGCATCAAGAAATAATACAAACAGTAGTACAATGAATCTAGTATTACAATGAAGGAAACTTTTTAGAATTCACAAGATCTTATTACTATTATTACTATAAAAATAAATTTTATAATTTGCGTAAGTAGTATAAAATAATTAATTCCTTAAAGTATTCATTATGTTAAAATATAATTATGATTTTAGATTTTCTAAGTGATTAGGCATTTAATCTCTCAACAAAATAGAATTGGTTGAAAACATCTATATCGATTGACTTACAAACAAGTATCCTTAGTTCAACGCTACAGATATAATATTTTCAATTATAAAGGATCAATTTTGAAGAAAGCTATAACAGATTAAAATGGATTAAAATGTTATTTTACAGTTAAGCCGTAACAATCGGCTCCTTTGATACATTTAAGTTCCTTAGGAGAAGAAACCTTTTATCTGAATTCGAGTTCTTTTTATTTTATACCTACTTACTATTTCCTTGAGAACTGACAACTGATATATGTGCTATACATTAGCGGCAAGGCTTGGTGTAAATTCTATGGTTAAAATTCATTGTAAATGTATTTGCTTGCACATTTTATTCAAATTCGAAATTATATTTAGATTTTCAATATTTAAGCATTACTTATGTACTCGTACATCATAATTTACTTTATTTTACTGTATATATATGTATGAGGTATAATATCATTAATCGGTAATTAACCTTAACAGAAGATTATAGACTATTATATATATTCTTATATAACGATACACTCATTAGTAGTAAACAATGCAAACTTTTACAAAGCTTACATAAAAGCAATGATTCACGTGTTCTTTAGACAAATCACCTTTTTTAGACGAGTCAAATACGTCGTAGAGTTTTCGACATCTAATAAAATTTATGAAATCAAAGGGAACAACACTGATATAGTAATAAATAAGGCAAAACCAATAGACAATAGTAGAGGCAAAGATTTTACTTGCAGTTGTGGTGCAGAGAGCTGCTCCTGTGCCCGTTATATGGCTGAGGGCTCAACATGAAGGTGGACGTGGATGCCAGGGAAGTCAGTAGGTATAAATTTACATATTATAATCAATTTCTATTGACTATCGGGAAATAAACAGTACTTGACCAAATTATGTCGCACGTAGCAGTGGAATTAATTAATTCACTAATTAATTTCCTCTCTGTATTAACCTAACCGTATTCGATCAACCGTATTGAATTATCCTATCAATGAAACCCTTATTAATTTGAGTTTTCATTGTTATTAAATATTAGGTATATTAAATATCAGTAACTTATAAAATAAAATATATAAAAAAAGTTTTATCCACAACGTATATAATACTATATTATAAACTATTATAGCATACGTAATATTAATAATAGTCGTGAACAATATTATTAATGTACAAAACACTATTTGACTGACTGATGACTTTTATAAACAACATTTTTATACATTAAGTAACATTTTTCCATTTTAGGTAGGGATATCTAATATTTTTGAAAATATTATACTTTTAGCACTTCTGAATAGTGTAGCTTTTGAATAAGTAAAATATGTGGTGAAAAAAACTGCTATATATGCACGTAATAAACTAAACATAAATATATAAGTATAATGTATATTTATAATATTGCATAAGACGTACTTACTTTCAATTCCGATTCCAGAATTCAGAGAACGCAATAATATTTATTGTAAAATATCTATCTTCGTATTAAATTTACTAAGAATTCTTCATATTTCTTGTATAACATTCTACAAAATATTGAATATACGGTACAGCAAAAGGATGTTTTCTAGATACATCTCGTAGTCATGTAATGCTTCTGAGAAGCCTTCTTTAACATATTAAATGTTAAAGTGGTAGTGCCATGCTTGTTACCTTCGGGTAGCAACCGAATGGGCCGGCACGCCCCGTATAGTTCATTAGTACAACTCTCTCACAGAAGACCGGCGTGAAGTGGCAGCTATGCTGTCGCGTTTCGTCCGGTGAGTGAGAGTCCGGGAAGCCCACTCTCCTTCCCCTCCTCTCTCCCCCCCTTCCCTCTTCCCTTCATCCTCCGCCTTCGTTCCCCCTCCCCCCCACTTCCCTCCCTCCTCCATCCCTCCCTTTCCTGAAAGGCCGGCAACGCATCTGCAAGTCTGGCTTGCAGATGTCCATGGGCGGAGGTGATCACTTCCCATCAGGTGAGCCTCCTGCCCGTTTGCCCCCTTTTTACCATAAAAAAGTAGTCAATAGTATCGATACAAAAGTCAAATCACTATAATATAGTTTTAATTATTTTAATGGTCGATTTGTCTGTTTGTCATAGGGAAGACCATTATATACATATACCTATATTTGATAGACTAGATGTTTGGTATGGTGATAGTTATTACCGTTATTCGCATCAATACAGGATACTTTCAACGGACGAACATATCTTGTCGCTGAAACATTTTAACAAGGGTATTATATTATTATTTCTATGTGTTATTGTTATGGTAAATTTTTGTATTACATGTAAAAATTCTATTATCTTAATATATATATAAATTTTGTTATTAATTTGTTTTCAATTATTGTTAATTTTATGTTAATTAATTTTATATTTACTTCATATTGCTTGCTTCCAAATTCCACCTAATATATGTATAATTTAATTGTGGAAACTTGATTGGTCGATGTGTTATTTTTTAAGTTTTGTGTTTATAATACTACGTACAAAAATCAGATATATATACAAAAAATTCTACATTATTGTTTTAGGGTAATTATAAGGTAATGTATCATTATTACTACTTTATTTTCTACTACTTTTATTAGAGCAACTTGCTATCGATCAAAATGTAAATGAAACATTTTGACCCACACACCCATGAAATGGGTGATTCTGTTGCACTCAGTTGTTAGTTGTTAATTTTTGGTACTTTTTTTGGATAGTTTTAAAAAGTTGTAAGTTTATGCAATAAATAGTTTTTACTAAATAATCATTTTTATTACTAGATGAAGAGCAACTTAATCGAACTAATTATTGCGTTTTCCCTTAGGAACAAGAGATTTTTATTTTGTTTACTGGTTTTGATGCAGGGGTTATCAAGTTATGTATCTTTATTATGTTATGAAAACAGCAAAATTTTCGTCTAACTGACTTGCAGTTTGACTATAATTATAAAAACGTCATTTAATATACAAAACTAAAATCATATAAAATACCATTTAAACCAATTTTTTACGCTCGTCAAACTAATCTTGTCCTGACAATTACGAATACAACGAAAAGAAATCAGCCAAATCGAGCGTCGAGGTCGAGTCGCTCTCAAGTAGCGCCCCGTCATACAATAGATTTTTATAAAACCTTTCATCCCTCTGGATATACACTTACTTACTTTAACAGTTAGGTAAATATCTGAGATGACTTGAGTGTTAACATGAATGTTAAGTAAGAATCTTACCAATTTTCATAAAATTTCCAGACAGACAGTATTAGGATAGGAGATGTACCACTAAAATGTTATTATTTATGTATAGATGCGTCACAGCTGACCCGGCTAACTACGCACCGTCAGTCAGCTCAGTCGATTTTAATTTTGCGCGTCATGCCAACTGGCATAATTTAATACATAGATCTGATATAATAGGTATTACGCTTATCCAGGCGGGGAAAAAGATAACAAATCAAAAACCATGACAATCCGTCCAATGGCATACGAATATTAACCAATAGACCTTACACTATAGTGACTATACTTAACTCTTAATTTGACCAACCCTGAATGACGAACGTTGCTTTCCATTTATTATTTATTATTTCATTTAGGTAGGAAGGTCATTTTCAATCATATGGATTGATTTTTCAGAAAAATATTTTTTAAAACCGTTGCAATAAACGCACTATACAAACATAGTGCGTTTATTACATTTTTCATTGAATACATTTACTGACATTGCCATCGGCTCTAGCCTTGTTCAAACTCACAATGTTTGCAGTACCTATATGTAATATATATTTAATCGTGAACGAAAATTTGAATATAACGACAGGGGTTGGCGCTGTCACAAGGGCCCTTCTTCCTCCTTAATCTCTTTTTATTTGTTAATATTGCATTTTAATATTTAAATAATTCGAACATTAGCAATGATAACAAAACGTTACATCTGTTAAGGATATATTATATTAGTCCATTTTTTCATGAGCAGCAACAATTTTGTAGGTTACCGTTTAATTTTATTTATTAGGGAAACAAACAGTTATTTATAATACAGATATAATATGAGCTGTTAACTTTTCACTTAAAAAAAGTTTTATATATTTACTTCCCACTACCCAGTTATAATCTGTTTGTAGCTATTTTTTTAAAGATAAATTGAAATCGGGTCAACTATATGTTCCTATTTGCAAGGAAAATCCTTCAATCCCATGGGAAAATGTTAACCGTTTTGATAAATTTATTATTCGATCAAACATTAACACAAAGTAATAATCTTTGTGTATTTGAAATTACATTTTGTTACACACAGATTTTTGAACCTTGTAAAAATGAACATATTTGACTATTTGGTGGGCTAATATCTCTCATTAAAACGTAAGTTGCACCAGACGTACGGTGAGCTAAACTAATTTACGCAAATAATTAACTGCCTCCTTTCTAATGATATTAAGGTATACCTTTTATTTTATGTACGGTCAAATACAGTTGTGTTGTACTAGGACTTAGCTTGAGCCAAACACTATAAATTATTATAGTTGCTTGATGGCTTAAAATATAATATGAATTTAGTACCACGACTGGTTACAGCTTAATATGATAACTTGTATTGCAGATCATCTAATTAAGAAATTTTTAACTGTTATTCTGTGCTTATAAGAGTTAAATACTAATCAATTTTTAATTTAAAATATTAGATGATTTGTCTGTATTTTTTAGCATTTTGCAAAAATAAAAATAAATATATCCTATTCACTTGTACCATTACTATACTAACTCACTCACTCACTGCTTTAAATTAACCCAATAAAACTATATAATTTTTATGTCTTGCGTATACACTATACCTCAAAAGTGAAAATTTAAAAAATACACTTCATTTACTCTATTGTTTCAATTTTACTTTTATACTAAAATATTACAACAAAATTATTATAAACGATATTTTTTGTGATTAAATGCTACCAGCATTTTCAATGCCTGTAACAAAAAAATATTAAGAAATTCTAATTTGACAATGCTCTCAGATAATGACGGTGCTTATTTATGTTGGATTGCCAACGGACAAGGGAGGCGTTTAACGGTGCTTAATTCAATTCTGACCAGCTAAATTAATGTTGCAAATATATAAAATCTTCAATAAAGGCGATTACCATCATTATGTAAAGTGAAAAACACTTTCGAAAAATA
Source organism: Boloria selene (assembly GCA_905231865.2). NCBI lineage: Eukaryota > Metazoa > Arthropoda > Insecta > Lepidoptera > Nymphalidae > Boloria > Boloria selene. Next base: position 11,421,002 of record HG993131.1, read on the forward strand.
ATTATTGACATGTTTTTTTATGTTTCTAAGTAATGCGAGTAATATTTTAGTCCTTGCTAATATATAAATAAATCTAGCTAGATGCTAGATTCTAATATAAAATCTAGATTTTTCCAAATACATATGATATGTAATAGTTTATATAATCTTGTAGATGCTTTGTAAAATATACAAAAAAATTAAGATGGAAAATAACTAGTGAAAAATATGAATAATAAAATTTTTCCACCGTCTACTTTCACAGTGACTATTGCCACATCATCACGTCTGCATAAGTTTCATGAAAATAAGTTCACCTTAATTATTTTCTCGTATCGACATATTTTGTATTCCGTTTTTATATACATTCGTTCAAAAAGTTTTTTTTTATGTCATATAGAGATCAAGATGATATATAGTTACATTATTTTATATTTTTGCCCGCCTTCAGAATAACTATTTATGGCAATTCTACTTTTATAAGACACTAGCAGTACCCGCGGCTTCGCTCGCGATTTTTTAATCGCTACTAATCTTTATTCGATCACTCGCAATCAGATGATCTGTAGATTGCCTGAAAATTCTCAAAAATTACTCCAGCTATTTCAGAACCCATCGTTAATATACTCCTGAGCGGCGCGGCTACCTCTCCCGCTCTTGGCTCCCCGTCCCTCTCCACATTGCCCGCTGTGCTGCGCGTTATTTTATTATTATTATTTTTAAATTCGTAATAACATTTGAATGGAGTGTCCGATTTGTAATATCGTAAAAGTTATCTACTAACTCAGTGCGAAATTTGAAACTTGTAGCACAAAATATGAAAAAACTTATGAAGCCTTAACGCCATCTTAATCCGGCCCTATAGAAAAAAAACATTTTTAGCGTACTTTTACCAACAATTAACTACCTTCGTACCAAATATAAAGTTCGTAGCACAAAAGATGAAGACTTTCATACAAACTTGCTATGGCCCTAAGACCTCCTCGATTCGACCCGTCGCAATATTTGTTCTTTGCGGACGTCACCTAACTATTAACTACCTCCATGCTAAAATTAAAGTTTGTAATACAAAATAATGAGAGCCTGTCGCAAAATTCGTTCTTAGCGGATGTCTACTGACCACTCCTTATCTTTCCGTCAGATTTGAAGTTAGTAGCACAAAAGATAAAGGACTTACATAGAAACTTGCTACAGCACTTAGAACTCATTAATCCGGCTCTGTAGCAAAATCCGTTATTAGCGGATTTCTACTTAACTACAAAAACTACTTTCCTGCCAAAAAGTCTGTAGCGCAAAAAATTAAAAATTTCATACAAACTTGCGAGAGCCCTTGGACCTTCTTAATCCGGCCCTGTCGTCAAATTTGTTCGTAGCGGACGTTTACTAACAATTAACTACCTCTCTTCCAATTTTAAAGTTTGTAGCAGAAAAGATAGAGGAACATCATACAAACTTGCGAGACTCCCTAAACCACCTTAATCCGGCCCTGTTCAAAACCCTTTATAAAATCTTAGAGGTCTTTTACTTACAATAACTACCTCTCATTTAAAGTTTGTAGTACATAAGGTTAAGGAAGGACTTTCATACAAACTTGCGACAGCCCTTGCACTTTTCACTCCGGCCCTGTCGCAAAATCGTTCTTTGCGGATGTCTAATGATTATTAATTACCTCCCAGCTAAATTTTAAGTTTGTATTAAATTTTATGTTTGTGGCATACAAAAATTAAAAACTTTCACACAAACAAATAAGAGCCCTTAGACCACATAAATCTGTTCCAAAATACATTTTTAATGGATGTCTACTAACTATTAACTTCCTCTCTGTCAAATTTAAAGTATGTAGCACAAAAACTGAAGAATTTTCATACAAACTTGTGAGAGCCCTTAGACCTCCTTAATCAGGCCCTGATGCAAAATATGTTTTTAGCGAACGATCACAAACTATAAATTACCTCCTTATCAAATTTAAAGATTGTAGCACAAAAAATTAAGGCATTTCATACAAACTGGCGATAGCCCTTAGACCTCCTTAATTCGACCCTGTCACAAAATTCGTTCTTTGCGGGCATTCACTTACTATTAACTATCTCCCTGTCAAGTTTAAGGTTTGTAGCACAAAAAAAGAAGAAATTTCATACAAACATTGCTATAGCACGTCCAATTTTTATCATTCAAAGACCAAATATTATTATCTACATAAACTGTCGTTAGTGATGAAATAATTTATTTTTATAAGGATTGATAGCATGAGTAAAATAAACGCGTTTAAATGTAGTCCAAAAAAAATTCAATATTTTTAAATAAAAAAATGGTTGTTGTGCCTCACTCGACATAGATAGGTATAGTGTGTCGCGGACTTTTTTGTAGATATTTATAAGATCTACAATTAATTAGAACATTTTATGGTTCTATAGAAATCTTTTATAGTTTAGGCAGTGTAAGCAAAATAAGTAACTTTTCTGGTTGATTTTTTACACCTTGTGTCCGAAAAACCCAAATATCTTACGGAACCCTATTTTTTCCAAAATAAAATATAGCCTATGTTACTCGTGGATAATGTAGCTTTCGAATGGTGAAAGAATTTTTGAAATCGGTCCAGTAGTTTTTGAGCCTATTCAATACAAACAAACAAACAAACAAACAAACATACAAACAAAGTTTTCCTCTTTATAATATTAGTATAGATTAATATTATATTTTAAAGTATTTGAAAGATAGTACCTATTATATAAAAAGGATACTACATTTTTTATTATCGATGCGCAAATCTCAAACACTTTGAAAGTTCAGCCATCATAACAATTAATTCAAATATACTTTTTCTTCAAGAAAATTGCTGTAATTTTTTATGTAAGGGGTTCTCATGTGTATTGTTACTCTTACGCTCATCGGCTATCGCCTGGATGTCGGATAATTTCCTAAGATCGCGCGAAGTTATTTCCCTCGAGGCACGAATTGAAAACGAGCCTAAGTAATACATATTTTTTTTAGAGATTGACGTTTTAATAAATACATCACGAACTTTGTTTTTGTAAGGAATACTAAGAAGTACATATAAATAAAATTGAATTGTCTGTTTTTGATTTTAAATTATGAGCTTCTCATAAATGTATATCAAAGTATATACGGTACTTACATCAAAAATAAAATCTTCAAATTTTCGTCTGTCTTTCTGTTTGTTGCGGCTTAACTCTGTAACGGCTTGACTGGTTTTGAAAGGACTTTCATTCGCAGGTAGCTAATGTTATAAGGAGGTTAGGCTACTTAGGCTACTTTTATTTTATTTAAAATTATAAAAACCGTTTAATTTACTTCGACTGACCCAACGTAGCGTGCCGGGTTTGCTAGTAGGATAAAATAATACTTTCTTAACGTAATTATATAATCTGGAAATCTGATATCAGAAAAACCTTAAGAAAACCGTTTGCTATATGTTTGCGCTAATCCTGGGACTGGCTAAACTAATTTCACTGACAAGAAGTTCATTGGTGCATTGTTCAAGTACAGGTTGGATTGATTTAGACTACTTTTTATTTCGGGAAAGCAAGAAGGCTGCCACGGCGATAAAAGAAAATTGGATTAAAGAATTGGATGAATAATTATTACACGTGAGTAGAACTGGGAAAAAAAGTTTGTTTACAACTAATCAGTTATTACACTGAATACTATAGCATAGCCTTGCTGCAAATTATGTAAGTCATAACTATTGGTTACTAGCGACTTACCCTCGCTTCGCTCTGGTTCGTCCCTAGGTACCCCTTTAGTATAGGTTTTCTACAAACTTTGAATTTTTTTTATTGATTTTTTATTATTATTATTAAAACCTTCAGTGTGCCTTAAAGAACATATACAAAAAAAATTGGCGTATTGGTCTAGCTATTCTCGAGTTTTACGTTTAGCAACATTCATTTTTATTTGTATAGATTATTATAGTAACAGTTTTAAACGAAATTTTTTTGTAAAGCACCATACAAGGTTATTTGTATTGTATAAAAATATGAAGTCAATACATTTTAAAAATGGATGTGTTTAATGTTTATGAATATGAATATTTCCTATTTCTTGCCAAAATGTCGTAGTACCTACATGAAACTCATAAATTAATGTTAATAAGAAAAACTTCAAAATTTTAACTGAAAATCGTCAGTGCGACCTCAATTTCCACTCTTCTCGTACTTTGTTTCACGTATATAGTTTGAAATGAGTACATTTTTAGCTTAACATTATAATATACATATTTATTAAATAAGTTAAAAAAACCAGTCATAATTATAAATTTCTTTTCAAATACTGGGTGAACAAGAAAGCTTTATAAAATAACGAAGCCATAATTAAAACATAATATACATACAGTATACAAAAGTGGGTAAGTTGAGACTTGAGACTATAAAGCGATTAATAATAATCATTCTGTTATTATACGAGTACAACCTGTGAAATACAGCTCGGCTTTCTATTCAGTATGCAGCAAGTAAGATTATTATTATTGCAAGTCCGGGACTGAAGATGAATAAAATAGGGTTACGATAAATAAGGTTCGTATTGGGTTCCGTATACATAATATACTTTTGTTATACGTATGCTACATTTAATTATTATTTTTCTATATATTTTAAACGGCATGTTTAGTAATAATGTTGACGTAACTTTAATTTTTCTGGAAACTACTTAAAGCACTGGGATAAAATAGGTTTAATGAAATATACTACTTTCATACTCATAAACTAAGACTAGGTATAGAAAAATCTAGTCAATCACAAGAGCAATTGCCAATTTATAATAAAACTTATAGAGAATATACTAATAATATATTAAAAGCGTATAATATTCATATCTACACACCAGTTTGATTAAAAATCTTGTAAGTTTTCTAATAGTTCGAAACTTGAAGTTCGAATGCTTATTTTTTCATGAGTGCGCGCCAGCAGATGTTCTCAAACTTGCTTACATTCGTGCGAAGGGAAATATGAATTCAGCGTACGTGACCAGCGTGCAAGTACTACGAGCCACAGCTGAGTGCTAAGAATCTGATGGTGCAGTTTTGGAATCGAACATTGCTGTATAAACGCGAGAACTACAATAATATTTATGATAGTTATTCGTAGTATCTACAGACGTTTTTTTCTGAATTAAGCGTTATTAGAATAAAATATAAAACGTACGTTTACGTTTTGCTCTTACATCTACTATGTATGTAATGTATATTTTTGTATATATATATATATATATATATATATATATATATATATATATATATATATATATATATATATATATATATATATATATATATATTACATTTTTATGACGGTCAACTGTATTTTTTTAAAGGTTATGATAAAATATTGTAATGACGACAAAACTAATTTAACTTTAGGTCATTACTCAATCAGTATAAACAGCTTTATTAAAGATCGAAATGTAAATATTCGTCTTCTTAGTACACGTTCATTATTCCATGTCTATACTAATGTTATAAAGCAGAAGAATTTGTTTGTTTGTTTGGTCGAACGCGCTAATCTCAGGAACTACTGATCCGAATTAAAAAAATATTTTTGTGTTGGATAGTCCGTTTATCGAGGAAGGCTATTGGCTATGTTACTTCACACTATCACCAATAGAAGCGGAGCATAAATCAAAAATGTTACAAAAACGGGAAGAGCGTACCGTACCGTGCAACTCAGAAAGAATTTGGTTTCCCGTCCTTAGAACGCGTGCGAATCCGCGGGAAATGTTAGTATTCTATTAAATATTTTTCTAGAGCAAAAATCTGTTAAGTAACTATAAAATTGCATCATTACAAGGAAACAAGACTTGAACTTATAAACTTTTGGATCAGAGTGCATCTCGAGAAAGAAATAAGAAAAATATTGGTAAGTTTAATGAAGAATTATCTCAATGCAATAGAAGTTATGATTAACAGTGGAATTAATAAGATTTTTTATTTAAAATTCGCCATTTCTTAACTGAAAAAAAATATAAAAGATTGACAAATTGTCTTTATTATTGCACTGACTCCAACAATAACTAAGTAATTAATTTTTTTTTTCTTTTTAGTTTCGATTTGTAACGTTTTGAAGTCGGTTTTCATTTTTGTTAAAACATAATTTATACTATAAAACTATCAACCTAATGATAAACATAATGATAAAACGATAACATTTTGAGTATCTTTGATTTGGTGTACACATGTATAATCAAATTCCACAGTCGTTTAAAAATTTAAATCTAAAATTAAAAAAAATAAATCAATATAGCTTATTACACCATAACGGAATATTTTGTAGATGTAAAATTGTGTGGGGATTAATGTCTGATTGGATGTCACGTAGAATAAATAGTTAATTATTGTATTGCAATATTGTAATAGTAATGTAATCTACTGAGCAAAATTGCCCTCTCACAAATTCTCTATTTTAACTATGTCTAAACTAGTCACTTTTGATTTTAATCTTTTAATGCTAACATGTCTTTTAAGCTTTGAATCTAACTTTTAACAGAGAAGATATTTAAAAAATGAAAGACTGTAATTATTACATTTCAAGGTGAAATGCTACTGTAGAGAATGATTTATTTACACAAAAAAACATTTAAATAAAATATAGATACCTAGTACTAAGTACAAGAAATACGCTCCTCTATGTGAATCTGATTCGCTGTTCGTTTAGGTTCCTTTGTGTGGAGTATACATTGTAATACTTAAATTTTTCTACTAACCATTTTCTTAAAAAATAGTAACAAGGAATACATTGCAAAGGAAAGAAAGCATTGGTATTTTGAAAAAAATCACATTTTTATTAATTTTCTTCTTTTATTAAGTTAGACAAGTTATTTTGGTATAATTCGCAGCAATAATTCGATTGAAAATAATTTTAACATTATAGAAATATCTTATTTTTATTAAATGAAATCGTCCGTTAAACACTTTGAACTACGAAGTTAGCTTGTAAAAGATAAGCAAGACTTGCAAAGTTGGCATTGCTTTGTCGTTTAAATAACACTGACCACAAGCGATCCATTCCATTCAGAAAATGGAGAGCGTGCCAAGCAGAACGAGGAGCTCTAAAATGTGACCAAACTACAGGAAAGTAACAACTACCTCTATTAATTTTTTTTTTCAATTTAATTTCTATAATACACATTTTTATTAGTATCAAACAACAAATTTTTATTCGTATCAATTCCATTCAATTTTCTTGATTGTTATTTCAAAGCGAGCCCCTTGAGATTACTTCTCAATTGTAACCTAGAATGGAGAAGTGTTTATTATTCGACTTCTGTTACTCTTCTGTATAGTATTGTGCAATCTGTACCGTTACTGACTTTAGCCACATTTTTCGGTTGATAAGGTTATTTACAAATTTTTATTCTACGCCCTTGAACAGCCTGATATTTTAAAAAAATATTGGCCGCCTCGAGACGCCAGGCAAATGCGAAACATTTAGATATTATGTTAATATTAGAATAAGTATAAAAAATTGTAACTGGGTCGGTAAATGAAATACTTTTTCTAAATCTTATGAAAATTATTATTATTATGCCGGTATATGTAACTAGGAGATGATTTTATATATAATAAAAAGCCTGCTTTTTGTCAGCAAAATTAGTTATAGTAAGTACTCGAAGTTTTACAAACAGCACCAAGAGAAGCCCAAATGCCATGGTTCAAAATCTGAATCTTACACCTCTGATATTCTCATTTATGAATCGTTTTCAACATCATTTTCACTTATCGTAAGGCAAAGGAATTTGTTTTGAAGAAACCTGCATGCCGGAGAAAACCTAGCAAGTGAAACATATCTGAAGTTCACCATCATAGTTAAGCCTAATCTTTCTCGAATAAATAGACCTCGCCTGATGTTAAGAACCTGTAAACATTCGTGCATGTGCCTCGGCTTTATCAGCATGTTTATAAATTTTAATTTTTCTTAATTGCCTGAACAATTTCACCGAAAAAGAAGCAGACTTAATTGAAATTAATTTACTAAGTTAAGCACCTATTTACATAAGGCTATTGTCTGTAACAACAGTTTAATGACGACTTCCTTTACATGTATAAGGATTAAGGATACAAGTGGTTACCGCTCCTGAGAATTTTCGTAACAGGCTTATATCTCATGGGAAACCCTTGAAATATTGGGTTAAACGGAGCCTGTATTATTCTCTCTATAAAGGCATAATATATGTAAGAAGTCATATCGATCGAAATAGTTTTTGATGGAAATAGTACAAAAAACGTATTAACACAAGCTTTTACATTAAAACTATTAGTGAAAATACAGAAATTAAGGCTGTCAAAATTGTAATTGAAAAAAAATATTTTCATCATGATTTTCAATGATTTCCAATAATTATTTTTTTCCATATACATTTTGTTTCCTTTTTGCAACCTCACAGTCAAGCTAGTCTTTATTACAAAATTCATTTAACTCCTGTCCTATATATCTCCCTCGCGATCTTTCCACTCAAGTGGAACCTTTTATGAAGCAAAGATTCAACTTAAAAAAGAATGGTAAAATTTTTTATTGCTATTACTACGCTTTCAGTTTTCCAATACACTGATCCCGTTATCCTTAACATTTCATCGAGCTATGTAATAAACACGATTGCTATATCAGGGAACGCCTCACTTCAAATTGAAACTACGGGGTGAAAATATACTTTAAATGGAGCCCGAAGGGTTGCTTTTGAAAGGTTTTTCCAATATCCAAATTCATATCATTATGACCACCGATTCTCTATATATATAAAGTAACAAAAATATTTTTAAGAAAATACTGCGAAATTACATGCTTACTTAACTAGTGATTTACGCTACCTTCGCTTGGATACTTCTTGCTCTTCGCTCTTTTTTTAAATAGTCTATATGATACCTTAGAACAAAGACTTATGCAAATGCAGATTTTTCTGTAGGCCTTGTTATAATTATCTCGCACATTGGTCTGATATATCTCTGAAGGCTTATAACATATAGATATATAAGTTTCATTACCGGCAAAAACTAAAAGAAAATATGCCAAAAATCAATTCGTTAAAGAATACGGTGTCACTCATACCTATGTACGTATGTTTCAACAAATTTATAGATTAATATTTGAACCTAAAATGAATACAACCTGTCATGAATAAATATTTAGACCCTTCAATCAATTTTAAAATGATTGAAAGGCATGGCATAGGGGATGCGTAAGCTTAACTCCATACTCGCATATGAACTCATTGTTTTGAAACCTGCTGTATGAAATCCGCTTATGAAAGCAGATAGGAAAAACTATTTGTCGTTTTTGAGCTACCGGCTTTGAATGACAATACTTTGATGATTAAAAGAATATCAATAAATTGACCAAACACATTAGCCCTTTGAGTCAACCAAAAAAGCATCAAGGATAATAATATGAAAACAATATTATGCTTTAGTCGATAATTTCATTATGTTATTCTATTTTTACTTTTTTAAGAATTACGAGTGTATGTATGTATACACCCGTCTTTAAAATAATGCTATGTTCCTTCGTCGCATTTTGAGCTTTTAGGTTCTTTTTTTGCTTCCGTATTTTTTTATATGTACTACCTATACAAGACCCTACACTACGGTGTAAATTTTAGGGTAGGCCCTAAAATTTGAAGGAGCACTACTTTACAATAAAATACCTGTACAGATAAAAAATGTACACTCATTTAATGCATTCAAAATCAAACTGACTGAACATATAACAGAACACTCACTTTAAAAAATAAGCCAATGTACAGCGGCCGTGTAGTTAACCATGAATATGTTATATTTTATACTACTTATATGTATTCTCATGTAAGCGACTTATGTATATATTGTCTTTTTGAGAATAAATGTATAAACCTATGCACTATGACTTCAGTTTGTGGAGAAAAAAAATTATGTTATGTTACATTCATACATAAAGTTCATTTTAATTTCAATATTATACAGTCTTTCTTCTTTGACCTCCATAGCTTTAGTTTGAATAATAAATAAATATCGTATTGATTTTTAAAGCAAAATACTATAAAACTAGTAAAAATATAAAAGTGGGTCAATATTGACGTCCAGGTGTCTAACATACCTGACTGCATCTGCGGTAGCGGCGAACTATATATTTATGTGCGAGTGTTCTTAATTTGCAATGTTAAACTTATTATGTATTTATAGTATGTTCTTACTCGTATCAGAAGGTAAAGTATATTATTAATTACATATATGATATATGTATGGGGATTTTTTGTGATTTAGTATTTAGATTTTAGTCTATAAACTTTTAGGCCCTTAAGTAAATTAAGCGGTTTTATAATTGTCTAATAAAATAAAAGTAGCCTAAATTACTCCTTATAACATCAGCTATTTGCGAGTGAAAAATCGGTCCAGCCGTTTCAGAGATAAACAGACAGACAAACGAAATTTTTGAAATTATATGCATTTAGTTAAAAGCTGTTAATTTGAAATCACAAATAGACTCTTCAATTTTATTTCTATGTACTGATATTGGATATTGCAAAACGGTCTCGCCTAGGTCAGCCGCGCTTAGTTTTAGAAGACAGCGCGTTACCACTGCGCTATCATAGCTTTTTTTATGTTGCTATTATTTATATACGTGGATTATTCTTTCTGCCCCACATGTCCAAAATTTTATCAGTCCTTCATATTACGAGTTTAAAATTTACTTACATTTTAATTCTATAACAAAATCAGTACCTGTGTATTTCTAAAGAAAACTCACTAAGGCTCTATTATTTCATTATGAAGTAATAGAACACGGTATTTTTCATCGAACCGATGGCTTCCGTGAGATACCTGCAGCTTGCGTATGTATAGACTAAAAGTGTCAGAGCGCACAAATACATAATTGTTTACGAATTTTATTATTTTTTGAATGATATCATTATTTTGTTTAAATAGTTAAAAAGGAATTATTCAGTTATCAATTAATGTAACTCTTAAACTTTGCGTCATCAAGAACGATAAAGGTATAAATATTTTATCTATCTATTTCGAACTTTAATCTGTTAGGGATTGTTTATTTACCTATAGATTGTGCAGGTCGCATATGACGTGAGTCTATTTTAACTTCATCTATGATACACTTTTCTCATTCATTTACATAATAAGATATTGTTAAAAAACAAGAATTGTTAAATTGTTTAAATCATCATCTTAATCGTTAAAATTTATTATCTTAAAAAATAAATAGGAAAAAGTAACCTATGTCCGAACAAACAAACCATACAATCGAAGATATATTGCGAAACTATCTGGAAGTCTTCTTTGTAGAGTCTATCCTATTACAATGGCGGTCATTGCGAAAGTTCTACACTACATGTCTGGGCTCCGAGAGTTTAAATTGGATGAAAAAAATGCATCATATCTTGTATTGTTTTGCAATATATATTTCAAGCTTAATTGTGTGTATATTAAAAGAAATCATTGCGATTTCTAAATGGCATATTTTAATATATTATGAATTTATTTTTACTTTAGTTTCAACGACGTTTTAAATTATTTATAGCAATCCATGATTAAACATTGATTTGTTGCCTGTGTTATTTATAGTGTTAAAAAATTCATTTACATGAATTAAATTAAACTTAAAAATATTAACTGACTTATTTTTAATAAAATGTATAATTATTACGTAAGTATTTTTATAATACAATTATTAATATGTCTAAATGTAAAATGAAGCTGCCTTTAAAATTCATTTTAGGTTTGCTATTTCTATCAAAAATCAGGAGAAACCACTTTTCACTCACTCGCCGTAGTTTCAAATTCCTAAAATTACAACATTTTTATATTATTTTACTCTTTTTTCTCAATTTAGAGATCGAGGATGTCACTAAGTTAAAATTTGATTTACCCATGAAGTAGGATGAAAAACCTATGTAAAATGAGAATTTTTAGTATTTTTCGTATTTAATTTCATTTTCATACAGCTAATAAAATATCCTATATTCTTAGTTTTTTGAGTGGTAAGATCGGCTTTCATTGTTAAAGCCAATTTTTACGCATCCTTTCTCATCGACAATCCCTTACATAAATAAGTTAAGGCAAACATCTAAATCTCTAGTTGAACAAAACACAGCAGCGAAATCACGCAGAAGTGTAGTACAATATTATATATATTATTATTATATAATATGGTATTTATATAGTCGGTAATATTCGACGATATTTATAGAGTTCATAAACAGTCATTTTAATTGAAAAACAAAAAACCTGACTGCGTTTCTGTGAAATTTGGAAATGAAAAACCCTAAAATATGTCGTGTTCTGATTCAAAATTTATACCCGGTGTTACACAATTAATACTAATCTAACGACACCTTTGAAGCTAACATCCATACAACGGTTCAGGCTGCAGAGCGCGCCAAACATAATATTTTGAATTTTGCGCAAAAAATCCGCCATTTTGTTTTTTATATATACCCAGTGTCAGTCTCACAGTAAATACGAATCTAACGACACCTCAAGATAAAATCCATCGAGCCGTTAAGGCCGCAGATTGTGCCAAACAATTATACATACATACATACTCTTGAAAAACATAAACCTTATATGGCGTAGTCGAGTAAATACAATGTACATCTAAAAGTAAAAGAAAGCAAACGTGAATCTTATTTACCTCCGTTTTGTATTTTCAATCTTTGTCGGGTCTTTTTATTATTCATTTTCAGTTTTTGTGTCTTGCATATTGTTGCCAAAACTTAAAATAGCATGACAAAATAAAAGAATGTTTACTTTAGTTTAGTTTAAAAATACACTAACGTTATTTTGTTATAAATTATGAACACCTTTAACTCAATATTTTTATGCGATAATTATGATTAAAATGTCGACTATTCAAATAATATCTATCGTAGAGAGACTGACGATAGTTTTAATCTAAAAAAAAATAATATATATAGTAGGTACTTACTTAGACTTGTTTTCTAAGTATTACATGGTTTAATATTAATTTTGTAGTATAGTACATTTCAAACATGCACTACGTAACTTAACTTTGTTGTGAATAGAAACTTACGGTGAACTTTCATCACTACTGGCGTTACAAAGTTTTATACACTAGATATTAGTTTTAGAAAATGAATATTATTAAAGTTCTTATAAAATTATAGCTCCGTGGTATAAAGATATACATTGCATTAGTCTTATCTCTAATGTATAAAATTTTCGTGTTTGTAATCAAACTCCTCCTAAACGGCTTGACCAAATTTTTTTTTGTGTACGTTTGGTAAAAACCGCGTTTGGACAAATAAATTAGTGATAGAATAGCTTTCAAATTTCTATTGTCTAATTATAAGGTTCATTAAAGGTCCAGACCGCACTGAGCAGGCTGACATACAGGAGACCCTTGTGATAACACTTTGCACCGGTAAATGTCGCATATCGACTATTTTTTGATAGGAATTTATTGATCAATTTATGTAAAAACCTAAAATTTCTATTTTTGATTTGATCTTATACGGTGTAGTCTATATGTAACCCATCGGAAAGCTATTCATATTGTATCGCTATTCACTAGTACGGTCTGTGTTTACCCTTGTCCAAAACACTATGTTAAGCTGAACATATAACAATAAGGAAGCAATTACATTTTACATTACGCAATATATTTCCAACTTTCATAATTGTTGTTTTAATTAACTTCTTAATTTGGCAATTTCCCAAAACAATAGTATGCAAATTGCTGATAAGAAGCTGCACTTTTAGAGAAACACTAGTTTATGACTTGGACCTTGCTGCTGTTTTGTAATAGTTTAAATACAAGCTGGAGTTGAAGACATTTCTAACCGACTTTAAAAAGTGATCTATATGTAAACTTACTAAATGACCCAACAGACAGTTTAGGTAGTGTGTTGATTGTAATTCAAAGTAATTGATTTCGTAACAAAATACAATTACTTTGAAACAAATACCATGAGACAAACTGAAAGGAACTAAGCACAAAAAAACATCAGTATTTTTTTAATTAGAATTAGCTCTAGTCTTTTCAGCCTTTTAGAAGAAGTTAACTGGCATGTGAAAGTTTGAATGTACAAAAGTAATATTTATAGTTTATTTCGTTCTAAAAATTCCTAAACCCAACTTCAGCGCTACTTACTGAGTCTAGTCTCTAGACCACAATCTCAATCTCAAAGAAGCACAAAAAATCATCAAAATCGGTTCAGACCCGAGAAGTTAAGTAGCATACATAATATTATGTATATAATATTTATACGTCTTATACTCGTATGTACGTATAATAAGAATAATTGTATACATATATTATATTATGCAAAATATATTTACATATAACTCGAAAACTCTGTCTATTTCTAACTTATTGTGACGATACTTTTTCTATTGAATATAATGGTTATATACAACAAAGCCATTTAAGAGAAAAACTTCGTTTCTAAGGAAATAACTACCTACTTTTAACTAAGTAATGGCCTATGTGGTTTTAATGATGTTAATACTAAAGTGACATGCATAATAAATACCCTTGTATCTACTACATATATACTTGACAATATTGTGTAAGGAATTTATTTTCTGGACTAGTAATGCATAATATTAAAAAAATATCTTTCTGAATACTAAACAAATGCTTGGTACACCAAAATTTTATAAAAGATTCATCACGTTGATACCAACTGTTTGAGGATGGCCAATATTGAAAAAAAATTGTATTACAGATTGTGTCAAGCACTTTTGATAAATTTATAAATAAATAACTTAGAGAGAAATTAGAAGTGATATTTTTGTGTAATCACAAAATTCTCTACTTTCCTGTATCTCGTCGGCGATGTTATCACAAGATGTCGCACATCCACCTAAGCATCTTTGTCTTCTGACCCTCTGATTTAAAATAACATTTTGTTTCTGTGGCATTCTATAACTGAATAGTTTGTTTTGGTCATAATTTACTTTATCACTTTTTGAAAATCTATCCACTCGCTTAAATGCATATGTTATACTTTCTCTTATATAGGTAATAGAAGAGTTAAATATTTTTCATGATACAAGATAAATACATTTATAGCCTTTAAACATCTACTTGTTTTATTCTCTAAGTTACCTACTACATATTGTATTTTATGTAAGCATTGTATTCCGTATTGTTTTTATTAAAAGGCATAGATTTTTTCTTACTAGAATTATTTAATCGTATACTTTATCGATAAAGTTGCATAACTCATATACATAATTCAGGACTAGTAAAGAAAAGGTATAACTAACAGTCGTACTTTTTTATGTACGCAATACTTTGGACAAAAATCTTTGTGTTGTCTTTACCCTCGCCTCGATTCAGATGATAATGTACATATTTAACAACATATTTTCTTTCGGTAATAAATATTAAGACAGTGGTAGCCCAGTGGTAACGGGCTCGTTGTATAACCAAGTGGTGCGGGTTCAAATCTAATATTTTCATTTGCGAATCTTTTCTATCATGATTACCACTTGTCTTACGGTAAAGGAAAACCTGTATGTCTTAGACAACCTAGCAAGTTTTCGAAAGACTAGTGAAGTTCGCCAACCCACACTAGGTCAACGCGGTGGACTGTAGGCTGATCCCCTTGTACTAAAGGGAGAGTAATCCTAGGCAAGGCTAAAAGTAATGTGAGAAAAATTATTACAATTTAGCTATGCGAGACAAATTAACATGAGATTATAGTCCTAAATGTGTGCTTTTCATACTTTCTTAATGTCATGGAAATGAAGTACATGACTGACGGCTTTACGTGTTTTTCAATAATGATTTGATTTGTTATTAAGTCCATTTGAGCACTTACGTCGATTCACAGAATACCAAATATGCATGTATCATTGATATAAACTATGAATTAAATTTAATTTACGAGTACATTTACGAGTATTTTGCACAGCTTCAAGGGAGAGTAGACGTTAGTATTTGATACGAATTTTAGCTTAATACCTCCACGCGTTGCTAAGAAAAAGGGTCTTGGGAGACAAACGGACAACAAAGTGATCCTATAAGGGTTCCGTTTTTTTCCTTTTGAGGTACGGAACCCTAAAAAGGTGTTAATTGTATGTATTGAGCCCTATTTTACATCCCACCGCTGGGCACGGGCCTCCCTTAAGTAGCGACAAGTGCTTCACCACGCTCGATAAGTGCGGCTTGGCGGACTTCACATGTCTTTCGAAAACTTGGTAGGTTCTTTCAGACACACAGGTTTCCTTACGATGTAAATTCTATATTGAAAACTAATTGTAATGAGTATTTTTTTATAAACTCTCAAGGCAGGTAAAATACCAAAAAAAGTAACTGTATATTCTAAATTATTTTAAATGGGAACGTTATTTGCTAACCTGTAGTACTTTCTAATATTAACGATCAATTAGCTCTATGAATATTGCATCGAAAATTCGTAAACACACCTGTTTCTCCCGTTAATAACATTGTTTGTCAGGCGAAGGTGAAACTACTGTCTAGACTATTTTAATAGCATATTATGTGGTTGATATAAGTGAGCAATAAATAAAGTTACCCCCATACTTAGAGATTATCTGAGCGTCTATATATTCTCAAATATATAGAGCAACATGACGACACGTTTGGTGCAGTTTGTACTTTCTTTCGCCTGCGGTCGCGGGTTCGAGTCCCGCTGGGACCATTCATTTGTTAAAATCGGATGTTGGTACTCCAGTTGTAGGTGTTTATATTTATAATATGTATTTATTTAATCTTATGTATGTAGTATGTACTATCTAGTATGCGTAACACAAGCTTCCTTTGTAGCTTACCTCGGAACTAGATGGCGCTGTGTGTAATACTGTCCCAACATATTTATTTATTTATTTAGAGCAACAAATGTTTTTATAAGAATTAATAGTCCTAAATCTAAAGAAACAGTATTGCTTAAAACTTTAAGAGGTAATACACCTATGAGTACCGTATAGACAAGACGAAGTTCCCTAATTACATTGAAAGTTCTTCGGCAGAAGGATTGATGCATTCAGCCTCGTTGCTTCATTTGTTTGAATAACATTATTATGTACTTACCTAAGTTGTAAATTGAGTATCGTCAAGTAAGTAAGATGTGCTTTCCTATTAACATACCATATACCTAGTAATTTTACACCAGTAAACTAAAAGACTACTATTTGAAATGTACCACGAATTGTCAACCTATTTAAGTTTCCGAATTTTCTCTACCATTCTAGAGCAGTTTAAAATGCATCTGCGCGAATGGTAACAGGGTCAATTGTTCGGTTTTTTGGCTTACGTGTGTTTTCAAAATGATGTTTTTTGTTTTTTCTTGTAGAACTAAGTTTTTTGTTTTAAAAATTTTAAAAATATTCACAAACGCTTTAAGAAATCGTTTACGAAATTATTAAAGTTATAGGGTATATATTAACATTAACGAAAGTACGATATCGAAGCGTATCTACAGAAGCTATGAAGTCTATTGACAGCTGTGTTACTTGTTTTCTGCTCCAGTTCGTACCAATTAAAATCTTATTATAAAATTTGCTCTCTCAGGCTCTGGGTTCTGCATGTTCTTTACTTGCACTTAACTAAGACCTTTTGCCAATCTTCACCTACTTAAGTTTATGTGAACATTTAACCTAAATATTTATACATATATACATATCAACAAAACTAAGTTGTCATTGCAATCATCATTTAATTCAAGTTTAATATGTCTTTGAGGTTATTACTTAGGATTTTCTTAATATTAAACGCGTCTCCATTATTAATTGAATCTAATTATTATATCGGGCACTCAGTATTAGTACCCATATACCAATATTATATATACCTAATTAAATATCTACTTGTATATGTACTTAATCACATATAATAAAATGAATGCCTTATCGAAAGCTTTCGTAGTTTTAATTTCGATTGTAAAGTTTTCAGGAAAGAAAATATTTTTCTCTTTCAATAAAAGTATAATAAAAGCTTCGTGGTTTTAGTTTTGTATGTATGATTAAGTTTTCTTACAAGTAGTAAAATATACGTCAGTAAAAATGGTGTAGATCTTTTATTATGAAACAACGATATTTAACTAATTTGTGCACTTTGCCAAATGCTGTTTGATCACTTTTATATAATCACACATAATTTTTTAATAATTATATAATAAGTATGCTTACTTGAAAAAACATGAATATGAATGAAATGAAAATAATATTTTATTACTTCTATACAAATATAATATTTCTACAAAAGCTTTTTAATACTACAAAATTACTAAGGATAACACGAGAGGAGAGTTTCTCCATTTTAATGGCGTCAGTTGCTTTTGTATGCACTAGATCCGGTTTTAAGTTACTGTGATTACTTATTCCTCGGACGACTTTATAGTACCTAGACTGACGCGTGTGATGTAACAACTTAAAACAAAATCCTTCAAGAATAATAATTTTATTTTTTTTAACTAAATTAATGTTATACAAATCGAATTGTGAACATTATGAAATAAAGTAAATGGAATAAGTTTGCTCCCGTTTTACATACACATAAGTAGTCTCTCTGTCCATCCGTCGGTTCGTGCACTTAGTTTTCGAGACCACTGGGCTAAACATGATCCTTTTTGTACAGCGCAGTAGCATATAAACAAAAATGAAGTGTTGTTCGTCGGGAAATGTATCATTTGAGAACGGGCGGACAGATTTGACTATTTTTAGATTCAGTTTGAATAAGGTTTTCAGAGGGACACATTGCATGGAAAATTGGGAATTGAGAGAAAAGTTTGCAGTCGAAAAGTTCGACAGCGAGAAATATACATAGTCAGTCAGTGTATCTAAAGTCTGGGTTATTTTATATGCAACTGAAAATTACTGAAATTAAACGCCTCGTTAAATACTATATTTATAGTGTATTATACAATATTGTATATGTAATGTATGTGTTTATAAAAGTTTTTATTAAAATATTCAGTTTGATCGTCAAAAATAATTTTCTGAGAGTAAATATATTATTAAGTGTTCCTTAAGACAAGATATTCATTTAAATTTTGTATCTTATTATTTGTAAATATTGAAAGTAAATTTTGAAATACGCTATCTTACTTTTAGTTTTTGCTAATTAAGATTATATATTAATATGTTTGTGTAAAATATAAAAAAATCATTAAAACCTTACTTTGAGTTAATTGGAGAGTTGAATTTTATTTTGCATGTATAATCGTATAATAATAACATGAATTTTAAGCGATTTAATAAATATTCAGGTGGTATAAATGTAATGAAATTACTATTTGTCATTTAATAACACTAAATTTATAAGCTTATTTTTTTTGATACATACATTACCAGAGACCAAAATCGACTGAAGGATAACTGTTTTCAAAATATATCATGTTCATTGTACAGTACTTATTTTTAGCTTAGAACACTAAGAAAAATAATTAAGTGTTTAAACAAAAACCACACCACTACGATCTGTATTTACAAGTTCGTTTAAGAGTTATATAAATTGCAGAAACGTTATGAATTGAATTGAATTAAACTCCTAAAACGTTTGTCGTGACATAGGAAAAGCGAATATAAGTCTTAGCACTACATAGATCGTAGAGGAACTCAACTTCTTCACGAAGTGAAGTTATATATTACGTAAGGAAGCTTTTAATGATATTAAATGTAACTTATATAGTTTCTTCCTATACAGATTAAATTAAAATAAAATATTTATTTAACCAAGGGTAATTTATTTTAATCGTAGACTTTTAAATTTTACATAATTACATAAAAATTCTACTTTAGAATAGAACCAGTCACTTCCGCCTTGATATACAAAACCAGTTAGCATTTTTTAAGCATTTTTGGTACAAAACGTATTATTACTTTAAATTTTACACTGACTTTTATTTTCATAGTCCAGAGATTTGTGTCCAGAGATAAATTCTTAGGATAACTATCTGCTTGAGAAAGTTGCTTGCGCCGTTTCCATCTTTGCTTGCTGCTTTACAGTACAAATAATTCTTTTTTATTCTAGGAAAATGTCTTTCAGTAAAGTGGATTCTGATGCAAAGTATTGAACAATTCGAAAACTTAAAAAATAATAGTTGGTTGTATTTTTACAAAAATATTATAGGCCTACTCGTATCTCAAAACCTCTGACTCGTTTACACGTAGTCCGTAATTATTTTCATGAACAATGAATACGCTTTAGCAAACGGTTCACAGAAAGCGTCCAAAAAGCTCGTATTGCCAAATTCAAAAACAAAATGTTGAAAACATTTGGGTGAAAACTAATAAAAATAATCTATACATATTATTAGGTATAGGTAGGTTCTTCTCAGGTCTGAGGCTTCTTCTTCCCAAACTAGTAGTTGAATCATGATGTTGGTAAATAATTTAATGTTACATAAAACATTTTGTTTTGAAATACACTTATTTTAAACTCTGGTTTAATTTCAGTAAAATATAATACTTAATTAATGCACATTATATACTACAGTATAAAATATGATTTTCATAAAATATCATTATAATAATTAAGTTCTAGTGAAAAAATTGTACACAAAACACATCACAGTAGCATGGAGTTAAATACTCAATGCTACTTTATAATATTTAGATAAACACTCAAATAAGAATTTAAAATTTAAATATTAACTAAAAAATAATATTTGAGTGAATATTATTGCTAACCTTATGATACAAGAGTATAACTGAAAATCCTCACATATTTCACACAAGTATACAAAACATTTTGGTATATGTAAAACTTTACAGGGGAAACAGATTTAACGTAGTGTCTGTTATTCGTCGCATTCTGCCCATTTTTCCGACGAAACATGTTAAAATGGTCATTGATATGGCATCTTTATTATTATTGCTATACTTTATTTATATTTTCAACGGTTTTTATATTCGCTATTATCTGAAGCAAGAGAAAAGTTATTTCGTCTAAGTGAAGAACCTGATCACTCGTTACGATGTTAACTTTGACAGACTTTGTTCTTGACAGTTTCACTAAGTTGGAAGTAATAGATATGAATGGTGTGCTAGTGATTTTTAAGAGTCTTTTTTGATAAATGTAATGGATCTACAAGTAACGCAGTATTAAGAACTTTAAACTTAGTTTGGTAAATAAAATTTACTTTTAAATATATAAGAATACAAAAAATATGGATAGTAGACGAGAAACTATAACAATTTAAATTAAAGTGCACCAAGTTGCTGCTTACCTAAAGTAAATGCATGAAGTTTAGGAATAAAAATAGAGAAGGTTATATGCAAGGCCGAATAAGGTCAACTTTAGTAACTAAGTTCCAACTTTGTCCGTTTTCTGTAGAATTTCAACGTTTTTGGAAACTTAAGTTTGAATAAAATAGTAAATTTAAATATTAAAAGTATAGATATTAGTAAAATACTTAGTATTAATATTACTAAGTGTACAGTAATTAATTCCATGAGGATTTCGAATGACAAAGGACAAACGGAACCAAAAAATTTGCTAATAAGTCCTTAGGAAATGATGGTAATGTCCATAGATATTTCCTCCGTAGTTCATAGTTTGACTATGCTTGATATACCACTTGAAATATAAATGAGATCCAATGATAAGTAACGTGACCATTTACAAGGCGTTTTCAAGCACGTAAGTTAAGACAAGTTTTGCCCGCGACATTATTTTTCTTTAAAATCTAAACATTAATAAAATTCTAAATCAGATGAATCTGTATATTACATAAATTTAAAAAGTTATTGAAAGTGTCATTATTATCGATACAGACACTAAATCTATAATTTTAAGATTTTTTGTCTATTTGTCTGTGACCGGATCATGAGAAAAATATATCTATAGCTGTACTAGTCATCCGTGTATATATAAAAGATACTATTTGAAATGTACACTACCTTAAATTATATGCAGAGACGATCCCGAGCGGAGTGAGGTAGAGCCGCTAGTATATCTATTTAAATCAAAATAAAATAAACAATCGTTATCTCATCTCGTTAAAGACTTTAAAGTCGAATGAATATTGTTGTGACAACGAAAGTATAAATTCACACTTGTTACAGCAAAACCTATAAAAGTGCAAGAGCTACTCGAAGCGTCGTATATATTTAACAAACCATAAATTATGCCCGTAAATGCATTCGTGAGAGTATATAAAAATGTCAGTAGGTTTCCCAACCCCTTTTTAATTATTTGCTACAACCTTAAGAGGTCCTCATTTACTTCCACATTAAAGTACTGTGGAAATTATAGTAGGGAAAGGTTAGTTCACTAACGTTATAAGGACAAAGAAATATACGTATAATTATATTATATAAAATAAGTATAACAGAGTCAAGTTTATATTAAGAAAAGGTCACAGTTTATTTAAACTGTTCGCCTAGTTATCCAAATTTGACCTAATATTGATTGTATTCTAATCTAAGGAAAAATATTATATGAATAGATTTTGTTATTTATTTTTTCTGAACCCGGTAACCACTGTTTTTACACTTTTCAAGCCATATTTGAACTACAAAATATTAAATAAACTTATACTTAGCCATATTTGAACAATAAAATATTAAATCTACAAAATATTTTTGCTTTCTGAATGTCCTTGATTTGTAATTAAAAAATTCAAATGTAATAAATTTCTAAATATTAAATATAAATATATTCGGACAATATTACAACAGAGCCTTCTAGTTCCGAGGTAAGTTACGAGGCTTGTGTTATGGAAACTAGATAATTGATATAATACTTCACATATACAAATTTTAAATACTTACATATTATAAATATAAACACCCATGACTGGAGTACAAACATTCGTTCTCTACAAATGAATGCCCCCCAGCGGGATTCGAACCTGCAACCGCTGGCGCACAGAGCAGGGTCACTACCAACTAAGCCAAACGTGTCGTCACAACATTTCATTTGAATAATTGTAACGTAATTAAATTATATTTCTTATATAATGCGAAATATCCAAAAGACAATAATGAAATCACATTTAAAACTATTTTTACCTAAGGACTCGTTGTGGTTCGTCCCTAAATACATTTAAACAATTAGTATATATATTTCTCAGAAATGTAATATGTTCTTGGTTTATTTCTACTGTAATGTGCATATGTTATATAAACGATCCTCTTCAATCATTGTATTTATTTGCTAAAAACTTTTATTTTTGTTGCGTAGATATAATCCTTTCTTAAGGAGGTTTGTACGAGGAATTAATATTCTCAAGTAAGATATACTAATATATAATGTCATTGTATAGTTTCTGTTCCTTATTAATCGTAACTAGTATGTTTATGAAGATGATAACATTATGATTAATGACACAATTCTTGCGTTGAGTTAGAATACTTCGGAAATCAGGTTACGTACCAAAAGTCTACATGATTCCAAGCAGCGAGCCGAACGCCGTAGCCTTCCTATAAGTACTGTGTAGTGTGTGGCCGACAACACTTCCCTATTAATTAGTTTTACCATCTCCATCCACCCTACATAACAAGTCCTTGCTACATGTACCTAGACCTGAGTAGTTGAGCCTAAGCTTTTACGTTTTAGGAGTCATTTAAATTTCTATCTAAGCAAACCCGTGACTTTAATGACAATATAACACTGACACCAGTACTATTAAACTAAATTAACACAATATATAGAGAAAAACTAAGTCCGATCACTTTGATACCTAATTCACTGAAATGTATAAAATATAAATTACTTAACAATTACTTTTTGCGAATACGAACTAATTTATGATAATTATATATTATATTAAAATATTTAATTGTAAACGACTAACAGAAACGTAAGTTATGGCTCTCTCTGCGCCTACAATCAAATAAAATCTCGATAGAATCAACATATTCCTATAAAAGCACTCGATTTCCTCATAAACCATACACGGAACGTGAACCAACATCGTCACGTAAAAGATTTTATGCGAGATATTGGGGAGCTAATTTGATTTCAATAAAAATAAATTATCAATGTATGTCAAAATAAGTCTATTTACTGCTTATAATGAAATCAGTCAATTGAATTTATTAAGGAGCGTCGAATAATAAGTATTTCCTGAATTTCTGCTCTCGACTATGTTATTTACCCGACGTACTGTATATATGAATACCAGAGTAATAATTTAGATTACGTCCATTCAATGAAAATAAATAGAAAATGTATACATTTACATTTGTGTTATTTTGTCTCAAAAATATTATTGAAATTATTAAATAACAAATAACAAATCAAAGTAAATAAGACAAATTAGGGCTATTCATAAATCCTGAATATTAATAAACAAAAAGTGTTTTTTTATCTTCGCCTTTGGATTGACTCTAATAGATCGCTGAGAATAACGAACATTTTACTTTATCTATAAATCTTGCAAGCACCAGCACATATTATGGCAACTTCCAATTTTACATTTCTTTTTGACATACCTACACTATCCGTTTTTGAAAAGGATATGAAATAAACTTTATGATTGTCTGCGATTTCTATAATATACTTAAGGGTATAGTATCTGAAATTAAAAAAAAACATGTCTCATTTCATTTCACCTTTATTACTGAAATTCTAAAGAAAAGTCTCGTGAGCGTATAAGTTTCCTGTGAGTTATAATTAGGTCGTAAAAGTTTTTGGAAAAAGGCTTAGTGAAAATGTGTTGATTTTACCAAATAACTCTAAGTGGAAATCGCGTTAAAAATTAGGAGGTCTACTAATGAGTCATAATTACTAATTCGTTTTAATAGACGTGATGGATTTTTTAAATACGAGGTCATAATATGAGGTTAAATTAGGATGTATAAGTACAAACACTACGACAATGGTGGGATGATTCTGTAAATCGGGGATACAAGGAATACCGGCACAAATTTGCTACCCGTAATAATCGTTTACAAGCATTTACCTAAACAATCTGTTGTAAGCCTTATTGTTAGACGGTGTTTTAACCGATTACAGAAAAGAGAATTTCATAGAATTTATTTATAATATTAAGCATTTTTAAGAATATACAATATATTTTTATGATATTAACTTCATAATAGTATACAGGAAAGTTATATACATTTTTATAAAATTAAGAGTGTAGTTATATATAACCTACTTGTATAATACTAGAAGATTATCGAACTATGTAATAATGCTGACCGTGCTTCATTTTTTTAATTGGACTTTGAACTGTCATCTTTTAGTTTTCATCAAAAACATACAGTGACAATGAAAAAAGATTCCTTCTTTGTAAAAAAAAATTAAATTACCTACCTACCTTGGTAATTTTGTACTTTTAGTAAATCTAAGATTTAATTAACGGTTCAGACTAACACATTTTGCTTCTAATGTTACTCATTCTATTTTAACCCTTTAAATCCGTCTGGCGTTGAGACAGTAAACTTCCAAAAAGCTTTATCTATACATCTATTAATACATATAAATAAAATTGAAGTGTCTGTTTTTAATTTCAAATTAAAAGATTTTCACTAAATGCGTACGAAAGTACGATACTAGACACACATGTCTGTCTGCCTGTTTTTTCCGGCTAATCTCTGAAACAGCTGGACCGATTTTGACAGGACTTTCACTTGCAGATAGCTAATATTATAAGGCGAAACTTAGGCTACTTTTTAACCGACTTCAAAAAGGAAGGATGTCATATTTTAGTAATTTTATTTAGATATTTTAACTAGTGGAACCTGTGACTTCGCAGACACTGAGAATTAGAAAATATTTGTTTCTTGTAGTCACGGTAAAGTTATCTTCCAAGTTAGTTAAGAGATGTTTCAATCAGCACTTTATCTCACTTATGGAGCCAATAGCTTCACTATTGCCTTTGGATAATATTATTAAGATTATTAAGAAAAAGAATCTTAATGTTTTATAATAATACAAAAAATATATAATCTGTTAATTATTTTACAAACATACATATAAAAAGTAGAACGTATGTTCAATATACATAAATATAATATAGATTATAAATTAATATAGATTATAAAGAGAGTATTTAATTAAAATGTCATCGTGGTCAACATTTACTAAAGGGAGCGTACATTTTCTTCAGAAGAATATTTGCATTAACTTAATTAAAAATTCATTAAAATTCATTTCCAGTACATTGTGTTATCATGAAGTAATCTAGCATCTTTTGAAATAATGTAATTTCTGACATTATGTTTCATAGTAACATTTAGTGCTTAAGACCTACACAATCGATATTTAAATAGAAATAGGTAATGTTAGTTTTAGTTTTCAAAGCATCCGGGTTAGAATCCTGAGCTGAGTACAAGTTTTTTTTAAATGTATTAATGCAGTTTTTCTGTTAATAGATTCGATGACATGGTACTTAAAAACAGATCTTCGTGTGTTTTATAGTTTCAAACTTCCCCATAATGACCGTTTTGAATGTTACACCCGGTATATACATCTTCATAATACAAAACATATAATATTCCTATACATATAATCAACAACTGTATATTAATTATTTTACGGAAAATCTTGTTGAAATAGTTATTATTAACTAGAACTAGAGAAAGAAGCCGAGCGGAGCAAGGGTGAGTCACTAATAATTAATATATCTTATTCAAACATTATTTACAGACATTTATAAATTAATGATACAGTTGAATGTTTCTAATCAAAAGAACACCAATTAAAATATTACGTACCATAATAAGTGCTTAAAAATAAATTATCAATATCATCATCATCATAATCAGCCCTTTTTTTTAACGTCCCACTGCTGGGCACGGGCCTTCCTCAGTACGAGGAGGATCAGGCCATAGTCCACCGCGCTGGCCTAGAGCGAGTTGGCGGACTTCACATGCCTTTCGAAAACGTGTTAGGTTTTCTCAGACATGCAGGTTTCCTCACAATGTTTTCCTTCACCGTAAGACGTAGTGGTAATCATGATATAAATGATTTGTACATGAAAATATGAGAGGTGCGAGACCCGGATTTGAACCCGCATCACTCTGTTATCCAAGCGACGCGTTACCGCTGGGCTACCACTGTCTCCTTTTAATCAAAATTATCAATATAATATATCAAAATAAGAAATAATAAATTTTACTGCTTATAATAAAATCAATCAACCGAATTTATTAAGGGGGAAGGATTATGGACACAGAATATAATATTATGCAAGTATCGTTTCCGGTTTGACCGTTGATCGTAGATGATTTTCATTAATGTAAAACACAATTATACTTATAGTCGTATTTTTTATCTCCGAGTAGACTCAAAATTTTTATGACTAGGTAATAAAGTATTAGGTTACAATCGATATATTATAGGCTATATCAATAAACGCTTTTACGAAGTTGAAGTAGTTTATATAATATGCCTTCTTCTAGAGCGGTGAAACGTTTCAGCGGGTTACCGAAGACAAGTTGAGCGATTTTCCAAGAGCCGTCATTTATACTAACTCTAACTCTAAGGTATTGTAAGTCGAATAAATATCCCCAGTGCTTGTGGAATTTGTAGTAAAAAAATATTTGCGAAATAATAATACATGAATAATAACTAAGGCCCTTCAAGATATAAAATATATTAAGCTAAATTAATGTGATCAAAAATTATCTCAGGAACAATAAATAATTTAGATATAGTGTATACTCGTAATTGAAATTTATTTCAAGGGGTAGCGATTGACCATAATTGAATTCCGTCTCATAATAGCTACCCTCGCCTATTCGAAACGCCATCAACGCCTTAACGAAGTCATTAGCTAAAATATCTACCTTCGTTATTAAACACATAAAATAATAACCATTGTATCGGCGCCTAATGGAAAAGATTCTGGTGTGACCCTGTAACAATTATAGAACCTATGCCCTAAATAATATAATATATATTTTTTAAATCGCTTCCGAAATAAATTCAGTGAAAACGAGCCCGAAAAACCGGAACTCTTAAAATTTAGAGGTAGTGCATCGCTAACTTCCATTTGCCATAAAACTAACATGATTTTTTTTATCTTAAAAGACAAGGAATCCAATGTTTTGTACAAAACGTTTCGTTCGAAGTCAAATATAAAATGTCTTTTAAGAAATTCTACTACATTGTATTGTTATATTATTTAATGTCTAAAAGTCATTAAAATTTTATATATTTCAATTTATGCTTCAAAAACTATTTCCGAGGGATTTCGAAAAAAAGTCTTTTTTGTTAAAGATAGAAAAGTAATAGACGAAATATTCATTTGAGACATGTGTCAGTAGTCAATATCGGTAAAAATAATTAACTGACAAGTTTTCTCCATTCGGATATATAAAAGGAATTGAAATATGAATACACAATAACAATTTATTTCTATTTTATTATTATATTATAGAAAGTACATGTCCGTAATTTCAATTAGTTTTTCGTTTATAAAATATATCCAAAATAATTTTGAACCACTTTATATAAACCAGTAACAAACCAATATATGTATAATTCGCGTCATGTAAAAAGAACGCTGGCTGTCAAGTTGCGCAGAGGCGATTTATCGGCCAATTTGGTGGTAAGACGCGGGGCGCGGGGCGGCGAGGCACGCGCCGCATGCTTTTCGGCTCGCTATTGGTTTGTCAGTTTAAAATACCATCGCGCACACAAACGTTATTAATTACGAAATGATTGTATATAAAAAATAGTGAAAAAATATTTTTGACGTATATTGTTTTATAAAAAGAGAGACTGATAATAATGCTGTTAATAATTAAAAAAATATATATTAAACGAATTAATTTAATTTAAGTAGATTAAATATTCTACGATGAATCAAACATATTTTATTAATTAATACCAATACTCAATATACATCGTGAGCGAAAGGCTAGTTCAAAAATAAAAGAATAGGCTTAGGAATTTCGTATGCGAATGTACCGATGCGCAAACACACCCCCCACCACTTTCTTCCAGCGTTCTTTTTACGTGACGCGAACTGTACCTAACGGTAGAGATGATTGTCTCTTATATTGCTTATAATCTCAGGTTCCCAGCGATCTCCATTGCTGAGTAATTTTTCTTTGTTATACAATAGTTCTTCGTGTGTTTCTGTAGAATACTCGAAGTTAGGGCCTTCAACTATCGCGTCAACGGGACAAGCTTCTTGGCAATAACCACAAAAGATACACTTAGTAAGATCTATGTCGTATCTTGTAGCGCGTCTAGAGCCATCCTGGCGTTCCTCAGCTTCTATGGTAATAGCCTGAGCTGGACAAAACGCCTCGCAAAGCTTACATGCGATACATCTTTCTTCTCCCGAAGGATATCTTCTAAGAGCATGCTCCCCTCGAAATCTGGATGATATAGGACCTTTCTCAAATGGATAGTTGATTGTTGCTGGCTCCTTGAATATATGACCAAGAGTTACAGCAAATCCTAAAATCAATTCACTTTTACTAATTAATAAGTTAAATTATTTATAACATTGAAGTTTTTATATACGCATTACAAACAAAAATGATTTAGTAATTTAAAGTATAAGGGAATACCCTTAATATTATAATATTAACCACAGTAATCAGATTTTAAGTACAAGTCATCGTCATCAACGATACGATTATAAATAGAGAGTTTACTAAATAATACATATATTAAAATTATAAATAAATAAATTATTAATTTAAGCATTTGCGATAGATTTGTATTATGTTCAATATCAGATAAATTAAGCCGACGAATATATTATGAAAGGCGGCCTAACTTAGATTCATCTCTTATAGATTTTAATTTTGAATGAGGACATTTATTTATATATATTAATACATCACATTATAAACGTTAGAAATGCTATCTACTTGCACAGCAAGTAGCCTGCAGCAATAATAAATGCTAGTTACTTAAATAAGTAAACATGTAACATTAATTACCTCTTATCAATTCTGTCCAGAACATTATTTGAGCAGCTCTATCAACGAAGTCTTTTAAAGCCGTGCTTGGGGGCTTATCGTTTATATATATAAAATTGACATCGTATTTCGTCCTTGGACAACGATAATGCGGTGGATACTTAGGTGTAGCTTCAGGAGGGTTTTGAGGTGAAGGGGGACACTCTTTAGACGAGGGGGTATCCGGAGGACACTGATTAGAACACAATCTTACTTGAAGCACTCCCACAGAAAAGTTGTTAGTAAAGCGTATATATTTTAACATTATTTTCAATGAGATCTAGAAAATATTTAGCTATTTAAAATGATTAATAAGGCTTGTCAATTGCTATTTGACATATCATAATATTATATTTTTATAATACGTAATAGTGGCTTGTAAATAAAATATTTTTTGTAAAATTTTATTATCGCTATTATTGATACAGCGGGCGTATCTATAGGTTTTAGAATGTTTGTCTGTTTGCTTATCTGTTAACGCATCCTGAAAAAACCATTGTACAGATTATGCGGTATGATCACAGCTGGTTATCCTATATAATACTTTTTATTGCGAGAAAATATTTCATCTTTGAAAAATCCATGCAAACCGTGAAAACGCTGGTATAAGTATTTAAAAATAGATTAGATATTATTTCTATTCCTTGAAAGAGTTTGTTTTACTATAGAGAAATTCAGTAAAGATGAAAGTAGATATTTGATAATAGCTTAAAATTACAATGTAATTCAGTATTATAATTCACCGAATAGAAAATACGAGTATAATAATACACTTACTAATTTGAGGATACAATTATGTAATGACATTTTCTCTTTTATCTTCAAGATTTCTACATTAACAATAATTTAATTTAATTATAAGTTGTACGCAAACTCGGCCCGCTTCGCCGGGCGTAAGTTAAGATAAATTAAACGGTTTTCAAAATCACTACATAGTATAAAATAAAGTCGTTTCCTGCTGTCTCTCTGTCCCTATGTATGCTTAAAGCTTTACAACTATGCAACTGATTTTGATGCGGTTTTTTTAATAGATAGAGTGATTCAAGAGGAAGGATTTAGTATATATTTTTGTCAAGTTTATGTATACATTTACTAGCGGAACCCGGGCTTCGCCCGTTTTAAAATATCAAGACGCTAGTTTTCTAATAAAATAAAAGTAGACTAAGTTACTCCTTATAACATCAGCTATCTGCGAGTGAAGGAAATTTTGTTGAAATAATCCTTATTATCAATACAGAGGGCGATTCTATAGTTCTTAGAATTTTTATATGTCTGTCTGTGATTGCATCACGAGAAAGTCACTGGAGAAATTTAAATGTTAGGTATGATTATAGCTCAATCAACATTAGCTGGATCAACATATAGGTTACTTCTTACAGCGCGAAAATCTAATCTAATTTCTCTCGGCGCGTTGCTAGTATAAAGTAAACACCATGGTGATCTAGGCTAGTGCCATCTACTAGTTATAATAAGCTGTAATAAAGAAAATCTCACTCCTTTATTGGAGGTATATTTTCACAATTCGATTGAAATAGAACTGTTACTATCATTTCTCATTTATATCACAGTGTCAGACCAAAATAGTCGTTTGAGAAACGATTTAAAAATTTTTCGGTCACAGTCTGCCCAGACATGTCTATCGCTTCAACTTTTATAGAATCTATCCAGAACATCTATGAAGTAAGGGTACCTACATAATATAGCATCAAAATGAAATCTTTTAAACTGTTCTTTGAAACAGTGTTTTTAATAGAACTATAAGTATATTTACTAATATTTATATTCTTTATTGCACAATAAAGTTACATAAGATAGATAATAATATTAAAGTGTTAGCGATTTGTTGATCGTTTGTTTGCTTATTAAATCTTTTCCACGTATCAACATAATATCATAGGACAAATCAAACATGATACCCATTCCTCTTTTATTCTTTTTTTATTTATTTTTTATTTTGATAACCTTTTCTCTTTTATTCTAAAACAAAGCCTTATTCCTTTACATATTTGTATAGATAAAATGCATTGTCGTGTGGGGGGGCTCATTAACGGTTCAGCCGGGTGCAAAGCCAACAAACGCACTGAGTGGCGGCCCACCTCGAAGGGAGGTTTTCCATGCGGAGTGTTCCCGGTACTTCTTTAAAAGCAAAATAGACAATTGAAGCAACTCTAAGGTTGCTGAGTTGTAGTAGGTGGAGTGTGCGAATTGTGTATTTGCTATGCCAAATTACATTGACTAAACTCTAAGAATGTCTCAGAAACTATTAAAGCTTTAGTTCTTGCGATTCGTTCCTTTTTCACCTTTTCAAATATAAACATTATGTTTGAAGTTCGATAACTCGGCGTGACTCGGTGAAAACTAATTCTCATAAATGAGATATTTTTACACAATAAAAAGAATTCTATATGATAACGTTTTCAAAAACTGTCCAGTGGTTTGTGATGCGGTATGCAGCATACAAAAAAATGATAATAATGAAAAAACGATGTTCCTACAAATATTCACTGCATTCGTCTAAGGTAAGGTGTTATTAAATAAATATGTTGGGACATTATTACACAAAGTAACGTAACGTAAGCTAAGAAGCTTGTATTACGGAGACCAGATAGTTGATATACTAAATATTATACAAGTTTAAATACATACATATTATAAACTGACTGACATGACTGGAGTACATACTTCCGAGTTTAACAAATGAATTCCCCCAGCGGAACCTAAACCCGCGAACGCTGGGGCAAGAAAGTAGTGTCATTACAAACTGCGTCAAACGTGTCGTCGATTAATTCCCATAGTCACATTGTGTACACAGTTTATGCAACATGCAACATAAGTGTATGCAAGGCGCTGGAAGTAATTTGTCGATAGATTAAACTGGTGTCACACAGTGTAGTACAATGTTGGATAGTAAACAACGTTACTCACATTAGATTTTAGTGATCACAGTATTATATATTTTAGACATAAAATTTTGTAGAATGGCAGTGTTAGCCCAATGGTAACGCCGACCGCGTTAACTTGGATAACCGAGTGAAGCGGGTTCAAATCCGGGTCTCTTTTCTATCATGATTACCATTTCCTTACCACGTCTTACGGCGAAGGAAAACATCGTGGGGAACCTGCATGTCTGAGAGAACCTATCATGTTTTTCGAAAGTCATGTGAGGACTATATTATTCTATGTATGAGTCATTCACTCACTCATCACGAAATATCATAAATCTGTTTGACGTAAAGAGATGAAATTTGTCAGGGATATATAATATATAGTTTATAGTTAGTACTCCACATCCACTAAAAACGGATTTTGCGACAGTGCTGGATTAAGGAGGTAAAGGACTACCGCAAAGTATAGAAGTCCTTCATTTTTGTGCTACAAACTTTAAATTTGATAGGGAACACCTAAGGAAGAACTCGGGCGAAGCGAGGGTGAGTCCCTAGTATATTTTATAACACTACGATGTGTTTTTTGCTTGTTAAGATATTTGTAGTTTAACATCAGTTAGATAAAGTTGTACGGATAAAATTGTGAACAACAAATAATATACCTGTCCTAGAGTATAATTCTAAATTTTTATCTTACTCGTATCTATAGATAATAATATTTAAAATCATTGAGAGCAAAGAAAGTAAACAAGAGAACCCGCCGCGGGCAAAATTAGTACGAGAGTTAATGTTAAATTCGAAATGAGTGAGCCAACTTAATAAATACTCGAAAAACAATGTTTACTTACTTTAATGAATTCTTACAAATAATTGTGTTTATTTACGAATTAAAATCATTTTCAAATATACGTCTATGTAGTGTCTAGAATGAAAAAAAAAACATTCACGTCTTTAAATTATATGACACTTAAAAAGTTTCTTACAGTTTTATCGTTAAGTTGAATTTAATAATTTATTTTTAATGATATCGCAAAATTATGTTATACCAGCTTATCTCATTGTTTTCCTCATTTTATAGGCATCTCGTAAGAACCAAAAAAAAAAACAAAAAATAAGTATATCGAGACCTATATTTTAATGCGTTTGTAAACCTTTCAGGGCCTCGTCGACCTCAGCAAACACTCTGGCGAAAGTTGAAGGAGTTTTATAAGTATCTTCTATCACGATGGTAATGCGCTTAGTATGTGTAAATACGTAAGGGCTCCACAGATCAAAGGGGAAGCGTTTTCTTTATGTTCTTACAGGATTTACATTCAAAGGAAATAATTTTTCATATAAAAATAGAAATAGAAACAACTTGTTAAAATAAATAAATTGTTAGATACCTGTGTAGTTTTAACCGACAATAGCTACCTATTGAATTATATTCTAAAATTAGTCTATGTATGTCCAACATAAAAATGTAATACTAAGATAATATAGTTTTTGTGTTAAAGTTATATTATATTTAAAACAAAATATTTATTATAACAAGTTTCATTACACTTATTAATATAAGATGTTTCGTCTTGTTGGCCTCGAAGGCGTAAGGCACTCCAAACATATAGTAGATATGTAACACATCTTGAACACACATGAAAGTTTATTTGTTATACTATCAGTTCAGCGATATTGATGGACGACGTTATATAAGCTCCCAATCATGAGATATCCTCTTAGGGAAGATCTATACTTTATATCGATATGTACTATATACATATATAGTATAAATTATAATGTGTATTAAAATTTTGTCATAATTTTGTAGTATTTCATTTCTGTTTCTGTGTTCTATGATTACTGTAAAATACTGTTGATTTTTATGGACCTAAATAAACGTTTATTATCATTATTATTATTATAAAATACCAAAAATCAATGATAACATTTTTTTCTTTAGGCTTACACGATTATTTGACATACTCGTAGAAATACACGTATCATAAAACATATTTCTATTTTAAAAATAATCTTAAAAGCACCGAGTGATGCAGGTTCAAATCCCGGTCGCGCACCTCTAATATTTTCATGAGCGAATCATATTCTAACATGATAACAAATTGTCTTACGTTGAAGGAAATCATCGTGAGGAAACCTGCATGTCTGAGAGAACCTAGTAAAGGCTTAAAAAGGGCTATTAACAATTATATTTTTAAAGCCTTTTAGAATATAACTAATATTGGTCACTGAATTCTTAACAATTTGTCTGATACTAAGCTATGTACGCATAATTAGATGAAAAAGTATGTAGAATTGATTGTGCAGTGATAACTATGGCAGGAGATCGCTATTGTTCGACGACACTCGTTTCGTTTGAAAAATCGTTTTCATCCAAACCGTTCAGGCGTTTCGGCGTGATTGAG
This sequence comes from Boloria selene, assembly GCA_905231865.2. NCBI lineage: Eukaryota > Metazoa > Arthropoda > Insecta > Lepidoptera > Nymphalidae > Boloria > Boloria selene. The sequence continues at coordinate 11,456,071 of HG993131.1, forward strand.
TAACAAATATGCTTCAAAATTTTGAATTTATAAAATTGGGTTAAGTTGAAGTAGCAACAAGTGTTTGACAAAAGTCTTAATCCTATTTCAAAATTTAAAAAGAAGGAGATTCTACTTCGTTGCTAAAGTTTGTTTAATTATATAAAAAAAACAAAGTAATTTCTCTAAGAGGGCCCTTCTAGGCCTATACAGAAACCTACAGATTTTGTGGTCATACCTATGAAAACTCGTATAAGAATCAAAATGAAAAGTATTTACGCAACGTGAGCGTTCATATTTTTCATAATAGGTGGTTTCGTGGCGTATTAGGTGAACCACTCATGCATTAATTGTGTAATTGGACGCACACAATCATAATATATAATGGACATAGTTAGCTATACGACCCGAGCCTAGATTCTAATAGTTAATATTCATTTTTAAATGTATACTTTAGCTATTCGGTAAATGGTAAAGTATTATGGTAATAGTATTCAGCCTTAGTTTCGGCAGATTACGTGCCGTTCGCAGAATTAAAGCTATTTTATTCGTATTCTGTTCCCTATTTGGAAAAAGGACATTTTATTATCGCAATTCGATTTTTATTAAGATAGTGTGAAGAATATATTATATTAGTTTTCACTCATATTAAGAATTATTCAAATATTTTGAATAAAAGTAGATTATTGAAAGCAGCAACTGCAGTGATAATGTAAGTTGTAACATACAAAGAGGCTTTTACTAGTTTACATTTACATAGGGAATGGGATGGAAAATACAAAATATTTTCAATTTCTTTGTTGCGTGTTCTTTTAAATTTAACCTACGAGTACCCTTACTTAGTGCGCGTACAAAATATTCGTAAAATCTATTATATTTTGTCTCGCGGAAATCTGTTCTCGGGTATTAAAGGGAATTCTAAATTCAATGCAAATAATAAGTTATATTATATTAAGTTTTATGAAAATGCTTGCAATTTCCAGGTACACTATATTATGCAGCAAACAGAATTTCTATCCTCTCGGCACGTCTATTTTTAGGAAATTAAATTACCTTACTTAAGCATTGCAAGCAAAACATTAATGGAGCTTTTTATTCAAATATTTATTTTCTACAAAAAGGTCAACTTATTCATATAATATGTATGTCCGTTTGTCATTCACTTTGAACTATTTTCGTAAGTAGACTTCTCGTATACAGTAGTTAATATCTTTTTTATCTATCTATAATAATTAATGTTTGTATAATTATTACTTCTTCACGCACACTGTTTGTGGTTTCTCAGAAAATATCAGATACTTTTCAGCACTCAGCAATCATCATACCAAATGTCATAAAAATTAGTTATGTGGTTTTCTCGTGATGCGGTCACAGACAGATTAGAGAGACTATAAATTTGGGCTCTGCGTTGATAATATTGACTATTTTAATAACATTTTTAAAAAAAAAGGTTGATTTGAGTTTGTTAGAATTATTATAATATGTATCTTTGTATCGAAATGTTATTGTTAAGCGAAGCGAACTCGAGCGAATCGAATTTAAGTTATATTAACGCCCCTAACATTAGCTAACAGTATATCATAAGCAAATATTAGGTATATGTTAGAATATTTTTAAATTTTGAGAGGATCGTTAGTCGCTCTTTATGCTAATACGCCCTCGTCATACGCGTTCGCACGCATCGATTTACGATTTCGTCTTCGTCTTTACTTGTATTTTATACATTATGAAAAGCATTACAAGGTTTTTATTTTATTATATACGATTATAACTTTATTTTATTCAAAAATAATAAGCTAGTCTTCGGTAGCACTAACTTATTTTTATCATTTAACCAATAAACTATTATAGTAGAGAAATAAATGTTGCTTTTAATAGACTAAATACGTCCAATGAAAGTACGTATATCGCTCACTTATACCTTATCAGTGGCCTACCCGTATACAAACCTGAGACCGCTACCAAACTGCACACGATCACACCCGCTGAGATGGCCTGAAAATTTCTTCAAAATTGCTCCGGCCTGTTAGAGTCAAAAGGCAACATACACATAGATTATAGCATAAATAGATTTTCTTTAAACTCAATTTTCGGAATAAATAAACAAGCATAGGTATTTGTACATGGCTTTTGCTTCACTGTGTCTTAGCATAATACCTCGTATGGTTGTAGTCACTGGCAAATCTCTATCCTTATAATCTATAGAACATGTTGCCTATTAGTAGCTGGCAGAACGTTTTGCTCCATTTGCGTTAGGGGCGTACCGCAAGTTAACATTGTAGAGAATCGATTAGACCATTAATAGTGTTGAAATGTTCAATATTGGTAAATTACTTTAAATGCTGCAAACTATTAAAATTATTAAAGCAAGTTCTATGTTATATTAACCATTTGAGTAATACTTTGTAAACTTTTTTAGTTTCTTACTGGTAATATGAAAAAGTACTACGATATTATACCAAAGATGATATGATCTAGGCAGGTTAAATTCTATACTTTTTGTTCTACTAACAATCTTCCAGTAAGATGATTTACCGGTATGTTTTATTTAATAATTAGAAGCTTACGTTGCAGATAAGTCTACAATTATGATCTAAGGATTATAATTCTCAACACATTACTTTTTTGAGTTAAAATTGTGTAGACGATGTGATCTATGCCATATTAGAATACATATAAAAAATCTATTGTCTATTTTCTAAAATAATTTCTATTTGTGTTTGTTTCTTTAAAAAGAATAATATCTGGAACTAACTATCCCATTTGAAAAAATATTTTTCCGTTTTATAGCCCATTTATAAGAAAGGTTAGTGACTATAATTTATCTAGGACCGCGCTACGATCCTTAGTAGCGATTATATTGCCAAAGGCCAAAAGTACTTCATAATAAAAAGACAGAAGGCTTGTAATATGTGTTTTCATGGAAGAATTATTGATGTATCATAGAGGATTTCGATAACCAAAGAACATAACCTTTGTCTTGTAGCAAGCTTTCGAAACCTAAAGCTTAATTTAAGTTTTCAGGAACCCACGGTGACATTAATAAAATATGTCTCTATATATTTGATTGATCTTTTCAAAAAAGTTGAATGCATTAAGGACTACTTAATTCTGTAGATTAATATCAAAACAAAAAAAGACTTCATAAAAATCTTTCAGCCATTTTAGTAGGTAATCAAACAAAGAGCCAAAATTTATTTCAATATATGACCTATTTATTATATAAGTGCAACTATATTACAACTTTTTAAAGAGTAATCATTATACATGATAATTATTCTGTTGATAGGAACACTTATTGTACTTTAACGTAAGAATCAATGATGTTCCTGAGGAAAAAATCTTTAGTCAAAACTGATTCAGTACTTTCTGCGTAAAACCTGAATTCACAAACAGACATACAAAGGTTTTAATACTTTTTACAATGTACATAATACGCTATAGTCATTTTTTTTATTTCATTTTTTTTATTTTAAGCTACTGTTTTATTATTAAACTAGCGACTTACCCTCGCTTCGCTTGGGTTCATCCTCTAGATTTAAAGCTAGCTTAACCGCGGGTTTCCTACTAGTTACATAATATATAAACCTTCCTCTTGAATCACTCTACCTATTAAAAATCCTCATCAAAATCCGTTGCGTAGTTTTAAAGATCTAAGCATACATAGAGATAGACAGACAGCGGGAAGCGACTTGGTTTTATACTGTTAAATAATTTACAGATTATTATACATCAATTTATTATATAATCTAAATTTGATTATCTCTGATTTTTCGTAGCTTTTCGAGAAAACACCAAAGTTTTCTCTAAAAGGCATTGGATACAGTCAGTTTTTCGAACACTCAGCATACACTAGTAAAAGGTTCTAAATAAAAAGCTCAGCTTTTCCCAAATAGTAGCATTTATTATAGGATCAAATCCTAAACACAATATAAAGAGACACGTACATTAGTTTCAGAACTACAATGTTTTTATGTTATTTAATACATTTATATTCTTAATATATAAAACTAAAACTATAAAATAAGACGAAAACTTACAGATGGATATTTTAAATACAAGCAATATTTTTCCATTTTTGTAACTGAAAAGCTTAGTATAATGCAAGACTATTGTCATTTTAAGACAAATAATAAAATGATAATTTTTTTTGTGATATGTGATTATAATTTTGTATTGCTCGGTGAACATAAACTTTCATTAGTGCATGTTACTTTCAATATATTTAATTTATAGATATGGCACTGACCATATTATCTATATTTTTGGTTTTATCAAGAGTTAATATAAGTTCATACCATTAAAGTTATATCCTGATATAAGTTCACCATAATTGATAGCATACTATACTGAAGGCAAAAAACACTTTTTTTCATTAATTTCATTGTGTTGTGTAAGTTCTGTTGCTCATGTACAGAAGCAAAAAGTAAATTATTTAGTATACCAGTCAGAGTCACCAAATACTTTATGCGACATGTCTTTGACATGAAAATAAAGACGTAACACAAATTCACACGTAAAGAATGTCAACAACGAAAGCGACTTATCATGTTAATTTATTATTTACTCGTAAATATAAAGTATGGAACGTTTTTAAGAACATAAAAAAATACCGAAATTTTTCCATATTTTCATTCAAATGTCGACTCTATCTTTTAATTTTTACAGATTTTATTGCAACAACATTCAATACGCAAAATCTTATCAATTTCCATTAATAATAATTAATTAGAGTATGTCCATAATAGTGACGTTTTAATTGTTATGACAAATGTAATATTTTACGGATCATATTTTCGACCTATTTGACAATTTTTTATTAATATTCTCATGATAACTTCGCTTTGTAGTTGACTCATCTTCAATGAAATAAATATTGAATTAAATAGAAATCTTTAAGATAAAAGGTCCTATCTACTTAGAGTTGTGAATCAGTTATCAAGTCGATTTAATTGATTTTTGTGACTTTAGCTTAAAATTAATGCATAATATATGAAATGCAATATCACATGTTAATCTTTAGAAGATCTTACCTCAAAACATTACATAGAATAGACTTGTTATCCTTTAATATAAATAACTCGGAGTAAATGAAAGGAACAGGTGAGAAACAAGAGATTAGCGCGCACGTACTCCAAGTTCTGACATGTCATTTCGATCGCCACGGGACTATTAATATGTCGAGCTGTAATAGTTTCATTTCTGGTGAATTTACTCTTTTTTTTCTAGCACGACTTTGTTTGGAATGGTTGGATCAAATATTTCACCAAACACCAGTAACTAAATATATTGCATGTTAGGGGTTTTAAACTTATAGGAGCCACTTATCTAAATAAATAACTGTGACAATATGATAATGAGTTATTATAACATAACATGATGAAATATATTCTGAACATCATGAGATATGATGTGATAATTTAACAAGTGATTCGATACAGTGTTTTCTGTGCTGTTCCATTGCTAAAAGCGTGTTCACCCAATCCACTAAGATCTATGTTTTTGTTATATCGGTATTAAGTCATACTAGGTATTGATAGTCGATTTACTGGAAAATCTCATTGGCCTATAAATAAAACAAAAAAGAAGAAGAAGACATCTCTAAAGGAAATTCTCAACCAATTTAACGGTACCTAAATTATAACAAACCTGTGTAATGCATTCTTAAACAAAATCGACTTGTTAACTATGATTCACTTCAGACGGAGTCAGAGTCTTTAAAGACTTACAAAATAATAAGAGCTTATTCTAAGACACGACATATAATAACATTGATGCACAATAAGTATACTATAGTGATACGATGTTATGGCGCATATACACTAGAATCTAGACAATTCAAATTTCAATTCTGGACTTTATTCTATTGAACCAATATGATATTAGTCTAGTGTATACGCGTTATTACTTATGTTCGTAGATCTGTGGTTATTTAATAAATTAATAAAAATAAATAAACATCCCATCTATTTCATTTTAAATACATGTAATCTGCAAGTAAAATTACCAAACGAAATCTAATATTTGAAAGAATTACCAAAACCACATGTAAACAGTTGCACGAACGTAATTAATATGCGTGAAAATAATATTACTGTAAACCACAGATCACGCAATCGTTTCTACGTACATTACATTAATTTTCATAATAATAGGTATATCTACTATAAAGTTACCATATTAAGTACACGTATTTGTAGATAAATTCAGTCAAACCTTATTTTTTGCTTTGCCAACATACCGCTTTTAATTTTGTAATCAAAACATCTTTTCTTTAAGCTTTCCTTTTCTTAATCTAACACTTAAACGTCACGACGATCTAATAAAACATCTAAAAAGAACATTTACAAAGAACGTTTACAAAGACTTTCACTATTTATGGGAAGGGTGCACATAGATTGAATAAGCTTTAAAATTATTCGCAAACAATAACAATTGAATTAGTAATCGGTAGGCCACATAGAAAATAATTTCTCAATGAAAATTTAAAATTAATCAAACCTACAACATCAATAGTAATAAAATTGAAATTTACAATATTTTTACAGTTATGTACTTTGTGTAGGTGCATTTCAAATCCAAATCAAAATTCGTGAAACAAAGTTCACCGTTTAATATAAATAATAAATATCTTATACTATGATTATATGCTTAATCTAATTATAAGTACCTAAATCAATTATACTGCAATTCCGCATCTTTCCCTAATACTAGATAAACAGCTATATGGTGCTGACTTTAGAAATAAATATATTAAAAACATAGAGATATGTGCTTCTATCACACAATTAGATAGATGATTATGTAAAAACTATGATAAACTTACGAGGCGACGGTGATTAATTTTGAATATTATGTTATGTTACAAATATGATTAAAATATATATCAGATCAAAACTTGACATAATGTCGAAATTGCTTAAAATCTAAGCATAGACATACAATAAACCCAATTATTTGCTTTCTGGTATCCTGGTCAACTATACTTGTTATAAACTTATACCGCATGGGTGAGCGCGCCTCAACTACAGAAATCATTTGAAAATAAAAGTATGATTTCAGTTTCTTTTCACGGATTTATTTTAATATTTTGTTCTCAACGTTTTAAATGCTATGTACTGTAATAAAAATATGTAGTATATAGCATTCTTGGCCACGGGACTAACAAAATCTGCGAAAAAAACGAAAATATTGTTTTATTTTAACTGATAAAATCAATTACACGTAACTTATAATAATGTCATGATAAAATATAAGAAATACAACTGCCCTGTTGTTTTTGAATCACCATCCCTTAACTACAATGTAATGATATGAATGAAAAGGATATATGTACACATGATTGCAAAGGTTAAATACATAAATTGACGTAAACCAAGGTAAATGTTAGAAAAAAACCCTATAAAGAGTGGGGTCAGTGTAGTAGACAGGAACAAAATTTGTCCAAAAGTTTACAAAACACCACTGCTGTTTTAACCAATTAATTGATTAAGACAACAATAGACAAAGATTTTAAATTTTGTATTCCAGGTTTAGTAAAGTGGAAATTTCAAAAGAACTGTGGAGATTAAAAAGGAATGTTTCATTTGGTTCTATTGCCTATAATATTATGTACCTATTTCTAAAACTCTACTCAACCTTTTTAAAACCATTTATATTATGTATTATATATGGCGTGAAATTCAATTCACTAACACTAATAAATAAATATTCGAGTTATTACGTACAATCTGGATTCTGTTTAAGACACGTGTATGCCATTATTTCTCTTACAACTATATGAAAATTTTATGTACAAAAGATTATTATAAATCACCCAAATTGAGAAAAAAACTTTATTATTTTCATACAAATACTTATAGTGAATCAACTCAGTGTATCGAATTAAGCACAAAAAATTAGTCACGTTTTCAAAAAAATATCTCAATACAAGATCAGAAGTCATAATAACGTTGATTTAAAACAATAATATTATAGGATTAGTGAGCATTGCTTTAATGATTATGGATAGAGCTATAATTTCCTTTCAAACTAATATTCCAATGAAGATTTAAATATATTTTTTATTTAAAAGTAAAAATATTTTGTTTTGAATTAGAAAATTCATTTTTTCTCAATTTGTATGCTTATATGAGCTAGAGAAAGTGATACTTATTACCTACATTACGATCGATATTTTGTCTTAAACCTCAATTAATCAACTGTTGTAGGTTCAAGTCAAAATTTCGAACGAATTATATTTAATTACTAAGTAAGTCATACTTTTATGCATTAATATTAATATATACTTATATTAACTGTTTTTACAACTATAATCTATTGGTGTTCTTCTTACAAAGTCTGTTGCAATTATGCAAACCAGACAAAAATTTACAAAATAAATTGTTAAAAATTTGAAAATAAATTTTTTTTTTCTTTTTTTCTTTTTTTTCACTACTTTACGACTCTTACTTTAGTTAGGTATGTTAATACTTGTATTTATTACTATTTTCATTTCTTGCAAACATTACTCGCATATCCATCCCTCTCAGTACCTATGTATATGTGTCGGAATGTAAACTATTTATAGGTTTACGAAAATTAAGAGACAAGTAAAAATATTTTTTTAATAGTCAAGGTTGCATAAAAATCACTGTAACCGAAATATAATCATAGGTATTATATTTAATCAGTATCAATTTGACAGATAAGAAGAATCATGAAGATAAAAATCTTGTAAGCCGAAAATAATGTTTTTTTAAATTATATAAAAAAAACTAATAAATTAAATTTGTTTGACGTAATCATCGCGTTAAATAAAGACTTAGGGCGGTAGCAATAAGCAAGGAAACTAATCACTTTCTTGCATGTTACCAAAAACGCTATTGGAAAAACAAATTATTTTCGATCTTATCGTAATAGCTTTATTTCGGATGCACTTTTAAATATATACTGGTAAGCTTCTATCCATATAAAATTAAAGCCTTTTCTGGAAAACAGACTTACAATATTCTTAATTTAACACAATAAAAATAAGTTGTAAACACTAAGAAATCCCTTGTCACTCACTTTATCAATCAGTCATCTTGCACTAACACCTATTATTATAATTAGGCAGCCCAATAAATATACAATTTTTTGTTAAAACAAAAAAGAAAATATGAATGTTTCCAAAACGTAATCTATTTAGATAAATAATTAGATAATAATATCTATTTAGATAAGTAATCTATTTAGTTATAATATATGGATCTATGTTATAGGTATTTAGTTAGGAACGTAACATTGCAGAAAGTCTAAATAAATTAATATTATCTTGCATACAATGTTTTTATTATAATGGAATTTATAAAATTGTATTGTTACTGGGCTGTACGGTCACTTAGTCGCCTTCTACGACACGCTGGGTGACTGCGTTGGTGCTATTCTACTTCCGGCCACCACACGGAGAAAGTTGATACTATAAAATATTATAATATATATTAAAAATTAATATTACACATATAAATAACTATATTTATTGTAATAATTGACAAATTATATAATATTCGTTGAATTTTAAACAGAGGAAAATTTATTTAAAAATAAATAAAAGAATGAAATAGAAAATTTTATGGAAATGAATCTAGTAACTCAATTTTAAAATAATATGTTTTTTTTATATAATACTATGGTACAACATTTGCGCGTGTAAGTAATAATCTTTTTGACTAAATGACTAAACTAATTTAAAAGCACCAATAGCGTAGGGTTATTACGTTATTAATTTGTTGATAAAATGTTTTATTCGGATTAAATATTTAAATAAAAAATATACTGTTGTGTAATTTCTAAATTTGTATATAATATACCAAAAGATAGGATTATGTTTATTAGAAAACTATAAGTATAATAGAATAGGATTTATCCTTTTAAGAAAATTTAATCTGGGATTAGTTATCAACAAAATGAAAATAGCGATATCTAATAAAAGTTGCTATTGTACTTACTTTTCATAAAAAATGTACTTGCGAAGCTAATAAATGATTAAAATCTTCTAAAATAGCTGACTGCTCTAATCTAGTAAATTACGTTAAGAAAATCTGTATGCTATTATTAAATTATTATCGACTACGGCTACTGCGAGTTTCATACAATAGTATGAAATATTAAACAAATAAAAAGCTTATGTTTAAATATTATCTAGATTTCTTAAAACTTAAGTAAACCTATTAATAAATTTATTTGAACCCTTTTAGTTCCTACGCCGAGGGTGCTTTTGATTTATTATTAGTTTTAATTACGCTGTATATTATAGCATCCATATATTTTTCTTTACAATATACTTTGTTATATTAAACAGTATATTTTAAAATATTACATTCTATCTGCTTATTTGAAGCAGTTAAATTAAAAAACAGTCATAGTAATCAAGAAGTGTCAGAAGGTACGGAATTATGTAAAATAGTCAATATTTTAACAGAAATGAATCATGATATGAAGGTAAGTGAATATTTAAAATCGATTAATGTAATATAATGCAAGTGAGATCCTCACGCTGCATCCGCAGTTAAATCACGAAAGGCACGCGGTGTATGTTTCTACTTCTACAAACTACATAAAGGCTGAAAGCTTACGTGGAGTTAGAAACAAAATATTTATGCTAATAATAATACTGTTATTAATTGTATTAAATAAAGAGGGTATGTAGTAGTAACAGGTAGCTAAAAGCTAGCAGAAAAACATTACGGCACTTAGTAAGCTCATATTGAGGTAAGTGAGTGCAAAAGTTGGGCACTGCGCGTAATGACACTTCGTGTTGACGTGATGTGCCGTAGTTACCCTCAATATGAGCTACGAAATGCTAGATCGAAATATATTTATCTTAATAATGGCAAAACAAAAATATACTTTAATTTTAATTTAAACCAGAAGTCAAGCTTTCAGCGCTATCTACCTATATTTAACTATACTAATAAGTATATCTAATAAAATTATTATTATTTAATAGATGTTCTTAATACATTTATTAAATAATAATAATTTACAAAATCTACTCTAAGCTTTTGTTCGCTTTCGTTTTATAATTTCCGATTCATTTGCCATTTGATGAAAGCCTTCTAAAACTACTCCTTTTTTATTCGTCTCAGCCTAACTACTACTAATCTACAAAAATAAACCATGTCAACTCAGGCGCGGTCGCAGCCTGAAATTTTGGAGGGGGTCACTCAATACACTAATAAAGAATACGTATCTGGAATAAAATAAACATTATTGCACAAGACACAATTCTTTTTTAACCGACTTCAAAAAAGAAGGAGGTTATATGTTCCATTGTATATATTTTTTTTTAAATTTTTTTTTGTTCGACAGGGTATAGCTCCGAAGGGGTCCCATTGTCACCAAGTCAGGTTCTGATGATGGGATCCCAGGGAAATCGAGGGCAACTCTCAAATTTTATAGGCACCTATTAAGTTTTTGATATATTTTCTAAAGATGTTCAACCATTTGTGTCTGAAAATCATTATTATATGTGGATGAGCTGATGATGGAAAATACAATTCCTCAACGGTTCTTTTTATGTTTGTTCATTAATTTCTGCGTCAAATGTTGGCCGATTACAATTTTTTTTGTTCGGTAGGGTAAACTTCAAAGATATTCACATTATCACAAAGTCAGGATCTGATGATGGGATCCTAGGGAAATCCAGGGCATCTCTCAAATTTTATAGGCATTTATTACGTTTTTCATATATTTTCTAAAGCTGTTCAAGAATGTCAGCAAACTATAAATTTATCGCTGTTAGGGGATAGCTAGAAATTTCCTTTTATTATTTGGCAAATTTTTGAGATTTTTCAATTTGACCTTAGATTTTGGGGGGGGTCATGTCCCCTGTGACCCCCCCCTTCGGACCGCGCCTGTGTCAACTGCGGACAATGCGAATGGTATCTCTTTACAGTATATTACATATATTCTGCATTTATCCGTAAACAATAACTTAGTGAATTGTTTTTATGTAAGTTTGAAATTTATGTTTAAAATTAAGATTATTATTGATCGTAACTTAAAAGTTCGCTATGTAATATGTGAATGGAAGAAACTTATGAATTTGAGACTTTTAAGAAAAAGTTGTAAGTTAGTCAATTTTAGATAGAATGTAATAAAGTGAAATATACATAATATTTGTACCTTATAATCCAAATCATGTACTGTGAGCGCTCTAATGTACAGGTTGGCACGTTGCCTGTTAGACTACGTCTTAAACTCGATCATGCATATCCTATGTTATAGAGTAATATCGGTATGTGAGCAAAGAAGGTCATTCGTGTTTACTTTTATAATATGTACACCTTACCTTACATAGAACAGCCAGCATCATTTCGAGTGTTGAATACGTCTATAATACTGGTTGCTGTTTTTAAACTTATTAGGTTGTTCGTCATAATTTATTATTTATAATAATAATCCTATGCACTATCACACTGTAAAATTAGATTAGTTTATATGTACTTAATATACTTATTTAAATATTTCCCATGGACTTAATACCTTATTAAAGTGTTATGTTATCGTGGAGTTTTAGAAACACTGTTAATTATACAAACTCTTAAAATACATCCTTCTATCATATTATATCATAATATTTAACGTGAATAGTACTGTTAAAAAAACAGTAAGTTATTGCAACTTACTTTTGGTTAATTTATAGATCGTTGATTAAAATTACAATTTATAGAAATTAAAATTATATACAATTTAATTTTTAACAAGAATAATCGCTGATATATTCTTATTAACAGATACCTACTTATTTAAGCCGATCTTAGCTTATTATATCATAAAAATCATTGGTTACAGAAAATTGAATTTTCAATGTTACAACATACGTTGTTTGTAACTTTATATCATATTGGGTATACTAAACAATATGCGAAAATTTATATAACTCTCATTTTTCTTTTGAATTTATCTACTGGTAACCCACAATTCATATCTTAAAATATTTATATACAATAGAATTTTCCCGAAAATAAATATTATTTAAAAGATTGGACTTACTTTTTAGAATTGGAGCACTATGAAGTATGAATAGTTATGAAAGTATTACAGTACGTATTTACATGACTGCAATATTCGTATGAAGCAAAACTACCGAAATTCGTAATTTCTCAACTATCTAAATTTACAAATACAATACGTCCTGTACTCTGGTTTCAGGTGACAATAGTATATATTAAAAAAATCTAATTTTAGAAAAATATTTGTCAGTTATTCTAAGAGTTCTATTCTAAGCATAGGTTAATAATATTGTAAAGTTTATGGTTTTTATACCAGATCATCTTCGTATCATATGATCTCTTTAGACACATGCAGCAAATTCGTTGAAAGATATCGTAGCGCGGTTGAATCAAGATTGGTAGAGGCCGAAGGGTTGCTCGAGTGCAAGAAGTTAGATCGCTTTGACACCGGCGGTGTCGGAGCGCGATGTTAGCTGCCTTTTGTCAAGTAGGGTGCATGAATAGTAGCAACGCTCCCTAGTTCAGTCCTTCCAAGTAATTCTTCGGGGTGATCGTGATCATGCTGCCGTCGCTTTTCTTCATTAGTATAATAATGAGCTGCTCTACGTCTTGAGCAACATAAAGCCGTTGTCACTACAGCCAGTATTGCCACACATAATAACATTAAACCAGCGATCACACTCATTTGTGCTTCGTGTGTTGTCGCACAGTGTTCCAAAGTATCGAATGCTAGCTCTCCAAACGTCACGCCGTGTAATCTCAACGGGGAATGGCATTTTAGACGACGAATTGTTGCATTCAGAACCGTGGTAGCCATGAAAACTAACATCGTATCTGCAGAGCATTGATCACAGCGCCAGTGATTTTTGGACAAATCAACGTGGGAAATCGCTTCTAGTCTTTGAAGGTCTTCTTCGTTAAGTGTGTGAAGTTTGTTCTTAGATATATCCAGTCGTTGTAAAAATTTTGTTTTAGTTAGTAACTTATAAGGAAATACAGTCATCTTGTTCCATGATATATCTAACGCAACAAGGTGTTCATTGTACGTGAAGAAGTTTGGTGGTATTTCATATAGAGATAAGTTGGCTAAGCCCACGCTATGGATTTCCGGTAAAATTTGTAGAACAATTGCAATTTCGTTTAGTGGCAAATTGTTTCCGCTAAAGTTGATAGTTTTTAGGGAGTCAACAACAGGAGCAAATGTTTGTAAGTGAAATCTGTCAATTTTGTTATGGCTGATATCTAAGTGCATAAGCATAGTTAAATTAGTGAGGGCAGCAGGCGCCAACAGGGCCAAACGGTTGCGTGCCAATGACAGCACTCGAAGTTCTCTGTTTTTTCCAAACATATTGTCTACAATTACTGACAGCTGATTTCCATCCAATCTCAATTTTTTTAACTTCTTCAAGCTTATGAACTCGTCAGACGTCAAATATTTAAATTGATTTTCACCGAGGTCTAATTCATCCAAATGTGGTACCAAATGATAAATTTGAGTATTAATTCTTCGCAATAAGCAGCGCCGGCATTTAAAAATTCTTAGATGTTGAATATCCTTAAAAACTTCTGGATTGAGATCAGTTAGTGGATTATAACTTAAATCCAAAAATGAGAGTTTAGCCAGCATTCGAAAAAGACGGGGTACTAAAACCGGAATCTGATTATGCGCCAGGCTCAAAATTTTCAGTGCCGTCAAATGGCGAAAAGTTTCACTTGGCATTTGCTCAATACTATTAAATCCAAGATGCAATTCCGTTAAATTAATTAGACCGCGGAAGTTGTCTGCTCCAATACTAGTCAGGTTGTTGTGTGTAAGATTTACAACTCTCAAGTTTTGTAGACCCCAAAAAGAATACTGTCCAATAGAAGGTATATTCGAGTGGACGATATGCAACTCTTTGAGATTGACGAATGGTACTGGTTGGGTAAAAATGGGTCCAATAGTTAGATAGTTGGGTCGATCGGCAGGAGCAGAGATGATGACGATGTCTAATTTGTGGTCTAAATAGTCGACAGGTATCGATCGCATGTCACCCTGCGTGCACTCGACGCGAAATGAACTCCCGACCTCGTGGTCGACAGTGTGGCGGCAAAAGCACTCGCTTGGGCATGTGATTTCCGCTCCATTGCAGGTCATCCTGAGGATGAGGCTCCATAATGTGAGTATCAATTTGTAGTTCCTGTAACAAAAACGAAGATGTTTAATTAAATTCTTATGTCGTCATCAGGAAAACTTATAGTTGAAAATTAAATCACATAATCTCTTAAATAGAAATATCAAAGTAATAAAATAATTCATAGACTATTTTCCGTCTACAGCTTCCCCAGCTTAAAAATGTTTAGCTTTTGTGCACAGTGTCATATTAAACATGTTATCAACTGATCAGGTATGAGGTAAAACAATATTAAAAGTATATAACTCTGTAAAACGGCATCAAAAGCATTTTTGTAAGTGGTAACTTCCTGTATTCATTCATTAAATTCATTCATTAAATTCATTCATTAAATTGGAACGAGACCTATCCGTGTGCTAAGTTTCATACAAATCAGATTATAACCAAAACATAAGTTTTCACTGTTTTCACTTCAGAAAATCTTAACAAATTTTCCCTTTTAATTATACTGTTATATAATATTTATTCCAATTTACGTTTGTTTGTAATAAAGTGAAAGATAAGAATATATGTATATCTATGAAAGTTGTCATCATCTACCGGATATTTATTTTATTTTAGTGGTGTTTAAAGTATAATGGGATATTTAAAAGACGATAAAACAAAAATCAATAGGTATTTTAAGTTTATACTAAGCCGCATAGCATAGCGCCTCCGGTTTTATTTTCGTCGTATAAAAACTTAAATTAATATTAAAAATTATTTTAAAAAGTCTAACTCGTAAGTATTAATATTTATTTTAAGTTAGTTCTTATATGGCAAACCTTACCTCCAAATATATACACATATATTGTCACGTGATGGAGAGTGCGTCCTCAAAAGCATGAGGCTCTTAAAAAAGACATTTAATGATTTAAGAGATTATATTACTGTTCAATGTTCATATATTTTTTGTTTATTTATTCTCATTCAAGAAATGATCTCTTAAAATATTCATATTATCATCACCATCATCACGTCCAATATTCCTAATGTATTTAAAAGCTAACGACGCTTTTGATGTTTATAAAATTATCTTTATTCAAATTGGTGTTTACTGTTATTAAATGATATTAAATTTTAGACAGCCTTCAAGATAAACCTCCAGAATTTTCACGAAACTAATTGTGAATTGAGTCAAAATTGTAATTGTAAATTAGAACATAAATATTTATAACCTTGAGTGTTTCAATTATGTTAATTAGCATTTTTTAAATCAAATATGTACGTAAGATCTTTTTGTTAGTAAAAAATAATATAACGTTTCTTTAATATACCTGTGCAAATAAAAATATAAGTTGAGTTACCCTGCATACGCCTGCGGAGTTATTTGATCCTCATTTACATTTTTTTGTATGTTTGTACACTATGTATTCGACCATACATGCGCTGTTCAGCGACGTCGAATAGAAATAAGTTAATGGACTAAGGTAAGCTACAATTATTATAAAAATAAACATCATTTATCATAGAGCCTATATAGGAAATATATAATATTTATTATTTACATGTGCTTGGAACTTGTAATGTAAGCGACATTGTGAATCTTACCCTACTCTATAACAATAAACTTGGTCTTGCCTTTGATCGGCAAATATTGTAAGACAATTATTGTGAACCTGACGGTAATATCGAGTTTATGTTCTCGTTTCTGTTAATGTCGTAGATTTTCTGGATTGTCATTTAAAGACATGTGTCCCAAAACATTTAAATTTTATTGAACAAATTACCCTATTAAGTATCAACACCCATTAGGAATGTAATTGCAGCTAACTGTAGGTCCGAATGCTATACATCAAGTGGAATTAACGCGTTCAACAGAAAAAAAACTTGCGTAAGCCTTCGCGAACTAAAACGAGATTACGAGGCCTGAAATATGCGCCTCGCTTTGTCTGGCAAATTCAAACTCTCTGAAAAATAACTCAGAGATAACAAAAGGATTTTTGGCGTAGGGTCCACCAGATTATCCATTCCGCGGAAGGATATTTTTATGATTTCATTCATAACACCTTATAAATTATATAATTTAGCAACATATTATACCGACAACTGTCCGATTTGTACTGTAGGGTTCTATTCCATATTTAGGTACTTATTATCTCAAATATAAATTTAGACAATTATGTAAAATTCCCTAAAATCTTATTGTTAAAATTTTATGATTACATTGTTAAAATAAATGATAAAATTGTTGAAATCTATTATTAATACAATAATATGCATATGTATTGCCAGTTTAGGTCAAAAATATTTATCTTCTCTGAGCAAAACGAGGTTAAGTCCCTAGTACTTAACTAAAATAACTAAAATGTGAATGATTATAGAAGTTATAATTTAATTTATTTCTTGAGTTTGAAGTAATTATTTTTATTTTTTGACTAACTTATATAATAAAAATACATGAAATACGTCCTTTAAAAACTTTGCAGAGCAAATTCATAAATTAAATAGAAAGTTCTATGTTTATTCCGAATTTCTTTTGAAACTAGGCAAGATATTTTTATAATTTCTATTTTCTAGAAATTGCTAAGCATTGCAGTTCAGTATGTATAAAATATATCGAAGTGATTCTGACAATCTTAAAATGCCGCTTTGCTGATCGATAACGTGTAGGTACCTATAGCTTAGTAATTTTGTAATTATTATCAGAAAATTAATAATTAAAGGATCTGCTATGCTACTACTCATGACAAAAGTTCCTATAACTTCAATTATCCAATCTATTTCTTCAAGCAATCAAAATGAGTTTAAAATTATTTTTTTCCATATAAAATGCAAAATCAATCGCTGTGCTGAACCATTACAAAATACAAACGAAGAAAAAACATAACAAACACTGTTTGTTATGTTGAAATGTATTTGAGAATCAGATAAAACGTTTTTTTTTCTATAACAATACCATAAAGTATAAACTAGTTTCGAAGATTCGATACGATTTGAGACGGTTTCGATAAAAATGTATTCCCTCAGCGTAGACTTCAAATGTTTTCATTACAACTTCGGGCCAAGGCAGATGATGAAGATTTATATATCCTGCACGTATTCCCTGGTTGCACAAAAGGGATTTCGACACTCTTATATAATTACACTACAAATCATTATTAGCAGTTAATTAATTATTTAATATAATTGTTTAGAGGTATTTAATTACGTTACTTCACTAAACGTATACTTGGATATGAATCTCTGTTATAGTATATCATAATAACAGTAATAAAACTAAACACTCTCGTCCTCTCTCTTTTTCTTTCATCAGATTAAAATGGAAAGAAAAATTATTTAACTTAGTCAACTTATATCTAACTGGGAATCTAAACAAAAGAAGCGTTGAACGAGTATTTGATAAATTATCTTCATAAATCATGCGAGATATATTTTGAACACGCTATTTATCAATATCTCTTAGTTATCATGATATTATTCCATTAATTACATAGCTACCCATAACAATAATTATTATGGAGTTTGTACGAGAAGAATATTATAGAAAATTTTAAGCACCTCGTGCACCCCTGAAACTTTCAGGTTAATAGCTGTAGATGACTGGTATAACTTCTCATTTTCAGTGGTCGTCATAACTTATGTATATCAAGATTTTAATATAGAAGTTTTGTGAATATACAGAGCATAATATAAATGAAGGCCGGTCTCATGAAACAACACTTTTTATTGCACGTAAAAAGCGTTGTGGTTCGTGAAATGATGTCCAAACTCCAATAAAAAGTTCAGCAATCATTTAAGCTGTCAGCTTGCGACGACGGTTAAATACGGATTTTGTCGGTTTTTCCCGGTATTACAAGATTAAATTTCGTTCATTATTTGATAAACGCGACCAGCTCGCGTTAAATATGAAATAAATAAAGAATCTGAACTAATGTCTTTGGTAATGTGACGAAGCCTTTATGTTTAATAAAAAGTTCTTACTTAACATGTTAAATTAAGGTTTTTTTAACTGAATCCATTTGAATTTGTATTTATTTTACATGCTTTAATTCTCTTTATAGTAAGGTACAGCTCACTGCAATTAATTTAGTTATTGGCTCATGTATACGATTCGTATATACATCATTTAATTAATAAAATAAATCGTGCCCACCAAAGTGTACATTATAAAATACCATAACATACCATCGAGCAAACCAATTGTGAAATTAAAGCTCTACTATAAACGAAACGCACCGACAAATAAAGGTATAATATATTCTTCAATATACAGTGTCATTACGAGGGTCGATTGATTCACGGACCGATGAGTCCGAATCAGTTTCAACAAACGAAGGGTTTCCAACACCCCTTTCACATGCACACGCGAATACAGTGATTCACAATAGTGAATGGTGTTGTCACAAATAATATTAAAATAGGTAAATTAAGTAAGCGTCTCATCTTCTACGACTGTACGATCTCATAGGTGCCTCAAAATGTATGTTAACTCCAGGTCTATATTTCCAATAAATTTTATACAAATCCGTCCAGTCGTTTCAGCGTGAGTAACACATACACATATACATTTGTATTTGTAATAGTACATCGATAACTCCGTCCTAACGCAAGGTTGCATAAACATTGTGTGATAGGCTGCCTTCTGAGGCCGAACGAATGTGGCAAATTCGACTACGTACCGAGTTAATTTTTGGAAATGTGTAAAGAAAGTATCATTATAATATTTAAAAATATACTTATAATAATTGCTATTGTAAATTAATGACCGTGGCGCGTCTAATATATTTAAAATGTATTTAATTTTACCAAAGTCACAAAAATACAAGTAATTGTATGATTTCAGCTTTAATTTATATAAAGCACTATTTTCACTGTTCACTTTCTCTTTATTAAAGTAAAATAACCGATAAAATACCTTTAGGAATCTTCAAAAAATATGTAGCAACGATATAAAATAATGTAACGCCTAAAAAGATGTGATCGAAAAGCTTCGTAATATAGACGTACGAGTATCAACGGTCCATTTAACCGATGTTTTGGTCTAAGGCAAAGCAATTAAGGCAAAAGATGGATTTTTTTGGAGGTAAGGAATTTTCTTTGTACATATTTCAACAGAGTTCTTGTTTTTGTAGTTTCACTATTTTTTGCGTAAATATATTTTCCTATTTCTAATAACATAGACCTTATTATATAAAAAACGATTAAAGATTATCTTACGATATTGTTATAAATAATTTTGATATGAATTAAAACTTTTTTGTATTATTATTAGTAATATCAATTATTTGTCAAGCTGTGAATTGCATATGTTATGAACTGGATTTTTTTGTAACAATAATAAAAAACTGAAATATTTACATACAGAGTAGTACACAAAGTAGTAGGTACATACCCACAAATGAGAGGGTTCACCCATACTTGACTAAATATATCCAATATAGGAGAGACTATACATGTATAAGACATTCCGGTTAACACAGTTTGCTGTGATTTTTAATTATAAGCCTGTTTTTCAGTTTATGTAATTTATTCAGTATATAGAATTATATGATACGATTCTCTGAGGAAAAATCATGTTAATAATGCAGATTTTAGCTCGTCGGTCTTCGCGTGAGATATAACTGACCAATTAAACCAAACGATTTTCCCTGATTGCGTACTCTTATTGCCGCGACAACGTTCAAGTATGTAAAAAGCGCTCAGTAAAAGACTTGTTTTGCTTACGCTGTATGGGCCTAAGCCTTTAGGGATATGCTGACGCAACTATCTTGACTTTTTTGTTTTAGCCATATGAATGAACGTTACATTGGTATGGAAATAAAATAAGGAATAAAAATAGCATTTTTTATATTTACTTTATTAGGAAAATTGAGCTTGGTTACAATAGCGCACGACTAAATAAAAAGAGGAATATTATTATGTTACGGTTGTATAAAGTTTGATGATATTATTTACTAAATAGCTCAACTGTGTCTACATTTACATCTACTCTCGCTCTCACCAAGGTAAATCAACCTTTATTAATTTGTCATTATTTTTTTGAGTTTTTAGTTCATAAATATTGAGCCTAATAAATTGAAAAAAATATTGTACTATTAAAGAAACTTTTATTAACACCTTCATATATTAAAATTCGCTTTATATTTTAGGACAATGCTCGAGATTGGCGGCTCGCGAATGGTGCTTTGCTTCTCACATCAATCAACATCAATCTGAATCATTCATACAAATAAGTATGTGTATATTAATTTAAAAAATCAATTAGTTATATAATAAAAAAGAGCTCTCTGAACACAAAATAAAATTCGACTTCAAAACAAAATTCAATACTAAACGGAAAACCTCAAAACATTCTAAAATAATAGACGTTAATAAAGCGTTGAATAAAACTGCAGTTGACTGCTACACGCTCGCCACCTGAGGTTTACCTGTATAGACAAAGCAATGAGGCATGTTAAAACAAAGCACTTGGTTTGAGGACCGCTAGCGCCAACGTGCCAACGCTATCTGCTTGCCTTTTAATAAAGAACAAAAACGCTTACTTTTCCAAAAATTAAAGAACATGACTATTTCCCGCTTGTAAATAACTTATTTGTATTATATTGATCAAAATCAGTACATATAAATAAAATTGAAGTCACTTATGCATGTGTAAGTATATACGGTACTTACATGTTTGTTCCGGCTTATCTCTGAAACGACTGAACGGATTTTGACAGGAATTACTCTCGAAGATAGGTAATGCTATAGGGAGTAACTCAGTTTACACTAATGCCAATATTGTGAGTGTTAGTCTTGAACAGAGTGACTCTTATACTATTGTGCACATATAAGTACTGTATACTTTCTCTTTAATAACAAGTTCATATGAAATGATTAAGCTTACTGATATTTAATATTAATTTCTATACTGTGTTTATTATTCTTAAATATCTGCTTTGTAATGAGCTCATATTCATATTTATTCAATACCTGCTGTCCATAATAATTCATAACGTAGTTCATTGAAAAAATATTATATTTATACCTATGTGTATCAGCCTATTCTCATATATCTCGGCTTTTACGGAAAGGAAAAAGTTTTGTTCAGAATAGAGAGTGGATGAAAAACGGCCAACCAACGTTAACGCATTATGGTGAGTGGATGGAACAAGAAGTTTTACAAATAAAAGAAATAGTGTTATAAATATGAAAACAGGGAATATAGCAGTTTAATAGTTTTTGTCCCAGTATACCTATATCATCTGGTTATATTATTTTATTCAAAATATACAGTAAAATATGTATATGGATCTACATTAAAAATATCAATCAAAAATGAACATGAACTGTAAGGTAGTTTGTCGCTCGAGGATAGGACCCCAATCTTTAACCCTTTCAGCCTTTTGTCGCACCCTCGTCTAGTGCATGCTTTGCGTTTAGATGAAGGGAAGCATACCCCGAGGAAAATACAGTAATAATATTCAATTGTTTTTATTTATGTCACGCCCTGACATTAAAGGGAGGTTACAGCTATGACCTGGTGGCCTAACCGGCTTGTCTTTTTATTATACTGGAAAATACTAACAATTCATGAATTTTGCAAGAAAAGTAATAAATAATGTAAAAATAAATAAAAGCTATTTTTATTCCCTAAATTAGAAAGCTACCCGCAATAAAGTAAAGTAACTCTGTCAAACAATAAAATGATAATTGATTAGTGTAGTACCCAGTTTTCCTAAATTCACATTTATACATAAGTCGTGAGTTTCCAGTGATGGCAGAACGAGTCCTGACAACGAATTCACGCTATCCCCTCGCTATTCAAGGGATTCTCTCTTTAGCTGATCACCCGAGATACATTTTAGTTCTTTTCGGAATTTTTAAAGTAAAAAAATATAATGACGTCAAACCAAGAAACCACTTTTACCATAATTGAATTGAGATGAGTAGATTTACAAAATATACAATTAATAGTACCTTTTCGTAGTAGTATTTACTATTATTATCGTGTATACCATCAATATGTTGTAAAGTTAAAATTGAAGCCGAGACTTTCATTTAACTCGCACCAGTATTCGGGAATATAAAAGAGCAAAGATCCAAGCGCAGTCCCTGAGCTCATAAATCTCTGGAATTCTATTATTATATGCCGTCACGAATATTAGTATGAATATTTATCAGATAGATCGATGCATGAATAATGCAACGCCAGTACCGCTGCAGTACCCTAGGCCTATATTCGTAAAGCACCGTTCGTTGCTCACCCGAATTACCAATGAGTTGCCCTGATGTCGACCGCATAACTGTAATTTGATGGGACATTTCCTCGGTACGTAAGTGGATAAAAGGAACTCCTTTTTAATCTTTTTGTAAGTACTTTATAATCGCTTACCAAAAGTTTGAATAAACTTATTTATTGAAGCCCTAAATTGAATATCTCACAAATTAACAGTCAAAAATCACAAATATTCAGGTCTTATGATAATTTTGCCACTTCATGAAATATAATCTAAAGTAAAATTATTAAAATGCGAAATTCTAATAATTATTGTACTTTAAATTGCCAATTATTAAAAGTAATTTATATATACAAATCGAATCACCCTATAGTGCGAAAACAAGTGTAATTAACTAATGACCGCAGCAAGCTACTCGAACTTTGTCAACAAAATCTTTACTTTGTATATGTAAAAAATTAAATCTACCTCCATCGTATGTAATATTACTTAATGTTAATTAAGAAACTTTGTCCACCCTCGACGACACTGGTGCACGGTAAAACTCGAATGAGTTTATGATTGTACCACATATTTCAGTACTTCTGATATTGTAATGTATGAACTATTTAATAAATAAAAAAAAAAATAATATAATATATTTTATGCTTTTATTATATTATAATCTATCATTTAAGTACATCTTAAAGATGAAGAAAGGAAAATGAAAGAAATAGTAATTCAATATTCAGAAAGTATTATTTATAGATAAATTATTAGGGTACAAGAAGATTAATTTAAATTGATAATACGTAGCATGTTGCCTCAATACCTTGTTCAAAGTTTAAGCCTGCTTAACATAGAAAGGGCGAGAACACGTAGGTGCAACGTGAACAATTATAAATAAACTAGCCCTTCCCGCTACTTCGCTTGCGTTCTAAAAGCTGAAAATCATAAGAAATATATTTCTACCGTGTTTGCAATATTTTTCATTGATGTTCCGTTCCTATTGGTCGTAGCGTGATGTAATATAGCCTTCCTCAATAAACGGACTATCCAATACAAAAAAAAATTCATTTCGGACTAGTAGTTCCTGAGATTAGCGCGTTCAACCAAAGAAACTGAAGAAACTCTTCAGCTTTATAATATTAGTATAGATATAAACACCCATGACTGGACTACAAACATTCGTGCTCAATAAATGAATGCCCCCAGCGGGACTCGAACCTGCCACCGCTCTCGGTAAAAGTAGGATCATTACCAACTGAGCCAAGTGTGTTGACAAAGTTTTATTAATCAATATAGTGCTAAGAACTAATTTTGCGACATGTTACACGAAGATGCCAGCATTAAGAATTTATTACTTAAAAATACAACTAACAGATGTCTCGGCAAATCTGTTGTTTCAAATTAAAGCTCAGCGAACCGTAGCTCCTCGTCTTACAATATCAAAAGCCGCATTTGTTGGAACAAATATGTGTTTACTGAAAACCTTTAGTTACGCTAGGCAGAGCAAACGATTCGTGGGTGTTTATATCATATTGCTAATGCTGTTTCATAAAACAACTTAACTCTGTTTTTAGACTAAATATTTTTATTGGACATAATATACCTATTTATTTTTAGGCTAACTACTTATGACGTAATTTCCTATCTTATAAAGAATCAAACGTAAGTAAATCTGTATATATTCGAAAGTAAGATTGTGAAATGTGATTATTTATATGGCATAAAATAGCTTGAAAACCCACTGAATTAGGCACTACATGCTACAAAGAGACGTTCCTATGCCGCTACTAATCCGTGCTCCTGCACTTTAAAGCGCGCTTGGAAAATTTTAGCGATTAAGTGCATTACAACTACGATCCAATAGTTTGTTGTTTTTTTAGGTGCCAAATAGTTCAACTTCGTCTGTTTTAGTAGAAATTTCTATTTTTATGCATAATTTAGACTTAGAACAAAATTAGATGTAGATACACTATTATTACGCAATAAACGTAACACATTAATTAGTTCACTGACACACAAAGTACCATCTTACTAATTTTTTTCTTTCATTTTTGTGCAAATGGTTTTTACTCACATGGTAAATTGAACATTAATGAAAATGATTTTAACAAATTTTATATATGAATGTGGTGAATAGGGTATTAAAAAAAGCAATGAAAGATTTTTGCTTCTTAAAGAGCAAATCTAATATTGGTTCTTAATTATAGGTATTTATTTATGAACAAACATTCTTCAATAACTAAAAAAACCAAATAGAAATATAACATTTTATAAAAATATCTAATAAAATGAAGCTAACCGCAAATGCAGTCATTACTGGGAAAGCTATTTCATTTTTAATAGTCAAAGCACACATTTAACGCTGATTGTTGATCTTAATGCAATAAACATGAAAGCGGTATATGTGAACTCTTTTGACATAACCGCTGAAATTGGCCGACATTCAGCAACTATAGCCTATAAATGACCGACTTTAGTTGACACGAAGTTGGCCGACAAGTTTTGCAGATCGTATAAGTAATTAGCCAGTCACGTGCTAAATAAAGCGGCTTTTCCTCATACTTAAAGTTAGTACGTGTGAAAATTATGGATGAGCATCAAAGTAAGTTTTACCAGCGATAAAGGTTATAGGTTCCAAATACAGCACTTTAGCGAAACTGATTGGATCGACGTGGTTAGCAACGACGTGAATATTAATCTAGATTATTGTCTCGTTGAGTAGCTAAGATGAATAACTAAGCTGAAGTTATGTTGTTTCTTGTATGGTGTATAATATAATACTAATATATGTTATATGTATATTATTTATATACGATTTTTTTATATTTGCCGAAAATAATAAATAAAACGAATTGATATAATGAAAGAAAGTGCGAGAAGAATCAATTGTTAAGGCGATATATTTGACTTGTTTAATTTTACTAGAAACAGTCTAACTGTGAACTTACTGAAAGAAATACAAAGTGAGTCTCATTTGAGACATAAATCATTTCAACTCCGGAATTCTGCAAATGAAATATTATTATAATAGATCAAATGTATACTTTTGGAACAGTCTCTAACCTCGGAGATATTCAGGAGTCGTAATTTAAACTCTATTAATGCTAATTTAGAGGAACTTTAGAATTGTGATTATGATTTTAGTATCTTATTAACATAATTTATGTTTAATATTATATTATATACTGCAGGTTCTTTTGAAATAACTAAGATATTAAGCCAATTTTAAGTAATTTTCAATAATAATTGTAAAAGAACACGTAATATTACCTAAAACATTCAATACACAGACGAAAATGTATTATAAAATTTTATTTCAAAGGAGCTTGCTGTCAAGATAATTCCACATAAATTTAGCATTTGAAAACGGAGTTCGAAGACAAAATTCGATTCTTTAAAATGTTATCCGGTGAAGAGATTCAAGTACAAAGAAATGTTATATTTTGCATTTGTACCACCAGAGCTAAGTATGATAATATAACTCAAGACACTATTGTTAACCTAAACATGAATTTCAAGGTCCCTGACCTTTCTATCAATAAACAATAAAAAAGAGCCTAGGGACTATGTGTACTTCCTTTATCTACGGAGGCGATGCGGTGGCTTTGAACTATGTATCACAGTCGTTTAGTATCTGAATATATTTTCAAAAGAAATTCGGTATTATTACTATTAAAAAAAAGGTGAAAGTGGCTTGGACTGATTCTATATAAAATAAACAAGTTGGTTGCTTCTGTAGTTACGTGACGTCGGCATAAGACGTGCTGTCGTGACTTTAGCTAGTAAAATTGTAGCGAGAATGACAAGTAGGACAATCGTGTTTTCTCCAGGTTAAAAGTATACTGCTTTAAAACAGATTTTCTGAAATAGTAGAATAAAGTGAGAATTTTTCTCAGTATTTGTAAAATTCAGTAGTAGCTTTACTGAATTTTAAGCTAACTTAGGTTCTTTCTGTTGATATTTTATTTTCTATGTCAAATGATAAGAAACATATATTAAAGTAAACACATTATTAACATAAATATATTAAAAAAACATCATCCATCAAGAGAATAAAAAATATATGATTATTTTATAATAGATATAAATTCATGCTTTAAAATACGAGTATAATCTTGACGTATTGCCGTTATGAGTTCGATCAACATAATGAAATCCACGCATGGATAAGCCGATCAAACAAAACAGTGCTAGCTGTATGAATAACCTTATTAAAATTTATATATTTAAATATGTAGTATCAATTTTTGATACAAGAGGAAATGTATATTAATTTAAATCCTTCCTTCTGTATTTTGAATATTACTTATTATTTATATTATGTAGTTATAATAACAAATATATGCATATGTTATTATGTCCCATTTTTTCACTCATACATCTAAAAAATTTGCTTCGCTGATTTGAAATACAATTTATTTGATACTAGCTGCGCCCCGCGGTTTCACCACGTAGTTGCCGTTCCCGTGGGATTACAGGGATAAAAAGTAGCCTATGTCCTTTCTGAAGGTCTTCTCTATCTGTGTACCAAATTTCATCGAATTCGGTTCAGCGGTTTAGGCATGAAAGCGTAACAGACAGACAGACAGACAGACAGACAGAGTTACTTTCGCATTTATAATATTAGTTAGGATTAGGATGAAGTAAGATTATACTTAATATTGAAAACTTTATGGTGTTAATTTATTATTTTTCTTTTTCCTACTATTTAATTACCTAGCAAGTGCTAAGGCGCTTAAAGAAATACTCGTACCTTTCCTGTATTAACGTCACTTGGAAAGGGGAAAGGATGAAACTAGAATTTAGTTGAAAAGAATTCTTGTAATAGTAAGCTCTTCTAAAATTACTCGTATTTACAAAAGAACTTTTGTACTTTAAAATTAAAGTAATCTTACTTATACTAAAACCCGTATAACTATATCTATAAACTAATAAATTTAATACTTTTTTAGATTTACGCTTATATTTAGAAATTTTAAATAAAACTATCTTTTCGGATTTTTTCGCGGATTAGATAGATTTTTGGTTGTCTAGTCGTCGGGCACCAAATTTTGATATAAAAAAATTAGTAGACTTAGATTAAAGTTGAAATCTAGTTAAATAGTTTTTTTACATACTTTTATTTTTACTCTTCACCCATTTTCGGCGTGTTTTTGAATTTATAAATTTATGTAGAAAATTGTTGTTTGTATTTAAAATTTACTTGATACAAATATATTTTCTATATTTTTCTAATACAATGAATAAATTGGGTTGACTAAGTTTGAATAGAAAATAAAATTTTGTTCACAGTTTAATATACCTATTACTGCTTTAAAGCTTAGTTTTTTTACCATACAGAATGGTATGTATGTACCTATATTCTATAGGTTCTACCAACTTTTCTTTATAAATTTTATGCATTTTGTATATTACTTTAGATTAGTTTTATTGTTAAGACACTATTTGTATTGTATCACAAAAAGTTATATAGAATTCATGTTGCATAATTCATAAGGACTTAGAATGCATACACATTTGTTATTAAACTAAATGTTAAATATTTAATATTCTATATTCTATATATTATCAGCAAATAATAACACAAAACATTCAAAATATATGTTTCACTCCTTAAGGATAATGAGCATTATATAAAAAATGGCGGGTTGAATAGAGGAAGCTCTATCGTTACTATTTATCTCAGAACACATTTGTAGTCGCTTGTCTTCGTTTTTCCTTTATTTTACATGGCCCCGTACAAATTGATTTTCCCAAGTCTCCCTAAAGACACGGCCTGGTAACTTAAGGTTACGTTTACACTGCCATTTTTAAAGGCCAAGTTATGTAAAAGTAAACTTAGCTTATCTCTAAAATTTTGATAAACAAAAGTTTTAAATAAAACTATATTTTCGAATTTTTTGTGGACTTATTTTGGTTTTTGGTGCTAGTACCAAAGGTAGGTACCAAAGTAATAATTTTACGACTTTTGTTTTGTTAATTTATTTAATTAAATTGTTTAATAATATTATTAGTATAACAAATAATCTTTGGGATCATATAAATGAAACCACAGATTTTATCTCAATCAATAGGTAGGTATAGATATAAATAACATGTTAATATACATATATTATACACTTCTTTATAAATCTAATATTTCTAACATTTTATTATAAATCTAATATTTCTAACATTTTAAGTAAGCATTAAGGAAAGACTTTACAATTATGACGAAAACGAAATGTAGACTAGTCTTTAATCGAGTGGTTGAGTCAGCGTTCATTGCGACTTGTTCCGCTGAAGCGGTCATGTCACAACAAGCTCGGTTTTATTGGACATTTTAAAAGTAGTTTCTCCTTTGCATATTAAAAGATTTTTCAAGCAAGTTATGAATTTGAAAATGAAAACTAGTTCAAGTGACCGTCCTCGTTTTTTTTCTTTAGACTTTAAATAAAAATTTAATTTAATAAATGAACCACCAAACGTTACACTTTCTCGCTGTCAATAATTTTATACTTTTTATTTAAAGTCGTGCACTGCACTGTCGTGTACCTATCATTGTGAAAAATGACTCGTTTTAAAGGATTTTACTTCACATACAATATAAAATGTCAGCGAAATAATGCATCACTGAAAGCACTCAGATATGCTTCAAAAATGGTGTGATATGTCTTTGCTTGACAGTTTTTCATTTACACCCCGGACACTTTTGGCAGAAACTCGTCAAATAACTCTCGTGATGTGCAATACCGTCTATTCCATGGACAACTACTAATTCGATACTGTCAATCAAAATTAAGAGACTCTGAAATACTCGTATGATACCGTTCCGTTTATAATTATATCTGCACATACTCAGCTCACGTTTTAGTAGAAACTTTTGATGGAGCAAAAAATCAAAAGTTTAATAAGAATTTATAATTTTTTACCTGAATTGCACTATATTATATACTATTTTAATATATCTATATAAAAATGAATCGATGTTTTTTTTTATGTTTGGTTGGAGATGTGTCTGAGTGTCAGTATGAAAAAAAATTATTCCCATATGAACATGCGAAAACACAAAAAGTTTAGAAATATTAATTTCGTAAGAGAATCACTTGGATTACTTTCAAGAGACGACATTAGTAGCGGACCTATTATCTACATTCAACAACAATGTGTGAAGCTTAAGTTAGGAAAACACAATATATATTCATTCTATATATTACCCATTAACTAATAAATCGTACATTTACTACCCGAGAACTAGTTGTTATAATATAATACTCGTAATAGTTCCCTAAACCGATTAATTTAGTTGCCTAAAAAAGTTAAAGTGCTATTAAATTGTATGATTATAATTTTATATTTCTAGAAACGTTAAATACTCGTAAAAAGTACTTGATATCATGGTAATCTGTCAATGTCTTTGGAAATTGACGTAGAGCTATATTTTTTTTAATAAATTGCTAAACGTTTATTTTTAACATAAGTGCTTCCCATATCTTTAAATGGGTTAGAAAATTATGAGTGCCATATTATAATAATTTTTTTTACAAATAGCAGAGGTTTTTAAGACATACTGTTTTATTAAAGTTATTGAGTAGTAAATCATAATACAGTATGTTTAATTACAAGAGTTCTTAGTTCGCGACAAATTTTACCATGACAGTGGTCTTATATCACACAACATCAAGCTATTCGACTACTACACTACCTAAAATTGATTGTAAATCAAAATCCATTATGGTGCTGCAATATATCTTCAAGTACCGTACTGGAATCTATTAGTGGAACCATTATACACGTTGTTTCGGAGCACTGTTATGCGTCTTGTTACTGAACTAGCTTATGAATGTCTATAGGTTATAAAATATATCCTATACGTTAGTATAAAACTACTTCTTTATAACATCTTAATATATAAAAATCCCCTACCATATTCAATTAATTCTGAAAGTACTTATGTTTATATTATGTATTTTTCAAATATGTGATTGTTCCAAATTGAAAGTTTAGATAGCTTTTATATCGATATCGTTTCTATATAGCAAAATTAATAATTTCCATATCCGGAGAGGGATTTGGGACAGTAAATCTGAGAAATTAATTATTGATACTAATTTACGAAGTTATAAGTGAGCAACGCGTGGCCGGGTCGAGAGGTATAAAATATTAAGCGTTTATGGCTTAACTGATATTTAAGATTGCTGGGTTCACGTCCTGGGTCGGGCTAAATACATTTTTTATGTTTTAGTTAAATCATTATTAAAAGTCGCATGAAAAATTTACTACTTATTTGTGTCTATTACTGTTATTATAATTTCAAATTATATCATATGTTTTGTACCAGATGTACTTTATTACATCTATTATAAATTAAACTCTTTGGTAACGATTTAATAAAACGTACCTACATTATTTTAAAAATGGGTCAAAGCCAACAATTTAGCTGGTAACCACATAGTTGCAAATTTTACAGTCAGCTCAGTGAATACAATACACATTCTTAGCTTTAAACTTTCGTAAAGAGAAATTTAAAAAATCTCACACTACGTGATATTTTTCTAAGAATAAATTAAATAAGTTAAAAAAATTATAAGAAAAGTAATAGGTACCATTTGAAACCTATAAATTTTAAAATTAAAATAAATCAAAATCCTTCACGTACAGACGAATAGAATAATTTTTTTTAGTACATACCTACACGTTTGTAAGTAATGTGAAATTAATACTTGCCGATCATATAATTGAAATAAAAATACTAATATTGGTTTCCAAACATGTTAGAATAATATTATTCTCATAAAAATAATCTACCAAATATCCCGCATATTTCCTTCTTCATACCACAAGCTACATCTGAACAAAAACATAATATTTAATGAAAGATATCAATAACATGTAAACATAAGAAAATAGTGCCTTCTAAAAATGAAAAAATAATACTTTTCCGAATCGTTTTTCCAATACATTTATAATGAAGAGCCACTTAAAACGAGCCTTCGATCAAAGACTAGTTGATGTTAAATAGGTCGCAAATCTCGTCACCATTATATTATAGACCCCATTTGGGGTCGTCCAACCCGACCCTACTAGCAATCTACGCAGCTGTCTATAATATGGAATCCCTCGTGAGTATGTACAATGGACCACTACTACCCCATACATTGTCACATTTATACAATTCAAGTGCTAAAGTACTTATAATAAGAGCTGTAATGCAATGGCTCTCTCGTCCACATCTGCGCGTCACCAGTGCAGAGATATTGAAAAGATTTTAGCGATTACGACATCCACAACTTTCAACGGTTATTTAGAGATTCATAGTATTGATGAAAACTAATGCCAAATAGGTTTCACACGTAACTTGCTCCGAATTTGTACAACTTAAAGGGTTATGTTTTTTATTAGTGTTTTGAAAACCTTGCTTTTTATTTATTACAAAAATATATATAACGTATATAGGTATATACCGTAGATGTATGTAAAAGGTTTCGATATTAGGTGAGACGAAATTTATAATATAGTATATATTTAAACTTATATATGTAGTATATCAACTGTTTAGTGTCCGTAACACAGGCTTCGTAGCTTAACACGGAACTAGATAGCGCTGTGTATTATATTCGAACATAAATATTCAACTTAATTATTTAATATTTGATTTTTATTATTACGAAAATGTTTGGTGACATCGGAAGTAGTAGGCGTCGTCATCTTGTAGGCCGTTATGTGTGAGGTTGAATCGTCACTAATATCTATGCTAATATGCATAATATTGACAATAACATTTAAATAAAAATCTAAAATAAGCTCGTGTTTCATTTTTTACCATAAGATAAGTAAGTATTTCGTATTAAACACAGGTAAGGGAATGTATTGTTGATGAGTTGTCTAATAATTTTCAGTAGATTACCCAACCAATGCCTGGTTCAAATAACATTATCTATTTTTAATAAAGAAAAAAGTTTTTATTTACTATACATACACTTATGTGCCTATTTATCAAATAAATCAAATAGATTAAGGACAGCCTTACTTCGATTCTTACTTTGCATTTGTCATGAATTCTTAAGTTTATTCTGGGAACACATCAGTCAATGGAAATGGATTTGATATCCCGCGGGAACTCACAACTTTGTGATGACAAATTGATAGTGATTATTAACAACTTCTGAGTATCACAATGTTTAGGTTTGGTTGCTAGTTACTACTAACATTAACTATATTGCATAATATTATTTTACTTGCCGCTACCTACTATATAAATCAGTAGGTACCTATAAATAAAATTGAAGTGTCTGTTTTTAATTTCAAATTAACAGCTTTTCAATTTTTTTTGTCTATCTTTCTGTCTGACTGATTGTTCCAGCTAATCTCTGAAACGGCTGGACCGATTTTGACGGAATTTTCACTCGTAGATAGCTGTTGATGTTATAAGGAGTACTTTAGGCTACTTTTATTTCTTACGCCGAGCGAAGCGGGCCAGGTTTTTCAGTTGTAAAATATGATTTAAAATAGTTTTGATGGTTTAAAATTAAATTGTACTTTATTTTCAATTCAACCTCTTATTCTTTAGTATCCAGTTTCTTCACTTACTTTTTCTTGTGAGTAGCCACGATTCAAACAAAAGCTTTATTTTGTGGGGCTTGTTTGTGAAGTCTCAATGGGCATGATTTCAATTACAAAGGACTTTCAAGTTAAATAACAAGGTGAAGTTCGGTGCGGGCTTTAAGGTTTATGTGATTTATAGAATGTCTAAACGCCACATCTACTCATTGTCCTCGGTTTAAAAATTCCTTTTGCCACTTTAGTTAATACACTGATTTTTCAGCAAAATATAGAGCAAGTTAACTATTGTTACTTGTATAAACAAAAC
The DNA here is from genome assembly GCA_905231865.2 of Boloria selene. NCBI lineage: Eukaryota > Metazoa > Arthropoda > Insecta > Lepidoptera > Nymphalidae > Boloria > Boloria selene. Next base: position 11,490,179 of record HG993131.1, read on the forward strand.
AAAATGCACTTGAATAATTTTACGTAACACATTGCCATGCCTTATAAAAATGTGTTCGAATAGACATTAGCATTACAATAACCGCTGCACCGCACCGTTGTAAGCTTTCAAACTATCATTATTTTCAAATTTTTACGTGCTTCGAGACTTAACGTACTCGTATAACAAAAAAAATTACATCTATACCTGAACCTTTCAAGCATCATAAAGGACTTTAAAACTGGCTAGATTAAGAAATTTAAGTAAAAAGAAGCAGAAGCCCGCAGTTTGCACTTAATCTGCGTGGAAAACAAGTTTTGTAAAAGTTAAATTGGATTCTTAGATAATGAAACTTGAACAAATGCGACATGAAGGAATATACTGAAAGCTATTAGCACAAATTCATATAATAAGCTTTTGTTCCGTGACTCTACTTACTTGCGATTGCTCTAAAAATCGATCATAGTAGGGCATACTCATTCAAATCCTGCCAATGTCAGACCCAGTAAAGATACTTCACGTTTTCAGCAAACGAAGGCATTTTTTTTAATTACTATATTATACATTCAAATAACAAAATTTTTCAAAATACACATTGGAATTTCAATGTCTATAATCATGATTAAACAACACTACAGTTGCACAGTATTTTTTAAATTCGCAATACATTAACGTCAGTGCAATAAGAATTGTGTGGCATTATTTGAATAACTTCAATTTAAATCAGTAATAAATACTTCATCCAAGATAATACTTGATTAAATCGCCATTTTATTCACTGATGCTAATGGTGCCAGCCGCGCTGAAATCCGTTGTCATGATGAAGCCGACCGAAATTAAGCTAACGTTGCATTTATACTCGATTTGTTAGCGCGTAATTTAGTTTGTCCACATATTAACTACCGTATTATCTTTGTATAATATTTGCTTTTCTAAGAATATTATTGATGTGTGTGTCTTCTGTTATTATTTGTTTCGTGAATTATTATGTTTTTGGTTGAGTTGTGTGTGTGTGTGTGTGTGTGTGTGTGTGTGTGTCTTCTAACAAATCGAAACGCCATTTTAACAAAGTTTTAAGAATTTTATGTGCTTATACGCCAAACTTTTAAAAAAAATAAGAAACGATGTCTCCAGAAAACAAGCTATCTTCGAGGGAATTTTATCCGAGAAAAAGGCAAACACTTTTGCATGTATAATATGAGAGAAAAATATTTATCACCTTAAAGTAGATTTCACTTCGCTTATGAAAAAACTGAATTGAAATAAAAAATCTTTAAGCTGTAATAAATTGTGAATAATTAAAAATTAATAGAGGAACAGGGCCGCGCGACGATCGCAAGGGATAAATAATATCTCAAAATGTCCTTAAAATTGCCAACGATTTAGGCTTCCATTTGTAAAGGTTCATACCTATTTACAAATTGGATTTTGTTATTTTCACGATTTAGGACGGTGATAAAGTGTTTTGAAATTTGACTAATGCTATTATTATGTATTTCATTCTTAAATGTAGTTTTCGCCTAAAACACATCTTTGTGTACCTTGTTATACACAAATGTTTTTAAATAAATGACTAAAATAAAAAAAATATATCTCCAAAAAATTTGAAATGAAAATTTACAATATAGGTTCTCAACCTATATTGTAAATTTTCAATAACCTTAGACCTTATAAGATTTTCCTTGAAACGTTATAAGTAACCGAGGCGTTCCGTCTAAGGAACTTAGTAATCTTTAACAAATGGGATATTAGACGATTTTTCTTCAGACTGGTAGGTACGTCACCTTTAATATGTCTTATAGTTTTCACTTTTTTACATCTAATTTAGAAAATTAAGTGTATTTTAATACTATTTAATTAGTTTACTTCATAATCGAACTCAATAAAATCTTTTCGTTGTCCACTACTTTGAAGCGGTGTTGGACAAGCGTTAACGCACTCGCTTGGGAAACCGAGTTAAGTGGGTTGAACCTCTAACATTTACAAGTGCGAATCATTTTCAACATGATCTTCACTTATCTCACGGTAAAGGAAAACATACCAAGTTTTCGAAAGACATGTTAAATGAAAATGCAAACACTTGTGAAGTCCGCACTTGGCCAGCGCGGACATTGAAAAATACTACTTAGCTGTATATTAGGGGCTGTATACTGTAAAGCTATAGTATAGCTTGCTGAAAGCGTACCGTTTAATGGGCGATTAAAACTGAATTTATATACGTATTTTATGCTGTTCGTTATATAATTAAATGACTTATATGATAATATATAGCAAAATCATAGCCAAATAAGCTTAATAAGCATGCTATACCCGATCTAAAATGGTTAGTAGTCTATTAATGTTAAGTATACCGTAATGTTGAGACCCTAGTAGTCCTAATCGTGATAGACGCATGTCGAAGGGTAAAAATAGGGTCATTATACGGAAATGGCAAGGGATTTTGTTCATGAGAAGAAGATTAAGCTTGAGACTTATACTAAATCCTACATTAGGGAGATCCGCTAATTCGATGATTTTTCAAACGTGAATTCTGTAACTTGATTATTCAAGACTGAGAAATATATTTTATGATTTTTTTCAATACAAACTTTATTAGCTTTAAAGCTTTATAAAATAAGATGGAAGAAAAGACGAGTGGTCTGACTAAAACATTTTTTATGAAAGGATACTTTACTGATACCAGATATTTTCTCTCATTCATTGTAATTGTAGTGAATTTAATAGAAAAATCAACAGACTTTATCGAAAATATTTATTAGTTATACTCATTTTAGGTTGTCCTAAGTAAACTAGAATTGTGGCGTTGTTGCAAAAGGCAGATAAGGCGAACTTAAAGCTTTTAATACATTTTGTTTGCAGTTTTCAGTTAACCCATTAAATTTTATTTACATCGTTTTACAGGCTGTTCCAATAAACATACCGATTTACATAGGCCTGTTGTATTGAAGCGTATAGAATATTATTCTACAGTAAAGGTAGATTTTTGTTATAGAGTTAATCGGAGGGCAAATCAAAATATGCATAATTAAACGTATTATGACTATTTATTTTTGACCAATTATTCAAAAAAATATTACTATAATCTCGCAGCTAATATAATATTTTATTTGTATACACAATATTCGGATTGCACAAAACCTGTGTTTATTTTAATTCTATGTGTACAGACTAAATCTTGAGTGGTTATTTTTTAATTTTCAAATGTAAATGTTTGTAGTAGATATGTAAACTTTTTCAATAAAACTCGCAATATGCGAATATATAAATAGAACTTGATAATATATATTTTACTCAAAACAAGTATTTCTGTATACACAAGCTTGAGGTTTTTAGGTACTGTTTAATTTTATTAGCGAAAGAATATCACATATCAGGTTCGTTTTTCTACTAGCGTTGGTATACTAAAATAAATGACAAATAAAATAAGCCCAAAAGCAACGTTGAAGATGAAACCTTCAATACAAATTACATTAATTTACGTCTAGGAAAGGAAAAATAGAAAGACATCACTATCTGATTTATAGTTATTTTCAGATAAATAAAAGTAAGTTTAGCAAAATAAAGGCGAGATTCGAGATTCGTGATCGTAAAAAAACACATTTGTGTTGTCTTCTTTGAATTTCCAATAATTTTAACGGATTAGAGTTAGAATATTAGAGTGTTAATCTAAAAACATGATTTTTACAGATAAAGTATTCAAGCTAATAAATACATAGTTATGAAAATTAAATATATTTTTGCCAGGTATGAAAAGAAGTTTGGAAGTCTTAGAATATGCTTCATAGTTTTCAGCATCAAGAATCTGAAATAAAAATATTAGTGACCATTAAACATTTATATAAAACTATAATAGTTGTATATAATTACTTATTACAAAATATTTATACCTAAAGTATGAGTTTATTCAAGTGATCAATGTGTAAAATTGTCTGAAACAAATAAAGTTAGGAGTAAATAATCGTATCTAAATACATTCAAAGTCAAAAATGGTAGAATAACAGCTCTACCAATCATATTTTATTTTAAATAACAATCTTTATGACCTACGTACCGAGTAATAAACGTCGTTCTAATAGGATAAACCACTGGCATCGCAATTCTGAAAGGAAATATATGAGTTTACTAATTAAATAATGGCACATTAGTTACACAATTTGCACTACGCTATTTCACTTTTATAACAGAAGTATATAACATATTCAGTACGTACCAATTATTTTCAGATTATGTCCATTCCATTCATATAAATCAGCTTTACTGCAGAAAAGACAAAAAAATTGGTCAATAACTTAATTATTAAAAAATGAATCGCAACATTTTATTTTTATCTCATAGTTCAATGACTATGGTAATGCTTCAATTGTTAGTAATAAATACGGTGACACACGTACCTTGGAAAGAGCCTTGTTAGTCCAGCGTTGGTCATTCGAACGTAACTGTTCAAAGTATTCATACATACTGGCAACATATTATTATTGTTCTCATAACTATATATTTACTAGACTAATTATAAACTAAAAGTTTTATATAAAAATAGTAGCAAATAATTTTATAGTCTCTCGTCGTCTTACGATTAGGTTGTTCTTTTGTTGACTTATTTTAAGTATAAGGCTGCAAGAAATAAAAGAAAATGTTGTAGTGAGTTCTGAAATAATTAATTTACCTATAATATTATAATATGCTATTTTTTCTTTTACATTTCTTGCAAAACCTCAATTCCTCAAACACATAAGGTATAGATATGTACCGGCTATAAGTTTGAAATTTGCACACAGTAACATTTCTGTGATGAACGTGCAAACACTGCGGCTGACGAGAGAGACTACCACTAATTGAAGTCCGCCGATCGAATAGAAGCTATCTATTATTCACAATCAAAGATAAATAGTACATTTTTAAAACGTTTCATTCATCCATTAAAATACTTACAAAATAAGCTTTATTTACTTGATTCTCAGCGTTTTAAACATTTTTGTACGAATGCAAACTTAAATTATTGTGTACATGATTCGACATCAATAATAAAAACCATTGAATAATAGCTATTGAGGCAGACAATACACAAGAAATAAAATTAATATGACTGATGATGATGATGATGATGAGAAAAGTGAGGGCCGAACAAGGGATAGGGTCCAATGGAAAGAGGAGAGAAAGTGTTAGTCTTTTCCATTAGCAAACTAAGATAAGTCATATATAAATATAACGAGTGGTGATTTTTTAAATCTTTAAGAATTAATGGATAAAATATTTCAATTTATCTCATAAGTATATAATATGCCTATAGCTACAGCTAATGTTTGCGCAGCAGGTATTTCGAAGTAGTACTTCTGTAATGAAGGTGCTAACATTGCGGCTGACGTGAGGCAATTGGAACACTGATTGTTGTCGCTCATACCAAATGGGAGCTTTTGCCTTACATACAACAGCAAATAGCGCATTATGTTACGCGTACTCGTATAATTAACAAATATATTAAGATGTGATAAATTAAATTAGTACAACTGTGTTTGTTAATCTTTGTTACCTAAATTTTTATTATTTTATTGCTTATTTATAAAATTGTAACTGAGATCAATTTTTACATATTTTTTTTGAAAATTCATATCATAATAGTTTTTTTTTATATGTGTTCGTAAATCCATACATAAATGTAACTTGTACTTGTGTTGTTGTATAAATTTAATTTACTAGCTTCCGTATTATGGGGTAAATCACTTCTTTGTTACGTTTAGAACACAAATTGACATGTAATAATATTATCAGGATATATTGAATTGTCCTGTTAGCCACTAATTGATGTCAGTTGTATTGTATCGAATCTATTGTCTTAGATCTAGTTAGTGTTGAGTTGACAATCTAGTTAAGTGGTTCTAATTGACTGCATACTGCACCTACATATATAGCTAGCTAGCTATTATATCCTCACTTAAAGAGCTATGTGAAGAATTTATCGTATCAATACATTTTTCTTATGCTAAGGCCATTTTGTTCATTTCAGGTTGTGTTTCCAACAAACTTCTTGTGCAAGGTTTGCGGTAGGATTAGAGGAACAGGTAAAATCTGTAACATGACAATAATAGTTTCGAGTTGTTCAGTTTCGTTAGGCTTACTGCGGATGTTATCCTCAAGCGCTATCCGCCACACTTACATCACGTGTAAGTAAAACACATGGTAAAATGATGGTATACATACTCGCGCTGAATAAAATCGTTTCACAACTACTACAAGATTTTATTAAAAGTTACTTACAACTTTTTTATATTTGGATACATGTATTGACTCTTTTTTTTATTTTTATTTAATAGATTTAAGTTAATGGATACTTCGCAAGCTTTATTTTGTATACAAATGACTATCAGAGTAATAATTAGAAAAGCGAAACTGAATTGCTCATAACGTCGCACTGAACGTCAACCGGTGTTGTCTTATTACTCATGTTACGAGGCACAGTAAAATTTCATAAATATAATTGCCATTAAATATAATGAGATATATAAGAATAAATCTTCTTTGTTATTGTATAACAATATTTATTTGAGAACAAAACGACTGGAAACATATATAAAATTACCAATAATAAGGTCATAAGAAAAATAGGGCCTTTTAACGTCTTTGACATCAAAGCTTTCTTGCTAAAATTGTTTTTGATCCATAGAAAATCTCATTTATTTCATCGTAATATAAAAAGTGCTTTTCTAAGTCAATATAAATAATAATAGTCTTTAATCTGAATAGTATTTTCTTTTATACAATATATTCGTAATGAAATGGAAATTGCAGCTTTTTGCAAATTCAAGAGGTTCGTACTTCAATTCACAGATTAGATTTATTGAAAACTAGATAGTCGTATCAAATGATTACTAAATACTAACATACTTGTAATGTAAATTATTAGTCTTCTTATGTCACATATATTACTAGATACCGGCCACAGCCTTTTAAACACATACTAGTTTTTTTTTTTAGTTGTGTATCGATGACTTTATGAATGTAGTATTAATAAAATAACTTTTAATGTTAAACTATTTTTCCTAGGGAACATATTAAGGGAAAAAAATATCTAGCTGCATAAACTACTTTACGTATTTTTCTACTTGTATTACGAGTATTGTTTATAACTATTTAACGGATACGAACACGTTATACTTATCATTACAAATATACGTTAATAATATGATGCTACTAAATCTATTTTGCTAACATTACAACGTTCACGTACCTTGAAACAAAATGTATACTCTAAACCTCTGAGATTTACTTGTGACTATGCAAACTATGAAATAAGTTGAAGTTTTACATCATAATTTTGAAGGATGGTCTTCATAAAATTTATATTTAATCAATAGGTGTTCGAACTGTATAAATAACTGTTTTTTAATATCGGAAATCAAATTTAGTTGTAGAGACTTAGCTCTATGATTTATGCGTAACTTAGTGATATTATTTTATAAGCATTATATATTTAGAACATTTTTTGTTCGATATTAGGATTAAGAAAAGTTCCCTTATAATAATGGTTAAAACGCTTATACATTTTTAAAAATCTTACTATGAATTAGAAGAAATAAAGGACATTATTTTAAATTACACGATTGGAATTGACACTATGTAATATTTGTAGAATACACATAAGAACAAGGATAAACTGTTTCAGATGCATATATTATTATGGAATTTAAATAAAATTAATAAGTAAATATAGTACGTACGATATAAAACTCGAACTTGAGTTAGAGAGATCAGTTATCGATGCATCCGTCGATAAAATAAATTTATATTTGGAGTACTGAAGCAGAATAATTTAAAAATTGCTTCAGCGCTACCTAAACTTCAACAAAACTTGGTCCCGAGATAGCGAGATAGATAAATTTACGAAGAAAACTTGTTTCGATAGTTCCACCGAAAAGATAAGTTTCAATTCTTGGACGTGATAAGATTTTATCTCCCGAATTTGGTCAATATATAACTACTAATTGCGTTTTGTTAAAAGTATTTACTCTCAATGTTTTCCTTTCAATAATATAGTTATTTTATATGCTATTGCAAGTTTTAGTTGAAATCATAATATAGGGTTATCAATATTTTTATTATTTAAAAATCTCATCAATCTTACATAATACCTATAGCTGCTTATAAAACTATTCTGAGTATCTATAAGCACGCTTGCGAAAATTACATGGAAATAGAATTAAAGATTCCTTAGTCTTATGTTAAGCACTTTTGATTTAAACTCTTATTATATCACATAAAATTCAGTAAAGCCGGGGCAGGACTCTAGTTTTACTATAATATATTTCAAATAAATATTTACAATAAAAATGATGTTTAACAAAGAACAAGTACGAGACGATCATCAGGTGGTGGGAAAACAATTTTCTTCACTACATTACACAAAAGCTTTACAAAATAAACCACTCACGACAAAGCGTTTTTCAGACACTTAATCACATAATAATACGAGCTTCAAACGCTACTGCAACATTATTAAAACGATACGTGACATACATTTAAATACATATTTGTATTAGTTTTGGTTTTCTTAAGTAAATACATTTAATCGCTCTTTTAAAGTCCTCCAACATCCATAGTTATATTCTGGAAAAACGTTTTAATAAAAAACTTGTAAGTAAAATTATTGTATAATCCAATAAATGTAAGCTAAAGCTATTGTGCAAATCGTCAATTAGTAGCAACAGGCCATCGCGACAAAGGAAATACAGTACAAACGTAACAAATGTTTCCAGCTAGGTGCTAATACATTATTGCGTAATCACGTTTGGACCGCACAATGTTCTCTTGTTTCTGTAAATTCTCCCTTTGCGGAGGGATATCGTTTCCACATTAGAGGAAGGGATCACTTTGGTCGTAGTCCCTTTATTATATGTGATACACAATCAATTTATACAGTAGTTATCTACTGTACCCATTTCATACGACGAGGACCTATTTTTCGTGTTTTTATTACTAAATATTGAATTTATTTTTAACCGACTTCAAAAAAGGAGGAGGTTATATGTTCCGTTGTATGTATTTGTTTTTTATAGATGTTCACCGATTTCTCCGCCGTCTGTGGGCCGATTTCAAAAAAATTTGTTTTGTATGGTAGGGTATAGTTCCGAGGTGGTCCCATTGTCACCAAGTCAGGATCTGATCTCCAACAATAACTAAGTAATTAAAATTATTTTCTTTTCTTTTTAAAAATAAATCTTCATTTTATAATAAATGAAGCTAAGACGTTTTTATTTGTTTGCACCATGACTACGTTGTTGGATTTTTTAAAGCACGGCTCACGTTAATAATAAATAATAGAGCATCTCATCACTACATAGTATAAAACAAAGTCGCCTTTTCTGTCCCTATATCCCTATATCCCTATGTGCGCTTAAATCTTTAAAACTACGCAACGGATTTTGATGCGGTTTTTTCCAATAGATAGAGTGATTCAAGAGGAAGGTTTATATGCATAACTAGGCGATCCCATGGCTTTGCCTGTGCTAAATCTAGGGAAGAGCCCGAGCGAAGCGAGGGCGAGTCGCTAGTGTTATTATAAACTGGTTCTAATAAAGTAAACTTGGAAAATACAAGGGTAAGGATAATAAAAGTGCTGCGCGGGGATTTTCCACTAGAATTTCAAAAGTGTAAATAATTTAAACCCCTCTGCTCTGCCCTGCTGTTTAAGTGTTTCAAAGCTATTGCTCTGTTTGTGATCTGGAAAATATATATCCTGATGTTTTTCTTTAAATATTAAAAAATTTAATCTAATTTTGACGAGAATTTGTAAATTAAAAATAATATAAATCACTTTTCCTTTCAATACAAAGGTAGTTTCACACAAAATAATAAATTACGGATTACGTTCAGTTTAAATCGATTGAAAAAATCTAAACTGTTTGTTTCTAATTCTTTATTCAAACGGTGATACATGTCAATTGTTATAATACTATACCACATATAAATGATATCACACTTATCACATTTTTGCTACCTTTAGTTTTTATTCGTTCAATTTGTCTCAATATAATATCATACATAGCTTATATACGCATAATCAAAATTTAAATATTTCATTCAACCACGCTGAATTGAGTATAAATAAATATTTTTTAACTTTTAAAAAGTGAATGTTATTTTTATTTATTTTTTATTTTTTTACACAACCGTAATCTCAAATCATAAAACTTTAATATATCATAAATATTCTTAAATTTTTATTGTTTTCAGATCAATAAGAATGTGAACCACGTAATTCAGTCAGCTCTTTCGTCATCACTGGAACAGAATAGATCAGAGACAGCTTTTCATCATTATTACGCATATACGGAACACGCCCTTAAAGATTATTCAAAGGAAATTCGCAGCAAGGTTGAAAAAAATTAAATGTCAAAAATAGCTTACGAGTGTAATGTTTGAGAAGTTTACGGGGTATGATTTAATATATTTGTTAGCTCATGAAAGTATTGCATTTGGCAAAAAATATTGATTATAATACGATTAAAGTTTTAATAATATGGATAAATAAATAATCATATCGTAGTGCAAAATATAATTTTATTAATAAAGTGCGTGCGTATTTAGTTTTTTTTAAATTAAAAAAATTTAAATTAAAACAAAATTATGACAGAAGTTACTTTTCTTTAAAAACTGGCGTATAACAAGTCGAATATATTAAAACTTTGAATATGACGCATAACTTATAAATAAATTTAAATGAGTATTAGTTTTCTAGTCATTTACAATGAAACATTAAAAAGTTTTTTAGAAATAACAAATGGGAAACTAAAATGGCAGTAAGAATGTAATAAAATTTTTACTTATCTGTATGTTAGCAGTATAAGAAAACAGATATAAATTATTTTTTAAGCAATAATTTATATATTTAGAAATTTCACCATTTTCGAAAACGAGATCCGGCAAAATTTAAATTAGGCAAATGAGTTCAATGCAGTGGAAAAGCAAGTGAAAAAGCACGCTAAGTTACTCTCGGTTAAAAGGTGAAGATTTAAAATGCTCTCATAAAACCTATGTATTTTTTATGAAACAAAACACTCATATTTTGCTTATAAGTATTAACAACTCTTATAAAATTTCAAACCGTACCATAAACATAAACACGAGAAAAGGAAACACATTTTACATGGAATGCGAATGCTAAAAAGGGCTTCACCCATCACTATTCATCATATGAGTACGGGCTTCTTTAAAGTCTTTTCCTTTCAGCTTGCACACAACCGACGCCTATGTATGGGACATTTCATGGGAAAAGCTTTGAAATAGTTAAACGTACCCAACAACAGCGTGTGAAAATCAATCGAGCATCTTCATAAGTTTTAATTTGTCACAAGAATGTAACATAAAGGGAGAATAAACGTAATGAAGAAAATAGGCAGTTTCTAAAATTTTCTTTGTGATTTTTTATGTTACAGTAGCACCGATAAATAGAGGCTGTGATATCTCTGTCAGTCGACGCGTCGTAATCGGCGGCCCGGATTATTCGTAGAGCGAATCTTAGTTGTTTGTTCCTTACTTTAATTTTTTCCTTACGATTCAGTTACAAAAAAAAATTTTATTTGTCTAATTTGTTTTATTGTCTTCCAAATGAAAACATGATTTATAATATTACAATACTGTATGATATTAAACCTGTATATGTGTATACTGGGAAATTAAGACTTTTCCCAGTATACAAATATTATATTAAATTGAACTGACTAAAACATTTAATTTTTCCGCGATAAGCTAATTACTTTATCGTCGATATAATTTGCAGCGAGTTTTAATTTTTACGTCATCAGCTTAAGGCTTAATATATTAATACGTGTTTATAAACAAGAGTAACTTTTTATCCATTTCCTTAATTATATAATCTCAATACTCAAAATGGTAAGCAAAACTTAAGTTCGTTTATATATAAAATATACAAAAAGGAATGTTTATTATGAATCTTTTCTATACAATAAAAAAATAAGGAAAAAATGTATTTATTAAAATAAAAAATATATATATATCTATAGATATAGATATAAAAAATATATAAGTCTATAGCTTAGTATCACACTACGTAAAAATATCATTTAGTCATGCTGAATTGAGTAGTAATAAATATTTTTTGACTTTTACAAAGTTAATGTTATTTATATTTGTTTACACAACCGTAACCTCAAATCATTAAACTCTAATATATCGTAAATATTGCTAATTTTTATTGTTTTCAGATCAATAAGAATGTGAACCACGTAATTCAGTCAGCTCTTTCGTCATCACTGGAACAGATTAAATCAGAGATAGCTTTTCATCATTATTACGCATATACAGAACACGCCCTTAAAGACCATTCAAAAGAAATTCGCAGCAAACTTGAACAAAATGAAATGTCGAAAAATCTTTAGAGTGTAATTTTTGAGAAGTCTACGGGGTATGATTTTATGTATTTGTTAGCTCATGAAAGTATTGTATTTTGTCAAATAATATTTACTATACATATATTTATATACCTATATATGAATATGTTTTTTTAATAAAACAGTAATGTTTTAAACGATATGTATATCTAAAAATAAATAAATATAAAATCATATAAAATATATTTTTCCAATAGCGTCCGGTCCGTGACTTCTTTTGTAGATTTAAAATTACTTAAGTTTTTCTTTACAATTTTGTTACAAAATATTGCATTTGTGTAACCACCAAGTTCGTCAGATTTGTTTGTCATTATGTATTAAATGTATAAACATACTAAAAAAACTGAAAACATGTCATCATTGTAATTAAATTTTAATAAATAGTAAAAGAATATCTAATAATAATTAAAACAAAAATTTTATGAATTAAAGTTACTTGTCTTTAAGAACTAGAGCCTAGCAAGTCGAATATATTAAAACTTAGAGCATGACTCTCTCTCTCTTCCTAGCTATAAATCCCACATGGTGGTGGGGTCAGCCTTCCTTATTTCGCTCCTCCACCTCGCTCTATCAGAGACATCGTCTTCGGAAAGCCTGCACTCCTTCATGTCCTATGACACTACATCTCTCCATCTAGTTTTGGGTCTGCCTCTGGACTTTCGACCTGGTATAGAGAGATGTAGTGCCAAGTTCCCCACATAGTCTGGTGACCTCCTTTTCACATGACCGTACCACCGTAACCTACTTTCCTGCATCTTGTCGGATATATCGCGTACTCCTAGGCTTCCTCTCACGTTGACTCTCAGAGCATGACGCATAATTTATATAAATTAAAATCTGTATTACAAATTTGAAAAACATAATATTATCATATTATTCAGTTTAAAATAAATTATATGTTGGTCCTTAAATCGTTATTATTAAAATATTTTAAAATCCTTGCATACTTTTGTGTTATAGACCAAAAAAACACGTGATCCACGTTATTCAGTCAGCTTTTCGTCATCATGTAATCAGATTGACTCAAGTATCATCATTATAACGTATACGGAACACGGTCTTGAAGGTCATTCAGTAGTCAAATGATATGTTAAGAAAAATTTTAATTGTACAAAAAAATTGAATTTTATCATAATTTTATCGCACATTACTTTTACTACTTAGAAAGTTGTAACAGTCCAAATATAGCCGGCAAATTACGAGTATGTATTCATACAGTTTTGTTATCAAATGAAAATAATTGAATCGCTAAGAAGAATTAAAGAACAAACAAATAAGATATTCGGAACACGAAGCGTCTTAATGGTTTATACAAAACCTATTTATGTACATAATACTGTTATGTAATGTTCGCAATATCCTAAATAAAATTATCATGTCGAAAATTGCATACGACTATGAAGCTGCATTCATGTGCAAATGAGCACTATTTAAAGTAAGCAATTTGCAATGGCCGCTTTTTCGGTGAAGTTTTTAATACATGGCAAGTGCTGTTCTTCTATTAAATAATTAAGACTGGATACGTCGAGTCCGCTGGCATTTTAGTTAGCCCGGAGCGAGCGCGCGCCTCGCATTTAAGTGTTTCTCTTTATTTTTCATGAAACCAAGCGTTTTACCTCCAACCATAACGCCTTTTATGGACGTGCTTGAAAAATGTTAAATTTGATTTTATTTTACCTCAGTATAATTTTAGTTCATTAGTTATACCTAATATGTATGTTTTGCTTGAAATGTAGGTGTAAATATATCTAACTGAGTGATACAATATAACTAACTAACCAAAATAATAAAATTAAAGAGGATGAACAAGTTAGAAACGTAATATTAAAATAATAAGCATATTCAATAGTAGTCAACATGTAAATAATATGCATGGAATACGTATCGATTTTATGCATGAACTATATAATATGTACCTACCTCGTAATCCTATTTTACATTTTGATTGCTTCAATCTACAGAACTAACCTGATATACAAACATTCAAAATGGTTATGTAGTAAAGGCTAACTTTAAAAATATATATATATATCGCATTGTACCTATAGCTTTTGAATTACATGTTATAAATATGAAATTTAAAGCTTCCCTTTAATAATGGTATTAGTGCTACGTTGCCACGTTGCTGCTTTACAACTTGCGACGTAAACAAAACTTATGGGTCAACTGAAAACCAATGTAGAGTAGTATGAACGACTTCTATTACACTGTAATATTTCAAGAATACATTGAATATTTTAAAACAAATGTAAAATAATTTCAAAATTAATCAATTTCTATTAAAAATATCTTTTATTAATTTATTAACTCTATATATCTTTTTATTAATCATTATCGCAATATTTTTTTTCTTATCACTATTGAAAAAACATTTATTATTACTAAACTGATAGTATAACATGCGTTAATTACTAACGCGAACATGGTGCATATAACACTACAGCTTGTAAACAATTTGTAACGAGCGGTCAAGTTTTATATTTCCGAACGTGTCATTTAACACTCATTCCAATATTTTATAAAGCATAGCTTCCAATAGTTTTAATGAAAAGTTATTTAAAAAAGCCTATAATGATTGTATTGATAATACGCTTATACGATCAAGGAACAATAGAATTTAAAATTTTAAGACAATCCACTCACATGATAAGTAATAAAAAGTGGCCTATATATTAAATCCAGCATACGATATCACCCTTCTAAATTACTCATTATTATTATATAAAGTGCTTTAAAACTTTTAATTTGTTATATTAAGAAAATATTATTTTAAATGTTTCATATTTATGTTGAATTACGACTGGTTAAATGTGAAAGGAGATAAATCTTTATATCTTAATCAGACCGCATCATCCTTGTATTGAGCAATTGGTGCATCGGTTAGAGATTGTGTACGAGTACCAATCTTCTTATTCATAGCTATGTTAGAATCCGATATCAGGTGGCAAAGTAATATTAAGATAATAATCTATATATGAATGAATAATAATACTTGTTATAAATGTTAATGGTGTTGTATGGACTTTTATACAAAAAGTGAAACATAATCTAGTTGTGATAGATGGGTCTATCGTTTAATTTTATTGTATTCATGAAAGCCCTAGAAAACAATGTCTGCTGTGTATACTTAGAGTTATATATAGTTCGTACCATTATTTCTCCCATTCGATCGATAATGTGACCTTTACTTCACTACATGACACGCCACAATTGACAATCATTATTTTCAATAACTCTTTCATATTAGACCCTTATCAGGTTAGTCGGAGTTTTCTAGGTTAAGGAATTTAATTTGAGTACGGGAAAGTTTTGTAGTTTTTCTTATAAATATTAACATATTTTTATTTTTTTAATTTTTGTTTCTTCATAAATAATATTGTAACAATTCTGCTCATAGGCATAGTCGAAAATAGCATGTTCTAGATAGCAAACTTAATTGGTGCTTAAGTCGATCGTCTGGCTGTGCACGCCCCACAGAGCACTTAGGCTAAATCAAACTCCTCAAAAATAGCTTTACAGACAAGTGCTTTAACCCATTCGTATATATTTAAAAATAAACTTAAAATCCATGTTAATATGCCATAAATACATGCCTTTAATATACTTTTCTGAAAATATGATTAAACTTCATTTAGAAAGGTTTAGAAAATGGCAAGAGAATGGCATAAGCCATTGATACCAATAATAGTGTAAACTTACTAATTCTAAGTTTGTTTTATACTTTAGTTTGTATTATTTTTAAGAGAGGTATAATCTAATATGAAGGCTTATACTTAGCAAACAGCAGAATGCACATAAAAAGCTTTTCCCTTTGTTATTCTGTGACTTACATCAATCCTATTTCAATTTGAATATTTAATTTACTCAGTCTACTTCGCCTTCCTGTGATGTCGAATTATTTACTTGCGTGTCACGTTTACATTGTTTAGGTCGGTGTTTTATGCCTTATAAATATAGAGTCACCATAACCTATGGAGAAAGTAAATAGTAGAAACGATTGTGATGTTTTATTATTCAATAACTAAAATAGCGATTTCCCAAACACACCATTGATAACCTAGTGCTCGTTGGCGGTTGATTATAGCACTGTATACATTACTTAAGGTATATAGCAGATATTACCAATTACTTTATATTATTCTTAAACTAAACTCCTGTTTTTGAAAGTCCGTTAATAAATTACACGCAAGAGTATAAACCTACAATACATTGCACGATATCGTTGATAATAATATGCTTTCAATAAATCGCTAAAGCTAACTTAATACTATAATGTTTTTATAGTATATTTATTTATTTATTCTGATGGCTTCATATCCCGTCCTTATAAACAAAAAGATCTCGGGCGATTGGCAGCGAAGTGACAAAATTGTTTTCGTCTTTATTGTCAGCATACAAATTGTTTGATCTTCTTGTATTTTCGGAAAGTAGTCTAGAATAATCAATAAAAATAAAATCTATATAAGAATGGTCGTGAACTAGTAGCTAAAATTGAGAAGGGAACTTTTAAACATTGTTATAAAATTTACATATTACGATGTATAAAATTTACATATTACGATGTAAGCCTAAAAAACGTACTATTTATTTGTTAAAAGCCTTTAGTGTACAGCAAGCACAGTAGTTATTATACTGATTGTATTATTGGTATCTGGTAAAAGGATTTCTTTTAGTGAATATTTCTGCTCTTATTATTAAATCCAAGGTTTATGCTAATCAATCTACGATCCAAAATGTCTTGTATAAAACTAATTGAAGTCAATTAAGTAAGCTGTATCGATAAAATTTTCCCACATTTTTAAAAGATTTCATAGAAAATTTAGACAAATAAGAAAGCTTTTAGATAAATATGAAAGTGCATTGAAACTATTTTGTACTTAACATTTTTTATCTTTTATTTTATTTAAAATGTATACACAAACAGAGCAAAGTAAACTCCAAATACTTAATATGAATAGTAATAATTAACCGAGTTGTAAAATTTTTAACTGTATCATCAAACGTCACAATGTTAATTCCTACAATCCACGCTATCCACAACAATGAAACTATGTATATCTAATCTAAATAACTATTGTTTAAATTTTTGTATACATTACATTACTTGTAAAACCTCGTTCGTAAACAAAAGAGTAATAGGTAATTTTTTAGTCTGTTGCTAGTCATCCGGTAATCGTATGAATAAAAATATATTATTCGTCCGACTATTGTCGGTTTGTACGAATATCTATCACTTTTTTGATTTCTAATTTTTATGTGCAGGATATATCTATGCCAAAAATAAAAAAAATAACCCTAACCTACCGAGCCGAAAATTTATTATTAAGACCCTACCCACTTTTAAGTCCAAGAGTTTTTATATGTAAAAGAGCTGGTTTTATAGAGTCGTCCTATGAAATTTACATCACTAACACTTACTAAGAGTATGTACCTACATCAAATCAATGTACTAGGAAATGGTATTTTGTAAAAAGTACTGTAGAAACATCCGCAATTGCATACAGGAGTCTACAAAAATTTAAAAAACAAATTGATTTCTCTTTGAGCCATTTAAGAAGCAAAAGTGTCAGTCGCGATATATCAAACACCAATAGTCGGACGAATAATATTTAATTTATTCGTCCGCTTAGCGAATGAATAGACACTTCGATTTTTTAAAATCAATATTATTTATTAAGATCTGTAGTTCTCTACATAAGAATAATAAGCAAAAAACTTTATAATTGAGAAAAGGTGTTGTTTTGATTAATATTATATGTAAATTCATCTCATTTGTGTTGAATATAGGATATACACTTATAAATCCTTGATTAAATCCGACCCGCGTTTACGTTCTAATTGAGACATGATAATTGTTTCCATCACGCTAGGATGTATTGACCTCATGAATAATCGTAACGTGTTGTTCGTACGGTTCCCGTTTAAGTTAAGTTTATTTAACCTATTTCATAATTTATTTTGGTTTAAAATAAAAGTTTTCCTATAAAATAATTTTATTTAATCGTAGCACAATTATTATTGCCAAAACATGAAGTGTAACTTTTCTTAATACGCGTAAATCAAGAGTATAACGAGCTGCTATTAATAAAATAAGCGTTTTAACCTAGATATAGGTAATATTTGCTTGAAGCTTAAGCTTAAATTATTGTTTAACTTTTGTAATTTTATTTTTAATTGTTAAAGTGGTAGTGCCATGCTTTAAAGTGGTAGTGCCATGCTTTAAAGTGGTAGTGCCATGCTTTAAAGTGGTAGTGCCATGCTTTAAAGTGGTAGTGCCATGCTTTAAAGTGGTAGTGCCATGCTTTAAAGTGGTAGTGCCATGCTTGTTACCTTCGGGTAGCAACCGAATGGGCCGGCACGCCCCGTATAGTTCATTAGTACCACTCTCTCACAGAAGACCGGCGTGAAGTGGCAGCTATGCTGTCGCGTTTCGTCCGGTGAGTGAGAGTCCGGGAGGCCCACTCTCCTTCCCCCCTCCCTCTTCCCTTCATCCTCGGCCTTCGTTAACCCCCTTCCTCCCACTTCCCTCCCTCCTCCATCCCTCCCTTTCCTGAAAGGCCGGCAACGCATCTGCAAGCCTGGCTTGCAGATGTCCATGGGCGGAGGTAATCACTTTCCATCAGGTGAGCCTCCTGCCCGTTTGCCCCCTTTTTACCATAAAAAAAAAAAAAAAAAAAAAAATATTGTTGAGTGAATATTTCTTAAATAAATACTATTATAATATTAAGTATGGTTTTATTTTTTGATACAAAGATTACAGCTTGAGGGCATTATTTTTGAAGTACAGGTTGTATAATCACTGGATGTTTAGGACTGCGTGTTCGAATATTGTCGGGTCAAATATCCTAAAAGCTTCTATTTACTTCTATCTGAGGCCTTTATCAAAGTATGACATATCTTGGCCTCGTACCTTGAATAGTAGTAACCTAGTTTTGTTAGCAAGGACAGCTATTGTGAGATGTCACTTTGGCTAATCCCTTGAATTATAAAAAAAATAACGATATTTTTTTACATTTATTAATATAATATTTTCAAACTTTGTAGAGTAATCTTTATAATAATCTAAGAGGAAATTGCTGCATAGAAGCGTACATTTTTTTTTAAAAGTCACTACATCATAGAAAAATATTTTATAGCTTTCAATAGTTGACCTATTTTAAAAATACTACAAAATATAAGAATATATTTTCATTCTATATCTAAAAAAATATTTACTTTATAGCTCTTTGTACAATATCTCGTATTTCATATTATAATTGAATACATAAATGTATGTTTTAAGAAAAACTAAAAATATAGACGGAATTATTTAAAACTATTAGAGCTTGCCTCGTTTTGTGTATAAAATACATTTTTCAACTATTATTATTTGTAAGACAAATCACAGCCTATCGTACCAGACCGTAAGTTTAATTTCCCCGAGGGTCTAATAACCGTATCTATTATTCAGAACCCATTATGTTTAAGTCGATAGAAAACTAGTAACAGGTTAATATATCTTAATTACTTTCTCTCTCACTCTCTTTGTTTCCTTTGTTTAGCTCAAAACAGTTTATAAGCGTAGAAAAAATCGTGTCGCAGAATACTTTTACTTCAATCATAATTAGTTGTATGATGAAAATGCAAATATTTTCCTTAGTATTACTATACTACGAGCTGCAACGAATTTCATACATTGCATAATGTATGCTAATACAGACGCATAGTATATTAGACGCATATCTCAGGTGCATATTTTGTATATATTTTATATGTGCTCTGTACTAGACTCATGGTAATTTCGCACTGTAACAAAAAAAATAAGCTTTTACCTAATTATCTTCGACATTATTATTTACATGCTTCAAGATAACCACTTTGGTGATTGGTAACCTAAAATTAAATTTCAACTGTCTCTTATCAACTGTCAAGTGTCCCTAAAACCTTTTAATTTCATAATATTCCTTCTTACCGCAAAGTATTATTATAATACACGAATTATTTATAACAATACCAGTAACTGAAGTTTGAAAAAAAGCTCTTATGTCTGAAAACTTTGCTTAAAGTATGTTTTTGAAAACTTCATAATTACTTTTCATTCACTGTAGACTTAACAAGCCAACATACCTATTTATCCGTATAAATAGTGTACATAATTAAAAAAGAAGCTATAGATTAAATAGATAGGAAATAATAAAAACGTTGTCCATACTCGCTTCGATCGTGATTCAAAGTAACATTAGTTAATAAGCGGTAGAGCCCGAACCCACACACTGTTCAAACAACTGCCAAATTAAATAGTATTTTACTGAGTATATATTTTAGTGCCCGGAAAATGAATATATTACTGTAATTACAATTTATCTCGTACCATTATATTCAAAATCATAAGCCACAATTTATATAAACACTCGTTTTATATGTGTATTAATTCATACTTTATAATATGTATACTACTTATATATGTCTAATGACAGTGCACAATTTCATCAAATGCATATACCACTCTCACAAACTCTGTTAGATATTACTATATTTTTTAACTAATGAACATTTTACCTTTATTCATATACCTATATAGATTTCATAATGTTGTATAACAAGTAATAATATATCAAATTTCCGTGCTTCTATTGCGGTTTGTATTACAACCATTCTAACTCACTACCTGTACTTTGCTAAATTATTGCGAAACTGTAGTTGTTTTTCTTTTTAGCGTAAGTGTTCACATGAAATAATTATAAACAGGTATTTACAGAAACTTTGAAGTTAAAGTTTGACGATAGTTCGTGTACTATTCAAAATTATGCAAATATCTTAGCGCGTACTTCAGTTTGTTTATGGCGCTATTAAGCTATTCGGTTAATATCTGCCCTCGTTTATCGAAATCCAGTGATAGATGTTCTAAAGTTACAGTGAATGCTTACTATACTTAATATATAAAGTACTTTTAGTAAATCTATCTTTTCTTTTTCGTATACATTTTAGTAAGATTTTTTATATAATTTCAAATTATTTATCATTTAAAAGTAAAGCTCTATTACCTATATTATTTATATGACATATAATATATTCAATAACGATTTAAGCGTTTTGGAAATTTTATTATTTGAGTACCTAAAATAAATAAGCCGCTTCCCTTAAACAAAGTGAGTAAACACTTCAACGGTTAACAAAAAGGATTACAATCCTAATATATTTCAGAGAGTAAATTTAAATACTTTATGTGAAGGGTCCCTTAAACTATGTCTATATTTATGTTTATACTTATTACCTACATGGAGCGGCAAAATTGGTCGGTTGTTAAAGCCTCAAAGATCCGTATATAAGAGACAAAATACCAAACTTTTCAATTTCATATCTTAGACTTAACTTTATTGAACAAATAAAAAACTACCTACTACACCAGTGGAAGTTCTTCTTAGTCGATCTATCCGCTTCGGAGATTAGCCGGAATTAACAGACAGAAAAAACTACTAAACAGTACCGTATATATTATACTCGTTTTTTAACTATTAAATATTATTTAGCGATTCTATAATACTTCATCTAAATCTATTAATTTCCAACACATATTGTATTAATTACAATGTGGATTAACATTTAATAATATAATATATGTTTATGTTTAAAACGAGTTTGCCAGTGTTTTATATTATGTTCTGTACATGTTTTATATTATGAGGTCAAAGGGAACAAGAAATTGAACTTTATATTATATCGGTAATAAAGTTACGACCAATTCTTCTTTCTTACAAACGCTACTAAGACACAAATTTTTAATTACGGTTAATTTTTTCTAAGTCCTCTCAATACAAAATAAAGACTAAAATAAATTATTTATGACAAAAAATATGTAAGTGGGCGGTAATTGTGCCTTCACTTTGCAAAGTCCCGCTTATTTTATTATTATATTTACAAATCCTCTCGCCAAAGGTTGTTTGTTCTATCAGAGATCAGAGATTGTTTATAGCAATCGGTAAGACAATCTGTAACATTTTTGTTTTACCTTTGTTTTGTAATCTGTACATATTTTGTTTTGTATAAATAATGGAGTATTTATTCTTTTCTAAATATATATCTATAGATACTTAGAAAGTACTTGGGTAAAATTTATCTTGTCAAAAATTATAGATAAAAATATTAGAAAGTCAAGTAATATTAACCGAAAATGTTAGGAGTCAATGAGTACCCAAAATTATTATAATGAAAGTAATTTTGTATTTACCAGACATAATTGCTCTGAATATTACATTATATTACATTAAAGCTCCAACAATTGTTATGAAAACCTAATTTATTGGTGAGAACATAGCGAATAATTGGATTAATATTGTCAACATGAATTTAAGTTATTAGTAGAAAATAAAATATAAGCAGGTAATTTATAATTTATACTTTTACTGTATTTTTATTAAAAAATAATTTATTATTTCGTTTTCTTCTTTTATTTTAAAAAATAAATGTAAGAGTGCTTTGAATTCATACAAAGCTGAGAGAAAATAATTATTTATTTTTATAACATACGTAAGAATAAGTAAACCTTATAAAACGTGCGGAAAAACTCGAGCGAAGCAAGTGTAAGTCGCTTGTGTGTAGCCTATATCCTCTTACGAGGTTTGCATTTAAAATTATCATATACTGTTCAATTGTATTTACTATCATATTCCGAAACAGAGCGCTTTTATTTCATTAAGCAAAAACGTATACACCGCATACTTTATAGGGACACCATTAAAACTAGTTACGTAAATTTAAACAATGTACGAAAGTCTTCTTGCCAAAAGACTAAATTGCATTAGAAGTGATATGACTATAAGTAGCTTAAAACAACCGACGAAACCAAGAGTTTTGCGTTACGAGATGTGAACTAAAAATATCCTATATTATAATATTGTAACGTTTTTAAAAAAAATAGGTTTTTAGAAAATTCTCGTCTAGTGAGAAAAAATATACATTATATAAAAGAACTTTAATGTAAATAATGGAACTCACGACTTTCGTCTAGAAAATAGGCACTCTTACGATCATACTAAGTTTCCGTTAGTATATAGTAAAACATATTATATTCATGATACAATGCTATACTCGAAAACTCTAATTAGCTTCTCTTCTCATTTGAAACTTAATTAATTAATAATTATCCTTAGGTATCTTCTTATTAATAATATAAGCTGCCATAATTAAGCAATTATAGAGAACAATACAGTCAGTTTCAGTATAACACGTTTTGCCGCGGGTATGAGATTTTTTTGGCGATCAAAGAAATCTATTGCTCTCAATTTTTTTCATACAAAAATAGTCGTAACAAGTTGTAAGAATAAAAAATAATCAAAAAATTATACTATATTAGTATGAATTAACTTTTATTACTATGAAATATTAAATAACTTGAGTGACACTTCTAATACTTCTTGTTCTAGCCGCTGCGTACAATGGACAGCTCTACGTCCTATATATACACTTGTGGGATATTACGTAGCACAGGATGCGGAGGAAATAATAAACAGCGTAGAATTTTACTTTTGCTTTTTATTTCAAAGTGGAAATTTGAACAAATAAATTATATTATATTAAATTATACT
The DNA here is from genome assembly GCA_905231865.2 of Boloria selene. NCBI lineage: Eukaryota > Metazoa > Arthropoda > Insecta > Lepidoptera > Nymphalidae > Boloria > Boloria selene. Next base: position 11,514,123 of record HG993131.1, read on the forward strand.
TCAACAGTAAAAGTGAATATTTTTACGTATTGTATACATCTTGAAAATCAAAAGTTTGTATACATCTATGAATTTTTGTTTCTCAAACGGAAATGGCTGGCTGAATTTAGTAAGAAGTGACAAGATGGAGGGATTACCGGGAGCAACACATGCCATTAGGCACCGAGGATTATATCCGAGTCAAGCAAACGTATGTCACGAACGATTACAATATATTGAATACATATGCAAGTACGTACGACTTGCACGTATATATGGACTTTTAAATTTATATTTCAATAAATTTATAAGAAAACTTGTAATTAGTACATTAAATTTGATAAAGCATTTGAAGCGAGGAGCAGAATAAATAAAATTTTCATTCCTCTAGAAACCAACGTACTAGTACCAACTAATTTAAGCCTGACATTTGTAGTTTCGGCGACAGGCGCTGGTAGGAGAAGTGCAATAACGAGTATAACTTCCCACTTTGTGACATTTAACAGTCGCGATCGTCAATTTGCATGATGTCTGTTTTGCATGATAATAACACTAAAGACTAATTTCGGGTACCTTCAAAAATGTTTACGGTACTATTTAGCGCCTAAAAATTATAATTTTATTATCTATGTATACGTAATTTCAAATAGTCATTAAATCTTATTGTGAAATTTATAAATATTTATAAATACAATTAAAAATTTTCAACCGTCTAAATCTTAATCATTTCAACTATGTATATCGTGTGAATATATTCACAATTCTCATAATATTATTATACAAAGTTATATGTGACTTAAATTAGTATTATTTTTACAGATAGCTTAAACTTTCTTATTTTCTCCCTTTTATGGTCTGAGAATTTAAGTGTAAAGAAGAAAAGTAATAGTCCATTTACGTCTCACTTGAAGGTGAAAGCCTCCTTTTATATTGAGTAAGTTACACAGACCATTGTACGCTTGGCTATTGTAGTTAAGGTAGCTCCTATCAGAAATAGGGCTTGCTAAATTATAGTAAAATTTATTTAACTATGCTGTACGTCCACTAAGGCAGTTGTGGTAGCCCAGTGGTACCGTGCTAGCTTGGCAAGCAGAAAACACTCAGTCCACCATCTTAAGATGTCCACCATATTGGATTTAGAGTGACGTCACTTTATTTTTAAAGCTATCCTCATCAAGCCCCTTCATTTAATACCCGTATTGCAGGAGTGCATTAAAAATCTATAACTCGTCCGCCATTTTGGGTGTTCATCCAAATACAACGTGTATACAAAATTTCAGCTGATTATATCTGGTTCAAAATTGAGTTGCAAGATTCCTCCCATAACAAACATAGTTACATTGTATAGCCTTAATAAAATTTAAATTTGAGGCAACTTTCTATCGCCCATATATCTACCTAACTCGATTTGAATTTTGCTAATTTAAATAAAAAAACACACTCCAAAAATTCTATTGTACATCCGCATCCGCAACCAAGTAGAAGAAATTTCATTTCCATATTCAATTGTTAGAATGATGAAATATAAAAATCAGGTGAATTTATTTTTCTATATTAAATAAACGATAAAATTTCAGTGAAGCTATTAATATCGATGATTGAAAAATAAAAGTTTTCGTGACTGAAATAAAAACATTAGGATAAAAGGATGGAGACCTTTTCAGCGGCTGAATTAACTGTTCTACCCTTATGAATTAAATACCTATTTTAGTAGCAGATAAACACGGCTAAAAGCCCCCTATATCTCATTTATTTTTCATTACCTTATCTCTGTGCGCAATTATTCTTACTTTTTTGGGCTGTTTATTTTCAGATTAATATTACTCTGTACAAATTTTTAGCTGATTTTCTAATATTTTTTTTATTGTAATCTCTGCTAAGGCATTTTTTATTATTTTTGAAAATATTTTGAAAATATTTCTTCATTGCTATTATTTTCATAAGTCAACATTTATTATGATTTAATATTATAATGTTACCATGAAAAAAAACTGACGCTGCGCATTTTTGTCTACAAATTGTTTAACCAATTTCTTATTAATCATTAATACTCGGTCGAAGTCGAATAAGCTCTTAAAAATATTGTAGTTTCTTAATTATTATTTTTATCGCAGTACTTTTCAGCAGATCTCTTCGGCGTCCCAATAGACTTAAATTTATGAATTTTCAATACAAAAATATAAACATAAAATACAAATTTTCAATACAATTGTCATCATAGGTTAATCATAGATTGGAAAAACGTCTCGATTTGTACGATTATTTCTAAACAATTAGTAATCTAATTACGAATACTTCAAAGGCAATATTTCTCGTCGCTGTTTCTGAACATTTGCAAAAAAAACGCTGTTTTTGAACATTTGAAAAAAAAATATATAAAATTAAATTATAACAAAAAAATTATAGCGTATAAATATGAGTGATTCTTATTATGTGTTCATTTTATCCCCATAAAAAAGCATTACTTATATTAATGAAGTCATTACGAAAACCCATAATTAAATAAGTTTTACTCTTTAAAGCTAGATGGCAAGAGGTCAAAGTATTTTATAACTGTACAGTCCAATTTAAACTTGCCTTTTTTTAATTATTTCCTACTATCTCTGTAATTCAAGGTGTTAATAAATTAAGGTGAATAAAAACTACAATCACAGAAAGATATATTTTTTAAATAAATAGATAAATTATATATCAATCCTTAAAAAATCGTCGTGGTAAATTTATTTCTCAATAAACTGGAGGAATAACGAACTTTGCCAAGAAAAATCCATAGTTCGCAAATATTGCCGCCCCATATACCATTTTATTATAAGCTTATCTTCGTCAAAATATTATAGGCATCTTGCTCTTTATGAAAATTGTTATATTAACACCAAAAGTTTACAAACTTTATCAAATGACAATATTAAAAACAGATTGTTTAGATGCTCAAGTTATAATTAGATGCGCAAATTTTACAAAATAAAAAGTGAGAAAATCTACAAATGATATAAAATATAATTTCTAATAATATATGCATAAAACTAGTTCCAAAAAAATAAACAGTAGAAAAAAAACAAACGAATTTAAATTGTACGGAAACAATAAAGACTCTCCTAAAAATAACAAGAAATGAAGCTAACCAGTAACCACCCTTATCAAAAGTCGCACAGCAAAAACAATCGCGCGGTAAACAAAATAGTTCGCAAAAACTTTATTTCGCGATGCAAAAAATGACAATTGTATTAAAAATCTAAATAATAACTTACCTTGTACTTCGGGATTCAGAACACATTTCGCGCCGCTAAATTTTACAGCCGATATAAACTTTGACCGCACTCATTGCATTGAGTCTCGTAAGGATGCTAGCGCGAGGACGGTTCTACCGATACTGAGAGCCAGGCGAGCGGACGCTCTACGACTAGGGTTCAACCCCTCGCCTCCGCTCCCTCGGGGAGGTAAGGGCGAACCAGGCAAAGGGCCGCCTGCATTGGGGGTCGACTAATAGAACGGCATGTGCATGAAATACTGCAACTTTGACAAATTTTGAGCCTTACACAACCGATTTTGAAGTGATATTCAAACGATCCTTGCATCACCGCTCTCCTTCTTACGCGTTTTAATATTTCTATGTAGAATATTGAGAGAGCGTTAAAAAAGTCACTTAAACTGTTATTTGAAAAGTACAATTTTGTTAAATGTATCTGTTGTAGGACTTCACAGACATGAAAGCTTTGTGTGAAAACAATTGATTTTACTTTCATGCATACTTTTAAATATCTATGGCCATTGTTAACATGTTTTAGTTGAACCTGGCCTTTTCAGATATTGACGGACGTCTGTGCATTTGACATCATAATTAAACAAGTATTGTTATACTGTAACATGCAATATATTTATATGTATTATAAGTAATATTGACAAACCCTATTTAATTATACAAATAGATTAAAGTGTATGAATACTAACTACACTACTGATTTCATTTTCCATTTTAGAAGATATTGAAACAAAACATAATGTCATATGAGTAGCTAATATTATAGCAATATCAAAATCTTGAAACCAGTTCTTTAAATTAAAGCCTACATATTGCACATTATTTCTAAGAAAATTTACTCTAGCTCTGAAAAGCCTAACAAAAACCGCTTTGAGTAAAAATCTACTGAGGATTATTTACCTAGCGGCGGAACTTCGTATTTTTATGTCACATCAACATTTTTATATTTATGTTTGTAAGAAATGTCATTGAGCAAGTTGAAGCTTCTAAGTTTCGTATAACTTCTTTTTCAGCTTACAGATAACCTTTTCGAACGACGTCACCTGTATAGAATATATGTATTGAAGGAGAAGCCACCTTGTATAAAAGGTACATAATTTATCTTAAGTAGAGACTATAAATACAGTTCCAATCAGAAAAATTCCAACAATATTTTGACGGTCAAATAACTCTACTCTATTCAAGTACAGTGATTTCTAATCTACCGAAAATATATGATTTCGAATATTTTATCTCTTATTTAAAATATTTTACTTTAAACATAAAGCTTCAGATTAATTTTAGAAAGAGCTCTTGCAAAACTTAAAATTTGATTTTAAAATTGCTTTGAGCACAAATCAAAGATTACTAAATTATAATAACACCGAATAAATAAACATAAGAAATAAATTTTTATATCAGTTCTACGTTTTGGTTCTATTTCCTTTAAAAAAAATATTTTATATTGCATGCATTGCATATATATCATTTAAATTAAAAATATATTACAACAAGCATTATAATCACAAGAAATTGCATACATTTTTAATAAACCGTTTTTTAACTAACTTATTTCGAGATTATAGTCTTAAATCAAGATCCCGTCGGATCGCTTGTTAGAATTACGGCCGTCCCGTCGGACACTTGTCAAATATGCCAACCTAATGATAAATATTAAAAATGCCAATATAAATTATTTGATAGTATTCTCTTTTTCTTTTTTTTTTGGTTGAGTATATCTGTTGAAAAGCTACTTGCTTCTATCAGCCGTCGAACTGAACTAACTTTTAAAAACTTATATATTTTGAGTCAAAAAAGAAATATAACTCATCGTATCTCCAAAGTAAACGTGTTTAAGGTTCTTTTTGGTTTTGCTCTATCATAAAAATGGTAATACAAACATTAAACTTGTAATGAATAAAGACTAGCGAAGTGTCGGTCTGATCCGCGTTAAGGTAACTGCTACATGTGAATACAACTCCATACGGTTATTTCATATTAATTGTAGAGTATTACATATTATCAAATAAAGTCCTGTGCCGAGTCTGTCTGTTAGTCTGTTCGCAATAAACTCAAAAACTACTGTGTATAGTGATAAAATATAGATAATTTGATGATACGGAGTCATTGATTCACGATTTAGGCATAGGTACATTGTTTTTTACACTTACTAACTTCTTGTTGCGTTACAGAATTTCAGTGTATTTAGCTATAATATTTAGTTGCAGAAATAACTTTATTTGACTTATACATGAACTTTCCACCCTAGATGGGTCTAACAAAAGATATTATAACAATGTTTAGCAAATAAGAGTACTTGCTCCATAAACTAATATGCTTAGTAAAATTAATGTATCGCACATAATATGTTACAGTGTAATTTAACTTCACAGCCAGCCGACCAGTTATAAATTTCAACACAAATAGAAATCTAGGAACGTATTTAAAAAGCTATCAGTAGTTTTGAATGGAATAATATCGCCTGATTAATATTTAACCTAGACCATTAGCTCTGCAATATAATACGTTCTATGAAGCCGGCGATAAATTATTTCAGCTACTTTAACGAAGCCTTACTTCAGTGTGACTTTAGTAGAGAAAATTAAATGCAGAAAAATATCAAAAATTAAAATTTTACACACACGCATTTTGTTTATATTGTGATATGAGATACAAGACTTGTCCTTCTTATGAAAAATTTCCATTAAGGTTCTCAATTTAAAGTAATCAATACTAAGTAGTTCTTAAGTTTTTAGTTTTTTAGTTTTTAAGTCTAAATCCTTTTTTTCTAAAATAATTATATATATACAAAGATTCAGCGTACCTATTTTTTTAGGATAATAATAATTAATAATTGGGTAATTTTAATTGTTCCTCGTGTCAATTTCAATACTACCTCCAACAAGTTTGCTACGATATTTGTCAATTTTGGTCTCCTTTCGCATCATTTATCATGGTCATCGCTACAGTCTGCTCGTACTTCAGTAATTTATTGGAATATTCTATCCCACGAACCACCTACCCACCATCCAATTAACCATGTATCAGGATACGAACAGTAGGAACATGTCACTCTTGCAACTAAGCTATGTACCTAAATAATTCACCAACCGTCCTGTAAACCCACACCTTCAAACCTAAAACTTAATTTTAAACTTTCAACTAAATATTATCACAACTTTATTTAGATTTTATAATAAATGAAATGAAATGGCATATTTGTATGCCATTTGTGAGATACTAATATTGAATATAAAAGTAAATTATTCGTCCAATGATATACTCGTAGGTACGTCATGAATATCTACAACTTTATATATATATATTTTTGGTAGGTAAGGCTAATTCTTTAGCCTTCATGAGACAACAACTATAAAGCAATTTTTATCTAACAGAATACTCGTATATTTTTAATAAAATCCATTCAGACTTATTCGCAACTTAATATATCTAACAATATTTTTTAAAAGCTTTTATAATCCCATAACTTTATATTATTTTGATAAGAATATAAAAAGTAAGCAGCAGTTATAACCGATAATAATCGGGAGAATAGAATTTTTTAGAAGCTATTTAACAAAGAAATTGAAATCCAATCCAATCCAATCCAAGTTTACATTATTTTATTTATCCACTATTTTGCTATTAATTGTGTTAATATAAACAAAAATAAACGAAATCTATACATGAAAAATAATTATTATTCCAGCCGTTCTCTAATCTATGATACCTGATATACGGCTCTTCTCCCTTGGCTATTATAATTACATTCTCTCGTTAGTGTCACATTTTCACAAAAGGAGGCACAATTATTATCTGCGTCGAAATACCGGACGGATTATGTTTCAGGTACTACATCTATATTTGCCGAACTATTATGTCTTCTCTTTATTTTTTACCAAATATTTCCGCGTAAATAACTTGGCACATTAATAATAATTTATATTATTGTAATACAATAGTATTAGGTTCTAGTAAATAAAAACATTACGTATGGGTATAATATTTCTAAAAATAAAATAAACAAATCAAATAACATGTTTATTTTCTTTTACCTAATTAGTACTGATTTTTCTATTTGCTATTTTTGGCTTGTATAAGAGCAAAATTAAAAGAGCCTTTTCTACCCACCGCCCACTGGGCTTGTTATTGTTTATAAAGGAGTTGCAAAAATATAAACAATAAACATATTTTATTTATACTGTATACAGAGTGAATACTTTAGTATTTCAACAAACTCTTCAAAGGCTAGTCGACTTGAATTATTCTGAAAAGAATCATAGGATAGATTTTCTTAAAAATTAAAGGTTTATCGTAAAATGATTAAAGCTTAAATTAAGATTTTGACTATCTGTCAGTCTATTGCACTGGACATTGAATGAATATAATATTATTGTATCAAATTAAAAGTCAAAGTCAGTGTAAAATTACTATCTACAGTCGAATTGAGAATCGCCTCCTTTTACAAGTCGGTTACAATATAGGTATAAAACAAATTAAATTTAAATAATATTACTAACTTGCAAATGTTAAACAGAAAAATACTGTTCCAATCCCTATTTCAAGAAAAGCTTAAAAAATAAAATGGTTATTATTTTAAGGAACATTAGAAATATTTGTATTGGAATTAGAGCATCGTAACCCGAAACAATAGAAAACCGGTCAGAACGAAAATATATCAAATATACTTTTATTAAGACTCTTTCTGAATATATTTTTGTCACAAGTTTTCGTAAATGATCTCGATAGCAATTACGTATCAGCTTCACTAGTAATAATTTAATAATAACTAGTGGAACCCGCGGCTTCGCTCGCACTAAATCTAGGGACGAACCCGAGCGAAGTAAGGGTGAGTCGCTTGTTTAAGATAAACATTTCCATCATACATTACATATGTGTAACTCTAGCGGTAGAGTAACTCTAGGTAGTAGCGCACGCCAGAATAGCTTGCAGATGCTAGATTTTTACTACTTACTTGACACTTATCGTCATATTTAAAAAAAAACACACAATATCTTTATAAATGGTAGCCTATGTGTTATTCTGATGTATAAGCTATATTATTGTAAAGTTTAATTAAAATCCATTCTGTAGTTTTTACGTGAAAGAGTAACAAACATCCATACATCCATACTTACAAACTTTCGCATTTATAATATTAGTATAGATAATAAGGATTTTAATCCTTAACATGATTTTTTAAGACGAGAAAAAAAGATGTCAAATCTAAATTTTTAACTTTCTATCTGGTTAAACATTATAACTTAAAAATAGATTTTAAAAAATCACAGAGACCTTTTGTACATTACTTATTACAGGTTAGTAGTTTTTCAGTTTTCCAATTAAACAAAAATGCAAGTTAAATGGTAAACTAAATATAATATCGAAGGGAAAATCACATACAGTAACTAGTTTCATAAAACACTATAAAGCATAATTTATGAGTCTCAATAAAATCATAAGATAGGTAATTTAAATTTAAATCCTTTTACCCTGTTTCAAATACATTAAATCTTAAAATGGTAATCTCAAATGTTTCGTAAACACAAACCACTTTCTGACGTTCTACTTAACGGGTATAAATTCGTATTTAACCCAAAATTCGAGTATTTTCACTAAATAAACTTATTATCCTACATAGCTTATCATAGATTATACTTTACTATTTAGAATATTGCTACTTGTGTATATAAGAACCATTCTGAATAAAAATATCACTGCACGAGTGTCTGGATAACACTTTTTTTTAAATCTTGTTAGGCAAAGTTTGTAATAAAATATTTCAGGCTATTTTATTTTAGATAAATGAAATAAAGCACGGGAAATCATATTCATATTTGGTATTCGATTATTATGTACAGTATTTTTACACTATAGGCGTATAACCTTTGCTGAAAAGAGGCTGTATCACGTTGATCGGAAATTGAGAAGCTCTCCAATTACCCAAGTTTCAAGTGCCAAGATAAACGAAGGGGCGTATAAACAACATTTCTTTTAAAACTACGAGAATTTCAAGGAATATATCAGTATTATCCGATGGCACCGAAAAACTTATTACTTGTATACCAAGTACTCGTAATACAAGTATTTCTACGAGATACTTTTAGGTATGCATTATATAAAGTTATATCGTCTATTTTCTATTTCAATATATAAAAATCTTTTCTTCTAAAATATGTAATCTGTCCCAACTTAAGATAGGATAGTTTTATCCAGGTTATTTATTTTTATGGGGAATTCCTTTGTTCTCTAATGACTTATTCACAAGATAAAAACTACATTATAAACTATTTTTATTGTTTACTAGCTAAGGAACCAGCTATTTCGCTCGCGCTCAGAGTACAAAACTCTCTTTGACATTTTAAACTTCCAGCACTTTTTTATAAGTTTTCCTGTGATATTAAAAGATTTTCCTGTAGTTACGGGTTAGGCAGTATCACTAAACAAAGTTGTGTTTGTGCTGCCTCGTGTAATATCGTATCAGTTCACAAAATTTAGTTACAATCAGTTAAGTACTTCTTAAGTGAAAAGCGCAGATCGATTGGCTAAGTTACTGTTTTTATTTGTACTGATAAAAATAGGTATTACAAGTATAACTTAGAAGGTAGATACATAATATTTTACTCTGTTTAAGATCTACAATTTTTTTGATGTTTCTGTTCCCATTAAGCCACCGCTAGCTTTCCAATGACGACTAATATCGTAAATTATTTTGTTTCTCTGTGGAAACGAATAATTTACTGCAATGAAAATTATACTTAATATTGACCCGAGTAATAAGTTATCACTACACCAAATTTGGCTATGATTGGGCCAGTACTTTTTTGTGTTAAACGACAACATACAAGTAGACAAATTGATATACAGACAAACATACAAAAAATGTAATAACTTTTGTTTTGGAGTCTATATATAATACAAAATACATTACAGTTATTGTTTTAAAAAACATTTCTGCATATACAGATTTTTCTCAGTTACTGTTTTATTCTATGTACTAGGTGCTTTTATAGATATCAGTTTAATCATTCAACAGCATATTTATAATATAGCAAATACGATCATAGGTGACATTATTGGACCCATAATGATACAAAAAATAAAAAGTAGCGAAGTGAAATCACTTTAAAACGTATGTAGCTGCAGTTTGATATTAAAATATTTATGCATTTTAAAAATTTGTGCCGGCGGCTTCAATTTCATCAAATGAAATTTAAAAAAAAAACGCAGTTGACAAATAGATAAATAAATGATGTTTAAATTATTGCTGGCTACGCGCGGTCTGATAGTTATTTTCACAATGTCTTGACACAAAAGAAATAACTACAGCAATGGAGCCTTAGATCTCAAATAAACAAGTCAATTGACTTATGTTACAACTTGTGAAAGCATCGAAAACGTAAAATATAAAACATAAACTCTAAAGCATTTAATTATTATGAACTAAGAAAAGTTTAGCTGAAACTGATACCAATTTAAATCAATTTTAAGTTTAATAAAGGTAATGGTATTTCTTAAGGGAAGTGGAAGATGAAATATATTTTACAACCTATTATCATACATACCAGATATACAAAAAAACATTAAAATTGATGCAGCCGTTTCAAAGAAGTGCTACCACAAACACCGTGAAATAAGATTTTTATATAATAAATGTAAAAATGATACATGTATAAAAATAAACTTATGTTTTTAAAGGCATACTGAGACTATTAATGTAGAGTTACATAGTGTGCGTCCGTCAGTTTAATAAACTGTGCCCACTGAGTTGTACCATGAATTGCTGGTGCAAGCGTTAAACAATGACGCATATATACGAGACCGTGCCTCAATAGATACTGCATTTACGTTTCTGATGAAACCGAAAACATTTTAAATATATGTAATTGACCGTTAATTTTTTTTACTAGAGACTAATTCTCGCTTCGCTTAGGTGCGTCTATCTACTAGATCTACACGTTTTGATTTGTTTTAGTGGAACCTTCATATTTTTTTCTAAAATGTATATAGAAATGCCTCGTCAAAATGTGTGAAGCTGTTTCAGATATTAGCTGGAACAAACAAACAGACGGATAGACAAGACTGTTATTATTAAATAATATTATGAATTTAGTAAAAAGCTGCTATTTTGATGTTACAAACAGAAACTTAATTTTTTTATCTTCAAACATATGTTTTCGGGATTAATAGATACAGGGGTTTTTATAGTCAGGTAAAATATATTTTTATAAGATAAAAGTTTTTAATGAAGAACAAGCAAGTCACCCTCACTTCGTCCCTAGGTAAGTTTTAACGGTTAGTGATAAGTTCCGAAGTTCAGTTCATTGTTCGTTTTGTCTATTTTTTATACTTATATAAAACCCTTAAAACACGATTGCAAAAAACAATCATTCTATCCTTTCGAGCTAGAGTAACGAATAGAAATAGAACTGAATTTTATATATTACGTGTATGTTGCTTAGATTAGATTCACAAGTGGTAATTCACATACTTTTTTATAAATGATATACTATGGAAACAACTTACAAATAATTATAACTGCCAAAGAACTTCTGGTAAAAATTTACTAATTAATACCATTAAATGTAAAAAAGGTAAAAATTCCTAAAACTGTGAAGTTTAAACGGGTTGCAAGCCCCCTACAAAAGCGTGTAATACATAACGAGTACTAAGGCTACGGCAGACTGACAGTAATTACAAGTTCCACGTAATTTAAAATTGTACATTGGAAAATGAATAAGGATATAACACATCTTTAAAATCATAGATATATTATAATATAAATAAAAAAATAACATACATATTATAAGGAAACATACATTTAATTTGATAACATAGTGAAACATCTGTCTGTAGGATGTGCAATCCTAATCCTATTTCTGAGTACATCCAATTAGGAATCAATACTAACTGATTATAATTAAACTTTTAGTCAACTACATAAAATAACAATAACTAAAATAATATAATCTAAATATATAAAAGCAAAAGGTAATTTACTCACTCATCGCGAAATATTGAAAACCGCTTGACGTGAAATTTGACCGGTCAATTTAGACATTAGAGGGTACATGAATTTATAATAAGCTGAAATTGAGTAAAATTGTTCAAATCATAATTATAAATGACATTTCAAATCTTCTCAACGTTTAGAACTGATAATCCTGGAACAAAAATACTAGACGTCAAATGTCGTAAAAACGGGTTTTCGCGATTTTCAGCATAATGGTAAGTTTGGTTGGTGGTATAATGATTTTTATCACAAAATTAGTTCAGACAAAAATTGTAGATCTGATAAAAAAATGTTTAATTACTTTTTTCCTAAGAGTTTATTAGGTCTATAAAAATAATTTACTTTATTTGAATTAGTAAACCATGTGTAGTTATATATTATGGACAGTGTACATTATCATTTATTAAATAGTTATTATTTATTAAATAGGGCAAAAGAAATAGTTAAATATTAAATAAATGTTTAATATTTCAGCACTCGCACACACCTACATTAGATGATGTACATTAAATAAATTAAGAACAGTGAAGCGTGCCATGACACTTAATAAATAAATACGATTCGTGATACAGTTTCATTAAGAGTAGTATTTGCGATCATTCCGTGAGGCGTTGTAATAAATGGTACCATACGAATAGTGTAAAGCGAGGCACTGAGGCTAAATACATACAAATCTGCGCCAGTTACAGCGAATGTCTGCATAATACTTAACATTGTAACGTGTTTCATAATTACTAAAACGTAACTTAGTATTTTGCCTGAATATACAAAGTCGTTTTTCATTCCACTTCTAATCATTGTGTTCGTTCTACCTCTACAATACAATGTAAGTACGATTCAATTGCATAATTTAACTTCTAAATTAAACTACTTTCAAATAGGTACCTGAAGTTTTTTTAATATATTATTATATATCTTTTAGTTATAATAATTAATATTATGGTGTAAACTGCATATGTATAATTATTGGGTAGACATATACCATATACAGTTTAGACGGATTTATATCAGGCTAAAGCCCAAACATGAGTTGGAAGTATTTTTAATACGCTAATCTATTAAATGGGACAAGATAAATAAAATTGATAGCCTATCTCTGATAATTCATCAACTACTCAGAAGATTTTATAGTGAACTTACCATCTAATTGTCGTAGTTCGAAAGGACAGCAATAGGCCACCGGTAAGAGATCAAGCGCGGGTCTGCCTGGAATAAGTGCCGTTAGTGTACTAACAAAATCTTCAACTCATAGCTGCTTCTAATATTATTCGAAGCAATGCCTAATCTTTAAGCATAGGTCTAAGTTTTTAAGGATATGTAAATATACGAGTACATACAAATGTATGTCAGTCTCTGGAGTGTAACATGGATTTTTCTAAACAAACGAAGAATGAAACAATAACAATAGTCTTATACACAATACTGATAAAAATTTGGACGTAAAATTTGATTCATTTATTCTATTACGAGTGAAAATATTTGTTTCACAGAACATTTTTCTTCTATTTCTATATTTCTCTAACATACTGATTGTAGTTGACTCTAGGTGCCAATTTTTGTAACATTCGTAATACAAAAACTAAAAGCATACTATTTTAATAGTTACTAAGTTAAGCTGGGATAAAACAAATATGGGAATAAGTTTTAATTTAATAGAAAAATAATATTCATACTATAGGTATTATTGAAAATATTTTTTTATCTTTGTTTCAGATAATAGCATGACTTTACCACAGCACATTTCGCCTATGGCGCATATTTCGGCGATGAACTTCTTCGTAAGTTACATTTTACTTGCATAAGTTTTGATTAAATTAAAATATTATATCCCATATTTTACAATTTATCAAAATGTAAACGTTTTTAAATAAAATTAATATTTAAAATAAACTTATATTCCATACAAAAGCTTTTTAGTTTATATAAACAATGAAAATAAGTTTCCTACAATATTTAAATCAAGATAGTTATTAGTTATTTTGCAAACAGTCTTTGCGACGGTGCATCGAGCACATTAATATTATTATTTATAGATTTTTGTTTAAAAGGATTTGAGTTTCTTTACTTGAAAACATTACAGTGGGTTATCTAGACATAACACAATTATATCAGAAATGTTAGACATTAAAAACTATATTTTTTCGAAATATGCATTATGGCTGTGGAATTGCATAGCTATTCGTACGTCCGCCTGTTCGTCGCATTGTGTTAGAAGATTTCCTGCGTTCCATATTTTTTAAGTCGGAAAATTATTTCCCGGTTTTAAAATTCCACTAAGGTAAATGTCAAGTATTGATTTAGAAGTATGTTTATATCTACAACCTTGTATGGGCTTTCACTTTAAATGAAAATTGATGCGAAAATTTGTATTTACGCAACAGTAAACCACCCAACTGAGGGTTCCGACCCATGAAGCATTTGTTTAACTTTTGGACTAAAAATTTAGACGTAGCAAATTATCTTCTAGGTCTCGTTTTTCATTTCTATGTAATTCCATTGAAATCGAGAATCTCACTAGTTAAACGAATTCAGGTTAAACGAGATTAACATTTCAATTGGGATCAGGAAGTTCTCAAAGCGTTAAAATAAATATCACCCTCCGGATATTACAACGATTTTCTGCTACAGTGCAACACAGGCCTATTATTCGCCTTTTCAGCTGAGTAAAATTACACATTTTAACTCTTAGTTCCAATTAATATATGAAAAATAAGGTGTTTTTAAAACACGCCTATTCATTGTTATCCACAAGTTTATATTCATATTATACTAGCGGGACCCGCGGCATCGCACGCGCTAAAAGTACAAAAATATATTTCTATATGCTATAACTTATAATGTACATTGTAAATATTCGTACCAACGTATGATTCCCTTGTTAAAGGCCCCACCCTCATTCATGAGAACTACTCTATAGAACTAGCTATTGTGTTTTTCTGTGCCAATAAATATTTTACAGTACCTTTACAATGTACCTTTATAATTCAGTCTAAATATTGACCCGAATCTATCACAACAGAAAGATAAGTTAAAATCGGTTCACTACTTCTTGTTTCAACGCGCAAATCGATTAGCTAAGACATAATATACTCAGATAAAAGTATTTATTGTGAGGCGATTGTACCTTGAAAACAAAGATTTTAGCCTTACATATTTATATCTTTTCTCAATCGATCAATTGCAACGATGTTTCTTATCGCACGTTACTCGCCAAACTTGACCTAATAAAGTCTACGTTGACGTAAAAAAGTGTAATCATTCGTCAGCCGCGAAAGATTTAAATATCTTCTAAAAGCACTCGATGTGATGTCTTCTTAAGGACCAGGCGATTATAAGTGTTAACGAATGTATGTAGTAATAAATTCGTGTGCACTCTGTGCAGATCGTCGTCTACGACCTCCAACTTTTAATGTGAGTCGCTTAATGTTTATGTTATCTTAGTGCTCGTGTACTTTTTACTAGTTTTATGAGCCAGAGGGAAATACGAAAGCCCTCAATATTTTAAGCTCCCAATACAAAAAGAGGGTTGCTATAACATTAACGTGTGCACTTGTGTCTTTATGTGACTTCGTAGCACCCAAAAGGCTGAAAAAATTAAATTACTTTCCTTTGTTTGAAAGGTAATATTACCCTGATTGATAGCTAAGAATATATCGATTATTTAATCGAGAGTATTCTTAGCTATAAATAAATGAAAATTATTCAGTCGTTTGCTGGCTAGGCTCCATAGATGTAATCCATTAGAAACTTAGCATCCTGTTAAGTTAATGGCATTACAATTGTATTGAAACCTTGGCTAGATGCTTCAGAATCAGCTGAAATCGGTAAGATACTCAACTCATCACTAAAATACTGTAGAGACGTACTGTTTTTAAGACCAGTTTTTTATATTTTCAAAAATACCTTTATTTAAATGTACAAAGAAGCAAATGAATAATGGTAAACTCAATAATAGTCAACTAGGGACACTTAGGAACCGAGTCTTATAAAATAGGGTTTTGCAATGTGGATAATAAGGGCAAAAATTATTAGGTAGTAAATTTATATGAAAACTATAAAATATATTTCTTGAAGACAGATACTTAATCTATTTTCACTACATATAAACCGTGCTACGATCCACTTCAAAGGGAAGGCTTTATAAATATATAATTGACGTAATTTTACCGTAGAAAGACATCGTTTGTAAAATAATTCAATACAAAATTACTCCAAAATTTAATTTATACTCAGAAGCTATTTATAATGAAAAGTATATTGATCGGGGGCTGCTTTTGCTTATTATATAGTACTAGCGTCTCACCCTCGCTTCGCTCAGGTTCGTCCTTAGCTAAATCTAAGCGCGAATAAATCGGCGGGCTCAGCTAGTATTTTTCAAATTATAGTATATGTAATATTCTGATGTGTAAGCTATATAATAGTAAAGTTTCGTCAAAATCCATTTAGTAGTTTTGGCGTGAAAGAGTAACAAACATCCATTCATACATCCATACATTCTAACAAATTTACGCGTCTATAATATTAGTAGGATATAAAAAATATTTAATTTTCAATAAGAATTTTCATGTATCTATTGATAAAATGTATTTCAAATGAACTTCAATAGCTGTATGTTGTTATTATGTTAGAAATGTAAAGTAGAACCGAATAACCTAGTTACCTTGCCTGGATGTAGAGAAATTTCAATATTCATATTTTATAAAGAGAGCTAGATCTCGATAATAACGTTGGGTCTACCCAGGGAAGCTAATTAAGTTTACTTTCTCTAATATTAAATATTAAAATAAAATATTCCTAGTTTCCTTCCCACTTTAATACTTCAAGAGCTTATTTATAATAGGGAATTATTATCGCTACAATATCATGTAGTTCAGAAAAAAAGTAATCACTGGTCATTTTTTGTTATAACCAAGTTCCTATAACTTACTAGGTAATATAGATTTTTTTTATTCTTTCAGCTATCTTAGCTTAAGTTAAAAAAATATTGTTAATAAGCCGTCGATAATAGTAGGTACCTACTTTTATTTTTGTATACCTACGTACTCTAAAATCAATAAGAATCTCCTCCGTGTTAATAATATAAAAAAATAAAAATAAAAACTAAAAGCCTTTAAGCCATTAAGCCAAAACTTGATACCCAAAACTACACAAAAATATTGTAATTTTTAGTAGAAAAATTTGAAATAACTTCAAACGTAAATCATAACCTTTGATTTGCTTAATTGAAATCTAGAAAAAACACTATTTCCGTGTAGTTTCTTCTCGAAAGGGAATTGAAGCACTCCAATTACTTAGTTCCTAGCAGCGAGATTAACAAAACGTATGCGGTATGAACAACTTTATAAATTAAACGAGAAACTCGTCCACTCAATATTTATAGGTTTCGTTCAATACAATTGTACTTTGTACTTTGAGTTGCTGTATACATTTTTATGTTACACAATATTTTTTTGCACTTTTATTAACTCTTATGCAGTAGGTAAACATATTTATTTCTTATTAGCTACTCACTGCTAGATTTAGCGTAAGCGAAGCCGCGGGTTCCGCTAGTTAAAATAAGTTCTAAAATAAAAGTAGCGTAAATTACTTCTTATAACATTAGCTATCTGCGAGTGAAAGTCACGTGAAAATCGGTCCAGCCATTTCAGAGATTACCCGGAACAAATAGACAGACAGAGAAAAAGTATAAAAATTGATATTTTGAGTTGCTAATTAGTTAATGAAAAGCTGTAAATTTGAAATTAAAATTTTCTTAATTGAATTTTTCTTGTATTTGTCTTTTAGTAGATATTTTTTATTATATTAAAATATAACACATTACACTTACACTTCAGTAGCGGAACTAACATACACTAACATTACCACAGCGATAGCGCGGTCGCTTTCGAAGCTCAGTGAAAAGGGTTCAAATTCCGTCTCTAGCAACTCTTAAGGAAGAGTATAATATTCGGCTTATTGTTTTAATTATTAGTATTCTCTTTTCAAAAGCTTCATATTACCGATAGTTGATTTTTTTCTCAAACTCACAGCTTTAATGATAATAATAATCAACGGTTACTATTCAAAAATTTTATTGAAATCGTAATTTTTTGAATAATATTTTAGAATAAAGTGTCAAGCACTATAGAAAAACTCTTTCGGTTTTCGTAATACGTTGTATAATAAATCAAACAAATAAATTATTGTTAATTTATCATCTTGATAACATCTAATTGAATTAACAAATGGGTTACATATAAAAGATGTATCACATAAAAGGTAAAGATAAAGCAAGTTTATAAAGGAAAAAAAAACATTAAAACTTATGAAAGCTAATACTGTCGATATGTACTTAATGTCAGTCCAAGACATTAACGGTACCTCATGAAATCGTACAGCGACGAGAAAAATGCATTACAGAGCTATAGAATTTTTATTATACTTAATGTGAATTTATTTTATTATTTAATTTAGTAAACAGATAGACGCTCTTTTTTATCCTTGGGAAATGCATTGACGCATACCATCTGTAGGAAACAGGTAGTTATGTGGAACTCACCGGCAAGCCAGTACTATCCACTAAAACCCAAGCACCCATCACGTCGTAATCGGGTGTCACATGATCGCTTGCGGATTTTACTACGACACCCCGACCACCCGGCAGGTCTGCCGAAGCAGACCACACCGCCAAGAGGGTTGCTCCACAGTCCACTCTGCTATCCAGAGAAGTACCAGGAGTAACTCGCAAGAAACATCTCCCACCGAAGTGGGCCCTTCCTGCACCACCCACCGAAGTGGGTCCTCCCTGCGCGTTTCTTGCCTGCGCGCCGGCTTGCCGGACGCTATTGAGCCCCATACCACATGGCCTAGGCTCTAGAGTAACACGGAGACCTAAGTGATAAAAAAATACCGATTACGTATGTAAGGTTTGCATGTCATCATAATTATTTTATCTATAAAAAACTGTTCGTCGCAAAAAGTAAACCTCTTGCTATATACCTAACTAAAAAATATTAAAATTCATCTCGTTATATTTTCATACCATGCAAAATACTACCATATTTAAATAGTTTCTTAAGTAAAAGTTTTCGTAAAGTCCATGAAACTGATTATTAATTATTTTAAGTTCAAAATAACCTGAAAAACTATTTCATGTGCAGTCAGAGCTAAACTTTTAAAAATGTTTACAAGTTTCGTCTTTATCCCGTTTAGTTGCTAGTTCTCAGAGCTACTAGAGAAAATGTACTATAATGAATTTATGAAAATTCATGAACTGCTGGAGGTTGTATAGTTTTAAGTATTTGCAATAATGAAAAAAATATTATAAAGTCAGAACACAATCTCGACAACTGTCGAATCGATACTGTAAGATGTTTAGATTCAATCGGAGAGCACTGTCTCAAAGATTTAAAATATAAAAAAAATCTACAGACGTACGTGAGAGAAACCAGAGTTGAGTAAGTTTCTAGTGCATAAATTCATTCATTGATTATTATTAATTAGTGAAGAATTAAGTTTTGTAACATAATACAACCTATCTAATTAGTAAATTATTACTAAGCAAAAAAGATAAGAAAAATAGATAGCATAAGCAGTATCTTAACGCTAATTTACAACTTCCGCATGTTTTGTTGCGATATTAATCGATATTAAAATATTTTAGAAAAATAAAATTAGCAATTTGACAAACTATTCGAATTCTTTCTAAAATTGATAATAATTTTATGCTAAACCTTATATTATACTCTTAAATTCGTCTATTAGAGAAGTTGTTTGCTACAAGTACATTGATTTCTTTATGCCATATCATAAAGTCAAAGTAGAGCATACAAGTACCATATTGAATTATTTCTGGTGTTCTTATAGCTCTCAACTTTACAAGGATAGTAGAAGATATCCGCTAGCATATAGAATTTTATTGACACCACAGCACTTTGGAACTCACATAAATATGTGAGTCCAAACACGAAACTCCGCGGCTATTCTCTTAAATGACTATTATTATTACTTTTATTGTGGAAAATAAACATTCCAAATATGTAGTGCGTATATTTCTCAATGACAGATTGTATATTTATCTCTTAGAAGCTTTTTTGAAGAAATTTTTTTTTGCTAAAGTTATATTTATGAAGGAAGTTCAAAGTTTCAATCGTTGCAATGGAATAACTATGTTTAATTGAACAAATTGCAGCTTTTCCCGTTACTTCATATTTGATCTATATCACTTAAGTGTCGTATCGTATATTAAAACGTACAAATTGCTTAATTTAACTAATATACCTACTTACTTACATTATATACTTACAAAAGTTTTATACTTTATGTCTTTTGTAAGATATGATAAAAAGTAAGATTGGGGAGCTAGCTGAGTTTTCTAGCTATGAGATGTTAGAAGGCAGTTCGCCTCAATAAGATGACGGTTAGTACTTTCCTTAGAGCAACCTTCTTTTTCACATTTTTTCAAGCCGTCCAAGCTTCGTGGTTCAGCACGAAAGTGACAGTGCGATACGAATTTTCAAAGTTTCCGTTCTATCTCACTAGGTCAGGTAGATACAGATTTATTTCTACGTTAAGCTACCAAAAAATTCTTCAATTTAATTCTTAAAATCAAGCCAATGATTATTATTTACATTTGATAAAGCTATCAAAATACGTGTATAACATTAAAAACATAATATTTGCATAGTGCGAGGACATAATATTTACCTATGTCAAAATAGAACAACAGAATAATATTTTTAGATTGCTTTTCTGGGTTAACGAAATCAAGGGGTAAAATATTGTGTGCATTTATTGATAAATGCCGAAACTGTGCGTGTAGCGCAAGTGTACATGATCTGTTACAAGTGACTCTCGTGTACGTAATAACAATAAAACATGGTTATTTCAAGTGACGAGCTTCAATTTCTGATCCCAAAATTAACTTCTAACAATAATATCAGGATACCTATATATTTTTAGAAGTTTAAACATTATATAGGTACCTATTTAGCATCAGTACTTATAAATAAAATTAAAATATCTGTTTTTAATTTCAAATTAACAGCTTTTCACTAAATATGTACATATGAAAATATATACGATACCTACTTACAAAAAAAAAACAATTTTAATTTTTTTTTCTCAGTTTGTATGTCTGAATGTCTGTCTTTCTGTAAGTTTGTTCGGGTTAATCCCTGAAACGACTGGATCTATTTTGACGAAACTTTCATTCGCAGATAGCTAATGTTATAAGGAGTAACTTAGGCTCTTTTTATTTTATTGGAAAATAATAAAAACAGTTTAATTTATTTTAACTTACGCACAGCGAAGCGGGCCGGGTTTTCTGGTTATAAATATAAAACAAATATGTCAGCTTTGTTTGACGCTTTTACACAGGAAGCTGTTGGATCATTTCAGGGATACATGCAAGCAGAGAATATAAAAAAAACAACCGCCGACAACTACAGAGAGGAGACAAACGTTGACTTTTAAGTTTTTGATTTTATGCTGTATGCGAAACATGCATTTTGACGTACTACGTTCCATATACGTTGCTTTATTATTCCCACAAAATCTACGATCATAAAGAGAGAGTACTATGTAAAAATAAGAATGTTTGAGAAAAATGGTGATATAAAACACTAAACATAACTCTACGTGAGTCAAATGAAAGAATAAAAATCATAGAAGGGAAATCAAATAGTAGATCATTAAACTTTTTCCAAGCTCAATATCCATTTGTAGTGGATTTTTACTACTCATAAAGAAAGTCTTTTATGCAATGTTTTTTTAACAATAAAAATATTCAAAAAATTGGTTCGATTTTTGCATCGCATTTTATAACCTTTATATAGGTATAATATATTGCATGTGACATATAAAAAATATTATTTAATGTCATCTATATTATAAACAAGAGTTCAACAACAACTCCAAACGAGTTCGTCCCTAGGAACGCTTTAACGATTATAACTTTTTCAGAAATTAGGAACCTTCTTGACCTTAAAAGTTGACAAAAACGAAAAAAATACAGATTCGGGTTCGGTGTCAAAAAAATTGACAAAAATATTAATGAAACAATATTTTCCACAAAATATTTAATGTACGGATTCCATCAACTTTGCATTGTATTACAATATGTATTGAAAAATGACAAGTAGTCTAGGGTAGGGTCTGACTTTTTCTAAGTCCAAGACGTTCAGAAATTTAAAAAGAATTTCAAATTTGATACGCTGCCTAGCTAAGTACTCTTTTTATTTGCACTTTTACTAAAAATAAGTAGAATGGTTTAAAACTTGAGCTGACAACTTTATTAAAAACTTCATACAATTTAATTTTATACGACTTATTGAAAAACTAATTGCATTTTCATTTTACCAGTGAGTGTAAGATTTCTGTTGAACTAACTTTTGTGTTTCTGACTAGTTTTAATTCTAGAAAAAATTAAAAAGAACTTGTTCGTTATATAAGTATTTTTGTCTCAATGCACCAAAATGGTTTTAAATAAGTTATATTACTAAAGAATACTACACGCGTAAAATATACTTTATTATTTTTTGATCAGTTTGATAGAATCAAGAATTTATTTTTAGTTTCTAGGTCACTTACATAAGGGTAGAAGAGGATGACGCTAAGCTGAATTTCAGTACGGTAAAGTATATTTACTTATTGACTTTTTATACGTAAAGCACTCTATAGTTAGGTATCTTGTGGCAGCTGTGTATGAAACGCCAAAAATAATAAAGAGATGAAGCAGATGTTCAATTAATACTAGCTTATAAAATACAGCAAATTATTATTACTCATTAATCTGCTAGTGATCAAAGCTCGAAGGGGTTGCAATTGGCCTTGGATTAGTACAACCCCTTGTGAACTTACCGAGGGATTGAAAAACAAGCAACTCGTTTGATCCACAAAGAGATACTTACTAACATTTATTATGTCTACTTTGGATTAAAATTTATAATTTGGTGATCAGAAGGGCCTTTTGTTATTTTATTTTCAGTAGGTGTATTTATTGTTTAGAGAGAAATAGTTTAAAACTGCTGAAGTTCAATCGTCAGAATGTATTTTGCCAATAAAATAGGACTTAACATTGAACAGCAGTTGAAATCCCTAGCGTAAACGGTAAATCCAAGTAAGACTTGGAGTTTTTATTGTTGATTTCCTGAAGGGTTTGTACAATAATCGCACCAAGTTGGACGCTTACGTGTATTAACATTTTTATGACAGAGCTGAAGCAGAAAGAACCTTGAAAACTGTTTTCTTCTATAGGTACATTTTGTTATTTTAGACTTTTCGCATCGCTCGTGTTTTACTATTATTACGGTTTCCTATTCTCCGAATGTATTAATTGGTTATCTTTTAAAGTTCAAAGTTTTGTGGCATCAGTGAAGGTTATTAATAAGGTTTCAATAAGACGCCTTTTTGTGTGGAATCTAATAATTAAAATATAAGCTAGCATTAATTTTCTCTACAGCAGAAAATTAGATACCTTCTACAACTACTACCTCTTTACAAAACTTTAATAATTTGTACATTTAGACTGAATCCACGTTATTTTGAATATAAAATAAAATTTAATATAATATAAAATTTGTAGATATTTTTTCTAGTAACTAATTTGGGCCTCAGTGATTCTGGAATGAAGATATCTCAAAAAACTAATTTTCAATATTACAGCGAGAGCAGCGGGCTCTCAATACCTATACATTGATTAGCATATTATTATTAAAGTACTAACTTTATTCAATAAACTTTTAAGTTGATTTTTTTGAAGTTTAAAGAAATCAAAAAGGTTTTTACTATACGTTTTTCGCCTCGACTTCAGAAAATAGGTTTAAATCACAAAAATCATCTCGCCAAGGAATACCATTCTTCTCAAATTTCTAGTCTTTGACAATTATTGTAAAATAATATCCTAAGTTCATATAAATCTAAAAAGTTAGTTAAACAGCTTAATTATGGTTAAAATTATATTGCCTTTAGTGTGTAAATTTACATTATTGTAACCCTTCAAAATTATCCACACGTAAATACTAGTAGGCCTTGAAAATGTATTATAGGGCTTGGTTTTTAATAAAGCGCCCTTCATGTTTTATACTATAGGTGTATACGACATAATCTATTTGATTTAGCTACACGTGCATGAAATGATCATAGTGATGGCGATCATGCAGATGTTTTAATAAATATATTTAACGACGTCGGCTAACTATCTCCTCTAGTTAGCGTAATCGTTCCTACGAAATACGATAATTATGCATTCGGGATTAATATTTGTACAAGAGGACGAAATAAAGCATATAAATCGGATTATTTTGTTTCTCTCGTACAAAATTGACATTAACTGTGTTGATTAAATTGAAACATGTAGATTACTAGTATTCATGAATGGATGGCAAATTCCCTACACCATGAATGCCTGTTTCTTGCAAGATATTCAGAAGTGTATGTTTAGCAACTAGCAAAGCGTCAGCGGGTCACTTAAATGGTTGAGCGTCATCATACAGATCTTTACTATATGATGACGAAGTTTTAGTATATTTCTTTATTAAATCTATACATTTAATTTCAACTTAACAGCTTTTCACTAAATGCATATGAAAGTATATACGGTACTGGCATCAAAAAATCAATTTTTAAAAGTTTTGTTTGTCTGTACATCGCTCGAGTCTGTGTCTTATCTATTCTGTCTGTTTGTTCCGCGTTATCTCTGGAACATCTGGACCTATTTTGACGGTACTTTCACTTGCAGATAGCTAATATTATAATGTAAAGGAGGAGGTTAGATTTTAGAAATTTTATTTATTTTAACTAGCGGAATTCGTGGCTTCCCATGCCGCTAAACCTAATGACGAACCAAAACGAAGCGAGGGTGAGTCGCTTGTCTAATATATAAAAATCTCGTGTCACAGTGGTTGTTATCGAACTCCTCCGAAACGGCTACACCGATTTATATGAATTATTTTTATGTATATTTGGTAGGTCTGAGAATAGGTGGCCTACTCCAGATGTTTTTTTAGTTTTAGCGAGACTAGCGAACAGCAATTCATTTTTATACTTATATATAGATGATATGATTAAGCGCGGTTAAATGCGAATGCCCTTATTATCATCCCACTGCTAGGCACGGGCCTCCCTCAGGGATCAGGCCATAGTTCACCGCGCTGGCCTAGTGTGTGTTAGCGGCATAGATATATTTTAACTCAATGGTTGGCGGAGTTCACATGTCTTTCAAAAGCTTGCTAGATTTTCTCAGACATGCAGGTTTCCTCACGTTGTTTTCCTTTTACATAAGCTCAAGCTATAAGTGGACAATAATTTAAGTGGTAATGACAAGTGCAACGTTGTTTCAGAATTAATATATCAAGCATATTTTTCATTACGAAAATGAATAAATGTAAGAGTCCAGAAGAATTAATTAAAATATTCTTTATCCAATCAAACATATTTTTGAAAAAATACAATTAAATAGGATATTATAAATAATATAATATGTAATTTGAGTGAATACTTAAGTTAAGATACATTGTATTCACATTCGGTAATAGCAATGCCACCTGACATTACTTAGGTATAAATTTAAAAGGTGTATGTAATGTAACTGTAACTTTCGCTAACATGCAACTAAAAACCCAGCGCAAAAGATTTTAGATTTACCTCGTCCATCTTTATCAATATGAAGATAGATCTGTTATCAATCAAATTGGTATATTTGGTGTGAAGGTTTGCAGTGATGGATTGTATATTAGCTTCTGGTGCTCTATTTCCTTTTAGTTTTTGTCATTATATTTTAGTTCGATTGCGAAATGTGATGGTTTTAAGCAAAACTTTACGAATCCTGAAGTCGTCCTCCATAGTATTACATCGGCCTTCATTTTAAGCGCAATTAGTTATACTTCTAGGCTGAGCGTCTCTTCTATGGTTCATTTTAAAACCAAAATCTTCATTTATGGGAGCCATGACCTGTTGTCAAACAAATTTGTAATCTGTTAAGCTACCATAGCCTCTAATTTCTAACCTTAGTGAATGCAAACGATAGAGTGAGACAATATAACAAATCGCCCTTTTATACCGTCTGCAAACTGCGTATTTACCACCCTTATTCGATCCCTTTATCCCCCATTGAAACCTAGCAACACCCTAGTTCCCTGTACGATCCAGACAAATTGGTCCAGACATGTTTTCGATGCGTTGTGTTCAAATAATACCTACTTCCTACCTGTTGTAGGGAGACTTATCAACACTGTAACGATATTATTTAGGGTTTAATTCAGTCTCTGCGTGGACATGCCTTGCTATAATCATATATCGGTGAGGTATACAGAAACGCTAGACTTCAAAGGGAGCTAGAATTATCAAAGGAGACTGTAATTAAATCTGTCAGGTACATTATATTATAACGTTCAATACACTTTGAAATTGAATATTCAGGATTAAAATTAATAAAGCAGTACATAAGAGCTGTGTGTTTATTAATTTTGTAATGGGAATAGCAATTTTGCATAGTACGTAGAATAAACCTATCCTATCGCGCGATCGCTTTGACTGAAATGCCAATAAAAGAGCCGACTAACTAGAAATAAATTAAATTGATATATCCTGCAAAAGGCTTAGTATTAAACTTATTAGTTGTATAATTAATACAATCAATTAACTTGTTATTTATAAAAGAGATTAAACAGAATAATCAGTAAAACTACATTCATTTATGTCCATTTATATTACTTTATTATATACTTTTGTGTACTTCATCCTCCACTTGTTATTAAAATAGCTTATCACCTATAAGTATTCTCTCGAGCAACATTGTAAGTAATCGAGTCGAAAGGAAAATGCACTGCTCCGCTAAAAGCTACAAACTGGTACATAAAACTGCAACCTTACAATGAAGTAGGCCACTAATGTAATTTTATATTAATAATGTTTTTTGTTAACTCAATTTTACTACAATGAATTAATTTGATCATTTAATACTATATTTACAAATAATATATAGGTACCTCCGTATTTATATTAACTTGAGGTATTCCTAGTTATAAAAGAAAATTATTCTATATTTGAGATTCGACAGAAATCAAATATATCAAAATATCAACAGTGACTTGACTTCAAATTATTATAATTGGTACTGAATCTATATTTACTAGTATATAAAACTTTAGAGTTAGTTTGTTTAAACGCTTTGGAAGTATTAGTTTTATATGAACAATTGTTTTGTGGTACAATTATTTATACCTATTTAGCAAGTTTAGTATAATCATGCTTCGACCTTTAGGAAGCGGAGCAGTTAAATACTTATATAAAGTATGTACTTTTCGAACAATGTAAAAAAACGATGTATTAGGTATATATTGTTTACATCTATACGTGCTTACCTTATCACAATTCTCCTTACCCCTCTGTACTTCATGCAATTAAAGTTACTTTAAATAGTAATTGAATTTCATATATAAGGTTAGTTGAGCTACAGTCATTGTTAAAGAGTTCGATACAGGGTTAAAAATACATAATATATAAATTAATTTTATACTTTATAACAGTTTAATAATGTTAAATAAAATATAGATTTTTTTACTTTTTAACAATAACTTTTTTACCTATTAATTTCACTTTTTGCTTGGTGTTTCATAATATTTCATAATAAATTATATCATAAAACAATAATGCTCTCTCACTCCCTCTAAGTATAGACGAGAACGTGTCTCCGAGAGTGTTGCTGGAAGTGGGGTGTATCTTAAGAAGATACAAATATTATCCCTCCGTGACAACGGTAGCATACGTAGGGTGAATAAATGAGCCATCTCAAATATACTATAATACCACATCAAAGGTTTTATATAGTTAGATAATTTAGACTGTGATGTAGTTATAATAACGAGTTATGATGGTTTACTGTATTAAATCAGAGACGTAATGACTTCTGATAATTTTCGTGATTATTTCGTGATATTAACTTACGTTTTGCATGGAAACTATTATTTGATTTCTTAGATTTATGCATCACTCATGTTGATAGCTTGGTTAATATATCAATAAAGATGAATAGTCTAGTCAAAAAGTAGAAAAGTGGCAATAACCAAGCAGTCACACGTGCATTGCTTCGCTACTCCGTGGCGTGCATATATAATGAACCATCTAAGAACACACATGCAAGGTTTCACTTCAGAGGAATATTAACATTATTTAATACTTGGTTTAAAACGCATTGCTAAAAATATTTTTTAAATTTTAAGATTTTCCATTTTTATATATACTCGTACGAGATTAATATCTCGAGTCGAATGTACATACATATTAGATATACAGTAGATATTTACACGAAAGTTTGGTCAAACTATCGCCACTAGACCTTACTTATTTTTCGTATGCAATTAAATGCCTTTTACATTCATTAATAGCGGATTAATTTTTAATGTATTTACAATCTACATTTTAATTAAGGACGCACCCTCTGTGTCGTACCTTTATGTAATTGAAGGGGGAAGTCATGGTCAGGCCAGGTTTTGATTTTATTATTGTTTCTAATATCACAAGCTCCGGGGCTCAGGTCAAACGCAGGATACACAATTTACTGCGCAAATTCAATAAAGAGCCTGTCAATCTCCTAATATGTACCCTGTTGCATAATACTTGACTGGTTCCGCAAGATGGTTTGCTTTTAATTTTAAAATAAGGATTACCTATTCACTAAAATCTTAAAAAAGCCGTTGTTATAAAAGGGTGCGCACAGATGTTCTCTTTGTATCAGTATATAAAAGCACAGTATAATATGGATTTATAGATTGTGATAAGGATATCAAATTGAGGTGAACCAGTTTTGCTTCGAGGGGGACTCAATAAAAAGTATAATCACCCAATTTATCGCAGCTTCAAAGAAAATATTACGTATTATCCTACTATTCATACTCTATATACCTACATACCATACGTAAATAAAATATCGTACGCACGTAAATACGTAAATAAAAGAGTCGAGTAGATACAATTATGAATTAATGATTAATTGGAAGAATATTATTGAAAATATGATCAGAATTTTTGTCTGTCTCTGTGCCTGGGAACGTATCTTGAGAAAACAAAGACATACACAGATTTTGATGAAATTTTATATTATGATAGCTAGTTATCGGGGTTATCATATTGGATACTTTTTAAAGTCAAAAAATGTCTCGTTTCCGAGGAATTATATGTTTTATTTCATTATGGAAAGAGACTGCGTTTTATTTGTCTATATAGTTTTTATATTGATTCCCAAAATCAAACTGCGTACTAGCTGGGCAGCCTCCTAGCGCAATTATCAGTCGATAAAATTAATGAGATTAAATATTTAATTTTTAATAAGCCACAAAAAATATATACTTTGTGGTGTGTTGACCTTACTTTATATTATTTTAATATTAAAAAATTGATAAAAATATAATATGAATTGCAGTGTTTACCCGAGAGAGGAAAAGAGACAAAAATAAATTCGCATGGAGGTCATAACACAAAAGCGATAATTCATAAAATATAAGTAACCGTAGGTTGTCAAAATAACTAAATTAACTTACAATCTTATGTTTTGCGTTAGTTATTAAAAATAATATATAAAGGAATAAAATTATACTCTAAAATTTAGAAACCTTATATCATTTATATGTTAGGAATTATTAATCTTAGGAATTTAGGAATATTAATCTTATTTTGTGACAAAGTAAATAATTTTAAAACACCATCTCTAGTAATTTTGTGACATTTAATCATATTTTCATCGTGACGTACTTCACAGATTTTAAGTAACCATCAGAGTGGAAGTCCCCACGATTGCTTTCGGCAATTCGTTAATCACATGACTTCCCTTGGAAATTATCTTCCGCAGTACCGTAATATGTAATAACATTAATTCATTGGCAATTTATCGAGTACGTCTCTGTTTTTATCTTAAATCCTGGA
Source organism: Boloria selene (assembly GCA_905231865.2). Taxonomy (NCBI): domain Eukaryota; kingdom Metazoa; phylum Arthropoda; class Insecta; order Lepidoptera; family Nymphalidae; genus Boloria; species Boloria selene. The sequence continues at coordinate 11,544,251 of HG993131.1, forward strand.
GCTTAACGAATTAAAATAATAATAGAATAATCTAAAAATATTCGCAAGCATACATGCATCATCCCTCTAATTGAGGGTGAAATTGGCAATATAATATGAAGGGTAAAAATTTAACAACCTTTGATAGAGCATCCTGTTTCGTTATTATTGATAATAATTTGGCATCAGGTTCCCCTAATTGGTATTTATTTTGCTTCAAAATAATACAGGTCTGTTAACCTACGAGTATGTATATATAATATATGTATAAGATTTCTCTTTGTGCACAAAGCAAAATATTTTTAGTGTATATATATGATTTTTTGTTTAATACGTAAATATAAGATAACAAAATATTAAATAACAAAAATAACTTCGTTACTAAAATGTTTCCTTAAATATCTAGAGTGCTCTGATCAAATTATTTCAGGCAAAGCCGGCATTGACATTAGACAAGTGCATGTAAATGAACATTTCCTTTAAACATACATTTCTTTAGACAATATTTATGTAAAATTAGTATAAATATTTTACTAACCATTCAGTTAAAAGTTAATAAAATAAATAGATTAAAATATTTATTTTTTACTCAACTGACTGACGTTACAACAGTTTTAAATCGTTTTAATGTCGGTATTTTATAGTAATAATGTTATGATTATTATTGTATGTATTGAGCTCTCACATTTTGATCTACCGCAACAAAGGGAGAGAGTGTTGAGGACCAACAAAAGCAAGTGACAACGAAATTCGATCAAAGCCATACTAAATTATAGGTTATATAGTACAACTATGTTTGAACCTTTATCTGATCTTAACAAGCGGGCATTCTATTAATTAAATTTTCTCTTGCATTCAGTCCGACGCATGCAGGTTAATATTAAAGCTCAAATCAATATGTTTTTATGAAACTTATTTGTTAGGTGAATCAAATTATTTTCGAATATAATAAAAGGCTGGAATCCGAGCAGTACATTAAGTTTGTCACGTGCTCAGAGTATCACAGGGGTTTTGTTGTGTGTATATAACAAAGAAATACCACTTACATGTAATTTTTTTTTTACGAAAGCGACATCTAACAGTAGGTTTGGTAATAAATTAATATTCAAATTAAACATAAAAACATTGTACAAAAGCGGTCACGAATTTTTTTGGGGGAATTCAACAATCGCCGATTATAAATCTTCCGAAAAACTCTTCTTTCATATGACCCTTTCTTTCAAATGATTCGCTGAAAATAAATATACGTGAAAAAATTAAATTAACATCAGGTATAATACAACAGTTTATAAAAATAACAATTGAAATCCGAGTCATCGTCTAGACTCTAGACTCTATATTCTAGACTTCTTTAGGTAACTAAAAGCTCAGTATTGTAGCCTGTCCAGACTCCGTGCATACTTGCATTTGGCTTACGAAGCAAGGGTCTTAGACCTATTATTGCATAAAAGGATCAGGCTACACTCATAATCATCATAATTAAAAAAATCTGCTAATGATCTACTGTAGAACGACTTATTAGCACCTTACTTAACATTTAATTTTGAAAGATTTTTTGTTAACAATTTAGTAATATGTATAAACTTTGATGTGTATAAAAGTACTCGCTGGTTATGCAAACACAGACAATACAATACCAAATAATACCAAAATCGGTATATAATCGCATTGAATTATTTTTTTAATATAGATTCTTACTACTTACTTGATTATTATAGATACTTAGGCCGTAAAAGAACATTAGAAGAATTATTATTTGAATAGGAATATAATTAACTATACGTTGTCGTATTATTTCTTTTGTATAGTACTTATAATATAAGGGTGGAAATAAAATATAGACGGTGACAAAGTAAACAAATCCTCCGTGCTCGAGCCAAATGTTAAGGGTGCATTCTCTTCCAACGCTTAAGGGCATATTCAAACAAAATACTAAAGGCTTTTTACAGGAGAAAACTTTGATGTTAAAATACTGCATGCAAATCATATATGTACCTACATTTTTTTTATTTGCTTCGAAAACACAGACGACAGCTTGTTTGTAACGATTCATTTATCTTAATTATATTACGTCTTGATTTAAATATCTGATGGCGGTCGTAGCTCCCTAGTTATGCGTTTAATTAGAAATCCGTGAACTCACACTTAGCCAGCGTGGTGGACTACGGCCTGATCCCCTTCGTATTGAAGGGAGACCCGTGCCCAGCAGGGTATCGTTAAGAAGGGCTGAATATATAAATCTGCTACATTCATTAAGGGGCATTATTGATGAGTAAATAAAATAGAATTAAGATTTCCATTGTAGAGTGTATTTTAACTAGTACTCGTATCAACTTTATTAAATTAATTATAATTGGTCTAATGATTAGATTTTGTAGAACGCTTTATTCGCTAACAATTGCAGAAATCGATTAACGATGCATATATTATCAAATACTGTCATAAAAATGCTTGCGGGATATCTACCGCAGTGTCGTGTTTCTACGCGTTTGTTACACCTTGCCACAATAACTTTGTAGGTACTAATTAAACCACCAAATAGACTATAGATATTCACTGATAATTCAATAGATTTTGAGCACTGAATTGCTAAATCTTTACTTTCTTCATAAGAAATATATTTTAGCCTTGTCTATACCAAAATGCATCAACATGCAACCTTATGAACTAAACTTTCATAACTTTCGCAATATTGGTGCAGACGAGCGACTCACCCTCCTCGCTCACTCGGGTGCGTCCTCAGATCTATGTATGTTGACTAGGTTTTTTATAAAGACAAGAGATAATAACTCGCAAAGGGGTTATATTATGAGTGTACCTTAAAAGCCTACCGTGCTAGGCGTGGCTATCCCAGAGTTAGTTAGTAAATCATATTTTAGTTACTATTTTTTAAATATTACTTTAGCTATCGCTATGCATGAAAACGTAAGAAAACAGTTTTTAAAGTTGAGCCATCTTGTAAAAATATTTACAATTCATAGACTAAGGTTATATAAAAGACTTCTGTCTTTTAATAAATCTTATAACTGTAGCCTAGTTTTTATTTTTTTATAGTTTTACCTTAAGACAAAGTTATAAATTATAATATAAGTATAAAAATATAAAAGAAATATAATATGGAATAGGTTCGTCTTTCTTAAATGTTGTGTATACAGAGTAAATAGTCAAATGCAAATAACGATTAAATACCTTTAAGAGATACGTGCTGAATGCCGTTCTGTCGGTTCGAATACAAACTGCAAAGATTAGGGGATCATTGCAAGACATGACTAAACATTATTTATTTAATAGTTTGAGCTAGGTACTGTCCCCACAGACACGAACGGATCTAGAACTGGGTTATAGGGAATCAATACGTTTGAACTACGGAATATATGTATTGTATTTTATTATATATAAATTTAATATTCTACACAAAATTCTTGCTAGTCCTTTAAATGTTTCTTTTATTAAGAAATTTGTATATTGTATTTATTAAAAACTAGCTGTGCCCGCAACTTCGTTCGCGTGGATGTCGGAACTTAATTAGTATTTTTTAGTGCGAAGCGCTGTTGGAGGATACCGATACAAATCATTTTTTTTATTTATGCTAGTGCTTCTTTATAAACAACATTAGCTAAGACTCCTACAAAACTCAAATATGGCCGGCAGGCATGGGCGAAGGTCATTCTTTCAAAGAAAATCTTGACACCGCGATTCAGAAAATGACGTTACACGCACAACACCATCTATCGAACAATACTGCACGCAGTTGATCTCTAGTTATAGTCCCGTCTAAGTTCGAATACTCGTAGATGGCACTGTTTTAATATTTTACTTCGGAAACACTATTTTTTTTTTATTAATTTACATTTTTTATAAGTGGTGAACTGATTACGATGAAACAAAAACCTTAATGTTACTTCAATTTACGCACATATTGTTGTGTATAAAAGTTACGTGAAGTAGTGAGACCAAATGCACATAACCCTAATTTTACTTCTGGAATTTCTCTACTTCTTCACTTTAAACTCAAATATCTTTTGATAGACTGAACCGATTGCAATGAAACGAAAACTAAATGTTACTTCAAGTTACGTTCAATCGTTGTGTATAAAAGTTATCTACATTGCTTGCGTACATTTTACGTGATGCCCGGATAAATAAACAGACAAACCGACAAACAGACAAACAGACAAAAATTCTAAAAATGCTGGAAATGGGTTCTATTGGTTATCCTTTAACACCCTGGCTATTTTTTTGTAATTTTTTTTGATGTACAAAAACGACTTTTCTACAGTTTTATTATATGTATAGATAGATTTTATTATAAATGTTTTATTATGCATTACAGAAGGAAGTTAAATAAGTAAGTATGTTTAAGGGTACACGATAAATGATTGCTGTATTATGTTTTACTCGTTCTTTTTCGATGTATCTATATTATTTCAGTAAATTATATTTAAATTACTGAAATAATAATAAATGGATAATTATCCATGGCAATAAATCAAAAATTTGTTTGTAATGATTAAATTTAAACTAGGTACCCGAGAGATTTTTTATTAACTTCCAAAAACAGTAACCAACAGCAGTAAAATATATTTTAAAAATTTACATCCTCCTACCGCTTTATACAAAATAGCATCACCAAAAAATAAGGTATTTTTAGCTTAAACAATGTTCCTGCTACTGACAGGCAACAATTATGAGTGACGAAACCGTACAACTAAAGGCTTTGAAAATAAAGCCTTTCACTCTCAACATATATCAGATAATATTAGTTCAATTTGTAATGTTATAAGAGATACTAATTTCTAGTATAAAATATTTTTAGTAATAAGTACGGATAATGCGACTACGGAAAACTATATAGGGTTATTGAATGGATTTCGGATGGATTAAAACTCGGCTATTGGATGACACTGGCAAGTTGGTCTAAGGAGTAATAAGGAGACAATATTGGAGTGGTCGTTTAAGAGAGTCGAAAGGTGCACCGGTTTAACAGATGCGAGAGTACTCTTGAGTTAAGCAAATTTTTACTTAATTTCGCCGATTGATGAAATTTCAGGCAATCTACAGATTAGCCCAGCCCAGGTAATGCTGAGAAGGATGGTAGCGATCGAAAATATGAACCCGGGTGAAGCCGCGGGTACTTGTCTCTCGCACTCCACTCTGGGAAGCCAACGGAAGCCAACGAGAAGCAAACAATAAATGTTATTTCTCCGACATCTAACGTTCGAGGTGACGCCACTTGGTGAGTTCACACAGCTCGCCAGAAGCTGTCATGCATATTACTAAAATTTAAACTCTCATTTTACTTTATTTTTAACTAAACGGATTACTTCTAGCATATAAAGAAAACTTTATTTAATATTTAACTTGATAAAAAAAATCATTTTGTGGATTTCTTTAAAAGTTAAATAAATAAAACGGACGGGTGGCCTGGTGAGGAAGCTTGTATACAATAACTCGATAATAAGGTTCGAGTTCCCTTCGATAATGTTGTTGATAAAATTAGTCGCGCAGTAACTCAATATTCCTTGGTTGCATATTACGAGTAATAAGGAAATAACAAGCAGCGGCAATTTGCGCAAAATAACGAGTATATTTTATAACTTCTAATATTGATTCAATTTATGGCTTTAAATGTAACGGAAGATAAATTATCATTTCCTAAGACCTAGCTTTTCGTAACATCCCGATGAAATCTTTTAAATATTATATGTATTGTATACTATATACTTACTAATCGTTTCTATCAAAGTCAAAAATATTATTTAATATTATTAAGTATCAACTAATCTTTTTCACAAACATTATTAAAGCATAATTAAGGATGATCAAATAATACACCTAATTGGGTACCATCATATGAAATATTCGTCATGATGAAATACATATCTAAGAGTAAGAACTTAATACTGTTGACATGCGAGTATAATACCACCAAATTGAATGGCTTACATGAATCATTGCGTATTGAGCTTTGTGATTTGGCTTATTTTATATTATATTATCAATGTAATCGCTACATATTAGAAACTTTATTTTACTAAAATGTTTGCATTTATATATTTAACTAATTCTATTCAGACCTCTTTAACGTCCCACTGCTGGGCACGAAGGGAGGCCCCCTTCAATACGATCAAGCCATAGTCCACTACGCTGGCCTAGTGCGGGTTGTGCGGACTTCACAGTTTTTCTAAAACTTGCTAGGTTCTCTCAGTCATGCGAGTTTCCCCACGATGTTTTCCTTCACCGTAAGACAAGTGGTAATCAAGTTAGAAATGATTCGCACATGAAAATATCAGAGGTGCGAGACCCAGATTTGAACCCGCACCCGCACGCGCTCGTCGACCACAACCTTCTTTACTAAATTTCATAACAAAAGCCGTAATTCTAATATAAATATCAAAAATACTCAAAATATGTACATAAGAATGTTAAAATCAAAGTAATCGCCTCAAAGTTCAAGCCTTTGTTGTGAATATTTTGACAGGTGATTTTTTAAAGAATTCAAAAACATAACATTTTATAAGCTAGCCATACACGCACAGATCTGCCCGACGGATCTGTCCGACAGACGTGCCTGGCGGACAGATCCGTGCATGTATGGTGAGAACGGACACGGATTTGCACGCCGGGTGCCTGCCCGCTGCCCGTGGTCAAATCGAGCGGATCGGGCACGGGGCGGGTAGATCCGAGCTCCCAACTGTGCGTGTGTGCGTAGCGACGGATGTACCCGCCAGATTTGACGTCAGTCGCGCACTAACACTCGAAGTAATATACATGAGTTTGATCACAGAAATGGCTTTTAGTGAAAATAAAGAATTTTGGACAAGTTTTATAGAGCTTTATAAGTCTATGCCTTGTTTGTGGAAAATCAAAGATAAGCAATTGTATCTTAATAAAGATTTAAAGGCACAAGCATACGAAAAATTGGTCGAAAAATGCAACGCCACATATTATTGCTAATTTATGCTTTGAAATAGACAATTTTACAGACAACCGTATTTGCTGGAATTACGATCTAAACTGCTGCCCGTACTCGTGTGTGGCGGATAGCTAGCCATACACGCACAGATCTGCCCGACGGATCTGTCCGATAGGCAGATCCGTGATTCGCTAATGTGCTACGAATTGTGAGATCTCTGTATCAGAATTCTACGGCTTGCTACGTGCGGGTTGCAATGTAATGTCATCTTGGTTTGACATCGTAGCAGGTGTTAAAGAGGATTATACGCTGAGGGTTTCATAACACATCACAATATTGTATTACATAATATTTACTTTATCAATAAAGTATAATCTTAAATTGAATATTAGTTTAAACATGGAATTCCGTCTCCTCCTTGGCGAGTTTATATTATTTGTTCTTTTACTTTACCTCTTATACTATTATTAAGGCGACGCTTAAGATTTTCTTGCAACAGAAAAACAGTAAAATCGTAAACTTTGCTTATCTCATATCTGGCAAGTATTATTTATAGAAATCAGCAGTAGACTCAGTAGAAATAAAAGCATATAAAAAATTTTACTTCTCTCTAATTTTAAATCATAAATAGATTATTTCTAAACGTGCATGGAAATATCAATGAAAGTAACATGAGACTTTGAATGCCTATAGTACCTAATTAAATCACAACACAAGGTACTACTTTCAGTTAATGGACAGTCCAGTTAAGTGATTCATATAGAATTTCTACAATGGCTTCTTACAATTACGAAAATAATGAGAAAAATAAACCAATCTCGCATTCAGACAGAAGCCCTGATCAATCAATCAATCCATAAAAATGATAGTAAGTGTAGATATTATGATTAGTTTAGTTTATAGGACTTAACACATTACAATTACACGTATTTTCGGAGTAGCCCAGGACTTTCTGTCTGCAGTTGCCCTCAATATTTATATAAGACTTGAATTTTAAGCAATTTTTTTTATTATTTCAATTAATTATATACTTATTCTCAATACAAACTTTTAACCACTATTTTATTTTTGCGATCAAAGAGTTCATAAAAAGTATATTGTCCATCTTTAGAAATATAAAACTTTTAATTAATTTAACTTTTAATTTACCTTTAAAGATTATCTTCACAAAATAATTATAATTTATAACTCTCGCAGAAAACAATAGTCTTAATAAGTCCTTCACAATTTTGAACCCTACTTACGTTTTCCTTAAATTTCCTTACTGAGACATTCCTCGCGTCCATTAAGAAGCGATTGCTTTTTTTATTATTTGTACAGAGTAAAGAAACGCTTTGTTTACTCTTTTGAATATAAATTAATTATTCTTATTTGGCACGAACTGTGAGGTATACAATCCCTCTCCCGGTCTAACTCCGGAAAACGAAGTAATATTATATATAAACGGAAACAATGTAATTTTTTACAGCTCAGTAATGCTCTCTGAAAACTTAAGCTACTTATATACTACGATAAGCCAATATTGTAATACGTACGGAAAAAATTATGTTTTAAGAAATGTAATGCTACTTTATTTACACAAAAGGTTACCGCGAGCTGATATTACTGTGAAATGAGCGTGGTATATCAGCTGACCGAAACTGTAATCGCTGCTATTATATGATAATAAATAATTAATATATATTACGTAACAATATATCTCTCTGAATGTATTCAGCCCTTTTTACTGTCCTTCTGCTCGACATGCCACGATTGAAAGGACCTTTAATACTACCACTGTCATTATTGTTATTTTTATGGATATTTTAACGAATTTATTTTAATTTTACTTTTTTAGCGAGTAGTTAATATCTTTAATGGCTATATTATGACCTTTAAGGCACCTTAACCCTTTACAGTCCGTCTCTAGATTAACCAGGATTGCTGTACAGTATACAAAACATTTTGAACCAATAATCAAATCAACTTAGTCTTAAATTCAGGAGAAGTTAGAGAACGAAATATTTTTTGAGAACATTAAAAAAGAATTATGAATATCGGTTCACAATCAGCAATTCAGCGATTCGCATTAATACGCCAAGCAAAAAACATTGAATTAAGTAATTCGTGCGTAAAAAAGGTAGTCGAAAAAGTATTACAATAGATATTAGTGAAAATAAGTTTTATATTTTCAATACGTTTTTATAAATAGTTAGGTTCTTTTAACGAAATCATGTCTATAACTAATTCATATTAATTCATGTGCAAATATATCTACATCACGATATTTCCAGTCGACAAACTCGACAGTTATAATCCTATTGATTGCTTCGAAATTATGGAGCCCTATGAGCACATTCATCTATTGAAAAAAATATCCCTCGAAATGTTCCTTTGAAGTAAACATTTACTATAAATGATAGATAGTGACCACTTACTACTTAGTTATTTTGTAGTTTTACAGCAATGTTTACTACATTTCAGAGTAAAAGTAACATAAAATTGTTACTAATTATTGATACAACTTTATTTTACTTCTACTACTACTTGTATCATTAAAAGTAGATGATTTTAACTAATTATTACCTGTGTCACAATATCGAAAAGGTACCTATTGTGTGCTTCGCTCGCTGTCTCTAGGTAGGTGCGCTGGTGCTAAATAGATATTTCATATTTTTATCTGTTTAGTCTACTTAAAAGTTATTATAAGCGTACCTTAGGAGATCAACTTTACCTTGTACTGTACTTCAAGTTTCCCACTTGGGACCGATTCATTTAATTAATAAAAGATATCCATACTTAATTTTATATGTGATAGTGTGTTTGTTTGTCTTTCTTCGCATATATCTGAGCGTCGTATTTGCGTAATTTTTGAGTGGCTATCTATACATAATATTATCATACAAAGCAAAACCGCATACCCGAGTAAAGCAAGAGTAATTTTCTAGTTAAAAAAATGATAATGTCAAGATAGGAAAATATTTTCGTATCTGTTGCATTTCACAGCGAGATTTCAATTCAGATGCAAATTAGGAATTGACTCCCATTTCATCATTCATCAGCACCTTACTTTTTAATTAACGACATCTTTGATAGTCACTTTTTGTTTTCTTTTCCTGTATATACCTACGTTGATTGTTTTGAATTACAGCTAAGGAAAGATATCCGTTTTAACTTTTAATTCTGGAATTTACTTTTTTTATAAATTATATATTTTTTAACTATTTATTGAATTATAACAAGTCACAAATTCACACAAACTCACAAATTTAGTAGTATTTTTTACTACTTTAACTATTATTTATAATTATTAATTAAAGTTATTTTATTCAATAGCTATATAATAAAAAATATTTTAAATACGAAAGTATGCAATTCTTATATTTAATTGTATAATTTAGTAATAATAGAGTTATTATGCAGAACAATTTTTAATCAATCTTTTACTATTAAGATCAGAAACCAAACACAATTTTTTAATTTATTAATATCATAAAACAAAAATACATTTTAGTTATATATGTGTAAGAAGATTGATTGTTATCGCAAGACATAATAAAAAATAAATTATAAAACAAATAATTTCATTGTTTTCTGTTTCTTACTTCCTTGTTAGTAGGTACATAGTATTGAGTAAAACGGAAATTGATAATAATTGAGTACAAGATAAATGTTATTCTAAAACCGCTGTGAATGGATGTTTTAATAATGTCATTGAAGATTATGTCGCAGATTCATTACTACTACATACTATAATAATTAATATTATAAAGCTGAAGATTTGTTTGTTTGGTTGAACGCGCTAATCTCAACTGCATAAACTCAGGAGTAGGTATATTAACGATGGGTTCTGAAATATCTTGAGTGATTTTGAAGAAATTTTCAGACAATCTATATCAACTATGAAAAAAATAACGCGGGCGAAGCCGCGGCTACTGTTGTCTATGATAAAACCATGTCTGTTGTATGCCCATATGTCCCTTTTTAAATATTTTTATTTTAACTTAATTATTTATTTTTAAAGTGAATATATAACTAAATATTTTGTGAATATTTGAAGCGTCTACTTTTTGCCGTTATCAATATCGAGCAAAAACATACAAAAAAAAATTAAGCACGTTGTATCGGAGCCACCTTAAATATTTATTTTATCCAGTTTTTTTATAAAAATACATCATCTTTGAAATTCAACTTTAACTATCAAGGTCTAACTATCACGGTTCATGAGATCATGGTGACAGACGGACGGACAGTGGAGTACTTTGTATTGAAGGAAAAAATCTTTCAATCCTACGGAAAAATACAGTAATTGGTTTTATGAAATCTTCCTTTCAAATCCTATTTGTACACTCACATACACTCACAATAACTATTTTTTATCTATACATATAAAAAAGTATATCTTACGAGTAGCTTATCGATGTGCGCGTTGACACAAAAGAACTGAACCGATTTTAACTACTTAATCTTTGTGTAGTGATAGATTATTACTAAGGTCAATATTTATACTACCTAAAGTGTATACAGGAAAATATTTTATTCTCACAGGAAAACACAATAAATGATTCTATAGAGAAGTTCTCACAATAGAATCCTCAAAAATACTTGAAATGGGGTGGGGAATCATAGTTGGAACATTATAAATAATAGCATAAAGCCGCGGGTTTTAGCGCTAGTCTTTATAATATAATTTTTATATTCTTCAGCGGTTAGGTTAGGTAAGGTTAGGTTAGATCTTAGATTAAGATTTGATCATCGTTTAGCTGTACAGTATAGTACCTATATTAATTATACATGAGTTTTGTTACCTATTGACTTAATTTGTTTCGTACTTCTCTCAGTCACACAAAGGAAAAGTTAAATGTTTTATAATTAATATCCACTGTAAAGTACGTAAATGTTACATTCAGAAGGCTTATAACTTCATGGTAGATTAATGTTATATGAAAATATTATTAGTTATTTTGTGTTTATGTTAAAGTATATAGTGATAAGATACTATATATCTTTTATTAGAAAAAGAAGGAAATATACATGGAAGAAAACTGTAGTTATAAAATTTTAATTATATGTGCTAAAGTCCCACGCGTATTGTGTTCCTGAAAATTCCTTTGTGTCAGCAGGGTGCGACATCAATTCTAATGCAAATTGTGTATCCACCCCCGTTCCGTCATCTTTCACCACCATGCCCTTAATTACCAACCGTCGAGAGTCACTCACTGTCTGATCCACTTAATCTTTTTTGCTGCTTACAAAGTTAGATATTGACAATAGTTTAACCAGATTAGAGATTTGGTTATTTTATGTACTTTTGAATGCAAGTATCATATTAAAAATTTGATTTGTAAACTTATACGAATGAATAAATAGGCATTGATATTGTTTCCATATAATGCTTTTTATGCGTATAATAGATAGTAATTTAAAAAAATCTATACATTTTTCAAGGACAATTACCGTAACGTATTATGTGCAGAATAAAGACCCCAAAATAATAGTTATGAAACTTTTGTCTGTTTGTGTTTTTGTTAAAGCATCACTTACAAAAGGATTTTTTTTAATTATTCCCCTAAGGATAAAATAAGTGAAGTAAGTTTGCCTGAAACTCTGTGATTTGTAAAAGCTTATGAATCGCTATTAATGCATTCTAACGCTGAAATTATTTATCATAAAAACACTTTCACATTTGAACCTTCAAATTGTGGTAGATTTTGTTATTATACCTACTTATGCTGAACGAGCCTAAGATGAGTAGTATATATGTATCTATTTATTAAAAATAAAAAAATGGGATTTTTATTACATCCGTACTTTTTGTTTATTTGCATTGGCGGCGGCAAAATGATTTCCACGTATCACGTTGAACTATTGACTTTAAGTAAATAATTTAATTTTTATTAATATCTTATCCATCATTATTATGTTGTCCATTAAAATCTGTATTTAAAGAAGGTTATACAATTTTATTTATTTAAATTTTCCGTCATGGTGCAAGGGGTCACTCCATCCCGGCGCAAATATTAATGTTGGCTTGTACGTTCATCCGTTCGTTCGTTTTCAGCGCGATTATTATTTGTGGATGGGTTTCATGTCCATAGGATAGTATAATTACTTTGTACCTAATTAATCTATGGAATAGTGAACTTGTGTGAGCTTCCTGCTCCGCTCTTTACACAAGAACATTTTAAAATTATAATGTATAAGTTTACTTTTTTCTAATATAATACCAGTTAGTAAAATAGAAGGTATGATTTTATTAATGTGGAACTGTGCTGGCTTTGTCTAGAAACTACAGTGTTCTAAAAGCACTAAAACAACATTGTATTCTGCAATCTTGCCAGAACGAACAAAATAAACAATGTGTACCAACTTAATTGCAAATTCTAATAAGCATTTATGTAAATGTTGAGTGGTTTGAGTTTGGGCAGTAACGTTTTATTATAAAATCAAATTGATCTTTAGTCCTAGAGTAAAGTTATCAAATGTCCGCACTGTACTGGAGGTTGTACTGTATTTATCCCTTTTTAATGTCCTACTGCTGGGCACAGGCCTCCCTTCAATATGACGGGGGTGGTACAAATATTTATAAATATGCTTGCGGCATTTGAAGCGCGCATTTCCTTTATATCGCAACCAATAAAAATGACTACCGCTTTTGATAAACCGACCGATTTAAATAAAATATTTTAAAGTTGACTGAGTTTAAGTTGACAACGTAAAAAGGCTTATTGGTAATACGAAAACATTCATAGAGATAAATGGATTGGTCATCTAATTTTTTAAATTTGTCAAACCTGTCTAATTAAATGGTCATCATCAGCATAAGCGTGTTTATTGGGCTGTAAGAGTAGATTGTATAGTGACCAAGTACATTAGGCACTTGAGATGCATTCTCTATTCTGGTCACTCTCATACTCTCCTGTGGCGACTATTCGAAACGATCAGTAAGAGTTAAAGTGCCAAACCGACGACTTTACTTTTTCTCCGATACGGTGAAATACAGTTTACCTCCCGATTTCGGGCTGTTACTGAGAATTTATTTACCGAAAAGCTCAATAACTAAACTTGAGCGCATGCTAGACACTAGCCCATAGAGACAGTTTCAAACTGTCTCGAAAATCAGAAGATATAAGTAACCCACTTACATCAAAGATTTGCACTACACTATAGGCTACACTTTTTATGAATATAAACAGCCGAGGGCAAATACTAAACCTTTTTATGTTCAAACAGAGAATAACAGCTTTTAAACGACTCCGCTCGGCGTCGTCGTTTGTTTATTCATGATTTCATTTAATTATTTATTCTGTTCAGAAATATAATGATCATTATCGATACAGAGGTCAGTATTTATAGCTTTAGAATTTTTGTCTGTCAATCTTTGTCTGCAAGTCTGTCTGAATGTGACCGTATCATTAAAAAGTTTTAAATAAAATTTGATATGTTGAATTTGATATGTTTTATTAAAATATGATATATCTGGTTATTCTGGTATAAGTTTCTAGGGGATAAAATCTTTCATCAATTTCGTTTCCATTTACATAGACGAAACCTTAAAGTTCAAACAGGAGCATAGGTACTACGTCTCGATAGCTGCTTTGCCTCCCTCGATCCCCACCTCATCGAATTACATTTACAAGCCAATATGATCATAAAATCATCTATTAAAATACCATTATTATTCGTGAATATCATAATACATATTCATAGCACTAGTAATCTTGTAAAACTATCTAGGTATCAAATATGTATGATCTATTTGAGGATCCAGAAAATTGTCATTAAATGAAAGTTTTATCTGATTACCTTTTACTTCATCAATTTAAATTCACCTCAAAATATCCTTTATGAATGTTAACTCTAGTGATAATTAAATTTGAGGGACCGCTTTGTGACTCTTCGTGCTTCCCTGAGACTTACTTATGCAAACAATTTAGGCCTTACGCATAAAATAAAGGTTTATTAACTATTTTTAGTGGTAAATCCTTGTAAGTTTGACGCTATTTAAATTAAGGGAAGTATATGGAAAAGGTACTTATCTATATTACGCACACATTTTATCATGAAATGCGAAATATGTTTATCTTGTTGGTATGACGTATTTTCACGTGTATGGAATACGTGAAGCGATGTTAACGAGATATCTATTTTATGGAGAGATTTTTTTTTATTTTAACGAGATTAAGTATCTCGTATATCATCTAACAGAGATATGTCTCTTTATTTCAAATATTTATCTTTCTTTATTTCAAATAACCCTCTTATCTATTTTAGCAACTCTGTTTCTTGTCTGTTCGTTTATCTGTATATTTTTTGAAAAAAAAAACAGAAATATAAAAACCAAAATATCATTCATAAGCGTAAACATCTTAACAAATTCAGTAGAAATTATTTTATGATCTTTAACATAGAATAATCTTGTCTACATACCCGCGTAGTACGCATAATATAATAATAAACTATCAAATCATTTCGAAAAATTTTAATTTAAATATTGAGAAGTAAATACAAATTACTATAATAAAAAAAGGGATAACGCTTTTTGTTGGTTTGCATTACTTGAGAACTGATATGGATATTGATTTTTGAAAAGGCTTTTATTTATAGGTATGTTTTCACAACGTCACTGAAAAATTGGGAAATTCAATTCAAAAAAGAAAAATCTAAAATATTCTCATAAACTTTCTTGGAACGCTTATCGAAATTAAATACGATTCAGGTATATAGGTATACGATAATGTAAATATACACTAGGTACCTACTGAGCTTGCCTTTGAAGCAATTTAAATCTAAAATTAAAAATACGCTACTGAATAAGGCTTATTACACCATCACGGAATACCTAGTAGATGTAAATGTGTGGGAGTGACTGGTTGTGTCTCACGTAGGATAAATAGATAAATTGTAATACCATATTGTTACCAAATATTTGAAAAGAGCAACTGTTGAGTTTCTCGCCGGTTCTTCTCAGCAGAACAGCTTTCCGAGCCGGTGGTAGCTTACTCACAGACTTACAGACTGACATTTAATTTTATTAATGTAAAAATGACGATTCAAAAGAGCTTGTAAAAGTCTATTTGAATAAAGAATATTTTGATTTGATTTGATTTGATTTAATCTATCCATAGAAGATCTGAACGAAATAAAAAAGTTTCACAATACGAAATCCTTTCAATGTAAATCCATTATTAATACGATAAGGTTTTTCACTATCCTTAGTGAGCATGGAGGATAAAACCAATTAGTGAGGAAACGTCTTAAAACAACAGACCTAATGCAAAGGCATTTATACTTGTATTCTTCATTTGAACAGATACTCCAAGTATCTTTCATGTGGAATAAAAGGTACTTATTGAATGTCTAGACGATATAAATAAAATAATACATATTATATGACAATGCAATTCAATCAAGCCTTGTGGTATAAATTTTTTGTATCCTTTGAATGCTATTTCAAATAATTAAGTACACATTTTTCTTATAATATTGTGACAGAAACAGCAAAAATTGACGAAAATAAGCCAGTGTGTTTTATATGTGGTTCATAAATAAATAAAACTTTTCTGCCATTTGTATTCTATCAGCTCTTTTTAGAGGGTAAAATCATGTAAACAATTTCCACCGATCTAATGGATTCAAAACTTAGTATCCTGTTACTTTAATTAATCATACGGAAACCTAAGCCTTGAGGCTTTTATAAATTTTAAATTCAAGGGTTAATATATATATATATATTATATAATTGAGTAAAATTATAAATTTATAATGTAGGTATCATAAAATAGTAAGAACTAACTGCAACAACTAAATAAACCAATGCCATATAAAAATTCAAGAAAATCATCATCGAAGAGCGAAACATTTAATATGTTTTGGGGTAACTAAAACTATACAACCGGGGGTTGTTTAAAATATTTCGATAGTAATTGCGATGTTGGCAGTCGTCGGCGTAAGCGAAGCGAGTTCGCTGAGTGAATATAAATCAGAGTTTAGCGCAGTTTTGGCTGATAAGGTCTGCTCACCCGACTACAAACAACGTGATGGCCTCCGCAGACCCTGACCTACGCTTCGCCTGTATTATACAATTTTTGTTATAAATCTCACTCTAATATTCAGCGGTTATTACAGCATTACTGTGAATATAAATTAAAATTAAACGTTGCTTTAATAAAGCTACTTTACTTCAACTTTGTTATTTCCTGTAAATGGTCTTTAATTCTTTCTTCAAATATACCTATACATAAAATAAATATTTTGTTTCGTAGGCTTCAGTCGTAGTCACTAAATAGTACCTGGTCAACAACTCATAAGACAGAATTCTTTTCCCACTATTTATAGGCATGCGTAGTATCTTCAAAGCTGCTTGAACTTGAAAATCATTCTAGTGGCCGACAAGGACTATTATAAATTAAGTAAATTATATAAATGAAACTATTATTTTTTTATTTTTATTAGATTTATGGTTCCCGACGCGACGTTTCGAATGCTTTACTGCAATCATGGTCACAGGAGAGACCCGTCTCAGGGATTTACTATACTTGTTGCAGACAGTACCTACCTACAATTTACAAAAATTTTTAAATTAATTTCATAAGATAGTTTAATTTAATTTATAAATATTCGCGTAAACCTAAGAAAGTTTTATGTAGTACTTTTTGAATTCATTAAATATGTACCATCATATCTCTCTTATTATACCTACCTACCTATATTAGTACCTGCCTATTAGAAACAAAAAAAGAAACATTAGATATCACGTTCGTTATACTCAAGAACATAATATGCTTATAATGTTCTGAATATATAGATGAATATTAAAAGTTAAAACTAAACAGATTGTTAACGTTTGCCTGTCAACCTAGAGCCTTGAGTGTTAACAAGGTATTCCTCTCTCCCGTTACTCGTTAAAGAGTTACGTAGTGAGTTCATTATCTCCTTTGGAGCCCTACGCTCAACTTGTTGTTCTATTTAGAGTTTTATTTTGTAATAAGAATCACGTTAACAACAACTGAAAGTAAACACCATTAATATATCAAGATGTTCCCTCCTCTTCGTAGCTACCATATTCAGTGAAGAAAACTGTGAAAACACATAAACATAAGTATGAAACCAATTCAAATTAATCATAATATTAATTGTTATTTTGACTCACTGAAAGAAAATTATTAAATTTGAAACTTAATGCGTTTATTATACATAGGTGTATTGTTAAAGGACACGTAACGTCGTATCTAATAGGAGACGGTTATAATGTAGATAAAGGACAGTTATAGCAAGTACTTATTGTTATCCATTAATATTCATAAACTTTATGTTAAATCAGTGCCTAAGAATATCTATTGGAGCGAACTTGTTGAAATGATTACGACTGTAGCAGAAGTTGGTAACCGTCTTGACCAGAGATAAAGCTTAATTAATTTACACGTTCATAAACTTGCTCTGTAATTAAGTTGCCGACTTGCCACCGACTATCGGCCGTTTTGGGATAAAGTTGTCATTAACTTGACAAAATTAATGGCACTTAACTAAAATTTGTCCAAGCTCATTTCAATGCAGCCGTGCAGAGAAGTGTGAGAATAATTTAAATCAGAGAACCATAATTTTAATTTCAACGTTACTTTTAACCTAATTGTTTGATCATTTTTTCTTATTGTTGAATTTACGGCTGCGTCTTAGACGAAATTCTTTCTAAGTTATCTTAGTAGGATAAAGAACTTCGAAGGGATTATTTCAAAAAAGATAGGTAGGTTATTATATTATACTATTTTCTTTTTTTTTCATACAAATTACAAAGAAATCAATTCAATATAGGTACACGGAATCAAAGCGTGGCGGTTGAATTGAAAGTAACCACTTTGGTTCATAATTATAACATAACAGAAAACCGCGAATTAGAACTTTTCGATATTTTGATAACCTAATTATTAATTACTATGCTATTGAAATTTAAGTTTGGTTGTACTTATGTGTACCTACCTACTGTTAATTGTTTAGTACCTACCTGTAGCAAATAAAAGCTACGAATTATCCGATACAACAATTTTATGATATTGTACATCTTTATTACTGATAGAAAGAGAGATAATTTGTTTTTTGTATGTTTCCAATAGATAAACTAAGAATCCGTTGAACCGATTAGGTGGGTATTAGGATTTTTATCCCAGAAACCAAAACAAAAGTGGGCGAAAATCGAAATGAAAATTTGTTTGAGTACCTAATCAAATCATATCTTACTACATCGAATCTGTACATTAATATTTTTTTGGAAAATCATATTAAAATTGTAAATAAATAAAAATGAATCAATGGTCACAGCATCACGGATGAACTGCTGGACCGATTTTGCTATTTGCTAATTCTTTTTTTTTTCGTTGTGTTCTTTATTGACAGGAGAGGGTTATTATGGAAGAAAAAATAATAAAAAATAACCATAAGTTGGTATTAGCCATATGCCATTGTGCGCGCAATGCATTCGGCAAATAGGTTTTGGTTATGGATTGTGTGACACATACCTGAGGGACAACATACTATCAAAATTCATCATGCCTATAGTGCAGGTAAATCTACAGAATCAACCCTACATGCTGTAGTGGGCAAGACCGAAGAGTATATATGTATCAATATACTCTATGCCGAAGAGGCACTAATGATCAAGGTAACCTGCCTAGGCGCCTTTATCGACATCGAAGGTGCCTTTGACAAAACTACTTTCGACAGCATAATTACAGCACTTAACCGTCACAAAACAGACCCAACCATTACAAATTGGATTCGAAACATGTTAGCAAACAGAATTATAAGAAACACTAAAGTGTTGTTCACAGTTCGTTCTCGGTTCGATCTTGGTCTGGAAAATATAATGAAGTAAGAAATATTATGTGTAGTGCACACAAGTATGCATAATGCACTCATACTATCGGTACGGTCAAGTTTCGTTCCAATCCCGTACCAGTCACGATAAACCTCGAAGAACTTCAATTCAATTCAATTCTCTTGTTAATTGAATTGAACTTTTACTCCGATCCATTCGACAGTATGGTAACATTTTTTCTTCATCATTAATAATAAAGGCATGGCAAAAAATATCGATATTTTTCCATACAATTATCAATATATTATTATATCGTCGATATTTTTAATCGCGATATTTCGATGTTCGATAATTATTTTAGAGTATCGAATTCGTATGAATTTCGATTTTTTTTAACGCAGCTTTGGTTTCGTGTTTAATGTTATTAGATACTCCTTGCATGCTGTTCGCGTACGTAACTTTAAAACATCCCGCCACAATCTTTATGAAATGCAATATTACAGTAAGACTATTGGCTGCGTGCACGAAAATACTCATCATCAGCCCTTTTTAACGTCCCACTGCTGGGCACGGGCCTCCCTCAGTACGAGGGGGATCAGGCCATAGTCCACCGCGCTGGCCTAGTGTTAGTTGTTGTAGTTTTCTCAGACATGCAGGTTTCCTCACGATGTTTTCCTCCACCGTAAGACAAGTGGTAATCATGATATAAATGATTCGCACATGAAAATATCAGAGGTGCGAGACCCGGATTCGAACCCGCATCACTCGGTTATCCAAGCGACGCGTTACCGCTGCGCTACCACTGTCTACGAAAATACTAATGCTATTAAAACATCAGTGTGAGACGTATATTAGGGTGGA
The DNA here is from genome assembly GCA_905231865.2 of Boloria selene. NCBI lineage: Eukaryota > Metazoa > Arthropoda > Insecta > Lepidoptera > Nymphalidae > Boloria > Boloria selene. Next base: position 11,564,797 of record HG993131.1, read on the forward strand.
GTGAATTTGACCAAATTTATTTTTTTTCAAAATTTTAATTCTCCTGTATCATCAATCGTTGATGGTATGTAAAAGATTTATTAGTACCAAAAATCAAAAGTCTACGACTTTATTTTAAGGTGGCGCACTACGAGGGTAATTTGCAAAAAGCAATAAAATCTAACTTCTAAGGTGTACCCGTAAGTTAATTTGTTTTTGTAACTATATGTCATAAAACTTATATTCTAATAACTATCGGGTGTTATCTTTAGTATATTTACGCTATATTCTAAAAATCACTCGTCAATAAGAACTAAGGACAAGTGTAAAAAGTGGAGTTGTTGTTAAATTTCGTCTGTAAAATACCAAAAACTCGAAAAGACTTGCGGGTGCTCTTTGTTTGATAATCCAATAAAACTAATTAGTAATGTGTTACCAACGTATTAATTTATTATAAAATATTATTTGTGGTTAAGAAATAAGATGCTAGAACTGAATGATGGTAATGACCCTGCTGTAAAATACTTGAGTGAAATGTTCGCCACCATCATTGATTAAATTGGAATAAAGCATCTATTCCCACTAAAAGTCATCAAAAAATCGTTGCAAGATTGATTTCATAATACAATAAGTACAAGAGTGTACAGAAATGCATAATGAAACAAGAAAACAGACATGCAGATATAATATCAGCAATTTTTACTGGTACAGTCTCACTAAACGTAGCCAATGAAGATTCTGGACTCTAGACTGGACTCGCACATTCTCGGTAATTGGCTTGCACTAATAGGATACTTCGTTCATAAATTGGGACAGCTAAACTCACAAAATCTTTAAAAGAACTATCCACTTTATTCACGAAAGTCTACACACGATCCTGGTTTGATATTAAGTCAAGACTGTTTTGCAAACATCGAGTTCATATCTTTAACATGATTAAAATAAGTTTGTATTTTCCAGAAGACCTGAAAAGCATTGCTATAACAACTATATAGAGAAATTCCTTGTTTGTATATCCGGAAAACTGACTTTTGGCTATGTTACAAGATCACGAATCACACATAAGAGAACTGGCTCTCCGTAGAGTTTTAAAGTCAAGAAACGAGTGTAAGGGAAAGAAAACCGAGAGTTTCAGTTTGCAAATATTAAATTTAATGCATTGAACAATTATGATTAATTAACTGGTAAAATAAAAAATGACAGAACCTCCAAAAACTATGAAATATAGTGACGCGATAATTCCAGACATGATCTCCTCAGGTGGTAATTTATTTAAAATTGAAAAGTATCCTTGCCACACTCAGGTGAAACGTTACGTCAAGCTTGTAACTGAGGCTTCGGCATCTGATTATTTATCAGAAGCCAGAGAGGATTTATTCGTTCTAGCATAAAGTCAAGGCAAGATATACCAATATGCGACACAACGTTTTTTAGGCAAAAATCAGAGTCTGTGCTAAGCTTCTGATTTCGAAAGTTAAAACTCACTTTTGATGCCTATTATTTTTTTATTATTTGGTTAGAAGTCGTGTTATTATTTTAAAGCTATTGCATAAAAGTTTTGGCAAAAAAATTAACTTAAATAAAATCTTTAGATAAAGCTGAAATTTGTACTTTTCTTAAAAATTAAAATCTGATGCGCCACCTTAAGATGTTGACATAGAAAGTTAAAATTAAGTTTTAAGATCTCTGATAATGTAGAACATCCATTGGTAACACAGGAATAACGAAATTAAAAAAAAAAATTTTTCGCTCCACCCTAACGTATATGACCCTGAAGTTAACAGACAATTAACCATTTTTGGATTTTTTTTTTCAACAAACAAATAAAAAAAACTAACAAATGCACATGTAGAAAATTAAAATAACTATGAATACATTTTTTTAAATATCGTGAATCTAACAGTACCCGACAATAGACGCCGTTTGACAGGCACGCACATCAAACAGAGGATGCTCCTAATGTACATATCTGATGACTACTGGTTTGATAAAATTTAATAAAAAATACTATTTTTCTTCTATTGTTTCTTACGAAGTTTGAATTCTTTGGGAATTTATGTATGAATAATCATATCTATACTGTTTAAAAACATCGATATGATAAATATCGATATATTTTTTTCACTTGCCCATGCCTAATAATTGATTGGAGATAAAGAGATTAATATTTTCAGTCCTGTTTTCGGTGCAATTCTTCTTACTAGCCCCATCTATGTTAAATCTACGTGTACTAGATTAAGCAATCTCTACGTTATACGCTTCAAGTTCTTAGTTCGTAATGTAACATGTCTAGCCTCTAGGTGTCGCTTGGAATCGACACAGATAACTAGTACAAATTGAAGTCAAAATAATAAGCAAAAAAATATCATTATGCAAAACATCAGTATCTGTAATAACAATTTTTATCTAAAAAGTATTTAATATTTTTTTTGTTATTCCTTTTAATTTTATTTATGAACGCAAAAGTATAACTCGAACCTCTTTTAATGTTTAGTCTGTTACTATTTAATGTCTTGTCTTGTGTAATGTGTTCATAAATCTGCCAGCTGGGCGGTTCCGATTTTCCTATTGTAATTAAACAAAAACAAATAATTCTTGCCATTTTGTGACTTGAGAACAAAATGTAAGTATTTTTTAATTTATTATTTATATATACTAATAAAAATTCGAGAAACGAAAGTTTAATAACTTTGTTGCGAAAGTAACAGTACTAAATAGAAATTCCGATGCTTTATACTGTAACGTGTATATTTTCTATAAAACAAATACAAAATAGGTAATGTATACGTGAACCCTTAATATAATTTTATGTATTTTTTGTGATCTTAATACTTCAGCATAATTGTTTTTAAAAACTTGTGTTTAAAAGTGTTGTTAAAAAGTTTTGAGAAAGAAAATATACAAACAAGAAAAAAAATGATTTTATAATATAATACTTATTAGTATTAATAATGTCTCATTTTAGAATGAGTTTATTTTGACCAATATTTTTTTATTTATTTTTGCTTTCAGTTTATGTTTGGTAATACTTAATGTCACGATATATTTTAAGCTGTAATATTTATAATCAAAACATTACTATTTAATACTTAAAACTAATTAACAAAAGCAAAAATACTAGTTAATAGTTAAGTAATTTAATTTTAAGGGAACTGATACTTAGAAAAACTTTTTCAAAGCCACTCCTTAACTACATGGCATGTTATAATTTTAGTAATAACAGACAAGCCAAGCCAAGCCAATAGACCCAAGCAGGTCCATTAAGTTCCAACTTTAAACAATCTATTTTATTTAATAAATATCTAAATTGAAGATGTATTCCTTATTATTATTATAAAAAAAACTTGAGTTAATGTTAAAGAGTTACTCAGTGAAGTACAAATAACCAAATTTTGTTTCTTTCTCTTATTTTTATTGTTAGAATATAGGTAATACAGTACTGCTGGAAGTGATGAACAAGTATATGAGCTTGTTCATCAAGACAGCTATATAAAAAGAGTTGCTAATGCCATATTTTATATACAGTTTCTTTAAGCAAATTCAGACTTATTCGGCTTCTATATAAACTTTATTGTAAGTTTATAAATGTATTGAAAGTTTAAAATTTTTTGTATTAAAGGCATCTACATCTAAAGGTAAGCCGATTATGTTTAAAATAATGCAAACTGTTCTATAAACTGTTTTATCTTAAGTTTTACTTATTAAATTATTATAAAACTTATTATCTACCTAACAACCATCCTTAATTAAATTATTTTTAAAAAGAAATATTTATGTGACTTGTGATACTCTAGGTAATCCAAACTATGTTTATAATAATTATAATAACTAAGTTTTTCCTGTAAAAATTTCTGGACCTAATGAAACCATTACACTATATTACCTTACTTATATAGGCTGATATGCGTACCACTTGGGTACAGTTTATTTCCCCAGTGTTATGTTGAACAGAAAAGACTTGGTAAAGATAAAGAATCGACATATTTTTTAAAAGCTATTTTATATATCTTACAAGGAGAATATGTACAAAGTAAAGTAAGATCATTTTCAAGTAAAATATATATTTTTTGTTAAGTGTAATTTTAAAGACCTTTGTACATCCCTTAAGTATTTTAGTCATAATTGTATATCTTAATGTTTAATTTTGATTGGTCCAACAGCGTTTGCTGGTCTCATGTCTGTCAATAAGTCATGAGAAAGTGTTTTAGGAAAATAATTACATTCATTCATTATATTGATGACAAGGGTACTTTTGTAAAGTTAATTAATTATACTAATTTACCAAGCTAAAATGATCAATAATACAACTTACTTGGTAGGTCAGACATTTCGAATTGATCTATATCATATACTTAGATGTGAAGCTAAATACATTGACCCTAGGGGCCTAGACGAATCAATAAACGCTGTTTGAGCTGTCCAAAATCACAGTTTACATTATTACATACTCGCTACAATCTTCTAGGAGAATGTTATGGCCTAACATAAAAAAATAGTAATATTACGTTGTCGTCACTAAGATATGATTGCGAGATAGTTACCAGCGAATAACAGAATCAAGCGTGCGGAAATACGTATCAGAGAAAAAGCTACGAAAAATTAATTGGTTGGAACGGGATGGAAATAGTTTTAGCGTGTGAGTGCGAGCGCAAGAGAACATGGTTAGGTCGATGTACTCGTGTATGACTGTGATCTCTATAGCTAATCGAGATGTAATGTGGCGGTAACTTGACGATAATTAAGGCATTATATTAGTTAGAGACTATATTGGTTTGTTATAGAAAGTTTAAGTCAACATGGCTATTGATATTACTTAAATTATATTCTGTCAGCTATTTTATATTAGCTCATTTGTAACGCGGTAATTTAACCTGAAAACTAATCAATGAAATGCAACACTTCATTTACGCATTGGTCATTGTATTCCTAAACCTTATCGCTTTGAACGTCATTATTACAAGAATATTTATTTAATATGTAAAAATACCTTAACTATTATTGAGCAACCAACCAATGCAATTATTCAAAACTTGAACAGTTTTTGTTTAAAAATATTATATGTCAAGTTATTCGTACAATATCCCTACTAATAATTTTTGATACAGTTATAATTATTATAGCATTATTTACAGTATACAAAATATTGTTAGTAATCACATTGCCACTGCATCGGTACGAGGTATTGTTGTAAATAAAATCTAAAATAAATTGATATATTTATTTCGGTTTTATCATCCCTATATTTTACTCGTAGGGGTGAATGTCTATTAATTAGAAGTATTTATCAAATCGGTTAATAAAAGTCAGAGTTCTGAGGTTACAAACATAAAAAAACTGAATTGAGGATCTCCTCCTTTTTGAGTTCGGTTGAAAATCTAAATAGTTCTGACAGGGAAAAGTACTTATCGCTTTTTTCTTAGAACCCTTTCAAGGGCAAAAGCTATGCTGCGGTCAATATCTTAGAATCTGTGGCAAATAACATGGCTACCTATTTCCCCTACATCCTTACAATGTGTGGGCACTCGAAATACGACCAAAATCCAAATTACTCATTTGTGGCAGTATCCAGTGGCAGTATCGCTAAGTGCTTTTGAAGATATTAGTACAAATTTTAATTTTAAAATAATTTTAAATATAATAAACATACGCAGACTCCCAAGAGAAACCCTATTTAAACGAAGAAGCTTAGCTAACATAGTACTAACTGTAAAGTTGTCTCCTTTATTAAGTTATTTATTTCAACATGATATTATCCTTTACGGTCTGCTCGTTTTTGCTTCGTTATGGTATTCTGACTTATTTACGTTTTAGGTCTTTGTCATTTAATATTAAATTCTTAACACGTATTTTCAATATTTAAGTAAGTTAAAGCAGTAAGCAAAAGAGACTGATTAAATTGATATTTAAACATCATTTACCATGCCTTCTATTATTTCCTTCTTGTATAGAAATAAAACTGAACGTATGTATGTTTGTCTCTCATGCGTTCCTAAACATTGATGTAATTGGGAAGAAAATCTTTGTTCTTTTCCCAAAAAAAGTTTTTTTTTGGAAGTTGGTCTTTTATTAGTTCGCAACACGTGCCCGAGCGAAGCGAGTGTAAGTTGCGACTAATTTATAAATTGAGATACATTGATCGAATGATTGAATTGATTGATAGATATAGGTATAATAGTCCAGCCAAATCAAAATTTGTCACACAACCTTCCATTTTTAACATGTTGTCGTATAAATGACACAAAAACATTGTGTAAAGGTTTTAGTGTCAGCGACCCCCGGCAAAAGTGAAAAAAAATGTCCATATTTTTTTAGTAAACGATCAAAATTAGACAAAAAGATTTAAGTAAAAATTTTGCATAAAAAAGATATCATTACTTTTTTCCTCCGGTCAAAATTAGCTATCATCATACCAAATTTTATCAAAATCTGTCCAATGGTTTTGTAATGCAATCACAGACATACAGAAAAAATCTAAATACTACAGATTCAGCCATTGTATCGATAGTTAGGACTATTTCAGTAAGATAAGAAGAAGAATTGTTCAATGTGTAGATTCGACTAAGTTAGTTATTTTATTACATATACTTTATTCTTTTTCTTATTTAGTCATCCTCACTTTGTACAACATCAATATAAAGTGCGCGATTACCAAAGAGTAAGTGACTAATTAGGTAAGTAAGATTAAGATAAAGAAGGGATTTAAATTTTGGGGATGTCTGTTTACAAACTACTAAGGTATGTGAGAATGCATAATGTAAACGTTCGTGTTTATTGTCTACGTGAGTCACCGTCAGCGTCAGATAACCAGTTTGTAATTCATTCAAATATGCATCACCGGAGTGACATAAGACATGCCTGCAATCATCCTATCGCTTCCCATGTGTAAAATAGCGGCATAGTAAACGTTATGCTTTAGGGGACTTAATTATTCTACCGTACTGATGATGATGATCCTTCAAAGATTTATTTATAAATAGCAATTAGTACATACATATAAATAAAGAGAGCATAACCATATTTTAGGGACAGAAATGTTGATATTAAACTCCTCAATTTTTTTATAGATATGAAGTTTAATATAGCATTGCGACTAGCAATTTACTCTACGACCTTACGTTATATCGATTAGGCTAGTAGCTAGTATACAAAAGTAATTTTAATTAATTAAAAAATATTTGTGTTCTATATAGCATGTTTTTAATGGAAAAAGAAAAGGTTTATAAAAATCGGAATTATAACCTGAAATTAATATCTAAAGAATTTATATACTTTAATTTTGCTAAAAAAAATTAAGTTTTGTGCGTATACATAGAAAATTCATCACATTTGGTGTTTCAACTGGACGGTACAAGGAGAACTAGTGCGTGTACGTCCTGCCTTGCATTATGAAAACTAGTTCGTTAGTGACTCACACTACCCACGTGGTACATAGGGTAAACATACCGGTTTACCGACCACTACCCCTTTTCGACCACTTCGCATGTTATTTTAAATAATAGACAGTGTTATAGACCGATCTTTTCTAATTTCGTGCCATTCGATCCGGGCGAACTTCACAGTTTATATTTTAACGGCATGACCTCGAAGTTTTCAAATTGAGCACTCAGTCGCTCTTTCAAAATTTGGTGTATGAACGCGTGTAAAATTTAGCGAAAAAAATAGTAGGTGGATTGATTTTCAAAGGTAATTTTTTAAGTGTTACTCTTACTTTATTGGTCATTGCTTTGGTTTGTGTGTATTAGGCATGTTTAATTTCAATATTCAAGTGCCTAAACTCATCAAACTTTTTATAATTTATGATATTTTTGGTGGTCGGACAATACGTTAACGATTAATTACAAAATCTACTTTCCGACCGGGTGGTCGCAAAACCGGTTTATTCGCGTCGTTTTTCTTTGCCTTTATTGCGGAAACCTTAAATTCACCAACATACATTGCACTATATTTGTGAACAGCTAGAGTTTTGTGAATTTACAACTAGATTACGACCGCCTGTATACCTTATATTTTCAAAGATATGACCTTCCAAAATAGCGAATATTTAACGGTCGATGACCAGTAAAAACAAAACCTGTCCCCGACCGTTTCAAAACTCCCTTATAATCTTACTAATATTATAAAAGTGAAAGTTAAGATGTATGTTTGAATGTTTCTCTCTCTGGAATAGCACATGCTAATTTTTATCCCGGAAAAATATATAGTTCCCTTGGGATATACCTGTTTTTATTTTGTAAAGGCGAACTTATTCAAGCTTGTAAATAAGCTTATATGTTTTAATGATAATGTATACATTTTGGTTGCTGTGCTTGGTGTTAGAATTGTGCTTGTTTTTTTATCAGATGGCACCTATCAGTAAAGAAAAAAAAATAAGAGCCTTCAACCCCTAAACTTTCCTTTGAATTTAAAAGTCCTTCTAACAAGCGTACGAAAACGCTAGGGCGAAAATTTCACATTTCGCACAGCTCTATTAAGATTCCATAGTTTTTCTTATATATCTCTTATCGACATCTCAATATCACCATTTAGTGACATTCAATTATCACAAGTCTTAGGTTGGCAACAATACTATGAAAAAAGAGATATAGCGAAAGAGGACAAAGAAAACTAAATTAAGAAAAGAAAGCTCGAAAGAGCTAAAGAGAAAAGAACAACTATTTCACCACCACCAACCATCAAAGAAGAGAATTAAAAAAAAAGTAGAAGAAACTCCAGCCCGTGTTAAATGTGGTTCTTGTGATCTTGACCTTAATACCGTTACTTAATTTTATTTTTAAGTCCTAAAAGAGAGTAAAAATATACAGCTTTTGTGAATTTATTAATTGTATTATTATCATACTATTATAAACCTTACAGGCTATTACACAAGAGTCGTTTTTCTACCGTAAAATAGGTGGCCGATAACCAGTGCACTAGTGGACGATAACTGAGTGAAAAGGCCGATAACCGGTATATTTGCTATTTTTACGAACATATATTTTTATTAAATTATGTATCACTGATACATCTATAGGCGCTAGGTTTAATGAAACTAGACTATTGTAGGATGAAATGATATTTTTTTGAAAAATCTTGGAGTACAACATTATGATAAAAATCAACTCCGAAGTCAACAAGTCGCTTAAACGGTCGATAACCGGTATGTTTACCCTAATATGTCCTCGGTTGTCTAAACGCACGAAACACTATACATTTTATACTAAGTTGGCCTCACGATTATTGTTTTTTTTGTCGAAAAATTTGGCCTCTTATATGATGTTTGAAATTTTGTATAGTTTTGAAGTCATCAACTATATATTTAAACTCGACTTATATCTCTGAAATGCATTATGTGACAAAAACGAAGATATTGTTAAAATAAAAATAATCGAGTAGGTATCCACAGTTAAAAGAGAGAAGGCCCATCATCACATGCAGATGGCTGGACAAAATTTTGTTACAGTATTTTAGTCGTCAAAAAAAATTGGACTGGGCCTTCTCAGTTACAACAGAACTATAAGAAAAATATATAACAGACTATTGAAGTTAAAAACGTGTGACATTATTTAATGAAAGCATATGTAATTTGTATAACGTGTACAAACACATACCTAGGTATCCCAGGTTAATTTGCTATGGACATAGTTATTAGTAAACAAAAATATAGTAACAAATAAAGATCTTATTCAGTATAATAAAGGGGATAATTTTGTATCTTAATACCCCATAATTTCATGATGATTAACCCTGTTGAATAGGTTTCATGAATACCGCGCAGACAACGGACGGTCTTCAGCAACCGTAATAAACGGGTACTTAGCATTTAAACTGTCTCAAAATAAACCCTCGCAATCTTATCTTTTGGATTTTTATTTGGTAAATAATGGATAGTATTATTTTGATTTTCTAGCCCGCTCTTAATAAAGGTAATCAAAATAATTTTATCTGGCGCATATATAGTATGTTAAAAAGATTAAAATAATTATTGTACTTGTTTAATATTAGTATCAAATGTTATGTAATAAGTTTGCTGATAACTGCAGAATAAAATATTTACCTATATTTGTTTCAGTTAATGTTCGAGTCAGCGCTAACCGTGACGTGTACATCGACTTTTACGTTAATTAAAGGTAAGTAATGGCTTTGAAATATAACGTTGACTGCAAGTATTTGCTTTTGAAACGTATTTTATTAATGTATGGAATGTAGATTGAGTCAATGCATCATCTGAATCCCCTATAAATGGTATGAACATTTTCGAAAGTCGATTTTTCCATATCGAACTTTGGAGATGCATTTGCTGAATTGAGTTTGCGTGAGATTTTTATCTACGCTTTTTGTAACTGCATCAAATTATTAGTTTGATATGTACTCGTCTAATTAGCTCAATGCATTTTTAATAAAAATACAGAATTTATATTGAGTACCTACTGCAATAAAATGTAGAAGCTTTTAGGAAATAGATTGTTGTTGGCACTCTGCAAGCTACTGATAGCATTGATTAAATTGCAATTCAAGGACTTATATTATACATTTTATCGACATTTCTAGTTCTAAACCATTATAGAAAACTTTTGTCTTTAAGTTAATTTCACATGCATATGGTCTATATATGACTTCCATTAAGACAAAAGTAGTATCGAAACTTTAGAAGTGCTTCTACTTTCGCTCCAGACAACATATATTCTAAATGCAATGAGATTGCCCATATCGGGTGCACTCAAGAAGATCAAGATGTTTCTAAAATAACCGGACATGAGTGTATTGAATATTTCAAACATAAAGAGATCCATAATTGTAGAGATTGGTTTTGAATACGAAATTAACTGTAGTATAAAATCTAAATCTCTTTTTACTTAGACTCTATTTTAATATAAAGCAGCCATACATCTATATTTTCGCTTTCGATAATTAGTTTACGTTAATTATTTACAAGCTATTTCGGTATAGTAACAAGTCCTACAGTCTAGACGTGCTTGCGAATATTTTATGCAGAAAGCAACCATAAAGCCGGGCACGTTTTTTCAACAGCAATAATCACTGCGCTCGGGAAAACCTTTTCAGCGATATAATTATTTTAAGAGACGTCAGCAAGGCTGTGTTGCAAAGTTTAAAAAGTTGGAAACAATGAAGACTGGATGAATAAATATAAAATGCATCAAGTTTCTGCTAAAATTTGCTTACTGACGTATTTTGTTTATGTAATAGAATACTTTATTTGGGTCACGTATTTATTCAGTTGTAGTATGTTTATACGAGTTGCATAAACTGATAAACTACCATGATTTATTCGTAAATAAATAAATTTCCAAATTAAATAATTGTCCTTATATAGACTAAAAAGCTAGAGATTGTTAGCTTATTGATAATAATACACAGATTTATAATATACTCTATAATTTTCAATAGACTTATCAATTACCTACTCATATTATGATATATATGCAAGTTGAATTATTTTTAAAATAGTTAAAGTAAAGCTTGTGAAACATTTAAAAGTTCTCAAAATGTTAAATATTAAATCATTTTTTAATAAACAATATTACCTACTAAAAATCACAAATACGTAGTCGATTTACGAATTTAATAATACCCACTAAACTCAAATTCATGTAAACCAAATGTGTGACACCAAATGTGTTTAGCGTGCTAAGATTTGAGGTCAAATCGATTTGAGCATTTCTTTAGTGCTACCATAAAATCAGAGTTGACTTTATGAATCTAATACACAATAATTGACTGGCTTATTTTTTTTTTATTCCAAGTATTTGTATTTGTGATATTAGAATAAGGCCAATATTTCGGTGGATATTTCATATTTTTGCACGAAGCCGTGTTTATGTCCGTTTAATTCATCATCCGTCAGCATGAAAATAATCACGTTGCGGGGTAATATATGTAGATTAATATAATTTGAAACCATGTTTACTGTGGTAACAAGTGGATTGAAGGACATCATCAAGACGCTCAATGCAAACGAAAACGTGATAGGTGGGTGGCATCGTCATTATAGCGAAATAATTGAAGGAGCTTGTATAGACGTTCATTGAGACATATACATATACGTCTAAGGATGAACCTTTAAAATCTAAAAATAGCTAGATGGAAACATTATCCTCTGAGACCACTCGTCTTAAATAAATGTTATTTTAAAATTATGCAAGAATACATGAACTTCACCAAATTATATATAACTTCTTATGCAATTAAATAATAATATGCTGGCTTAGGCTGGGTGGCATTCGGAAAACTACGTTTAATCTTTAAGGTTTGTCATTGATATAAGTTAGCCTTTTAATAAACTATATTTACGCCGAACCACCTAGAAAGAATAAGTAAAAATTTTGTACATTCCAATGACTTAAAATTATTATATATTTTGTACATTCCAATGACTTAAAATAGTCTTTAAATTATTTCTTTAGCTTTGGAAATTTTTAAATTTGTTTTAGCTTTCACAATATTTCGATTGAAAGGTCATTGAAGATGAAATGTATCATCCACAACTCACAAACATTCGCAATGATATTTGATATTATCCTTCGGTCATGGAAACTTATTATTAATACCCGTACCCACACAGTATTTATCTTGGCAAATATACTTTCGGGCAATACAGGGCTTATAAAAAATTCCATCATTGTAAGCCGATTACTCGAACGTATTAATCCTTACTTCATTATTTTATTCTTGAGCATCATTATTTCAAATCTTGTAATAAAAATTAAAACCTAAAGTTTTCATCGACTTTACTGAATGGTGGAAACTGAAATAGGTCATTTTGTACAATTAATTATACCTAACTAGCGTTGATAAGATTTATTAGATTTATTTTGGGGGTTATTTTATTGACTTACAGAATATAGGATTTTTATTTTATTTTTAATAATGATTACTAAATAAGTATGTTTATAATAAAACACATAGTGTTAATTTCCCATAACACGACTGATTTTTATACTTGTATCGTGACATTTTTTACCTCAAGTTACAATATAGTACGTTTTGGATCACCTAGTCTTATTGACTTGATAAAACGAAATTTTAATCTAATAAATAGCCGCTTAAAGTCACAAATATTTATATTTTATTTTATATCGGAACAATTATTTTTATTATATATTTGTATTTTTATTAAGTATTCGAAAACTAATATAATTTTTTGTACATAACTATGAGAAACATGTTATGAAAAAAATGGAATAGTACACCCTCATACATTGTAATAGATTAAATTACCTACTAAACCTACTGAAATAATGCTCAATAAATAAAAGTTTAGTGCTACGCCCCATCAGGTCGCACCCACCAGGGAGTATTGCGTCTACCCAACCCATAATCACTGTTGACGTCAAAGTCTATTTCGGAACTGTACAAAGAAATCAGAATGATTCCCTTTTTCATAGCCAATGTGACAAAAACCTTAAATTTTTCATTTTCACCATTTGCATAATTTGGTTTTGTTTAATATTGAATGTTTTTGCGATTTCTAATACAGCATTACAATTTTGACACCTCTATTCTAGCATAAATATTCTAAAACAAAAAAAACTTGCTAGTTTCTTCTCTTTTTAAAAAAAATGTTGTTTCAAAGAATATTTAAAGTGAAACAAGCATGCCAAATATTAATATTCATATTTTTAGTCCAAATAAAGTGTTGCGATTTGAAAAGCAAAATAATTATCAACGGAGATTTCTTTTGTTGAAAGATACGTATATTTATGACTAGCAAACCCGGCCCGCTTCGCTGGGCGTAGTCTAAAATAAATTAAACGGTTTTTATATTTTTAAATAAAAAAAATTAAAGTTACTCCTTATAACATTGGCTATCTGTGAGTGAAAGTCTCGTCAAAATCAGTCCAGCCTTTTTAGAGATTAGCCCGAACAAACAGACAAACGGGCAGAAAAAAAATTAAAAATTGATTTGTGCTGTAAGTATTTGAATAATATCTAATCTTTATCTTTGAATAAAGTACCGTATATACTTTATTAATTTGAAATTACGAGTACAAACATATACTTCAATTTTATTTATATGAACTGATTGAGAGACAAGCATGCTTCACCCGGCCGGGCTGCAGCTGAAAACCAACTTTAAATCAATTATAGCTCACTCTTTACAGTCGTTGTTGTGATATCTATATTCCTATGTCGATTTTATTAGTTAACAAGCGACTTAACCTCATTTGGCCCACCTTTTTTTGTCTATGAATTAATCCAGGTCATAGTAAATTATATATCTGTTTACTAAATGTTAGACTCGTTTTGTTTTTAATCAGAGATCATTAAGAGACTTAAGTGGTAAGATGTTCATGGTGCTTTTCTTTTAAACCATAACGTTGAACCTGTACCCCTAGGAATGAGCCCTTCCATAAAAACTATAACAGTACATAAACCCGTTAATGGTTCCGTTATAAAGTTTCCATATTTAAAAACTTTTATTAATATAACGTATACTATTACCCTCTTTTTGTGTAGTAAATTCCGAGAAAAGAGAATATCATAGCGTACCTACATAGCAGTAATATCTCCTTTTCACGACTATTATTTTAATTACATATATCACCTACGATAAATTTATAAATGAAAACTACATACATTAACGCGAATTTTTATTATATCATTTGGATAATGCGCGCGCTGCTGACTAGGGTTGACATGTTTGCAGTCCCAAGTGGATATTTATAATGTTATTTGTAATGATTATAGTACAGTTAATAATATTAATGTTAATTAAATGTAATATAAAGTGACCAATATGTAACTGTACTTTTTTGATTAAAAAATAAAAATTGTTTATGGCAAGTGTAAGTTGCGTAAAGGGAGTCTCGAACATTATGAAATTTAAAAGATGTTTTCTTGATATAATTTCAATTATTATTTACTAGTTTTTCTCCCGTTTTTTCTACGATGCTGCGCTCCTATTACTCGTGGCGTGATGTTATGTAGCCTATAGCCTTCCTCGATAAACGGACTATCCAACACAAAAATATTTTTTCAATTCGGACCAGCAGTTCCTGAGATTAGCGCTATCAACCAAACAAACAAACAAACTCTTCAGCTTTATAATATTAGTATAGATATCAAGAATAGAAAACTACTGAAGAAAAGACTGAAGTTTATTAGAATTAGAAGATTTTTATGGATATTCTTTTAAATCTTTTTAATGTCTTGACGAGTATTAAAATATAGACATTAGCCAGAGATAGCTAATATTATAAGGAGTAACTTATATTTTTTTCTTTATTTATAGATAACTTTTTTTATCTTTATTTATTTATAAATATATATAATATTTTGACACAATACACGAGTGATCTTATGTTTCCCTTTTTGACTTGGTTAGGTCTACTTAGGTCGCGCTAATGCTAGTGATTGTTACATATAATATATTCGTATTCCTAAACGGCTTTGTTGTTACCCTACTAGTGACGGACGAGCGGCCTTCATGCTTAGTGGTCGGCCGACTGCCGCGCGTATCACAAACTTTCACCTAGACCCGACTTCATCAAAACTCATGCGATCTTCAGCTTCATCATATATGTATTGTCGTGAAAACAATTGCGTTTAATTTCAAATTATTCTTTATGCTAGACTTGTTGTGTTGTGGAGAGACATGTTAGAGCTACATCGTTAGATATTATTCAAATACTTGCGGCTTAAAATTGTTTAATTTCCCTGGAGATTCTGACCACGGCTTAATTAGTGCTTACGTAGGTAGGTCTCTGTAAGTATCTAAATTTTTTACACGCCATGATGTATCTATAGTTCTATTTTTATTATTTAAGTATGTTTTATAATGAACTTATTTTCCCATGACGAATAGTGTCCAACTACCGTGATATGTTATTATGCATACTTTTTTTAGTGCGAGTCCAAAGTAGCCTTAAATTACGCGTCCTTTCGGCATGTTTCAAATTTGCTATCAACGGTGGAAGTATCCCTGGGTCCTAATCATGAACTTTATCATATGATCCATCGTATGCATGTATGCACTGCCTAGTTCATTTCGGTATTTGGTCATAAATGAACGCCTGTTATGTAAAATGTGAATCGAATAATTGTTTTAATAAAACCCATTAAAATATTGCACCTGTGCCCATAATGTAAACATACACAAAGCTTACATAAAAGCAATGATTCACGTGTACAAAATATGTGTACGTGTATGTGTTTAGGCAAATTGCCTTTTTTAAAAGGAAGTCAAAGACGCGTAGAGTTTTCGACATGTTATTCAATTGATGAAAGCAAAGGGAACAACACAGACACAGACAACAAGTAATAAATAAGGCAAACGTATAGACAATATATAATAGTAGAGGCAAGGATCTTACGTGAAGTTGTGGTGCAGAGAGGTGCTCCTGTGCCCGTTATATGGCTGAGGGCTCAACATGAAGGTGGACGTGGATGCCAGGGAAGCCGCCGCCTGCAGTGCTACTCCGATTCCTAGTAATACAGAGTCGCCTGTCTCATTCTATGACGGTTTGTTGGCTTATTAATACACTAATATGCGTGAGGATTTCGGTCTGTCTGATTCGGACATTTAAAGCGCCCAGTTTAGCCATCTTTTAACGTATTGAAGGACATTTACGCGTGGGATATCTGGTAAGCTTTTCTGAAAGTTAAAAGTTAAAAGGTTGAAGTTTCACACCATATTTTTTGTAGTTATAGTAATTTTTATAGAAAATTGGTAACAGCTTTTCACCTAATTAGTTGCATTTTGATTTAGGGTTAGAACTCCCGACTCTTATACCAATACATACAAAAGACAGCAGACAGAAATTCTCATTATACAAAACTGCACTGTATATACGTTTACATTGCAATTTATCTAACCAAACACAGCTTTAAACTCGCACTTACTAACTACATATCGAAATATTAACATTGTCTTTGGACCAAAACGCATTTTATCATATCAGGCTAACCTCACTCGTTTCTATTATTTTACTAAGGAATGCCATAACCAGCGTATTTACTAACGCTTCTAATATATTCTTACTTTTAGTTACATAATATATTAAAGTAGCTTAAATAGCTTCACTTGAATAAAATTTAGAACAACGGTCGATATATTATTTAGGAAATAAGTAATAACTTATGTAATAAGGGATTTTAGTTAATTAAAGGTCTTTACAGGTAAGGAAATCCCTAAAATACCTATTAAGTTAATATTTCGGAACATATGGTATGTAGGTATATATTATAATTTCGTATTTTGGTTAAGCCTTTTTACATCCATTCAAATTCAATTTGTTAATTAGTGGGAAACTTAACACCTGAACTTATTGAACCATTTATATAAAGTATATAGGAAAATAGGGAGTACTAATTAATATGCATTAAATAGTAAATAGTAAAGTACATACATACTCGTATATGACGTCTAATTTGTCACAAATGTACTGTACATTTGTACATATTAGCATTTGCAAGCTATGTACATAATATATATTTATTTGTGAAATACTAGTAGCAATAGAGACATATTGTAGTACCAATATTACTTATTATGTATATCGTCGACAGATTGCGGTGTAACCACCACCTCAGGTTCGATCCCGACGCCCGAGCAGGCATTGCTCGCCAAACTGGAGGAAGAGAACAGAAGAATCGAGGCGGACGCAAAGAGCCCCTCGTTAACCACTGTGCACAGTCGAAAAAACTCCGACACCTCGCAGATTTCGTTGGCCTCAGGTAAATTATTAAGATTTTTTATTTTAAACATTACATAAGGAACTTGCACGCGAATTTATAATTGTATGTACAGTGCGCAAAATCTATTGTCGTACAAAATGTAAATCTTCTATGCGATTCGCGAATTTAATTTCTAAATTTTGTAACGCCTATCATTTCATATTTTATGTTTCTTTCGTTACTGTCTCTTCTGTACAAGTAAACCGTCACCTGATAATATGTACATTAAAAATTCCTCTATTAAAAATTCTGGTTCACAAGATTGTACATGTTCAATGACTTTAATATTATAATATACTACTGAATGACTAAGTACATCAATTTTAAATTAATTCATATATGTAGTAATTACTAATTTTAATAAATTCTACCCCACCAGTAGTGACCCCAGCGGGCCACAAACGGTTCGTTTAGTTTATTAAACATTTTTAGAGGACGGCTATAAGATAAAAAAGACCACATAACATATTTCATAATAGACATAGAGGAACTTTAATTTTTAATGGCCAATTCAATTTCATGCCACTGCAACAGTGTCTATTGAAAATACATACATATTTGTAACCTTATCTTCTTGCACTATATAGTATGTAGATATGAGTAAAAACTAAAATATTTTACAAGTAGATTAATTATATTATTAAATTGAAAAACAATTTTAAATAAACTAAAGCAGAAAATATTGAGTTGGTTATGTTCTTGTATTATTTTGGTGTAAATCTTTCGTCATATGTGCATACCGTGTTGCCGTTGATTTACTTAACGCCTTACATTTACTTTATGCGCAATTTTAGTTTCAATGTTTGCGACACTTGAATCTAATCGTCATTTTAAACTCTTTTTTTTTTTGCTTAAATAACTTAACTTGTGTTTTAATCAATACAATAAAAATAGCTCACATTGTTTTTTTTAACATACCTATTTTCATAAAAACTATCATATTAGGTGTGTAAAGTGTGTGAGGGTGTTGTAAATTCATACACTTGAATTTAGGCAACAAAAATGACGTGCCAGTATTCTTGAGTCGGTTTTGCCGAATGTTGTATCAGTTATTATCTTCTTTTCTTAGTGCAGTGCTGATAGTGCAGATATACGTCCTAAATCACACATGTTCTTAGCACTCAATATTTTTTTTTATTTTGATCGGCATTGAATTCTGTTGAAAAACATTAAACACACTTTCATTACATTGTAGTGTTATCAAAGTTATAACAAAGTGTAATTTAACAAGTACAACCACACTCGGTACTTAATTTCTATTTCCAATATCTGTTTTATAAACAAGGTTGTCATTAACAGTATGAATAATTTACATTTTATAGCTAATTTCAAAACAATATTTTTTTATAATTAAATAAATACTAATCTTAAATACTTAAAAGTGCCAGGAATTTAATGTTTATATTGTTATATTAAAACAAAAATTATAATTAATTAATTGGTTAATTATATAGACCTGTTTATCTGGTTATAATATTAAAACTTTTTTTACGCAAGCTACTTATATAGCCACGCTAGCTATTTATAAAGGTCTCAGAATGTATAATAGCTTAAGACCATTAAATACGTGTGAGAGGTTCCGTTAAAATCGGTTCACTTACTGCTCTACATCAGTACTAGAGATTTACGTGAGCGCAGCAACATGCGAAAGGCATTCATAATAACAATACGAGGTTAGACAGATGTTTTTGTATCATTTTACTGTAATTCCTATGATAACTTTATCTGCGTATTTATTTCTGAGCACGATCGCGTTACAATTATTTGCCATGAACAAATCACTCATGTCGACCTCAATACAATTTTCGCCTTTTTGGTCGTAACTGCATCAAATCTACTTGAATGTTTTACTTTGTTCGTTTGAGTTAACCTCTAAAATTACTGATCTGGTTAATAATTGTTAAACTAAATGTATAATATTTTGTGTTTGGAAATCATAACATTAAAACTACTTTGAATCGTATACAGATTCATTCATTTTATTTAAATTTAGTAAATCAGTTGAATTTATCAATTGTATAATATATAAATTACCGTCACTATACAAAATAGACTATATTATAAAGTTAGCGATTGCGATTTTTTAACATTTATATGAGGCCAGCGAATGTTTTAAAGCAAGTGAACATTTTGTGTTTTAATAATTTGACTATTTTAAATAATGTGTTATTTAAAAAAATGTTTTCGGTAAAATAAGTTTACGCAAAGTTACAGCAATAACCAAGGCAAATTTAAAGTGTTAATTTAGTAATTATTTTTAATGAAACGGGGCTATAGATGTTTTTCTATTTGGATTTGGACGATGATACGTCTAAGTACCTACTAAGTACAACATGGTTGGTTAGCTTTACGAAGTCATAAAACATGATAGTTTTTAATAAAATAAAAAATCTAGTTTTAATGTATTCTTATCATACACGTTTCAGATGTATTAACAATTAACGTTATTTCATTTAGCTACCAGCTCGAGCCATGACGAAGCAAGGGTTGGCAGCAATGGCGAAGAAGACCTATGGAGTCTTTGGGGCAGATTAGTCAGTAACTGGGAAACAGAATGGCGTCGACGTAATCAGTTTGTACGAGATTTAGTTAGACAAGGTGTGCCCCATCATTTTAGGGGAATAGTATGGCAACTACTCGCGGGGGTTGATGCTTCGCCTGATAAAAAATTATACGCATCATATATAAAGGTAAGTTAAAATGTATCATAGAAATAAGTTATTTTACAGTTTTTCTTCAATGAAATGAAAAAGGGAGTTTAAAAAAAACAAAAGAGCCCCCGCAGACTAGACTTTGGATGAACTAATATCTCGTAATTCATTATTATTATTATTTGTTTTACATCTACCAACAAGTAGAATCATATATTGAAAGATTGCTCACGCATATATTAAAATCACATTTTATGATAAATGTAATGACAAATTAGATTATAAGTGAAACGTTTGTAAAAATCAATATTAAACGTTGTATGACACTGAAGAGATTTTTCGACCGATGATTTATGTCAGTCAATAAGCCGAAGAGTAGGTACAGCTTCTAATCCTACATTTTTTATATCAGCCAAAATATACTTAATATTCTTACATTACTATAAATTAACTTACGATTCGAAAGGACTAATATAGATAAAGATAATCGTAGTATAATTTCCACGTATTCAGTGTTTTATTCACACGCGCCCTACACAAGACATCTTAGTTTTCGACATTTATTCTCTGTATGCCATGATATAATATCTTTTATATATTTTGTCAATGTTATAGGCCAAATCTGCCTGCGAAAAAGTAATACGACGTGACATCGCTCGGACGTATCCAGAACACGATTTCTTCAAAGAGAAAGATGGTCTAGGACAGGAGTCGCTATTCAACGTGATGAAGGCGTATTCTCTGCACGATAGGGAAGTTGGCTATTGTCAAGGCTCTGGGTTTATCGTCGGCTTGCTGTTGATGCAGGTGAGAATTTGTATTTGATAGCATCACAAATTAAGTTATCTATACTAATATGTATTATAAAGAGGAAAGATTTGTATGTAAGTATGTTTGTAACGAATTGGCTCAAAAAGTACTGGACCGATTTTAAAAATTCTTTCACCATTTGAATACATTATCACTGATTAATATAGGCTATTTTAATTGCGAGAAAAAAAATAAGGATCCCTACTAAAACTACAATAACAGGAGAGGAGGAGGAGTGCACGCCGCACATAATATATGAAAAAGTAGCCGCGCGGCTCAGGCGTATATTAAAGCTGGAGTAATTTTGGTCAATTTTCAACCCAGCGAGTGATCGAATGAAGTATAGTAGCGATTAAAAAAATGAACGCGGGTGAGACCGCGCGTATTGCTAGTACTATACTAAAACATATACCTTATCCTTTACAAAGTAATCAGACAGAGGTAAAACGAGCTATTTTTGTTTTCTTGAACAGATAGTAGATGTCGTTGATTCATAAATAGGTAAACTGTTGTATTATTTTATAAATATGTACGAACTTACTTGTGGTAAATATTGTCAAATTTATGCTGCATTCTAATAAAAATATTTATTAAGTACAAACATTCATACTTATCACTTAAATGACTGCCCTTAGCGGGACTCGAACTCGCAACCACTGCAAGTCAAGCCACTTCGAACTGAGCCAAACATATAGTCATTGTTTTTTTTTAAATTAATTGTCATATAAAACTCAATTATCTATACTAATATTATAAAGCTGAAGAGTTTGTTTGTTTGGTTGAATGCGCTGGTCTCAGGAACTACTGGTCCGAATTGAAAAGTTCTTTTTGTGTTGGATAGTCCGTTTATCGAGGAAGGCTATAAGCTATATTACATCACGCTGTGACCAATGGAGCGGAGCATCTTTGAAAAATGTTACAAAAACGGGAAGGGCGGGGTTTAGTTCTGCGAGGTACCATACCTTAATATATTTAATATATGTTTAACAGATGCCAGAGGAAGAAGCGTTCGCAGTTCTGTTAAAGATAATGCAGCATCATCGCATGCGGGACATGTTCAAACCTAGCATGGCGGAGTTGGGTCTATGTATGTTCCAATTAGAAAACCTGGTACAGGAACTATTACCAGATTTACATGTACATTTTCAATCACAGGTAAAATTTCGTTTTATACTTATAATTAACAAACTCGGTCCGCTTCACTGGGTGTAAGTTAAAAAAATTAAACGGCTTTATATTTATTAAAATAAAAGTAGCCTAAGCTATCTGGGAATGAAAGCCCTCATCAAAACCGGTCGAGCCGTTTCGTAGAGACACAATCAGACAGACCGACAGTCAAATATTTTAAAAATTGATTCTTTGATGTAAGTATATATTTTCTTATGTATTTAGTGTAAAATTTAGACTTATTTAGATTAATTTATAATTAAAATTAGACACTTCAATTTTATTTATATGAACAGACTAGTTCACTCCGCTCTGGTTCGTCCCTAGGTACGTTTTAACCGTTAGTGTAGATTTCTCAGAGATAAGATATTTTTAGCAATAAAAGGATCCTATATGTTGATTCATTGATTTTAGATTTTTGAAGTGAAACTTCTTTAGAATCGTTGTGATTTCAAACTTGATGAAACGAAAAAATAAGTCCATAGTACCAGGCGTTCAGAGACGGGGAAGAGTTAGCCTTAGTTAGATCTCGCCCACCGCGAGTCAGTGACACTTCTAACTCTGTCTAACTCGTGGGTGTGACCTTCGCGCCATCTCCCTCTCTCGACTAGCTTAGACGGGTTATTTAGTATAAATATAAACGAGATTTAAAAATTAGTTTGCCAAAGAACTTTTACTTCTGACGTGTGTACTTTGTACACACGCCCTTTTTTATTACTCCATCTGTCTTTCTGTCTGACTGTGACCACACCAAGAGAAAACCACTGTACAGATATTGATGAAATTTGGTATGATGATAGCTGGTTATCAGTCACCATATTATAGGATACTTTTCTACTCTATATACTATTTACTACTACTTTATAATCTATACTAACAGTTAAAACAGTAATATATTAATTCTAAGACTTTTATTTCTGGTCTTTATAACGCGGACGGAGCCGCGGGATATGCTAGTGCATAATATATTTTACATTCACATAAATTATATATTTATATGTGTGTTATTTAATATATATAAATCTCGTGTCACAATGTTTGTCCTCAATGGACTCCTAAACCACTTAACCGATTATAATAAAATTCGTACACCATGTGCTGTTCGATCCAACTTGAGAGATAGGATAGTTTAAATCTCAAATTATAGTCGCAATTTTAATTTATTGCTAATTATTTGTCTGTTATTATTTGACAGTCATAATTATCTGTTAACTTCAAATGATTCTAACAGATGTCGATACCTTTCGACTGGGTTGAGTAAGTAATCAATAGATGGCGCTGCTATGGTAAATCTACGAACGTGTCATATAAGCTACATTTTAACAGCATAATTACCACGTGAATTGAAATTATTATAAAGTTAAGTATTATTAAAAAGTTAACGCGGGCGAAGCCTCGGGTACTGCTAGTATTATATATATTTAACTATTTTCAGAGTTTTAGCACATCTATATATGCCAGCAGCTGGTTTCTGACGCTCTTCACGACCACACTCTCGCTGCCACTTGCCTGTCGTATCATGGATGTGTTTCTATCGGAGGGAATCGAGATTGTATTTAAAGTTGCTCTAGCTCTACTGACGTTGGGCAAAAACGACCTGTTGTCTCTCGATATGGAAAGCATTTTGAAGGTATTTTTTTTATTTTTTTTTTATAATCATATGACTTATTAATTAATAAAATATTAACATATATTATAATGTTTTGCTAAAATAAATAATATTTCATTTCTATAAGCGTATAATATCTTTAAATTATACTAAATTTCTTCATTATCACACTGTAAAGTCATTAAGTAAAATAACTTAGAAAAAGTTTACACTTTTATACGAAATATTTGCGAAAGTTATACATATTTTCATAATTCTCATTGCTGCCCAATATCGTACTAAGTATTACTTCTTACTCCTTCATTATTTGTATGAGTCATACATATTATACAGCTGTATCAACCTTACGTTAGTAAAAAACAGTGTTATGGGAACTCTGATCAAATATTATCTGTGGATTTAATAATTATTTTCCCGTCAAATTTGACAGAAATGTATATAATAACATACTTATTAATAATATTAGATATAAATATGATATTGTTTTTCTTTAATAATTTATTTAAAATATGTATGTGGCTAAGCAATTAGCAGCTGTTACTGACTTTGCGAATGTTGTATTAATAAACTGGAGTAAAAATAGTACTATTAAGCTTTAACATACAATGATTTTAGTGAAAAACCGCTGTGCTTTGTACACTGACTGTAAAATTACTCTAAATGTTTGTATAAATAATTTTTATTTATTTAACTTATAAAATACAACGTAACGTACATACAAATGAAGACGTGAATGAAAGGCGAAGGTAATATGTCGCCATAGCTGGGCATTAACTCGTTAATCCATTAATCGTTAATTAACGATGTTAACGAAATCGTTAACTTCCGTTACATTTTCTCAAGTCCGTTAATCGTTAATCCAATACCCACTATTAACCAAGTGCCGCGCCGCGCCACATCGCCACGAACGTGAAAAACGCGTTCTGACATGTAAGTTCGGTAAGTCGACAAGTTTTCGAGATTTTCAGTCGCAAAACCCAAACAAACAGATTTTATAAGTAGGTAAGTCATAAGCGCAATGATGTATAAAATGCAATTTTAATCATGTGTTAACGGATTAACGATTAACGTTAACTTGCGTTAAATCTTCCGAAATGTAACGCTTTAACGTTTAACGAAGTTAACTTTTTTAAGTAACGGATTAGCGATTAACGAGTTAAGTATTCGTTTAACGGTGCCCAGCTATGTATGTCGCAAATATCTAATTTCGAGAAAATTGAGTTTAAAGTTTGTGTAATGAATAAGTTCATGTATAAAATAGTTGTCAAGTGGCGTGAACTATAATAGTCATAAATATGACTGTTATAAGGTTTAAAATTGTTTATACACCCATAATACCGACATCTACGCATAAAACAGTGAAAATCGGAAAATGCGACCTACCACCATTTATTCACTTCTTCAAATATTTCTTAGACAATAAGAAACTCTTATTCAAATTGAAAAATAAATAAAATAATGCCCCTCGTAATATACATAAATAACCATTTTTTAATCTTCTAAATAGCATATTATTATCAATATTTTTGTGAAATGCATTAAACGTTATCAATTTATCTACAATTATATGATAACAGTACATTCAGAAGGAGTTGCCGGCGAAGGCTGAAGCCGATCAGGACGCGTTTATGAATCTTGCTTACACAATAAAAGTAAATCCAAAGAAAATGAAGAAACTGGAGAAGGAATACACAGTTATTAAAACTAAGGAGCAAGGAGATATCGCCGTTCTTAGAGTAAGTTGTTTTTTTTATATTTCAAAAACCTTTTTGTTTTTTTATCTGTGATTTTTTTTATGATGTTATGTAATTATTTAAAACTTATCTTAGAACTCTTTTATAAGTGCTCTCAAACAGTATAAATAAAATGCGGATTGGTCAAAAATTTCTTTATCTTATGATTATTACTAAGTAAATTTTGATGTAAGTATATATTATATAGTTAGTTTGTTTTCGTTAAGAAAAAGTTGAAGGCGCATTAATAAAGATTTTTTGTTGTACAGCAAAACTTTAAAACCTATTTTCATACACAGTCAATTAAAATGCTTATCTTTAAGATTGGCTCTGATAAAATTATATCTCAACGTCATATTGTTTAATTAAATAATAACTATTTTTAGACGCAATTTCATTGTTGTGGCTTTAATATATGAAATAAACTCTTTTTTCCAATAAAAATAGTGTTTACTGGCAAAATTCCTAATATCTTTTATTGAAGTAAAGAAGATGCCCTCGACACGGTTCTTATTTTATTGTTTGCACTGATTTGGAAAAATTAGTTAAAATGTGTGACAGTATGACACTTAATATTTATTATTAAAATACTTTTTCGATTACACTTACTAACTTACACCCTCTTTTACCCTTTAAGAGGTAATTTTCGATACAGGAACTGTCCAATGTGCAAACAGTTACTTTTGCATTCATAACATTAGCATGGATTGTTAAATTAAAAAATAATAATCTTAATCTTTCATTTTACAATATATTTAGTGTCTTCGGCAAGAGAATCGTCTGCTTAAGCAAAGAGTGGAACTGCTAGAGAAGGAAAGTTCAGCGTTAGCAGAACGTCTGGTTAAGGGTCAAGTGGATAGGGCAGAGGGGGAGGAAGAAACCTTTGCTCTCGCACGGGAGGTCCAAGCCCTTAGACGAGCGAATATGGACGCCCAGCAACGATTAGCAGTAGCTCAAGATGAAATTAGAAGCTTGGAAATGACTATAGCCGAGGTAAGTTTTCGGAAGACATGTGAAGACCGCAAACACATACTTGTTAGCAGTGGATTAGACTATGGACTGATCCAAAATGAGGTTCGTGTCGAGCAGTGGGACTGCTTCGTCAAAAAGGGCTTATCACAACATTGAACCTATTGACGGGATTTAATTAAAATTCGAGAAGAACCGTTTAACAGGTTCAAGCGTCTTCGTATAGTCTATTTTTTCTTACTTGTCCTAAATGGTAAACAAACACTGCCTTGAACGAAAATCACTTATTTTCGGAAAATCCCGCATTTTAGACTTGGTTTCATCGTTTATAACTATTTTAGAAACACACACACTATGAATTACACTTATAAAAGCTGTTTATTTATGATTTGAACACATTATTTTTGCTAAAATTGAAATTTTAACAGAACTAAATTCTATAGATAAAATATGAACAAAACATTTTGACGTTTCGATACGCTACTTTGTCTTTGAATCATAGAGATGTAACATGTAAAATTATTTGGCGAGAATGGAAACTGAACTTTTAAAAAAATAACAATATTTGTAAATTACAAAGTACGACATTTTTCTTCAAATTTTATTAGGTTTTAAAATAGGAGTGTCATCTGTAGAATATAGAAAATTTTTAATTGCTTTTAACCAACTTATACTGATTATTTATTTGTTATTGTAATTATTATTATTTCTTATCTTATTGCACTGTGTAATAAAATGAAGTGAGGGACTTCGCTCTCGGAGATCTTTCGATCGCTTATTTGCTTTTTTAGTTTAAAGTTTTAAAAATGACTTTATATTAAGACAAAAAGGAAAATAAAATTATTAAAATTATTATTAGTAAGGAGGTCATATCCGAGTAATAAAATTATTAAATTAACTTGTCGTATTATTTCTACCCAATACTTTACGTTCACTGCATAAAAACCATTAAGTTCAGTCGTTGTCATTCATTCGTCATTGCAATCTCTATGAAATTATCTCTGGTTACCTGTCCGCCATATTTGTTTACTATTTAAGACAAGTAAGAAAAAATAGACTTTAGGTATACCCGGACAAATTCTTCCAACGTGTACACATATACTCTGTCTTTGCGACGTTTTACCCATGGGGAGTCCCAGACGTATGACTTTCTTGCTTGACCTTCTTACTTCGTGCCCCAAAAACTACCACGTATGCGTCGGAATTTTACGCATTCTATCATACAAAATTATAGTACTAATAGAGATATCATTCGCCCGCCTGATAAATATGCATACGGTGTCTTCAGCGTCGGAGGATAGATACATCCAACTGTGTCTACAAATCACGACGTAGAAGACACTATAGATGTTGAACTTCTTGCTTTTGGGCTGGACTATTACCACTACATCCTATATCCTAATCCCTGGCTTCGATGGATATGAATATAACCTAAATGCATGCACGCTTACGCTCGGATGGGTTCCGGACACTTGGTTATTGGTGGGAATAAAAAGGCGAGTCTTATTAAGAATTGGTGCAGCCATTCTGAAAAATTTCCATAGTATAGGCTTATCTATACTAATATTATAAAGCAGAAGAGTTTGTTTGTTTGTTTGGTTGAACGCGCTAATCTCAGGAACTACTGGTTCGATTTGAAAAATTATTAGTTAATTATAAATATATAAAAAAAAAACAAAATTAATAGTTTATTTGTCTTGGATAGTCCGTTTATTGAGGAAGGCTATAGGCTATATTTCATCACGTTACGACGGAGCGAAGCATCAATGAAAAATGTTGCGAAAACGGGAAAGGCGGGCGTTAGTTCTGCGAGGTACCATACCGTGCGACTCAGAAAGAATTTGGTTTCGGTCTTTAAAACGCGGGCGAAGCCGCGGGAAATGCTAGTCTTATATCTTTCTCAAAAACCTCTGTTATCTCAAAACGCTTCAATGGTCAAACAGTGCTTTCTAGTTCCTCTTCCGTACTCTCTGATGCTCAGTCCCCTATCGTGGTAAGACGCATGCTGATTTAGATGAATCAAACAAATATTTGATTATACTATTCCAAGCATCACTCGTACAATTTTTACTTAATAATTTCTGGTACTATCTCATACATACAGTACTACATAATTTTACTTCATTTTAGTCGTTTGTTTAATAATAATCCAGACGAACTATCTTTAGACTCGTGTTATTTAATTTTTTACTTATACTAAAAAAATAATTCTTCCCAAATATTTTCAGAACAACTCCCGACAGTCATCATTAGAGGGTATTGAAAGCAATAATACAAAAGGCGAGGAACTCGCCCGATGTCTTCAAAGAGAATTAGTAAGGGCAAGACTTGATGCGGCCGAACGACAAGCCACTGAGAGGGAATTGAATGCGAGAATTGCTGAATTGGAAAATGAGAATAAGATATTGAGGAAGCAACGCGTAGATAATAATGTAGCTCACTTGCAGGTAAGAAAAGTTAATAATACAGGATGTGCCAAAAACCATGTTAAAGCACAGCAGCGGTAGATTTTTCCTTTATCCTTGGGAAATTCATTTACGCATACCACATGTAAAAAACAAGGGCTTATCGCCCAGAAACCAGCCAGTACTAGTACTAACCATCCATCTAAAAATCTAAAAATCCATGATATTTCATTGTTATTTTCATTTAAATATATGCACTTTAAATGAAATATTGATGGACATTGAAAAGACGATTCGACGAAATTTGTGTCGAGTGAAAGTCGAAGTGATTTACAGGGCTTCAGCTTTACTACTTCTTGGTACAGCTTGTTCATCATAGTTGTTTAAATGAACTATTTATATACAATATCAATCATCATAATAGGTCCCAATTAGCCCATACTAAGTTATTCTTCAAATATAAAATTAATTATTTTATATTAAGAAAAAAAATAGTTAACTGAGTACACTATATTATTTTATTATAACATATTTCCTTCATTTTATATGATTTCTATGATAGAAATTATTATAGTTTACGCTAACAAGAGCCAGCTTTGTATATCAATAAATAAAAGTAAAATAATGTTTGCGATTACTTTGTTTAGCAAAAACTATTAATAGATCCAATTCTAAAACTATTGTAATTTAATTACAGGACGAGTTGATAGCAGTTAAATTGCGCGAAGCAGAAGCAAATCTTTCTTTAAAAGATCTGAGACAACGTGTCACTGAACTATCGGAAGCGTGGCAAAAACATTTACAGGTAAATCTTTATATTATTAAAGTGTAACTTCTTTAGAATCGTTGTGATTTCAAACTCGATGAAACGAAATAATAAGTCCATAGTACCAGGCGCTCAGAGATGGGGAAGAGTTAGCCTTTATTTAAATTCAAGTTTTACTTCTGACATGTGTACTTTGTACACACGCACTTTTTTTTATTATACCAAGATGGCGCTTGGTATTTAAATAAATTATAATAGATTTTTTGATGAGGATTTAAAAATCACACATGATGTCTTAACTCCTAAGATTGTACAGTTATAAGGATAAGCTCATCTTTGCATTTGTATGAGTGAAAGCCACTAGCCAATACTGCTATTGGCTTTAAAAACAAGTAATTTATACGAAGCTCAGAACGCGCTACTTTTCACACAATAACTGAACTGCATATTCGTAGACTGTATTGGTTTGATGACTTCGTTAGTGAAGTTCATGTTACATAACGATTTAATTACTTGTAATTTAATTTTTATTAATTATTATTATGTCGACTATATTTAACGAGTATCATAAAAATTATTCAGATCCCTTTAACTGCCTCGCCGGTGTATTGACTAGCTTGTACGGAGGTCCATTTTTAGTTATTGAGTCTAGCTGTTTAGTAATACTCAGTAACAACCCGAACTTGGGTAGTGTGCGGTGTTTCACTCCCGTGCCGAGGCAGAGCACATAAAGCGGTCGGTACTACGTCTTAACTCTCATAGATCGTGTCGAGTATCGTCCTACCAGAATATGAGAGTGACAGAAATAGAGAGTGCACTTCTTCGTTATAATAACTCCTGCTCAATTGACTAGCCTCGATGAGATTGGCCATTATTATCTACTTAAAGTTTTATAAAGCAAATGATTTGTTTTAATTAGGAACATAGACAAGAAACGCCACCGCCACCAGCTCAGTCCAACGTAGTATCAGATATAATGGCGACGCCAAAGAAGTTGCTCCGCGCTTGGGAAGGAAGGTCGACGGATATGCAGAAGTTGGAGGAAGAACTCATGACCATTAGGATTAAAGAGGCCGAAGCGGCCACTGAGTTGAAGGAGCTTAGGCTTAAGGTAATTGTTACAGTTCTTAATAATAAGTAAAAATAGGCAATTTTGCGTCGCTGTTCAAATTAGACAAATATTCGATGAATATAAATAAATTCCAAGGTAACAAATTTTCGATTAGCTTTTGCTCTTTAAAGTATTAAGAAGTTTAATACTTTTACTACATTTTCACGTTATAATTTGTAATGATTATATTCTATAATATGGTACATATCAGCATCAGGTAATATATGATGTAAATTTTAATTTCTCTGAAATTATCTTGAAATTTGCTTAAAAGTTAGTACACGAATACCACATAATTCCTGTTAAAATCTTTAACTGTAGAGTACATACAATATCTACACAAAACTCCTTTGATTCCACAAAAAATATCAAAACGTTGAGAACAAAGCACTCTTCTCTCAAGTCTATTAAAGGTCGTATCGGATTGTCGCCCCAATAGAGTATGAGAGTGACAGGGATAGAGAATGCAAGTTAAATCTATGCGTACGCACTGTACTATAATATCTCTGCGCAGTTGGCCAGTAAGGGAAATTTGCTGCCGTAGGGGACCATTCATTTATTACGTAAGACAATTTAGGGGAGGAGAGGGGTCGACCATGTCTTATGTTTTCTTACTAGGGGGTGGGAGGGAGTCTCGATAGTTCTTATGTAAGATCAAATAAATGCGCAAAGTTAAAATTATACTGTGAAAAAGCTCTGGCAACTAGCGAAAATAGTCTTACGTAATAAATGAATGGCCCCTAGCGGAATAAGAGCATTATTCTTATTATTACTCATTTTTAATGATAATATGACATGTTTTATAGGAAATGGAGCTTCGCACGCAAGTGCAAGTATCGACGAATCAACTACGACGTCAAGATGAGGAACTCCGCCAACTGAGAGAGTCGCTAGATTCCGCGCTGCAGCGTGAACGAGCCCTGCAAACACGCCAGCGTGAATTTCAACACAAATACGCTGATTTGGAAAGCAAGGTAATGCCTTTTTTTATTATTTGGTAGCTTAATATTGTTTAGCCGACTTCGCCAAAAAAGGGGAAAGATTCGCAGTTAGTATAAAAAAGTGCGTGTGTACAAAGTACACATGTCAAAAGTAAAACTTGAATTTAAAATAAGGCTAACTCTTCCCCGTCTCTGAGCGCCTGGTACTATGGACTTATTTTTTCGTTTCATCGAGTTTGAAATCACATCGATTCTAAAGAAGTTTCACTTCAAAAACTGCATAACAAAGTTCTTGAGGTTACATTTACACACCACGTATATAAATGTATGCACAGAGAATCTAGAGGCTAGAAAATCCAGTACTATCAAAATGAAACCCTACAAACAGACTATTTCTAAAAAGGTCATTGAAGGATTTTGATTTTGAAAAGGTCATTGCTGCGACAGTATGATGCCACTGAAACAATGACTGAATTATTGTGATCACCGTGTTTTGAGCTAGTCATGTACGGCTGTTACATCATAATCCACCAAGATCTCATGCGCGATTTCTTTCTTTAAACGTCATAATAAAAATGTCATTCTAAATAATAAAAATGTTGAAAATTAAAGGCATGTTATTTTCAATGTAATATGTTATTTTCAGTTATTAACATGTTTTTATATTTTTTATAATTTGTTATCTGTTTCTGTGCCTGAATAAATAAATAAATAAATAAATATCATAGACCTCGTATTTATAACATAAGCGTTATATTGATAGACGCTTCGTATTAAATTAAACAGTAATGTAATTACAACATCAAACTTTATCAAATCTACCATATCATCAAACTACGAATAATGCTCGAAATGCCTCAAAGCCTTTATGTGTAATGTTTAAGTTCCAAATCGATTTGGGAATTCCCGACAATTTCAAAGTCCCGGGACACGAGACAGTCTACATTAAAGTCCCGGGAATAGATTTTTTTTTATTTTTAAGAGCTTTTTTTAAGTAACCTGTTTTGAAGAATTTTAATTGAGAAAATTTCTGTTGAAACATATTAAAGAAGGCATTTTTAGTCTGTCCGTGTGTCATCGCCGATTTTCTTAGAAACGGGTATAAATTTTAACTTGCTATGTCCCTAGCAAGTTGATATTTATACCAGATTCTGAGGTCTATAGCCCCTATTAGGTGTATTAAATCAAGTCAACATGATAAAAAGATATAGGCTAATTTAGATTTTCACTAAAATTTATAAGTACCTAAATTTACCTTCATTTTCAACTTTTTTTTATTTTTCGAAATTTTCCCTTTACTTGTGCGTTACCTTACTTTAAAAAAAAATTGACAATTATAGATCAACCGGAAGTACCATATAGATTTTGGGTCGAAAACTTATATGGTAGTTCCCGTTGACTTAGAATCACGAAATTTGGCAAAAAGCAAGTCTTACAGCACCAATAAATGAAAAATTCTAAATAATAAAAATGTTGAAAATTAAAGGTTGTTCCTATACATAAATAAATAAATAAATAAATACATAAATAGTTGACGTTACTCGTTGTACCTTCGTTACGTTGACTCTGAGTTGTATGGATAATGGTACGGAACCCTCGTGCGCGAATCAGACTCACACTTCGCAAGCATTTTATTTGTAAAAATCAACATTTATTAAACAGAAAATTAAAATCTTAATAACTTTAACGTTAATTTCGTTCTAAATAATTGCTTTGTTTATTTCTTTAATGACACACAAAATCACTTTTATAGTTTGTCCGTTTTATTAATGGTTTTTTGACACGCCCACGAAGTTTCGTATTTAATGGTTAGCCGTTAAAGTTAAAATGTCATACAAATAATATTGTACTTCATGGACGGGCAACACCCCCTTATTCCTGTGCCACACATAACGATTATTACGATTGTGCCACAGATTACAAATAATCGATAGAAATAAATGCTAATATGTAAATAAGGTGTAATATGTTATTTAATCAGGAAGACAACAAAATTTTAAGGTTGAAACCAATAAATTAAAACATTAACATTATGTAAAGTTTTACTTTCTTCTTATTATAATCATACAAATAAAACAACTAAAATAGTTTGATTACTTTTATTAACATGATTCGTCAGAATAATCATTTATATTAGATTTGTTGGATGAGGAGTCTTCAGTTATATTAATAATTAACTCTTGTGTGCATAAATAATCAAATGCAATGTCACGGTCCAAATCAGTCATTATGATTCTCTTAGTTCTCTCCACCACACTTGATTCTTACGATAATAATATTTATTTTCATATTAATAAATATAAAATAAATATTATTTTATATTTAAAAAAATAAGAGATATCGATTATTAAGTCATTTTGACATCACTATAGCTTGTCAGTAGTCGAGCTATCAATAAACCATAAATCTTATAGTTATAAAAATATTGGTGGCGCTAGGCTCCTTCAATTATTTCCCAAGACTCAAATCCTAGTTCCAATTTCCAATCTCGCCAATAGATGTCATTAGTAGTATTTTAAATCGCGCTTTCGTTTGGTTCACCTAGAGTGTATATATTAAATCGTTGACTATTTGCGCGAATTGTAGTTTTATCTAATGAGCTATTTTTTGAGACGGCAATCAATTCCGTCCTATCATACTCGTAAGTCGTAAGTTTATACAATTAACTTAACAAAGGGGTACCATAGTGGCAGTGCATAATGCATATTATGCCATATTATAGTAACACGCTCGCTGTAGTCTTGTGTAAATCGGACATTGCAAGTTCGCACCGTACTCTAGTACATTTCGGACCATGTAATATGTATACTACTGTAGTCTGTTCTTTGTGTCTGTAATAGTACTATTATTACAATTTTAGTGGTATAAACAAGTAATAACATGAATAGTACATGAAAAGAAAATTTAAGCGTTTGATTTCGAATTTTAAATGTAAATTTTTAGATTACTTCACAGGATTTGCGTATTTTTAAACATAGGACTGACGTTCTATGTTTAAAAAAACGTAGTGGTAATAATATTAATGAATAAATTCGCGTAAATAATTATATTTCTTTAATAATAATATTTCAATATATCAATAGTTATATTTCTCATAGTCATAGCCTTTCGGAAACATTACTTACTACTCGCTTGGAGAACCGAGTAATGCAGGTTCAAATCCAGCTCTCGCACCTCTGATAATTTCATGTCCGAATCTTTTCTAACATGTCTTAATTATAACCACTTGTCTTACAGTGATAAAAACTGTAATTTTGAGAGAACCTAGCAAGTATTCGAAAGTCATGTGAAGTCCTCCAATCCGCACTAGGCCAGCGCGGTGGACTATGGTTTGATCCCCCTCGTGTTAAATGGAGACCCGTGCTCAGCAGTGGGACGTTAAAAAAAGACTGAATACATATCTTTCTCTCTCTCTCTCTCTCTCTCTCTCTCTCTAATCATAGACATATTATATCCTTTGCAGGCTAAATATGAATCAATGCAGGCGAACATTCGAAACATGGAAGTTGCTCAAAGGATAGCTGAATTAGAAAATGAAGTGTCAGAATATAAGTTAAAAGTAAGAAATATTTTTTTTAATTTACTCCTTTACAGATCGTAAAGTTCTATCAACCTAAATCTAAATACTTTAGATTTGACTGCAACTAATCTACTGTGACATTTCTTACTACCCCTCATTAGCGCTTAAGCAATGCCATAATATTAAAATCCATACATTAGGCGGCGGATTGATCTTAACTGAAATACTGAATGCAGTGGTTCCTTGTACAGAAGAAGTTACGTTACGGAATAACGGAAAGTTTTAGCCACTTTTAGTTTAATGAAAACGGTTTTAGTTTTTTTCTACTACAATGAATAATATAAAAGTATTCTTCATTCTTATTCTCTCTCTCTCTCTCACTCTCTCTCTCTCGCTTCCACTTAAGTTCCAATGCCTCAATCATTTCAGAACGAAGTAATGGCAACAGAGGGTGAACTTAGAAGCAATAACATGGATGATTCCGATCGAGTCCGCGAATTGCAGGAACAAGTTGCAGAACTAAAGGCCGAGGTAAACTGAATGAATTATTTTGAAATCATTTAATAATATTTATGTTTTATATGACATTGTAAGACTTGTTGAGTCAGGATTATTGGATAAATATAAACAATAACGTATGCCATTACTTACTACGTGTTTAAAGCAAATATTATTATGCTATCTTATAAATAAAATGAAAGCACGACATGACATGATCCTAATTTGAATTTTATTATTTGATTTGTGAAACTGTTTAGGTCGTTTGTACAATATCTAATTATACAATATGACTGAATTCTTACTCTCTTTCTCTTACTTTCCAATATCTCTTACTCGCTCTTATTATATCCTCCCAGTTTTTGTATACAATAATTTACAAACTTTTTAAACTAAAATTATTTCAATTATCTTGCTTGTATATATTATTCCAAAAATCCTGTCCGGACTAGCCCTATTGTTATAAATTAAAAAATATTAAGCAACCTTTAATTTAACTGGGCATGTTTGTCTTGCAGTATGCGATATAATTATTTAATTAAATAACTATTATATTAATAAAAAAATTAAAAATACCACAATTTAATCGAATAAGTCGTTATAAAGCCATTATTATAAATAGTTGGTATTTATGATCATTTTTATATTTCAGTTTATAATTGAATAGCTAATTGATTAAAAATAAATTATTGAAATTCAAAAGAATTTTAATAAGTTTTCATTTACATCTACACTGTCATATGTTTATTCATATACAAATATTTTAAATTGAACATATAATATAGATAAATATTCTGGATTTTAAACTTATCTTCAATGCACTAAATGACTAATATTGAGAATTAAAATAATTATTTTTCTGTCTAAATAATATGTTGTAGTGTAAAAAATCGCCTATCTTTTGCTCCTATAACGCCATCTTTGATTTGATGCATCTTGCATACACTTGTATATAAAGATCTCTTTATATACATTACGATTTTTTCAGTATTTTTTCTATAGAGAGATGCTATAATTTTACTGAATGTGTACTGATAAAATTAAATATTATTTTAAATTTTGTTCATTAATTATCATTTTTATAATATACAATATCATTATCCTTTAAAGTAAATATATATTTAATTATGGTGTTGGTCGGTCTTTATGAATTTATTGAAAGTAATATAAAAATAATCTAAATAAAATTAAATAAAAAGGCACTTGTATTCCTTTGGCTCAGGCAATATGAAAATGGAAGAGTTTTTGCTTCTAAAGATTAAGGAGAATTATAAATCT
Organism: Boloria selene; assembly: GCA_905231865.2. Taxonomy (NCBI): domain Eukaryota; kingdom Metazoa; phylum Arthropoda; class Insecta; order Lepidoptera; family Nymphalidae; genus Boloria; species Boloria selene. Next base: position 11,601,907 of record HG993131.1, read on the forward strand.
AGTTATATAAATATTTCAAGTGTTGTGTGACACTGCCTTATAGAAAGTGGTACAAAATACGAGTAATTTAACTCTCAAATGCCATTAACTTACAATATTGCACCTGTCATGATACTAACATTGTGTATATTGCTTCGCTTACAACTTGGGCATTCAAAACTATTTTTTATAACAATTATAAGTATTTTTTCACCAAATATCTATATTATTTTTTCATTTAGTTTTCTTTTCTCTTCAACTTCTTTTTAAAATATCCTTAATATGCAGGATATTAAATATAATTAAGTAAGTTAAATTGTGTGTTAATTTTACACAAAATTAATTAATAGATATGGACTATAGTCCTTTGCCTTTCCCTATTGGGGATAAATTTTAAAAACAACAAAATTAATTGATAGACTTGCACGTCATTACCATGTCAATAAATGTGTATACATAAAACGTTTGAAAAGAAAAAAAAAATGTTTCTGTAAAATTCGAAAAAGATAGATGTTGGATCTTTTTTATCTAGTTATGATAATATTACAATGCTTTATTTTCTTCTTTAAATCTTCGTTGTCCGTCCGTCCGACTTTCTGTCAAGACCCTTTTACTCAGAAATCACCTCCACGGGGGAGGTGACAAGTTGACGTTAATATTAAATGCCCTTTATATGTGAAACATTATTATTCACCCTTTACACCCTACGCTGGTCCAGCTATTCATCAATGTATATAACGTACATGTACAATTACATATATATGTATGTATGTATGTATGTATATATGTATGAATGTATGTATGTATGTATGCATAATGTGTGATTGTATGACAAGTTATGTTTGCACAGTACCCGACACCCATCACTACGCCGGACGGGGAGCCCTGGAAATGGTTCGACGATGCGCGAAATTATATGCATCAGTACGTGTTCGTTGTGTGTGTTGACCTTCGTTTGCGCACATTAACTTGAAGTTTTGATACTTTGAGCTAGTGAGTTGATCGTGTGCGTAATGGTTTAAATACGCTTATAAATGTATCTGAACGACGATTTTTTTGCCCAAATTTTGTTCATATTTTTTTTCATTTAATCATTTTACAGGTTAAAAATGAAATGATTACTTTTTTATAATAATAATAATATTGCAGAGCATATTCTAATAGCAACTATTGAGTGTTATTAAGATCGGGTATCGTGCGTCTGTAGTATATACTACTAACTAGACTGCACTCACAACGCGCGTGTAGCAATAAAGTTTAAGGCAAAATATTTTTCACAAAGATATACAAAGGTCAACACACTAATGTTGTACATTATGTACAAATAGCCGCAAGGTTTTTATTCGCGTGGTGTTTTGGTTTTTTATAAATTGCTCGTCTACCAACTGAAAGAAAAAAATTCAGTTGGATCTGTATGTATTGTGTTGGCTTCGTTAGATGGTTCTATTGGCTGTGCTAAGCTATGATACACTTCTCGAGGCATATGGTCAGCTTTGCATTTGTGTGAGTGCAGTGTACGGATAGGCTCGACGATACGGATAGACGTTGCGTGATTGGTTTAAACCCGTTTTAAGTGGTTTTTGATGCGCGGCTATTGGCTTTTAGCTATCACTCACACAAATGCAAAGCTGAGCTTATGCCTCGAGAACTGTACTACGGTATTCAATTATAACAATATTTAAGGCTATCGAAATTGTAAGAATATTTGTTCAGAAGAACTGGATATATTATTTTTTCCATTTTTTTTTCTTTCACATTCATTATAATACCCTCTCGGCTCATAAACCCTGCGAGCTTTGTATTATTTTGTTTACATACTTATGAATCGAGGATAAATGTAAATAAACTACACTTAAAAATAGATTAACACAGTCATTGGACAGTCATTTTCTTATTTTATGCTTGCTTGTTTGTTTCTTTCATACTATCTCATATTTCATATTATCGTTTGCATGTCGCTCGTTATCTTTACATGGATTGGGTATGACACATTAAATTGTCTGCACGTGCTTCACTAATATAATCCTTATTGACATATTAGTTTAAGTATATTTTGTATATTTATATTTAAAGCTAGGTTATTGGTAATCTGAATTATGTATAAGTAGATAATTGCAAGGGAATTAAGTAAATGTCTCGGTAAAAAGCACTACTCTATTTTAAGAGAAATACATTGATTATATGAAAGTTTTGCTTGTTGATTTCTTATGTAATGCTCAGGAGTGACATGGGTATAGTATGTATTTTGAGTGCAAGTACAGTCACTAACAAAAGATTTTGGTGATAAAATAAAAATAAACAAAAACCTTTTGAGGTGACAGAGTACTGGTAGACGAAAAAAGCTGTAATACGTTTGTTTTAAATTATAATACGAAAGCTTTCTCAAGCAAATTCTTCTACGCAGTACTCTAAAGCACTTGCTATGAAAGTCAGTATTTAGACCTTTCCTTTTTTCATGGATGCCTCTTTATCACTACACATCTATATAAAAATAATTACATAAATACTCACATAGTATTTTGTCTTTCAAGAGGTATTCATGAGTAAATGTATAATTAGAAATCTCTGTTATAATAAGCATGGAATAATCAGACCCATACTTATAGTTTGACAGCAAAACTATTGCAGCCTTACTTTTTTTTAAAAAATATATATATTTTTGTTTTTAAAGTCAATCAATACAATATGCAGATAAAGGTACATTACATTATAGTTTTGGAGTCAAGCAATTTTAAAATCATGAGTATATTTTTTTTAATTTTCATACTTTATTAGGTCGTGAGATTAGAGGCGTGGAAGGCGCGAGTCCTGGGACGTTCCCTCAGCAGGACCGTCTCAGTCGAAGAAGATCTCGAAGAAGACGACAAACTAAAGCTTATCCTACGAAGAGAATCATCGGCATCGCTAGACCTAAGTAAAAAGACGTAACACCCACTCTCAGTACTTATAATCCAGATACATAATAATATATATTATGTATGGACTTGTTGACTACTTTTTTATATTTTCAGTAAGTTTTATTTGGAATCACGTTTCTGACTCGACCGGATTTTGTACTATTATAGTTTTATTATTGGCCTCCAATTTTGGTGGCTTTTTAAAAGAATGATTCTCAATATCTGCAACAATTTTTATACATGTTCTGGTTAACTTAAGTGACTGTGGATAGTGAATTACATTTTACGTAATGATAGTAATGATGAGGTTTTTAATAATTAACAGGCTTACTCTTCGGAAATGCTGAAAATTAGATATTTTTCAGAAATTCCTTTATTATAGAATTTCGCTATCCATAATACCACTTTGAAAACTATACGCTGTATTAGTCTATTATTCACATAGGTAACGTATATTTAATAGGTTATATGTAATTCTATCTCACTCGCACGTTTTTATTTGTATAGTGCAAGCGAGATAGCACCATTTGGCAATAAGTATCCGGTGGATTGACACCCTAAAGTAATAAAAAAATCAATTGAAAGGTATGGTTTCTTAAAATTGGCAATAATTCAATATCATTTTATAATTATGTGTCGTGTTTGTGTTATTACAAACTTATTCTTTATCATTAACGATATATGTTTGACATATGTCATAAGAACCTCTATTTATAACGATTTTAGGCACTAATTTAGTTTTGACCTAATATATTTTACTTTTATGCTAATTTATAGCGTGTTCTTTTCTAATGAACTATATTGATTACCAATATATCGTGTATATAAAGTATAGTAAATGATATAAAAATATATAATTTACCAACATTTTATATCCAGGTTGTTTAAAAGGGTATCGTTCGTTCAAGTCGTTTGCGTCGGATTCATTTGATCGTTATCGTCCCGATCTCTTGAATCACAACGACTCAAACCACCGATCTCAAATCTCATTAGTCTACTGTGCGTCGATTTGCCTAAGTCAATTTGGAATTTAGTAGTTTAGCCGGAATTTTAGTACACTTACGTTTCTGCACTATAATACCCTCGTTATCTAATCGTTTTTATTAGTACAATGTTTTGACTAATCAATAGGTGAGCACAAATATGCGGCTAGTTTTTTCTCAACAAAATATTTGGCACGTATTTACGTAGTTTTTACTGTTAGTCTAGACTGTAATAGTAATAGCATATAACTCTAATCCATAGGTTCCCAACCTTTTATGGACTCGTCCCCCTTACAAGATAAAAAGTTTTAATAAAATAATAGCTAATTATACCTATTTTATATGTCTGTCTATTTATTAATGAATTAGCTGCTACACTTAACCTACATTCGGCCAAATATGATGAAGGAAATGCAATAAAAAATTTCTGTACTATTTTCCACAATCCAAAGCGCCCACTAGGGGGCGGTACCGCTTTTGTTGGGAAGCTATGCTCTAATACCTTATTCACTTAGCGTAGTCTCCATAGTTAACAATTCCTGATGCCAATTTTATATAATAAACTAAAATAATAATCCCAGTTGTATGAAGCGAATTAAGAACTCTATTATATGTATTACATGACTGACGTTTTTACTAGACAATTTGACTCCACTTTCTTAACATTGTTTCGTTTACAGTACTTATATAATATAATTGAGCTTAATCAGTAATCTGACGTTTAGACATAAACATAACATGAATTTAAAAATAAGTAAAAAAAATTAACACTAAAATTCCAGCCGGCGTTGTCAATTCAATTAAATAAATAGTATTTTGAGCTTGACGCAGTGTCGATTAATATTTAAAAATTAAATTAATTCCTGGGACGTCGGTTAGAACTTTTCGATTGGTTTCTCTCAACCTGTCCTTATGTATTTTTGATTCCATCCTTTAATTATATTTTATACATTTTTCCCCTTTCAGTATTAAAAAAACTAATTTAATTCTTTGTATGTTTCCTTATATTTTGTTTTATTATTATTGTCTCTGACATAAGTAACGTCAGAAAAAACCTACATTCCATTATAAATAGGCTAAGCCCGAGTTAATTCTTGTATTATTAATTTGTACATATACTTTTATGTAATTTACTTAACGACTTACGTTTTTGAGAGCTCCAAGATCCGAATTATATGTTTGCCTTTTGAAAAGTTAATTTATAATGTAACTATATTTATTTTATATGAGATTATTTTTACAATATATCACCAACGCTTCTTAGCTGTTTTTATTTGACGGTAAAGTTAAAAAAGCTTTTAAAAATCGATTCAGCAAAACGCAATTAGACAAAATATCATTGTACTTATCTTGTTAGCTTATTTTAGGATTATTATTATATTGATTCTAACATCAATAATACTCATATTTTCCTAACATGTAAGCTATTTGTTTAACTTAGACGTATAATTTATATTTATTAAAATAGCGCCAAATCGTTTATATTTTAACGTTGATAGTCGTAGAGAAAGTTGTTTTATAAAATCATTCATATCATTCTCTACTCCTTTTTATGAGTTGTCAATTACGATGTGGAGACAATATGCTAATATAAGAAATGTATGAAAGGGGGTAGGTACGATGTCTCGTTAGCAAGTTGAAAGTACCACTTTAAATTGCACCAAAAATTATAGAAACAAAATCCTTTAATATTTTACATACATACATGTGATTGAATGGGCAATTCAATCTAACTCAGTGCGTGCGTACGTTCTGTACAATAGTCGTGTCCCCAAATACTGATCACAGCCTATAAGTCCATACAGTAGGTCGCCTTTTTTATTAAAGTTAACGGAAGTGATTTACGACGAGCCATGAAATCCCGCTAAATGGCTTCTCAAAAATAACTATTTTATAGTGAAAGGGTTGGTTAAGTGGGTAAATCTTTGCCCTAATGATGTTGTTAGAAGCCCTCACGGCTATTTTGGTCTTCAGTGGGCCTCCTACTACTTCGAAACAAAACGGAGGTACGCTATGTGTGAAATTTTATGGAATTTGCCCAAAATCACGAATTGATGAAATTATATTATACTATTATGTTTTTCTAATTTTAAATTTTTATATTATTTAAGGACACATATTTTATTTTATTTTATAAAATATTATAATCAATTATAATAGATTTTTAAATAAGTTATTAAACAGTTTTATAATATATTTTTACATATTTTGGCAGCTGTGAGTGATTTAAAACTAGTTGCTTTATAGGTATATCTAATTTTGTTGTAGCGTAAATCATCAAGTTACATAAATCAATGAAATTGATACTGCTATTGAAGTTTTCAAAATCATAAACATTAAATAAACTTAATGTACTATTTATTTAAACAAGCAGCATAAGTATATTTTTAATTTATAGTTGTATATAGATATATAATTACGTTATTAGAGACTTTATGTGGACTCTTCGACATGTGCAAGGTACAACGTTGTAACTCACAGTTGTAGTAACTTTCATTGTGGATTCAAATTCAAACGAAGAGAATGGATTGAGCAATACTCTCATAAAATCAATCGACAACTCCCTAGAATGAGAGAAAGCGAATGTGCAGCCAATACTTTTGTTCCAATACGGTTTTATAAGTTAATTAAAATCATATTATCGGAAATTACAAATTATAGTAAAATGGTTTTAATATATAGATATCTTTTTATCGATCATATTTCAAATAAGACACAATAGTTTCTGGCTGCAAATTCGTTTTGTCTCCGTTACCTTTCCACTATTTTAGCTGGCAGGCAATTTAATTTGTTTAACAAATGTCCAACAGTAATATATTCATATTAAATTAAAAATTTGACGTATGTGGGACTAAGTACATACATAAAACAAGTGTTTTTAAATACCTTAATACTGAGTTACAACTTACAACGTTTTTCTTTGCATGTGTTGATTTTTTTGTTTAATTTAGACATTTAGTAAGTAATGGACGTGTACGTGCAATAGAAATCTCAATGAAATATTACATTTTGTTTATTTTACATCCGTGTGTTGAGATATACATAAATAATTGCAATTGAAAACCATATGCCAAATACTAATGTCGAATTAAGCTAGAAAGCAAATCATCATTTGAAGTAGCCAGTGAGTTTACTATAGAATATATAAGGTCTGTATAATCTGTTAGAAGTTAGAGGGCGATGTCTTCAGTTTTGTAGTTTTATAATATCCATTTATATAAACATTTAGTAAAATACAAGTAGCATTTTATAATATCTACCATTTCATTGTAACTGTGATCTATTTACTGCGGAATGTGGCTGAACTAGTTTACACGTTTGATATCTGCTCTATACATTTAATATTATTGCAACAAATTTAATTATTATACAATATAATAATGACTGACTGCGGTTGCGAGAACTGAAAATTGACATAATGTTAATGCTATAGAGCTATGTATAAAACTTTTTTATATTCATTCTTAAAGTTTCTTGTACATTTTATTATACGTACACTAATTTGTGAAGGATCTTATTTTTTGGAATTGAGTTTTCGATGTGTTTTATATATATATTGTACTATAACAAAACGTGCAACTTTAAGAAAAGTATCAATATTATAAAGGTTATTTTCAATAACATATATATCTGTGGCTCCTCTATTACTAGACTTAACATAATTTCAAAGTTATTTGAAATGTCTATTTCTATTATGATTAGCCTAATCATAATAGGAGCCACGGATTGATACGTTATCGAAGTCTACCGTATACTAAATTGAATGTACGCACATAAGAAGCTGTACTTCTTTGGCATAAGAGAACAATTTTAATACCTAAATCAAGACATTTTTAAGATATTGACAGATATTTCATACCAGATATATAAAAGTACCGAAATAAATCCATTCATTCATACTGTATCTGTCTTTCTCTCTCTCTCTCTCTCTTTCTTATTTATGAACATTTTTACCTAATGCGCCGAAAGAAGTATAACTTTTAAACACCAAGAGCGACCAGCGCGGCGTCGCACACGCAGTACATCGACCATGGCTATAATTACTATACTTGAAGTGATATAATGTTATTGTTTTACGTGATAATTTACATATTTTACAATAATCCTATAGTTTAGAAGATATACTTTGTGGGACCGAATATTTAATACATCTGTGTCAGCTCTCTCGACGCAGTGTTACAGATTTTATTTACATCAACTTGTTTGGGTGCGCGTCGTCGACATGATAATTGACGTGTACACCCATTGCTTTACTACCGAGCTTACATTAATTAATGTTTTGGCCATCTCCCCTAGAAAGACTTGCGCCCAACACTTATCCTCCTTCAAAACTGAAAATTTATTGTTCATAAACTTTTATAAGGCCGCTTCCACATAAAATTGCTGATACTCTATCCATCAATGCACTTTATTTAAAAAGCCTAAAGTAGTACGTTTCCATAGCGATTAGCAAAATTAGATTTGCCTTCGATTTGACTCTCCATTATTTCCACGGACCGTTGCAAGTTGCGACACATTGAGTCGTTGGGCACAATCTTAATTTAGGCGTGTTTAATCTGGTATTTTATTAATTTATATGATAATAGTAATCGATTACTTGTTTTTTTCATTTTGTCTTCTAACATTATATTTTTGATTAAATTATTTAGTAATTTGAAAGATTGCGTTTGCTCTCTGTTTTTACAATTAAATGTATTTATTACTTTGACCATTATATCAATTATTGTGTCGACTCGAATAATATTACTAAATATTGACGTATTTTCATATTTATTGGTAATAGTAGATCCAAACTGTAACCTCGTGTATTTTAAGTAATAAACTGCTCTGTTTAATATACTTTTTGTTTTATTAATACCATTTAGATTACACACTTCAATAAAAAGCAGAAGGTGCAAAATAATATGAGATTTTTTGAGTTATACACTAAGTATTTCATTGATTTTGTTTACATATACCAGCTGCTACATTATACATATATATCTGCTATATAAAGAAAACTAGTAATTGTTGAATAATTTAGCAATGTCTTGTATTGTAGCCTAGCTCCTACGTAATGTACAATATAAAATATATAACTTGAATGAAATAATAAATGTTTAAAACACAAACTAGTGCCTAAGTACTGAGTAGCGTCCGGCTATCCGAAGCTAAGAAACACACAGGGAGGTGACCCACTTCGGTGTGCGGTGTCATGCGGGTTGCTCCTGGTACTTCTTTGATAAGAGAGTAGACTGGAGCAGCCCCTTGGCTGTCTTAGCAGACGCACCAAAAAGACGGAGGGAGGTTTAAGTTGGTATTACTAGTTCTTTTAAGCCGGTGAGTCCCAAATAACCTCCTGGTGTTATGAATAAATTCATTTCCCAACATAAAGACAGGTAGTTTGAGTGGGTCGCACTGGTCCACCAAGTCCACTTACCAGTACCTAGTTTTTTGACACGTCTTTCGCTTGGCTCAAGTTTAGTTCTGTTATCCCAGGTTCAACAATTGAGATTAGTGTTTCTGGTTGTTGTCCAGATTCAAAATCCCCCGTTATTGTGACGGTTGAATAAAGTAAAATCACTCGACGCGTTTTTGAGTGTTTCTCGCTTTGTTCTTTGGTTACTTGTTTATTATAAGTTTTAGCAGTACATGCGGCTTCGCCCGCGTTCATATTTTCAATCGCTACTAAACTTCACATGGTTATTAGCCAAGCCAATCTGAAGATTTTCTGAAAATTTCATAGATAAAATTCAATCTTCAGATATCACTCGGAGTTTCGGAGCCGTTTCGGAGCCTAAGGAACATACATACACACATCGACTTAATTGTTTTGTTTCTTAATGTGCCATTATCTGAATATTGTGGATCGTAATCTTGTCGATTCGAAACTGTTATTTAAATAAGTGTTTTAATTTGACAGGAGATTTACCGTATCGACGGGATGAACATTAAGTTTGACATTTACGAACGAAACCCATATATATTGTGTATGGGAAAATGTACTTTCTTGAAGTTTTTTTCGTCCGTTTTCCAATGTTTTTTATAGTTACTTTGCTATTCGGGACGGAGACAAATACAACAAATCAAAAACCATGAAAATCGATCGAAGATCGAAGATCGAAGCCGCTCTCGAGTGCTCGATTAGTGTTCGAACAAACCCGACTTTTATATACTAGCGATGTGGCGCGAGCGAAGCTACCCAGAAAGAAAATACAGTCGTCAGTCGTCATCTCCATGAAAAGCTTAAAGCTTCTAACTCAATTAAAATGATAAATGATATCGATTCGACATAGAATATTATTATAATGTATAGATTAAAGTGATGACAAGAATCATAGAGTAAAGTAATATATACTTGCTTTAGCATATGCAACTTAATTTGTATAGTTGTGTAGTGTCTTCAGAACAAGATGCAATATATTCTTATACACAGAATGTGTGATGGCTAAAATTGCTTTAATATTTTATTCTTATTCACTCCTTAGTTGGTAAATTTTATGAAAGAAAACCGTAAAAATATTTGAACTGAAAATTTTTAATTTAAAATAAAAAATCTGAAAAATGAGTATAGTATGCTTGTAGCCTTAAATATTCGCAATTTCGCTATGCAATTATTTATATTAAAATTTTTTTATAGATGTGTGTAAGGACAAGGGTAGGAATAAGAAATAAAAAAATCCTGCACAATACTTAAACGGGATATCGAATTTGGAATATCCCATCAAAGTACCTACAGTTTTTATTTACGATATATACTTTAATGTCCATAGAATGTTACACAGAAATTCTTAAAGAGAATTGATTCCACTGAAAGCTCAGTAAGTTGTATAATTATATTAACCGGTACATTTATGGCGAACCGTTACTATCTAACGAATATTACTTAAGATTAGGTATTGACACAATAATTGAAAAAACCACAAAAGTGTATCATATCCATATAAAAAGAAAACGTAACTATAATAATTATACAATCATTTTAATAAAATTGTTTTCTACGAATCTACATATAAACATACAGCAGAAGTACTTATAATTATTTACGAATAATTTGTATAGCACTTACTTACAACACAAATTGAGTCATTTGATAAAGTCAAGTTGAATTTGATTATATGTTAGCCTGCGAAGTGAGACAATAAAGAAAACTTTTTCGTTCCGCGTGCTCCGCCAGAGGCGATCGTTTTCCATACAAGATAACATTTTTCTTTGAGATTTACATCTTTACTGTCCCATATCTGCGACTTGACAACTAGGTATATAGTGTCGAAGTCTTAACTACGTCTAATAACCTACAAGCTATATTACGGCCAGAGGTTCAACAGCCGTCGCGCTCACGATTACACTTGTGCAATATAGTGCATTATGTGCAGAATACGTAGGGTTGCCAACTACACTACAAGAACAATCGCCTGAGTAGACTACAAAAATTTTCAAAAATCGTTATAATTTGCATATAAGTCTGCTAAAAATTCATTCGTTGTAGGAAAGATGGGTAATTTGGCAACCCTTCGACGCAAATCGTGCTAATGGGATCGAAATGTGCGCTCCGAATAGTTCTACTGTACACTTGAGCCACAATGCACTGAAACAGGCTCGGGCCGCGGCTGTGTCGATGTTAGCCTTAATTTTACAACTAAGTTCCTACGGATAGCGTGGTACATATACAACCATCGGCATCCTATTCTAATTTTTCTAATCCTAACTCTTATTTCGAGGTTAATGGCAGTGATGGTCAGCAGTTGTCGGGAGGGACGTGAGTCAACCATGCCCAAGAATATACAACAAAAAGTATAATAAAAATTAAAAACCTGAACCGAGTTCAGGAGAGTCGAGCGTGGCGTCGAATCGCCAGAATCTTACAGTTGTGACGAGGTGGGCGGTCGACAACTATCTATGTAACCTACACTATATCTAATATCATTTAGTGAACCGTGCCCGTTCCGGGCGAGACGGGTCCACTTGCTATGATATCTACTTTGTGTGAACATCGTTTGAATTTTCAATCAAATTTACAATTTTTATCCTAATATTAAAAGAGAAAGTTAAGGTGAAGAAGTTCTACTGAGTCGCATCTAGCGAACGACCTGCCACTGACGGGGGATGATAGAAAGCTTTGAGACCAGGATGTGTATCGTAGTCTCGAATGTACAGGGTATTTGACTGTCAAACACTATCAACTCTTAATCTAGAGTGATATATATGATAACGTGTCTTCGACAAAGCAAACCATTGCACGAACCCAATGACGGACACCCGAGCGCCAAATACCCAGCTCGCAAGGATATAAAAACGTAAAAAGTCGTGCGAGACCAAAGTTAACAACGCCGCTTCTCAACCGCAGATCCTATATAATCAAGACAGTTATTTCAGACCGGCGTCCAATGACGTGACGTTGGACGTCGGTGAAAACGTTTCTACACCTCGAAACTGCTATATAGGTCTGACGACTGCTCGAAACTCAAAGGGCCTTATTAATATACTGCTTGTTCCAAACACTTGCGGGCCGCCGTCCCTAGACTGAGAGGCGGTCGTCAGCACGGCACTCGACCCACGTGACACCGATAAACTTGAGAGCACGTTTACCAATAAGGCAAAAACGCTAGATAACGGGGATTCTACTAGTAGGCAGGTCCTACATTAAATATTAAGCCTGTTTCAGTGACGTAAGATGGTAAATATTTACGTTACTTTGCGAACGCTGGAAATGACAATGGGTGGAGAGACATGGAAACCTGAATGAATTATGCTTAATGATGTTTCTTAAACTTTACGACTATGTAGACGATTTTGAAAATGGTGATTATTACGATGATGAAGATGATGAGGATGAACATGGTGACGATGATGTTGTTGATGAGGCTGATACTGTGGGTGGGGTGGCGTCGCGCGTGCGTGTGGTGGTGGTGTAGGTGATCAAGTTGATGAAGGTGATGCTGGTGACGCAGGCGATGCAAGAGGTCGTGACGATGCAGGTGATGGAGATGATGCAGGTGATGGGGATGATGCAGGTGAGGGGGATGATGTAGGTCATTTAGGGGAGTGGGGGCGATATTGTGCGCGCGCGGCGCAGGCTGCTCGCTAGAGACGCGACGACGGCGGTTACATACATGTACGGACGACATAATTATCAAAATTGATTGAATACACCTTGATCTTAACAATTAATACGATATCAAAATTTTTACGGACTATGAATACACAATAACATTGAAAAACAGTCTTCCAGGCGTTTTCGTTTTTATGTTTTCTATCAAAAATTTGTAAAATGTAAATTTTTTTTCTAAAAACCAATAGAGTACACGAATCTCAAAACAGTATAAACTGACGCCAGCAACTTTTTTCGTTCTTGCAATAAAACACTACCAATTTACCTAAAACCAGCCAATTTTTGGTATCAATTATATACTAGTATGCAGTTAAATATAACCTCACAACTTTCAACTGTCCGTTTTTAAATGTTAACTTTACTGTATTAATAGAAAAATTGAGTATATATTCGCATAAATAACTTACATACTTACTCGATACATGAGAGTCATGAAACGCTCCCTACTAATTACACGCGAAAGAGAAGACCAGAGACTACGTAAAGTTGCCAATATCAATAACATCAATGATGCTTACTTTAAATATTTACTATAATTTATTCGAAAAGTGATTATCTACTCCTGTAAGTACCTTAACAATCAATTTACTTCTATCGTTTAGTTACCAAAATAAAGGGAAAAAGCAGTATATAATTATTTTATAATTGATAACTATAAGAAGCGTTAAACATCAATACAATACAATTTTGAAAACACCAACGAACGACAAATATACGTAATAGAACAAGACACCAAGCGAAATCTGATAAATGTATAAATGCCGTCAGGGCTAAACGACCGTATTCTCGCACTTTCGATTATCTAAACATTACAATTTAAACGTCGAGAGATATCTTAGTTTATGATAAAGTCCAGGTCACTCTCGCCTGCGGCTTAAAGGAAAACGCAATTAATAATAAAGACGGAGTCGCGTCTCCAAATGATAATACGGGAAAGACAAATGGATTTACGCTTACAATTACAGGTTGTAATAACGAGTCTGACTCCTAAATGTATCAACTTGTGTAAGATAATGACAGTGGGATTGGCTTCCACTTAAAATTTACTTTTCCTTTTCTTTCTCCTTTTCCTTTTCCTTCTCCTTTTCTTTCTCTTCCGGCTCCTTTTCTAACTCTTTCTCTTTTTCGTCACCCTGCAGTAAAAATATAATATTTATAATATTCCGCGATTGAAACAGTTTAATTTAAAATAAGGAACTTAATATATGTTTAACTACCTAAATTATTTTTTAATTAAAGTAATATTTTTTTTAATTTGAGTATTAAAGTTAAGAAAAGTACAAAGTAATAAAGCGTTCAGCTTGCTTAACGTACTTTTCCCTTTTCTGTGTCATCAGGTAAGGGTTGCTTCTCGTTAGGTCCTGTGCCCTCCTTTTCCTTCTCTTTCTCCTTCTTGGGAGGTGGCGCTTGCACTTCAGGAGCGCAGATCTCCTCCCAGTCGGGGAAGGCCCGCTCCTTGAGGCGGGATACCAGTCCCACCAGGTTCGGGAAAGATTCGTTTAGCGCATCACGTAACGCGTGTTGAACTTCTTTGTCGATGAAGTGTAGTTGGGCGAGATTCGCAAATGCAACCACGTCGAGCTGTTGAAACGATCCTATTATAAGTCTATTAATATTTCCGTTTTGTATGAGAGATAGTGGGATGAAAGGATATTACATTATGGCAATACAATGCATGGCCTCTTTCCACTATCTTTGTATGAGTCAAAACTTACTCGCTCCATTGTGCGGAACGTGCAAATATATTTTTTCTTAATTCTGTGTACAAAGGAACTCAATTGTAATATTGATTTCACGAAGCAGATGACATAGTACGATAGATAAAAATCACCGAAAACGTATTTTTGGAAGCTAAATAATTACTGCCAAATTGGTAATAATGTAACAAAGTAATGACTTGTTTACTGTAGAAATATAAATACACGATTGGCTCGATTGCCCGGGCCGGGCGAGATCACAGGTCGTGACCTAGACGACCCCGGGAGGCGGGGGGTGGTGTGTACTATCAGAGAACAAGCCTCCCTAACAACACGAAATCGATTTTATATTAATAATGTCGCAAAATATCATCATTCATGTTTATGCAAGTACTAAAATCGTTCACACAAAAGATCTTTAGAGAAAAATATTTCTAAAAAAAATCTCATTTATCTAAATATTACAACGATATTACTAAGTGTTGGTAATGTAAACATGTTTTTCTGAAATTCACATAGTTATATAAAAAATATTGTAGTCTCGCTGCTTTTAATCATATTTACATTGTCGGTGATAACGGATATCAATTTTTTTAAGAACTTACATTTTTTTAACTAATCTATTCAAATAATAAAATTCTAACCGAGCCGGATCTCTACATTAAATACTTTTCGCAAAATCTTACAGATATAGGTTCTATTATCCAGTTATACACCGATATCAAATCTATACTTTTTTAAAACTTTTGTCTCCCTGTGACCGCATTACGAACATACGACTGGACAGATTTTAATGAACTCCGAAATTTTAATAACATAACTTTAAAATGCGAAATAATATCAAATGAGAAATCTAAATAGTTCCTATGAAACGAATCTGATCAGAGCAAGGCTTAGCCACTAGTATAGTTTTAAATGTAAGTAATATGTGAACGCATAATATTATATCCATCAAAACGTAAACCGTTAATATAGATAAGTACAAATTTAAAATATGAAAATTGAACATATAAAACAGGATAGGTTCGTAATGAATATGTTATATAACGAGTAACAAGTGGTGTGGGAGAGCAACTGCGTATTGGCGGTGCCTGAATCTATTTTTAACTTGATAAGGGAGATCGGTTATCGCACTCTACCCCCGGCCACCCCGCCCGGCGCACTGTTGCATCAATGAACGCCATATAGAAAACAAAGACAAGTCCAAGAAATTTCGCTAGCTCCTTATACTTAATGAATGACTTAATTAATTTAGCATTATAATAATTTACAACAATTTTAATTATATACGAAGGAACAACATTGTATTGCCAAATAAAAATATTATATTTAAAACAAAAAAGATTTTCTGAAAAGGTTAAATTAAGAAATTTAGCAAAATATTCATAGAGCATTTACTGATTATATTATATTTTATACTTACAAGTGTTGGCTCATCTCCGAAGAAGAACGGTTTATCGGAGAGTAGGTCAGAGAGCACGCGAAGATCGTTTTTACCGAACTCGATGATCTCCTCCTGACTGTGCACACCGATACCATGGGCTTTCGCTTTCTTCATACCCTGAGAACCGATAACATACGTAAGAGTCACGTCACATAATTAACACTCCATATTTCAATAGTCCAGTAGAACTTGATAATCTAAGACTTTACCTAAAACTGTTCGATGTTATCGAGGTGATTTCTTATATATAACAATGCACTTAAAGTAATGCAATTTTTATTGAAATCTAATTATTACGTCATGTTACACAGGAAGAACTTTAAGTATGTTCCTCTATCAGTGCTCTCAATCAACTAGGAAAAGCTCAACAGGTGCCTGGATATTTAACTACTCCTGTTAGCAATATGGCGACTGCAGACGCCATAGGAAGGGGGAGGGTGCGTAGTGCACCAGTTGCGCTGAAGAGAACGTCGAACCTACATGCAATGGGGTGGGGCGGTGCAACTATATTGAAAATTCCTATCCTAGACAAGCCGGGCGGTGAGTTGTGCCCACGCAAAATGGCGGATTCAGCCATTTTGGAATATCACGCCAGCTATGTACATGTTATTGCGATATTCATTATATAAAATGGCTATTACATTAGCTACTAAATATAATCCAGACACCAGATATAACTTCATCAACGATGCTACTTTGAAACGAAACAGAAAAAAAACAGATGTCACTTAACAGCAAAACCAGAAACTTTGTCAAGAATAAAAACACTTAGATTGTATAATTTATTTTAAAAGAACATTACTAAACAAACAATTTTTAAATACATTGATATCTAGACGACATATAAAAAAGATACATTTTAAAAAAACCCCTTTGTTGTTCTTATTTAAAACAGGGGCGACAAAACGTAGTTTCTGTTATGTGCCAACATATAATTACTACTAGCACACCAAATAAAGCGGAAAAACATTAAATTATATTCCTTACCTTACGGCCAGAGGTGAATTTGTAACAGAAGTTCAGGATAGGGCTGGGAAGGCGAGTGTTAAGCGCGTTCTGGAGGTTCACTTGATAACCCTTGATCACGCTGTCCGGGTACTTAGCACGCCACCAAAGAATCACCCAAGAAAGATGATTCTCAATCATAGAAATCATGGCGTGAGTCACCACCCGTTGATCCGGCGTCAAGCCTGTAAGGGATGTAATAAATACGTAGGTATACCTCAGCCTAATTAATGCGATGCTTTAAATACACAGGTATCTGGTGTATCATCACCCGGGCATTCATTTACATAGATTTAGCTTTTGATTACACTTGTATTAAATTGATTTTTGATTTTTATATAATTTATGAATATATATGTTGGGATATTAAAACACAGCCCCTAATACCGTGGTACCGTACGTAACAGTGGTGGTTACCGTAGTAAGGTCGAGCCTTGTTTTACGGATACCAGATAGTTGAAAGTACTACGTACATATTATAAATATTTATAAAAAATAACTATAAACTTTAACTAAAATATATATATCTAGTTTAATTTTTAAAAAAACAACATTGTTATAATTCGTTCATAAAAACGCAAAAAAAACCGGAAAAACTAAAACACAAATGCGAATGTTGAAGTGCATTTAAAAGCTCTTTGTTATTAATTACAGCATAAAGCTTTCATCGCTTGAATTACTTTAAGCGTCTTTTCACATCAAAGTTCACATGAAAGTTCGTACAAGAACTAAGGTGTGCTATTAATTTAAGAACACTTCTATATAAAAATCTGTAATAAGAAGTATTTAATACTCTGAAAACTCTTTAATCTTATAACAGGAACATAAAACTGTTTTATAATTTTTGTAACCACCGTATTGTGCTTACCGGCGTCGAGATCCTTGTTGTATTTCTCTGACAGCTCTTTGATGATGAAAGTGCTGTCGGCAATTTCTTCACCATTAAGTTCCACGAACGGAAGTTGTCCCTTTTTGGAGCGGAATTTCGCCTTATGGTCAACGTTCTAAAAAAGAAAATGTTTTTGTAATATACAAACAAAAAAAATCTATGTCTATGTAAAAAATATATTATTATACCTAATAGAAGGAAAGTGATCTAATGACAATTTCACAAAAGTTAAACAAAAGAAATAACACGGCCAGACTCATTCGCCGTAGCTAATTGCGGTGCTTTTATTACGAATTCTAAAGCAAATGCTCTTTCCCACGATTGACACTGGTTAATTGTAAGAAATACTATGGAAGACTTCTAATAAAAGGCTGACACAATTTCGCATGACTTTCTTTGGCGCTGCATTTTTGCATTATCATAACCAACAAACAGCCATTATAAAAAAAATTAATCCATAATCATTTTACAAATTCACGTAGACAAAAAGTAATAGAAAATAATAGCATGTACTAATAAATTATTATTAGTATCATCGCATTATATTAAAATAAATACGATACGATTATAAATGTTATGTATAAAATGTGGTTTAGATTACTTTTAGTAAATGATGCATCATTAGAAAAAAAAACTTTAAGAGGTTATTTTGGTGAGAATCTTGTGATCGACTCAAAAGTACTTTTTGAATATTTCCACGAAGATAAATGATAGGTACGTTATGCCTAAGTCATTTTAGAAGAGAAATTCTAATTAAATCTATTTTATATCTAAATGGGAAGCTGTAACTATTTATAAGAATCTAGCAACAGGCACAACTCCGGGCTGGACATGCGCACTGAGCTCGACCTGAGATACATTGTATAGAAACACAGCCTCCCGCAGAACATCAATCGATAAAGTAGAGTACGTAAAAATGATAGAGCTGACATTCGACATGTTTGATATGTTTCTAGATATCTGAGCATTTTGTTTAAATATTCACTATTGGGTATACCGATCTTGAATAACTCTCACACACGTAGTAAGAATTGCTTACCGTAATTAATAAATTTATTGCTTATATCAGGTAGGTATTAGCGATTCACCCTCGCTTCGCTCGGGTTCATTACTGCCCTCTGCCTTTATAATTAGTAGCACAAAGTCCTTAGTCCATAATCCGGCTCTGTCTCAAAAATCTCATAATCTGAACGTTGAGAGCGGACGTCTACTAAGTATAAACTACCTCCCTGCCAAATTACATCTTTATACGTCAAGCGGTTTTCGATATTTCGTCATTAGTGAGTGAGGTAGGTCATTTAGGTAAGTTCAAGAAACTGCTTAAAAGTTTATAGCAATATTTCTTAAACAATGCCAGCATCCGTTTTTACCACGTGACATCCAACAAGTGGTCAGAGTTGGCAAATTAAATGTTGAAAGTTGTTTTGAGGGATTGCGTAGGTTTGATCGAGTATAGGGGTAAGGGGCGGGGCTCACGTGGCAAGCAGGGGCATCGTCCCTGCTGCATTGCCGTATGTAGTCACGGTGAAATTTAGTGAGATAGGTAATTAGCAATAAATTTCAGCAAAATTAACTTTCGCACAAAAATATTGTAAGTATAATATAAGTATTATTTTAGTAGAGGAGACCGTGGAAGATCGACCTTCACCGATCTGATAACCAGATGAGACATATTTTTTATCGAATATAATTTATAAACAAATATGCCTATAATAACTTGCCTATCTGAAAGTGCTCATGGCTATTTTTAATTAAATTAACTTTAATCTATTTTTTTTTTTCATCACTTTCATTCTTTTGATAACCAAATGAATTTTATTTCACTGTTAGTTTTCAACACACAGAATATGCCTCTTAGACCATTTAGTTAATATACTAAATTAATTATAGTATAGGAACATAACGTTAGTATTATTAAATTCTCACATCCGCAGGTAAACAGGAAACGAGTTTAACGGTCCTACAAAGCATTTGTGTTCGTCTACGTGTCGTGTATGTGTGCGCAGTACTCTGCTCTCTAGTCTCGTTACCATGGTGACGAACCTAAAATCTGGGCGGGGAGCCGGCAGCTGTATTGATTTCGAACAGAGTTCAGCGGCCGCAATGCACACCACCCGCCACCCGCCACCCGCCTTACCCCTCACTCCTCACCCCACAGCTAGCAAGCTCCCTTCCAGTCATCCCTACGATTATCTAGAGCAACTATGTATACAAAAAATTGATAAGTGAGTTTTCGGTTAGGATTGTCGATAATAGCCAAAACAGGATATACAATAATCTGTTTTGTGGAAGGACTATTTTTATTATTATTAATCACTTCCGATTTCACATTTGAATTAAAATATTTATATATTTATTATATTGCTATTATAGTAATATTCAATTTAGATTAAATTATGGTTAAATTGAAATTTCATACTTTGTATTACAGTTATGACAGTGACTTTAAACATTTACTTTTAGATATAAGTAGGTATGTATTATACAACTATCTATAACGGTAAAGATAACCTACATTTGATCTCACAAAACAGAAAGCTCGAGTTGTAAATGTAACTTAGTTACGTTTTAAATTAATTCTATCTATTAATTTTATCATAATTAAGTCCAATTAAGATCAGTCTCGAGGCTTTTGAATCTTTGCGTTGATAAGGTAAATTAGATATTCCTACTATATTTCACTTGTGTTTGTTGATGTTTAAAAACTAATAATATGCATAACATTAATCTCATTAAAGCTATTTTATTTATATGGCCATATAAATAAACTCTAAACCTGATGTATATATATTACCTAGCTATAAGAAGTCGCTAAATGTGGTTTTCTATTAATCGAAGTTTCTACAGAAACATCTGATAATGTACGTCTATAGACTACTACTGCATTACCGAGTCACGCCAAGCATAAACAGTGAACAGTGAACGTGGTAGCATTAAAATGGCGAGTCGCGAGTCCACTCAGATAATAATTTGCATAAACCTCTTATAAAGGTTCTAGATTTAAAGGAGCTAGGGTGTTACAAAGATAACACTTTGTTGACAAATCATTTTATCGTCGTTATAAGAATAATAAATTATAACTTATAAGGTAATCTATTTTTAACTTTGATAAAGCGAGGGCGATCCGAGAATTTAAGTTTAAAAAACGCAAAGTTGAGTGGTGGTTCGTAGTAGGTACATTAATGGTATTTTCAAAGAAGAAAAAGAAAGAAACCTTCTAACCCTTAAAGGCAACGTAACACATAAAAAAATGTAGCCTTTAGAAAAAATCTTTTTAAATAAGTATAAAAGAAACGGTAATTCCAAACTTATCAGCCAGTGATAGTTGGGATCAGGCACGATATTTTACGAGTTTTAATATCGACCCACGTATGTGATACCGGTTATTCTAGGAAAGATTGAGTATTTTTACATTAGAAATATTTCTGTTCAGGTTTCATCTATTTACAATAATTATTAAACTATGAATTCAATTAGTTTAATATAAAAAAAATAATCTATGGCTGTGAGTGTCTAGTGTATTATATATACTAACATAGATTATCATTTTTCGTCATTTAAATTAAAGATAGTGTTGTGAAATCATGTAAAATATTTAATTTATAACGAAACATAAGCAATTCCGTATAATAAAAAAGCGACAATTCCCTTGAGAGTCACCAAACATCTTATAAATAAACGCTATAAAGAAAAATAAAAAAATGGTTTGTATACCATAACGCCACTCAAATGTTCCCCTTTTTTCTTTACTTCTTCTGCATGTCTGATATTTTTAGGTAGTCTTAGTTGCTACATTTTACACTATGAATACTTTATAAGGTTACATTGATATATATCAATTACAAAATTACATATAAATATAATGAATTAAAAAACTTTTAATAAAAAAATTTTTGTGGATGGCCATGTATACGCTTAGTTATGTAAGTTTCGGCTTATAAAGGAGCGTAAAGAAACAAAGGATAACTTTATTCCGGTTGAAGTGATTCCAATGGGGCATTGTTAAAAGTTGTTGTAGGATGCCATAGATCTAGGTAAAGTGAGCTGAGCTCGGTTCGTTCATAGTATGAATATATAAAATACATTTTAAAGGTATTTCTTCAGCATTTCTTTTTAATAAAATATTTTACACTGGTTTCCATATTGAATTTTTCATAACGAATAGTTTGTATGTCATGAGTTCATGACCTACTTTCAATGTCACAAAGGTGTGCGTTAAGAAAAGTAAATTGAAAGGAATGCCAGATGTAATTTATACGTTTCTTTCGAGCATTATGGAGGGTGTGGCGACATTAACTACCCCCATTTGTATCCAGAGGCACAATAAAAAGTGTATTTTTGTTTTCGTTTGCCCGTTCTTATTTTGAACGCAAACTTCTCCATCTTTGACGTCTATTGGTTAATAAACTTATGAACTTAATGAAGATATGCATATGTACATTCTACTTTATATTTGTTGGAACCTAGCTATGTATTATTAAAAATCTACAGTATATTTAAAACTATATCAAGTAGTTGCACGTTTAACACTAAATTATAGATATACCTACTAGGTATAAGGATATATTTTAAATAACTAATGGTATTTTATTTTGTCAGTTTAAAAAACAATAAATTAGTTTCATTTAAACTCGTCAATTAATTCCAATAACCCAGATTGAGCTCCCCCAACGTAGGTGCCTATAAAAACGTCAGCTTAAAAGTGGTGTGCGCAATAAAAATGCCAACGCGGTCTAAGCTACTGTTATTACTAGTAGTTATTAAACATTAGTGATAAGACTTGTAATTATTGTAACTAAATTATTTGGACTAAGATTGAAATTCTAAGAACACTATTTGTTACTTTGAACATAAAAATTGATAAAATAGGTATATATACAATAATGTACAGGTAGCCGGTCCTTTAACAAGACAATCTCATTGTTCCAAATTTGTAATGCATAAAAGAGACAGAGAGAGTATACCACAAGAAGTTGATTTGTATGTGAGTCATATAAATATGTATTGTGAGATTTATTTTCCCTTGAAGTATTGTTTTGGAACTTGAAATGCGATTAATGAATTGAATGTCTGTTTTAAGTAGTAGAGATAAGTATAATTTTTTTGTATACTGAAATTTTGCTATATTTGCAGATTATCGTTATGAAATATAGTTTTCTGGAATATTCTGTTGACTGCAGTTAATAACTGTTACAGTGACTCATATTATGCCTTGTTATAGGTGCCCGGGCACGCCCGTTGCATATAGTTGTACATTTAGACAGGCAGACAGCAGACACCATCGCGTCCCGGGCGCACCCCAGCGTCCCTGGTCGATGGCCGGGTCGCGCAAGCGCACCACGCAGGTCGAAGCACTCGCGGTTGCCGACCCCCGTCTACGCGCCCACGTATCGCCCATAGTCTATACTTTTATATATATGGCACAAATGACATCTATTTATCACTTAACTTTAAGTGAGGACGTTAGAACTCGTTCCTATTTACTCTTAAATTTCAATTGCCGTAAAGAGCGTTAAGATCACATTATGTGTATCTGTAATATCGAGTCCAAAGTTCCTCAGTAGTCAATCAATTAAAATAAAAGCCAGACATGTATTAATAATTTGAGCTATCATTACTCAAACAGCTTATAAAGGGAGCTAATACAATGAAATGGTTACTTATGTCACCCTATAAACTTCAAAGGTATCGATAACTTCCAAAACGTTACGGAGGGGGAGAAGAACCACAGTAGTCACTTTACCAATGCTCAATTATAATACATATTTTATTGATTATATATTATTATAATTTTGTAAGTAGTTTAACTGTATTATTTAATAAATAAGAATGAGTTATATATAACGAGGTTTTGAAACAACTAGGCTCAATGCGGATGCTCTTGAGACAATTAAATTCCGTCAAGAATTCCGTGCTTAATTGATTACATCCGTTATAAATTGCTTAATCTACTTTTAGTGTTCAAAACACTTAGTGTTTAACTAGTGTACGTCGAGCTTGCGTGAATAATATGCAAAACGGGTAAATTAGCGAATCATTTCAACGATGCTATACATCGTACAAACACGAGCCCATTGACCCCGCTATCAGTATGCCGACGCAACAACCTAGCACTGTGCCTGCATTAACGTAACATCACTAATTACATTGTACGTAGATATCGTGTTAGTTGCTACGAATGTTAGCGATAAGTGTAAACAATGCATCACAATGCACCAATGTTACTTAAACATCATCTTTCGGGGAAACACTAGAACATTGTAGCCATTTCAGTACTATAGCTTACACACTTGCAGCAGTAGGTATCAACCATTTATGGGTTAGTTCAGAATAAAAAAATATTTGTTTGCTTTACTATGGAAGCTAACTCGATAATGTTCAACATTTTTCTAAGAATGAGTCACTTTTTCATAGTAAGAAGTGAATAGTCATAACAAAACGATTACGTAAATGGCTGGTCAGTCAGTATTTAGATAAGCTTTTGCTAAAAGTCAAAGTAGTTAATTCAACTTAAAAGCATCAAAGAAATAAACTTAGCCGCTTAAGTTAAATTACTTAACAGGCTCAATAATAGCTACATAATATATAAAATTGAAGTACCTAATAATCAATGTCTCTTTTACATTGTATATTAATATCAAAGTAATATTTCTTATAATAGTGGCCTGGTTTTGATTTCTTCCTTATTAGTTACTACAAATCGAGGGAAGAACTAAATTAAAATCAATTGCTTTCTAAAGATCCGTAATGGAATGATTGTCCCCTTAAAGTATCAAAGAAAGGTTTGTTCAGCCTACACTTCTCGCTTCTGTTCATTGTTTAACTGATCAAATGAATGAACGGAAGCTGGCATCGTCTTACAAATATCTCAAACTTTCAAAGTGGATGATCAAATTTCGGAATATGTTCTACATTCTCGTTCTACTGAACGTAGTACGTAAAAGTTATCATTAATCCACAAACAGTCGATACATAAAAAATGAAAAATAGCTGTGTAATGTAATTAATGAGTGTCACTCCAACCTCTGCAAGTGGCAAAATTAATTGTAAAATGTTTAAAGTTAAAGTCGTATAGTTTAAGTTGTACCACTTTCGTATTTTGACAGAACTTCTTGTTTAAAGAAATCTTGTATGAATAGCAATTAAATGAATCTACGCCTACATTAACAACCATTGTTTGTAATTAACACTAATAAGGTTATAGCTCCGTTTAATTTACACAATATGAAAGATGATTCATAAAGCTCTCTGCCTAATGCAATAGGCGACGGTGTTATTAATTTACGGTATAATCTATACTAATATTATAAAGCTGAGGAGTTTGTTTGTTTGTTTGGTTGAACGCGCTAATCTCAGAAACTACTATTTCAATTTGAAAAAATATTTTTGTCCTGGATAGTCCGTTTATCGATGAAGGTTATAGACTATATTACATCACGCTACGACCAATAGAAGCGGAGCAGCAATGAAAAATGTTGCAAAAACGGGAAGATTAGTTCTGCGAGATACCATACCGCGCGATTCAGTAAGAATTTGGTTTCCGGTCTTTAGAACGCGTGCGAAGCCACGGGAAATTTTAGTATATATAATAAAGTAAATAAATAAAGCAGTTTTAGCAATGTATACCTAATACTGGTCTACAAATCGATACCTTAATTCGCAAATCGGTTAACTCCTTTTCAATATTATTTTCAAAGGCTAGCAAAATCAAGAAATACAATAATTCTTATTATAAATTTGGAACAATATTTTTTTACATATTGACGATATATTCTTAACTAATCTAAAAAAGTTTGGTTGCACGAGTTTGCAACACTTATTACTGAAATAATAACGATTTTAATGACCTCTTAAAAAGTTTACGTTAACGGAGTTAGCCGATTTGCGAATTAAGGTATCGAAATGTGACCGGTCGCAAAGTAACAAGAGACTTTAGAAGCTTATTACCATAATATGTAAGATATTAGATAATACAGAAATCTATTAAAATTCTTTTGATTGTAATTAAATTTCATTTTACTATGTACATAAATACAAAAATAAATACTTTTAAAAATAAATGCTTTCAGTAGTTATCGAACAGTTTTTTCTTAATGCAATTGAAAAGTAAATTAACGTGTCTTATCTTAGTTTCGACTTCATTTGCTTGTAGTTTGTAATCGATGGATATGATGTAAAATATAGATAAGCATTTCAATTATGCATGTCTCTAAGAGAAATTACTATTAAAAATGAAACAAAAGTATCTATTAGTGCATAAAATTAAGTATACAAGCTTTATAAGTTCATTATATTCAGCTGTTAGAATTAAAAAGCATCAATTATTCGTTTAAGTTTACAAAAATTTAGATTTTTTACTTGGTTTAGTGCAAAATGCCACTTTCGAATAGAATAATATTAACATGTTCTACATTTAAGTTCTTATAACGTTATACGTTTTTGTTCACAATCGAATACAAATGTAGGCTTTCTTTTCCAACAAAAACCAAGACCATTTGTCTCAACCGCGCTTATTTTTCCTTTGTGTCGACATTGTAACAGTGTGTGCTCTTGTACCATTACCGCAGTAATGATATACTGTGGGTGTAGAGTATGTACGAGTGTTGTGACAACAAAAAGATTTTTCCATATTATGAGGACTCTATTTTTTGTAACAATGAGTTTTCTATATATGTTTACAGCTTTTTACATTTTTTGTTATTTAAGTAATAAATTTAACTCGTAAGTACCAAAATTATGTTACTTAGTCCAAGCTCTTCTATATTTACTACTATTGTAATAATTCCAGGACAATGTTTTCTTGGGAAGTAGTTACATATTTAATCTTCCAATTGTATCTAAACTATCAACTATGAAGACGGACACATGAAGGCTACCGCAAGTTAAAGATATAAAATAGGCACTTCCTTTCATTTGATGAATCAAAATTTAGCATACTTTTGTCCCAAGTGGACACTTGTTATTGAAAACCTCAAGCATAACTGTTGGCGACTGGCTGGCGCGCGACCTTTTTGGAACATATATTATTTTGTAAAACCTATTTTTTTATGTTTCAATAGATTTGTCAGAGTAGTCTGCCTGTCACTGTTGAGATTATTACATATTTATTGTGCAATATTTAACTATTAAAAGAATTAATTATAAAACGTGTTTCCATCATCTCTCATTAATACAGTCCATTCCTCATTAGCTATCATTTTGGTCCATTCTCGCCGTAATTTTACCATTCCATCGAAATTCAGATGTCAAATTTTTTCACGTAAGTTATTGTAAATTTTTATTTCATTGTAAAACGGTGTTTACATTATTTACTTACATTTTCATCATGGTGGAAACACGTAGTAAGACAAGGGCAGAGGCGACTAGGGAATCTGACCGGGTGCAGCGCGAACGGCGTGATCGTTCACCGCGCGGCGCCCGGCCGGGTTTAGTCACGAATAACGAAGGTGCTTCGACATTGCCTGGTGGTTCGAGCATACAAACGACGGGCGACATTCCAACCAGCGCGGCACAACTTAAGCCCGCTGCCGAACGCCCAGATGCTCGAACCAGCTCGCTTACGCTCGCACGAGGCGATGTCAAAGCACCAACTGAAAGCGCTTTTAGTGTCCACAGTAAGCAATCACATACCGTGCGCACACACTCAACGAGTTCCTCGGCGACCGTTCGCGCACAGAAGCTAGCTCTTGAAGCGGACCTAATGCGGCGTCAGGTGGAGCGCGAGCGCGAACTCGCTCGACAACAGGCGGACCGTGATCGGGAGCAGGCGGAGCGCGAGTTTGAACTCGCGCGTCAGCAAGCCGTGCTCGCCCGTCAACAGGCCGAGGCGGAGCGGGAGCGCGAGCGCAAGCTCGCAAATCTCGAGTTCAAGGCGGAACAGACGGAGCTGCAAGCAAGAATCGCCGCTCTGGAAGCTTTAGATAAGTCTGCCAAATCTCGTAGTTCGTATTTTTCTGATCGCAACGCCGAAAGGCGCACTGCTACTTGGGTATCCGAACAGAATGCTAACATGACTACAGCAACTTATGAAAATATGCCTGGTGGGGCACCGATTGTCACCTCGAGTAACGCTCGAGGACCTAGTTTACAACCGGCCGCCACCGCCAACTCGGTATCTTTCAACGTGCCTATTGTCAACCAAGCAACCCTCTCGAAACCCACTCAAGCGCTCTTAACATACAACTACGACACAGTGGCACCACGACTACCAGTATCATCTGAACATTCCTCCTCAGACCCTATTACAAAACTTACCCAAGCTATAAACTCACTTTCAAACAGGCCAAAGAAGCCCGAGCTAATTACGTTTTCAGGTGAAACTTCACAATGGATGGCTTTTAAAAGTAGTTATGAACGTACAAAACGTAATTTTTCAGCTGCAGAAAACTTAGACCGTTTGAACCACGCAGTCCGTGGACAAGCGTACCAGTCCGTCGCGTCGCTCATGTGGACCTGCGGCTCGCCCGACGACATCATGAAGGCCCTGGAGCAGACGTACGCCCGTCCGGAACTTCTGGTCGCCCGCGAGATCACCGAGCTCCGCAACACTCCAAAGCTAAGTTCTCCTCAAGACTTAAATGGCTTAGCAAATAAATTGCGTAACTTTATAACAACGCTCACATTGCTTAAACAGAATGAGTACTTATCATCTCCAGAGCTCCTTCGGTGCATTCTGGTAAAATTGAGTGAGCACACTAGATCTCGCTTTACAGACTACGCATCGGCTCACGCGCCAGAGCAACAAAGTCTAACAAAACTTGAATTGTTGTCACAATTTCTCTTAGCCGAGGCTGACAAACAATTAAAATATAATTTTATTGCTGACAGTACATTTAAAGCGCCAACGCCACCAACATATTCAAACGTACCACGCAATAATGCTCCGAAATTCCCGTTAAAAAAGGAAACAATACATGCTACGGTATCTTGCGGGAATACATCTGAGCAGTGCGCATATTGTAAACAAGGATCTCATAAAATAAAAACGTGTAAGAGTTTTTTAAAGCTAACATGTGACGACAGATGGAGCTGGGTTCGAGAAACTAAAATATGTTACCGTTGTCTCAAGTCTAAGCCACACACGTGGAACAGTTGCCGCGCGAAACGTTGCGGTGTCGATGGATGCCCTAGACGTCATAACGCACTCCTCCATGGCACAAAGACAGCCGATGGCAATCCCGACGCAGCTCCAAGCGGACAGAGCATTTGTCTTCATACCTCCTCTGTCAACCCTACATGTCCTGTCAATATAAATACTACTCAACAACATAACGAAATCGAACCTTCGGATAAAATTGCGAATACCACTGATTTTTCAATTAATGCAACAGGATCCTGCCCAACGACTTCACGCCCACATCCCCGAGGCCTGCTGAAAGTGATCCCGGTTATAGTTGAGGGTCCTGACGGTGCGTTCGAGACAACAGCGATGCTAGACGACGGCAGTGTGTCATCTCTCATTGACGCTGAAGTGGCAAAACGCATCGGCGCGAAGCCAACCCGCTCGGAGCGTCTTCGCATTGAAGGTGTTTGTAATATGACAGCGGAGCTTGAAGTAAGCTATGTTGATTTTTATATACGCGGTCGCGACCTACCCGATCGTTACCTGATCGAACACGCGCGAGCCGTGGAACCCTTAGGGCTTCGCGCACGATATCCAGACACGATTAATATCACGGATTACGATCATCTGTCAGGCCTAGCAAACGAACTGTCATGTGACATTGCTTACCCCACCGTCTTAATCGGCGCGCCTGACTGGTATATATCCATAAGTCGCGAAGTGCGGTGTGGAAAAAAGAATGACCCTGTTGCCTCCAAAACCTTATTAGGCTGGGTACTCCATGGCGCACACTGTTTGTCGTCGAAGCCATTTGAATTTATCAATCACGTCGCGGAAGATCTGGATACACTTATAAAATGCCAATACGACATCGACGCCTTGGGTATCACAAAAAAGGTCCCACGACAAAACAGCGAGGATCAACGGGCTGTAGACTTCATGGAATCATCCGCTCACCAACTTCACGATGGCCATTTTGAAGTTGGCCTGCCTTGGAAGAAGGAGCTACCGAAAATTATACCAGATAGCTACCCACAGGCACTATCACGCTTCAAGGCCCTCGAGCGACAGATGTCAAAGGATTCAGCGTTTGCCGCATCCTTTCAACAATTCATCGACGACATAATTAGCAAGAACTATGCCGAAGAGTGTGATTCGAAGACTTACTACCATCGACCCGCACCAAATGCCTCTTGCGTCAACCCAGACGGCTCCATTCGCTGGTACCTGCCTATCTTTGGTGTTTATCATCCTCAGAAGAAGAAGCTGAGAGCAGTCCATGACGCGGCTGCCACAACAAAAAACGTAAGCCTCAACAGTCTGCTTCTGCAAGGTCCTGACCTATTATCGCCCCTACTTGACATCCTGTTCCGTTTCAGAGAAGGTGCGGTAGCCTTGAGTGGCGATATCAAGGAGATGTTTCCTCAGATTAAGATTGCCGCAAGGGACAGGGATGCTCAACGCTTTCTCTGGCGTGACAAGAACGGCGACCTCAAGGAATACCGCATGTCGTCAATGATTTTCGGCGCAGTTTCGAGTCCTTTCATCGCCCTCTATATAAAAAACAAAAACGCGAAGATACACGAAGCCGACTATGCCGTTGCCTGCAAAGCAATAATTGACGATCACTATATGGATGACTACCTTGGGAGCCACACAAATGTTGCGGACGCAGCTCAACTAGCCGCCGACGTTGTCACAGTGCACAAGAATTGTGGTTTTGAGATGCGAGCGTGGACGTCCAACCATCCAGAGGCACTCTCTCATGTCCAGAAGGAACTTCGTAGCGATGCAACTTCTGACGTTTACCTGCCTACCAGTAGTGACGTCGGCGTCCTTGGTGTTAATTGGAACCCACGTCAAGATTTATTAGAGTTTCGTGCCGTACCTCAGATACCGACCGACACTATGACAAAACGCATTCTTTTATCGAACGTCATGAAAGTTTATGACCCTCTTGGGTTTTTGATGCCGGTCGTCATCTGGGGTCGCATTTTGATTCAAAGATTATGGCGGGCAGGCGTTGGCTGGGACACAGGCTTACCCGAAATGTATGTAAGCGAATTTAAAGACTGGTTTTCACAGCTGCAGATTGCAGCCAATATAAAAATCCCACGCTGGTACATGGTCGGATCAGACTTGTCCGACGTCCAGTTGCACGTAATCGCCGACGGTGGCGAACAAGCCTACGCCTGCGTCGCCTATTGGCGTTTCACTTACAGCGATGACTCTGTATCGACAGCTCTCATCGGTAGTAAGGCCAGAGTCTGTCCCCTGAAACCGGTTTCCATCCCAAGATTAGAATTACAAGCTGCGCTTATCGCGTCGCGTTTTGCGCAAACAATTATGCAAGCTCACCGTTTTGAGCCCTCCGCAACCATTTTCTGGACTGACTCAACCACCGTCCTAAAGTGGATCCGGAGTGACGCTCGCGCGTTTAAACCGTTCGTGGCACACAGGTTGGGAGAGATATTGGAAACCACCAATCCATCCGATTGGAGGTGGATCCCTACCTCTCTCAATGTCGCTGATGATGCGACAAAACCAAAACGAACCGACTTTACCGCAACTCATCGGTGGTTCACCGGTCCACAGTTCCTTGTTGAACAGTCTTGCACTTGGCCGACCGAGCGCGTCACTGACGAGGGAGAGACCTCATCAGACCCCGAGTTAAAATCAAATCTGATGGTTCTGCTCCTCGACACCCCACTCTCGAATTCGTTACCTGACCCAACGCTTTTTAGCTCCTGGCTACGTTTGCTACGTGCCACCGCTCGTTTTCTCCAGGGCGCACGCCTATTCCGGCTTAATTTGTCTCGGCCAATAGATCCAAATTCCAAACTCTACATTGATAGCACCACGTCTCCCCACCAGCTTCACGCGTCAGACATGATAGAAGCGGAGAAAATGTTGGTCCGTCAAGCACAAACAGAGAGTTTCCCTGAGGAATTATCGCACTTACGATCTTCGAAGCCAGTGCCTAAGAATAGTCGAATTAGGAAATTGGCGCCTACACTGGATGGAGAAGGTCTCATACGACAAGACACGCGCATAAATTCCGCACCGGGAGTGAACAACGAGATGAAATCACCCATGATTCTCGACGGCCGCCACCACATTTCACGACTGCTAATCCTCCACGAACATATCAAAGCCGCGCATCAATTTAACGAGCTCGTTTTGAATGAACTTCGGCAAAGATATTCGATTTTAAGAGCCAGAGGAACCATCCGTAGCATTGCAAGCGCCTGCTTGAAGTGTAAGAAATGGAACACGAAACCTATCCAACCTCAGATCGGCAACTTACCACCAGAACGTCTTGATCACCACAAAAGACCCTTCACTCACGTAGGCCTTGATTACTTTGGCCCGATTCTGGTAAAGCTATATCGACGGAGCGAGAAACGATACATCGCCTTATATACGTGTCTCACAACCAGAGCGCTTCACCTCGAAATTGTGAACTCGCTCACTGCAGATAGCGCTATAATGAGCCTCAGGCGCTTCATTGCTCGCCGAGGATCGCCCACCACTATATTTTCCGATAACGGTACTAACTTTGTTGGCTCTTCCCGCGAACTGCGCTCCCTACATGACAACTCGGTCGTAGAGTACGCCACTAATCACAAAATCAACTGGCGCTTCATTCCACCAGCATCCCCATTCATGGGCGGCGCATGGGAGCGGCTTGTGCGGACAGTGAAAGCAGCTCTCAGATCTTGCCTAACAAATCAACCACTGAAGGAAGAGGTCCTGTCAACACTCCTACTCGAGGCCGAATCAATTGTGAATTCTAGGCCACTTACATACGTCCCGTCTTCCCCAGATGCACCAGAGGCGTTAACACCATTCCATTTTATCCTCGGCTCCTCATCAGTCGTCCCATGGACCACGTCGCTGACAGACGCAGACCTATCCCGACGATGTGACTGGCGGAGAACGCTGCGCCTAGCAGATCAGTTTTGGGCACGATGGCTACGGGAATACCTACCGATGTTACGTACAAGAGGACCCAACAACAACTCGTTGAACCTCGGTGAGGGTGACGTGGTGCTGATCGCCGATCCCAACCTCCCTCGTGGTTTGTGGCCACTAGGAAGGGTAGCAAAGGTCTACTTAGGATCCGACGGAGCGGTCCGCGTGGCAGACGTCCACACCAGAGGGGGCATGCTGCGCAGACCGGCCCGGAAACTTATCCTTATGGAAGCCGAGCCTCAGCCAGTAGCCACCAGTAATTAGTGTTCCACTGGGGGTCCGGTATGTTGGCGACTGGCTGGCGCGCGACCTTTTTGGAACATATATTATTTTGTAAAACCTATTTTTTTATGTTTCAATAGATTTGTCAGAGTAGTCTGCCTGTCACTGTTGAGATTATTACATATTTATTGTGCAATATTTAACTATTAAAAGAATTAATTATAAAACGTGTTTCCATCATCTCTCATTAATACAGTCCATTCCTCATTAGCTATCAATAACAATCTTTTGAGAATAATGAAAACATTCGACAAAAATAAGAACGTAAAATTTTTATAGTATGACTTTAGATGAACACAATAAAAGCCAGATATATTGAAACCGATTTTAAGTCTTAAAATGAACGAAGCGACTGATAAAAAAGCTTGTAGAATAATTATAGTTCGTAATAATAAGAGAATAGCATGCAGAAATACTACCTATCAAAATCTGTAATAATATAGCATGGATTTTATACTACCATCAATTTTATCGTCAAGTTAATTCCCAATTTTTAAAAGCAGCAAAACTATGTAACGTCTCAGTATGAAAGGCCAGGATGGATATTTTCACTAACTTCCGATCGGTAGACGTTTAGTGTCAGCTTTTTATCGCTTGTCTGTACATACTCGGCGTCCGGAGTACGACTTGAGAAAGTGTAGCCAGCATACCGTGGCGTGACTTCATAGCTCAGTGGTCAACCTACTCGGGTTTCTCGTTTCATTGCGATATATGTGTTACTTACTGATCTATTGAGTCGATTCTGTTAAATTGTTATATTGTTACAAATCATAGTACACATGGGTTATATCGGTTGGCATTTTACTTTAAAATTGCTTTTCTATTCATTATTCGATCATGGTTTTATTTAAAACGAGACGTTTAGCTGTGATTTTATTAGAATTTTCAATTTATTTTTTTGAGTAAAAATTATTTTGTTTTTATTTGTGCTTAGTCTTCACGCATTTTACGCCTTAAGTAGTAAGTAATGTTCAAAAAACAATTTTACCTTAATGGTTCACTTCAATTCCATTTATTTGCATAGAGTATAGAGTATAATCTTCACAAATATTACAATAATGAGTTGTTTTAATAGCTGCTTGTTTTGGTATAGTATATTTTAAAAGCGTAACTTAATAGGTATAACAAGGATTTGTTGCAAAATTAGGATTGGCTATTCTAGAAACTGGAACAATAATATTTGCTTATAGACGAATAATAATTCATATATTGTATTTTGATACTGCTTACACTAATGCTCCTTTAAATATTTATATAACTTTCAGGTTTTGCAGCACACATGTAATTCACTTGAGATTTACCTAATATTATATTTCCACACTAACAATAATGGAACGCTAACTGGTTAATTTACATACTTTCGTGACTAGGATGAAAAAATAGATTGCAGTCGAACTTGAGCGCACCTAATCGGGATTGCATTGCGATACTATATTAAAATGCATAACGGTGCACGTCGGTTATTTTATACAACCTGTGTCGAATACGAATCAAGTTTGCGATTAAGCAAGCATCGACAACTTCCGTCGTGATGGACCAAGTGACCAACGTCTGAGGTCGACGCGTACGAGCCGCATTCCACCGCCAAATATGCTCGCTCGAAACAAAGATTCCGATAAGAATAAATAATGCATCGGCTGCCTTTATAGGACAAAGGATGACTACTGTTTCACGATAAGTCACTGGCAATATACATTATTCTTCTTGTCAACATGTGTGTATTATATTTAATGATTTTTTTTTTGTATTTTTGTAGGCTTTAAAAGATTTTAGCTTTATATCAGATACGTATTGCGATGTAACGTGGCATAGGAATATTTGCACTAAACGTAGTAGCGCTATTCAAAAATCAACATGCGCTTAAAATTAAAAGTGGTCCTTGGTAAAGTGATTTCAGTACGGTTAAAATATTTTTTACGATACGCTGAAAATTTTTTTAAGATTCCATTCCAAGAAGGAAAGAAGATAATAGTCCATATTCAATATTCCTAGATCTGCGATAAATATTTTTTATAGAATAAACAGAAAGTCTAATTTAGGTGAACCTTTAAAAGAAGCTAATGCGAAATAATTATCAAAAATTTTGTTCCTAAAGCGACGTCTCTATGTATAAATGTGTCAGATGACACCAGTATAACATAGTTACCATAAACTAATAAGTAGAAGTTGACACGAACGCAATTAAGGCGCCATAATCGTTAGCTAATTAATTATTATTAGAGGCGTGAGCTAGAGGATCCGCATGTTGCGTGATGGTCACACCTAACTGCCAACTTAGGACCAGACCCAATTTTATAGTCCCAAAGGAAATTACCCAGCACACCCATACCAATTCTTACGTAATGAAACTAAGAAAAAATAAAGTATTATTTCCATTATTTTTGTGCGGCTTGTCACAATAACGCATGGGAGAGTCTATGATCTACAAAACGCGTACCGATATAGGTTTCTACGGAACCGCTCTCCGCTTTCTTATACATATAACGCGTACCAGATGAAAGTATGTCGCAACTAGCTAGCCGTGCTTTCCGCAGTATACTTTGCATTTCTGTGAAAGCTTTAACCACAAAACAAAATAATAGTAATGTGGTTACTACTCTGTTCAATTAATAGCATATATTATGTAAAATTTAAGTTTACAAAATACTTTTCTAAAATATTAATATGTATTTGGTATAATATAACGATAAACTAATGATACACTACAATTGCAAATTGATGTCTTTGTGTTATCAATATTATTTACTATTGTTGATACAGTTTGATTGCAAGACGTGTAAATACACACTTATAGCCGCGTACTAATACAAGCGAAATGCAACTTACATTTGTGATGCCAATACATTCTTAACATAGTCAATACTGTATATTATGCGCGAGCGTGCAAGACAGTCGACACGAATTAACAATAATGAATATTTTACTAACTGCTACAGCATACTTAAGTTTTTGTTAACTTAGATTGATATAAAAAATAATAATCGTCAAAAGTGAAACTAAATTAAATGAGGTATACCTACTACGAGCTACGCCTAAATATATCAACAGGGGCAGTAAAAACTATGTTGTACAACATTGTTTATACCAAAGCTTTTATTTACTTAAAATAACTCATTGACTTAATTCCGTTCACGACTTAACTAGCGCGAGCTGTAAAATATAATTAAACCTCCCATATTAAATATCAATCTTTAATGTCTTGAGGCTAATGTCACAACGCCAACTTTAATAAAACGCAATATTTATATTTTTACTTTATAGCATGTGAATACTTTTAATGTAAACTAAAGTCATACAAAACTTTGTCAGTCCATTATAGACTTTCATAACAGATGGTCCGATGTTAGAAGGAATACATCAGAAAAAAAAATTATATTAATTGGCCTACCGAATAATATAAAACCTATTTAAATAATATATCTGTAAGGGGCAGACTTTATTTAAAAGACTTATGTATACCCGTAATTTTAAACTCCTACATCGTTGGTGAAAACTATTTCTCATTCAATACATGCATTGCAGTCCCCTAAAGTTTATTAGGTGTGTTTTTCTATAGCAATACTTCTCATAGAGGGGACGAGATGAAGTAACTAGAACATTAATTTATTCTATTACACAAGGGTGACGATGTGACATGTGTGAATAATTAAAATTATAGTCGTAATAAAACTCCATAGAGCGAGTCCTAGGTTATTGACCGAAGCTGAAAGCGCCTCCTAATTAATTAGAACGGGCAATTAAGTGTATAGTTACAGAGACGCATAGTCATAGTGTTAAAATATTATTTGACTTGATATTCCATGTTTTATTATATACACAAAAATAATAACTTTTAATTTTAAGTACCTTGTAAAACGTACGATTATATCTAATAATCGTTTACGAATAACAATTATTTACAAAAGCCTGACCTGATTTGTGTTACGAATTCCTAACACATTGCAGTGTAAAACGAAAGTGTTGCGTTATTGACTCGTACAACGTTTATGCTACTGTCATATAAGTGCTGTTGCAAGCATAGCATAGAATTTTATTTCAGCTTAATTGTGTCATTGGTGTACGCTTATTTCACACTAGCAAACCCGGCCCGCTGCACTGGGCGTAAATTAAAATAAATTAAACGGCTTTTATATTTTTTGATAAAATAAAAGTAACCTTAATTAACCTACCTCTTTACAACGTTAGCTATTTTTGAGTGAAAGTCCCATCAAACTCGGCCCAGCCGTTTCAGAGATTAGCCGGAACAAACTGATAAGGGTTTAAAATAAATTATGTAAGTACCTACATGCATATAGTGAAAAGCTGTTAATTTGAATAAAAGACAGATGTTTCAATTTTATTTATATGTACTGACTGACATATACATACCTAGCTCGTTAAATTCCACTAAAGTGCATAATTCGTAAATTTTAATATTTCCACCCAACTCTTGCATAACACCTATTTTTAACCGACTTCAAAAAAAATTCAAAAAAGGAGGAGGTTATATGTTCCGTTGTATGTATTTTTTTTTTTTTTTATGTATGTTCACCGATTACTCCGCCGTCTGTGGGCCGATTTCAAAAATTTTTCTTTTGATTGGTAGGGTATAGTTCCGAGGTGGTCCCATTGTCACCAAGTCAGGATCTGATGATGGGATCCCAGGGAAATCGAAGGCAACTCTCAAAATTTACAGGCACCTATTATGTTTTTGATATATTTTCTAAACCCGATAAAGCTTTTACGTATGAAAATCATCATCTCATGTGGATGAGCTGATGATGGAAGGTAAAATTCCTCAACAGTTGTTTTTTATGTGTTTTCACCGATTTCTCCGTGAATTGTGGGCCGATTTTAAAAATTTCTTTTTTGTTCGGTAGGGTATACATTCAAGATATTCTCATTGTCACCAAGTCAGCATCTGATGATGGGATCCTAGAGAAATCGAGGGCAACCCTTAAATTTTATCGGCACTGATTATACATAAAGCATTACTCACGTCAAAGTTCCAGACGGATATTTGAATTTTATTTATATGCCCATAGATAAGAAGATTAAAGCCGGCGCGGCGTGGCGAGTCTACAACGCTGACATAACTTTTTAACGCTGGTTGGGCCGCAGCTTTACTAGTTGATAGCGCACAAGGTTAAAGGGGGCATTGGCCGCAGCTCCCCTCTTGACACATGGGATCTAACCGCAACATTAAATAGAAACTATCATATTGTATTTATTATACGCGAGTATAACTGTTCACGATGCTTAGAACACACTTTCGACACTTACCGTTAAGGCCAAATGAGAGTGAAAAAGACATCTATGTTATAAGTATTAAACAATTTAATTTCAATTTTGTGTGAAATATCCTCGTAATCAAGACGCCGATTAATATTCCTAAAAATTTGGTATATTTTAATTAATCCCATTCTATTGGGGGTTTCGATTTATTTAGATCCCAAAGTAAACGCTCCAGTGAACGCTTTTTATATTTAATAGCTTAGCAAGTTACAATAGTACTCTTTTTACCCACATTTAATAAGGAAGATTATGAACTGGCTAATGTAAAGGCTGCGGCCTATTGTTTCCACGAAATTAGTATTTAGTGCCATCACTGAGGTATTCAGTGTTAATGTGTCATATAGCTTCTATACCTAGGTATATAAATGCCCTTTATTCGTTCTTCACTGAATGATGGTATTAAACTTTAAAAATGCTGTCAAAGTTATAAATTGTGAAAGCTTAATTAAGAAACATTATCACTACTCTTAGTATTGAACACGAATATTTAAATTAGGTCGCAGCTAAGACTTGTTATAAGTATTTAAGTAACGCTTAAATTAACGGCGCTTTTACGTTCTATAAAACAACTCGAGTAATTAAGGCTCGGTAACTACATAGATGTTTGGATGTTTTCAATAAAAAAAAACACAACATCTAATAAATTAATGTTTTTTGTTTGATATTAAATAGACCTGCGCTGCGTTCGTTGCGTTTAAGAGAATGAACCCACATCTGGCGAGCAAGCAACTAAGCGCTGTTTTTTCAATAGATTCGAATTGTTTTTTATCCGCGTGCATAAGAAATTAATATATTCACGGTGCGACAGTTTACTGAATTCTAAGAGCGATTTATTGAATATATGTAGCGATAAACTAAATCAACTGATACCTACTTCTTACGGACTACCATATTTTAGAGATATAATAAGAAAATATAGTTGCATAAAATCACCTACGGAATCCCTTCTAAGGATAAGCATCCCTACAAGTGATAACTAACAAAGGACTACTTCATAAATCCTATAATAATTATTAATTAATATTATATGTATTCAATTGTTTGTGCGTTGCAGAGTAAAACATTTTTGCCATATTCCTTGATAGCATTATATAAGTGTATTTTTTTACTGTTTAAGCGTTTTCCAGCGATGTAACTGAAAATGTAGGAAACATTGTTGTATTCTAGTTTCCTGTGTCCTATTGTTTATAGAGACGACAACTGTACGACATGTACAAATATTTGAGGTCGGACCATATCAAACCGACTTGCAGCGTCGCGTTTAAAATATATAACTAGTTTGTTCCCGGATGGTGCAGTTGATGTTGAATGGACCAAGTAGGTACAGCCTTCGACTTAATGCGTACCTAGTTATTGGTAAGAAAAGATCGGCGAAGGAATCTAGAGAATTGACGACTTTAATATTAATATAGCTTGAAAACATCAATAATCAAACATTTAAAACGTTGTTGTTTCTATGGAAGATTCGTTTATACATTTAGATATGCCTCCTTTTGTTCAATTATTTTAATAATTTATTTTATCTTTTATTAAAATTAAAAAAAACTCAACTACTTAAATCGAAATCTTAATATTAAATAGCGGATCGTATGCGCGAGATCACCGATTGTATATCGACAATAATTGGCACTTAGGACCATTCGATGAGCAAGACACATAGCGTAGGGCGCTGGTTGGTCTAGGTAAGCGTCATCGTTGTCTCCGAGCATGCGTAGTGAAAGAAAATGCATGCGCTTCACCATAACTTATATTTAAAGACAAAAAGTCCGTTTTAAACAATAGATTTTTACTGCCTTTCGCTAAGAGGATTGTACGTTTAAATTATATTTATGCATCTTGTACGCACGTCTATAATATGTAGTAACAGTATGCACCCTAGAAGTCGTACCTAATTATTAAAATTTTACTAAAATAAAAGTAAAAAATATCAGCATCATAGACATACCTACC
The DNA here is from genome assembly GCA_905231865.2 of Boloria selene. Taxonomy (NCBI): domain Eukaryota; kingdom Metazoa; phylum Arthropoda; class Insecta; order Lepidoptera; family Nymphalidae; genus Boloria; species Boloria selene. The sequence goes on from HG993131.1 coordinate 11,642,435, forward strand.
TAACAACCTACGAAACTCGATGTGATTTTTGTTAATAATAAATAACAAATAAGAAACTGAGGTTTCATGGTGTGTCTTTTTGTTTGAATAAGTTCGTACAGAAATGAGGCGTTTTGCAATACAACTTTATACTTAAATATAAAGTGAAAAAAGCATAGAGAAATAAAACTAAATAACATAAAAGAATATTATTAAAAACTTAAATCTGGTTTGTAACTTCCTATCAAAAAAGAAATTCATAATTACATTCGCAAAGCGAAAATTCGCTGCAGCGGCGTCGTCCACAGTGGTGTTAGAATAATGTACATAATATAACATACCTACCTAAGTACAAATGGAAGTTCCATGAAAAAAAAGACGAAAATAATTATACTTTCGTTATTAAGTTTATTCATACATTTTATATTTTAAAATAGAGTTTGAAATCATTCGTTACTAATTCAAACATGGAACGATCGATCGATGCGCAGGCAATGACAGTGAATATTAAAGTTATTTTGTAGCAATTATTTCAAATAAAAAAAAAACTTACCTCATATTTAATGCCAGCTAGGCGAAGCCATGTTTCAACTTTCAAGCAGTACGGCGAAGTCGATGGCAACAAAGGAGTTCGTGAGAATTGATACAAATATACAACATCTTGTTCGAAATTTATCTTATGTACATTTGGTTTCGGAGGAGCCGGTTCTACTTTTTTCTCTTCTGTCATCTTCATCTCAGTTTTTTCTCCGGATGCCGGCGCATCATCTTTTGTTTGCCCATTATCCCCAGGGACGTCCTCCTTCATTTCTTTCTCTTTTTCTGTATTTTCTGGAACATTATTTACAACTTCCGTGGCCATCGTGCAAGGATTTAACACAAGTCCCTTACTTAACACACAAACGACTCGCGTTCGATTTTAATAATATTAGTTCACCACCGCCAACACAGGGCGCGTTAGCAGCGACAGCAATATGACTGACTACTTCAAAGCCGCACAACAGTCAACTGTGAACTGACTGAATAACTGGTTGCCAGGCAACGCTATCCAATATTCACGCCGCACTGGATTACAAAATGGCGGGTCTCTGAGAGATTGCGGAAATATCAAGCCACCTCTTATAAAATCATATTAACAAAAGTGCTGCTGAATTATAGATGAATATAAAATCAAAAAACATTTTGCTTTTAATTATTAATACCAATATTACTATATATCAAAATTATCATACTAACATTTTTATTTTTGCGTGCGATGTAATATAAATTCTATTTATAAAAAATAAATTAAAGATAAGTAAACATCGAATACATACTAAGATAGATATTTTATTTATTTTAATGGATAGCAATCCTTGCTAGGAATGTTAGAGGTTTAATATTTAAGAGGATTAGAAGCTTATCTTCTTTGTATTTCTTTATAATTATCGTAGCTTTATACTCCCGAGTTACGGTCTACCGTGGTTTAGGTAGTTAGTTTATTAAAGCCTAAAGGTAATGTTTATTTAAGGTAGACTAATAATAAAAAGGTTTATTTTAGTAAACATTGAAACTAGGAAGAAATACCTTCTAAGTTAAATTTATTGTAAACAAAACAATGTAGACCACTTGTGTAATCTTATGCTGACTCGTTTATTTTGAACCAGTAAATATTAACTTATAGATAGACTTAGCACAATTTATGATTATGTAATTAAAATTGATTACAATCTGGCTACTATACCTAGTCTTGCCATAAATATTGTCACAAAGAAAAAAAAATATTTTTAATGCAAATAATATTTATTACTTTTACAGTGTGTTAGTTTTATACATAAATATAAAACAATTTAAAATATAAAAAGATTATTCGAAGTGGTCTCCATTGGCTGCAATACAGTCCTTTAAACGTTGAGGCCAGTTATCAATAGAAGCACGCACTCTTTCCATGGGAAAATTCTTCACTGCCAATCGTATGGATTGTTTTATGGACTCCAAATTATCACGGACTTTAGAGCAAGCCGTACTCTCTAAAACTGACCATAAATCATAATCCAGCGGATTAAGATCGGGACTAGACGACGGCCAGTCTTCAGCTCTGATGAAGTCCGAAACGTTCGCTTCTAACCAAGACTGCGTGGACCGAGCTTTATGACCCGGCGCCGAGTCTTGTTGGAAAGACCATGCTTGGTTATTGAACATGGTGTTGTTAAGGGGCTTAACTACCTTCTCAAGAATGGTATCTTGATACACTTGTGCCGATGTTTTGATACCTCTTTCACAAAAATATGGCTCAGTCACTCCTTCATAGCTAACACCCCACCAAACCATCACTGAAGTCGGATAATGCCCCCGTTGCACTCTGCCGGCTAATTGGGAAGCTTCCTTAGAGGCTGAGCATAAATACGGTCATTTTGTTTGTTAAAATGTTGCTCAATTGTAAAGATTTTCTCATCCGTAAACAAAATTTTTCTGTGACCTCCCTTTGCGTACCGCTTCAGTAGTTTTTTCGATTTTACCACCCTATTCTTTTTTAAATTAACAGTTAAAAAATGACCAGTGCGTCTCTTATAGGCTGCAAGTCCTAAGTCATCTTTTAAAATACGCGACATGGATCTGGGTGCTATCTTCATCTCCCGAGATAATATCTTTTGCTTTCGGACAGGATTTCTGCGAATTCTTTCCCTTACTGCTTTGACCACCTTTTTCGTACAAACACTACGTGGACGGCCAGATCTTTTTCTGTCACAAACAGAGGAGGTCTCATTGTACCTATTGATAGCCCGGTACACAAACATTTGACTAATACCAAGCGTATGGAGAGCTTTAAAAATTGCATTTGGCTCCATACCAACTTTGTGTAATGCAATCACAGCGATTCGGTTCTCTTTATCACCCCACTCCATTTTAATATCGCAAAATATTATAAAATGTATTGGCGCCAAAATTAGAAAACACAATGAGCAATGTATAAAAATGACAGATTTAAAAATGTGAATTTGATAATCCTACAAAATTTAAGAGCCAACTCTCACGTATAACACAGGAACAAACACGACTGACATAACGTTTAGTCGGTTAGCCACATACCAGTGAGTAGTGACAAATGACAATTCACAATTGACAACTGACTCTGACATAACTTTTAAAATTTCTATTTTCTATTGTTATTATTATCTTCCGTTAGACCATTACTCGTACTTACTTTCCTAGTTAATTAAACAAGTGAATATGGGCCTGGTTTGATCTGTTTTACTTAGTTTATCTTAATTACGATTCCATAAAAACTTCTTAAAAATAAGATATAAGTAGTGATCTAAATAAGATATAAGTAGTGATTCTTGCGCCAGAAGTCGCGGGTTCGAGTCCCGCTGGGGGTATTCATTTGTTAAACTTGGATGTTTGTACTCCAGTCATGGGTGTTTATATTTATAATATGTATGTATTTAAATTTATATATGTAGTATATCAACTGTCTGGTATCTGTAGCACAAGCTTCCTTCGTAGCTTACCACGAAACTAGATGGCGCTGTGTGTAATAATGTCCCAATATATTTATATATTTATTTATATTTATACCTAAATGTGATGAATATCGTGACCTTAAGATGTTGTTTATAAAATATGAAAGAGTGCTATTTCTACAAGAATGTTAAATCTACTAAGATAAAAGTACATAATATTATTGTATCTCTGAACGAACTATTATTATATCTGTTATTTGATAACTGCCTCGGTGGTGTAGTGGCTAGCATGTACGGTCATACATTGAGAGGTCCTGGGTTCGAGGTCGGGCAAAGTTTAGTTATAGAGTCTTTCTGTTTAGTAAAACAGCCCGGAGTTGAGAAGTTGGCGGTCGTACACTTCCGTGGCTCGGAGAGCACGTAAAGCCGTCGGTCCTGCGCCTTAGCTCTCACTGGTCGTGTCGAGTAGTCGTCCCATCAGAATATGAGAGTGATAGGAACAGAAAGTGCACCTGTGTCTGCGCTTACGCAGTTTTGGTACAACGGTATACATTATGAGCTTGTTACAGTAAAATGATGTTTTATGAAATAAAAAGCCAATACGCATTTGCAAGACGATATACCTAACGATATCAATATAAACGAGTTTAATAGACAAGACATTTGAAAATCCATCTATATTTTTTGCCAAAGTTTGCAGGAAGCTGTAGGAACTAGGAACGAATTGTTGTTTTAAGAGACGGACCTTTCGAACGGGGCGGGGAGATTGTCAAACTTGAGTGAACGCTGATCATGCTGAATAGGTCAATGTTTGTTTGACTTTGGAGTGACGAGTGTAACGAAGCCTCCGACGCAACACTACGCACGAGTATAATATATTTTAATAATTATTATAATAACATTTTAATGACTCAAATTAAATTATTTTTATTAGGTCAAAAAAAACAATTCTTTTACTAGGCTAAGATTTATTTCAAATTTAAATTTTCCTTATCTTCAATAATAACTATGGTATAATAAATATGTATTAAGATTTTATCAAAATTTAACATCTGTATCTTCTTATAATATAATCGACTCTTGTATAGTGGGCATACACATACACTTATAGCCACAAACAACCTTTCAACAATTTCTAATAAATATATAATAAATTATAAATTCTATTAAAATCCCAGCATTTTGGATTCTGCACGACCTTGTTATGTGCAACAAATGACTACAACATGTAGTAAATATTATTTTCAGTAGGAACTAAATAGTTTTATTCATATCATAAATTATGAAGAACCCTCAGCAATATTACTTTCAATCTCTTCCGAGTATCCTACCAAGCTCCTTCCTTTTAACATTACATCCATTGTCCTGAAAAAATAAGTATAATCGATCAAATTTTGCAGAAAATCACTAAAAAGGTACACCAACTTCAAAGTGTGAATTTTATCTTAGAAACAAACGATGCTAAAAGGAAAAAGGAAAGTCAGTAAAAAAATTGTACCATTTCATAATATACACAAAAAAATAATAATATATAGTAGAATATAGTACCTCTTCCTTTTTAAAGTAAGTTGATAATTAATAAACGTTTTCTAATTAGGTATCTCTTTTTTCATACATTTTAATAAATACTTAACATTGACAGAGTAAAACAAGTGGATACTAATACGGGAACAAATCGGATGATTTTGTCGTAATAATTATTAAAAATGAAATGAGTAGGCGTGCGTTTGATACCTGTGCGGTACAATTTTTTAAATACCTAAAGCTCCGTCTAGTCAGTTTGGATTTGAAACCTTTCTAAACCATTTGAAAAGACTACTTAGGGACATATCCTAGAGCGAGGCGAAGACTAGAAGTAATATATTTGTTGTTGTTTGGATATTTAAGACTACAAATAAACTATTGAACAGGTCAGTCAATGCGTCAAAAGTTAACAATATTTTTTATATGTGCGTAATGCGTACGGACGATTGTCACTAGGTGGCTCTGCCCAATAACTTTAAATATATCGAGACATGACAATATATTTTTAATATAATATCTGAATAAATATGGTGCATAGATAGTTTTAGGCTAGAGATTAAAAAAAGAAAGATAATAGCCGCTAGATAAATAACACAAATTAAATCACGTGGGATGTTAGTCTATTACTACATAAGTAGAAAATAAGGTACAGTTCGCGTCACGTAAAAAGAACGCTGGAGGAAAGTGGTGGGGGGGGGGTGTTTGCGCATCGGTACTTTCGCACACAAAATTACTAAGCCTATTCTTTTACTTTTGAACTAGCCTTTCGCTCGCGACGTATATTGGTCATTGTTAGGTACATTGAAAAATATATTAGATAGACCGTTATTAAATAGAATTCTATTAATTCATAAAATATGTTAGATTCAATGTAGAATGTTTAATATAATTACAAAAAATTAAATTAATTCAGTTAATATATATTTTAACTGCATTATTATCAGACTCTCTTCATAAAACAATATAGGTCAAAAATATTTTTCTCTATTTTTTATATAAAACCATTTCGTAATTAATAACTTTTATGTGCACGATGGTATATTGAACTGACAAACCAATAGCGAGCCGGAAAGCATGCGGCGTGTGCCTCGACGTCCCGCGCCCCGCGTCTTACCACCAAATTGGCCGATAAATCGTCTCTGCGCAACTTGACAGCCAGCGTTCTTTTTACATGACGCGAATTATAGTCTATTACTATATAAGTTAAGTTTTAAGAAAGAATTTTTACTTTAAAAAAGGAATAAATACTTACATAGCCACAACGAAAACTACAACTTGCGAGGATATGGTCAGATAGAAAAACGCGTTGATATGCGAAGTGTCGAGGGTTGCCTTGTATAGTTGGGCGTATATGATTGATGCAAACATTGCCACGGCATTTTCCATCACGGACAGGAATGCGAATGCCACCCCTGAAACGAAATAGATTTATAAATTTGCGATAGCAAACACTTTTAGGCGATCATGACGACCATGGTCATTAGTCATTCACTGTGACTGAGAGGAGACTAGCTGAATCCTTAGATATTTTTTTAAAGACATTGTAGTTGTAAGCTATGAGGCTTGTGTTACGGAAACCGGATACTTGATACACTAAACGCATATAGTTTTAAATACATACAGATTATAAATATAAACATCCATAACTAGAGTATAAACATCCGTGCCCAACAAACGAACGCCTCTAGTGGGACTCGAACGCGAGTCCGCTGGCGCATGATGTAGGCTCAATACAAACGTGTCGTTATTTAGTGCGATGATATTTTGACTTAAATAAAATGAATATGTCATGTCAGTAATAATATGGAGCGATCATTATGAATGAAGACGTTTTATCATTATATTACTCAAAATGGTCTAGTAATTATTCACACTGACCGTAAAATTTAAATATGTAATAAGGCGATTTTACATTCATTGCCCACGGCCTTTAAGTTGCTCGTAACGTATACATAAGTACATTTTTTATTTATAATATATAATATTATAACTCTCTTGTGACACTGTTGTTATCGAACTCCTCCGAAACGGCTTGATAGATTCATAATATGATTTTTGAGTATATTTGGTAAGTCTGAGAATATGTTGCAGGGTATTTTTTATTACCCTAGGTGATACGGGTGACCTATTCCAGATAGTTTTCATAATTTTTTAAGTGCCAAAATATTCACTAGAAATAACGGACACTACTAAGCCCTACTAAGACAAGGAGAAAGCACGTTGGTGGTAGTCATACATAAGTTTAACCTTAACCTCACTAACCTCGTTCACTGGGGGCAAGTACTTTAGACGTCATGGATCGTATGAGAGGAGCCACACAAGGTCCCAAGGCGGCCGCAGTCGCTCCTATATACATAGTGAGGTCTACGTTAGCGTGCGCGTATAACATGTGCCCTGTTATGTGCGCTAATGCCCCTAACATCACGATTACCTGTTGAATAATTAACATATTTATCCATTTATAATTAAATACACTAATAATATAATAGAACCTAACTTTATTTTTATACTAGCATTTTATGAGGATCCGCCTTCGTTCTAAAGACCGGAAATCAAATTCTACATTTTATATATTACTGGAGAATACGTTATAACTGTTAGTATAGATTTCTCAGAAATTTGATATTTTCTTGGCGTAAGAAATACCTATATGTTGACCCAGGTAATACAGTGACAGACAGACAAAAATGCTAAAAGCTATAGATTCGGCCCCTGTATCGTTAATAATAACTATTTAAATTAGATTTACCAAAAAGTTAGCAACGAACTCAAACTCGAAAATTTATATAGAAAAATATTTTGTAATAAGTTATAGAAGTTGCCATATTAACAGGTTGAAAATGTAAAATTTTTGAAACGGCAAAATATATACAAAAAACGCGAATGAAGCAGGTACATAGTCATACCCGGTTCTCACTTCTGATACTTTCTTTAGCGAATCATTACAACATGATAAACTTGTCTTACGGTAAAGAAAAACATCGGAGGAGATCTGGGAGAACTTAGCAAGACATGTAAAGTCGCCAATTACCGCCGACTATGGTACATTTTCTTTTTTCCAAGTTATAAATTTACCCCAAAGGTAGAAATCGTAGCTGAAAGTAGACTTTTCTCAGGTTTTCTCCCAGAATCAGAGAGAATTAAACGGTCAACTAGGTAATCTTTAATTTTTCTATTAAATGAAAATCATTCAATATTTTAAGTTAGAACCACAAGAGAGCAAAACCTTATTTTAATATATTTTTAATCTATTAATAAACATGTATACATACTGTATCTCGCCAGTGTAATATCTTAGTCATGAGAGGTATGCCAAAAAGCATCACTATGACGTAAGCCGTGCTCAAGTAAGTTCTGAAGTTACTAATCTGAGTTGGATCCCACTGAAAAACCTTCGTCATATAAAGATACATCACTGGTTTCTCGTCTGTAAATAAATATATTAATATTATGTTATTCGCCGCTAATTCAGTTGAAGAGCGCCGTACAACCTCTGTGGTGTAAAGCGACGATATGACTAATGTGATACTAATATTATAAAGAGAAAAGATTTGTGTGTAAGTATGTTTGTAACGAATTGGCTCAAAAAGTACTGGACCAATTTTAAAAATTCTTTCATCGATTGAATGCTACATTATCGCTGATTAATATAGGCTATTATAATTGCAAGAAAAAATAAGGATCCCTACTAAAACTACAGTAACAGGAGAGGAGGAGGAGTGCACGCCGCACATAATATATGAAATAAGTAGCAACGCGGCTCAGGAGTAATTTAAAACTGGAGTCATTTTGGAGAATTTACAACCCAACGAGTGATCGAATGAAGTTTAGTAACGAAAAAAAATGAACGCGGGCGAAGCCGCGTGTATTGCTAGTGTATAACATAAAAGTAAAACATATATAAATATATATGTAAAACATATATGTAAAACATATATAATGAACAGTGAATAAATTTTACTTCTTACGCTCATATGAATGTAGCAAAACGGCTAAGCCTAAGCTACATATTTTGACCACAGTAGAGTTTGTGAAGTTAAGGTATGTAGAGTTAGAAGTTTGGCCCTACATGAGATCTGATGACTTTTTGTCAGAGCGAGCCATATGGTCTCCTCATGGCAGAACTTTACATGTAAATGATTCGATGGGTATATTTATTCTTTATCATAATAATAAGACAAGCACTTAATTTTCCGAGCTTCGTCATATGACCGCTAGATGGAAGATCTATCGGCGTGCTCTAAGCTCTTACCATATTTGAAGCTGCCTGGACTAACAACACAGTGTAACGTATTAACCAGAATGTGAACTAGATGTAGCTACTAAATTATTAAGTCTGGATATCAAAATATGATTATGATTGGTTTATGTATTGATATTATGATTTGATAAATAATAATAATAAAAATAATTTATTATTCCAAAATAAACAATAGATACATAACGACTTAAATACAATACAACATAAGGTAGCCACACTACTAGATACCATACTAGGAGACCTGTATTACAGCAAACAGCGTTTCTCCCCCAAGTATTAACTATCATTAGTTAGCCATTTGCTAAAAAGGTTAATTTTATATTAAAATTAATAAAAAGAATAAAAAGCAATTAATAATTAAATTAAAGTTATTGGAATGTATGTATGTATGTGTTCGTGTATGTCACACACACATACATGTGTGTTTTTTCTATGATAAATAATTTGTGTATTAATAAGTAAAAATAACAAATTTAAATAAATAAAATAGGGCACTAACCTCTTTGGAATGTATAAAACGCCATCGATATCAAAAGAAACCAAAGGAATAGTCTCCTTTTTTGAGGCCTCTTCTTTGTCAAAGTTAAACAGGTCTGTTTAATGTTATGCAGATCAAAGAAATCCTTAATAGGGTTGGTTACTCCCGCTTCCCTCAAAGATTTTTGTTCAGGCCTTGTTTGCCATTTGAGAAAAAACAAACAGTATAAAGTGGAAATTATCATCAAACTAGAGTTGATTGCGAACATTGCTGTGAACGATCGGTTGACAACTTTGTTATATAGAAGGTTTCCTGAAATAGATATATAAGTAAAATTAGTTTTCTTGTACTTAGGGTTTACGAGTTTTTGGTTTAGGGACCTTCTGACATCAGAGATTATAGCTATATAGTGCGAAGTGGTAGCGTTGATTTTTGATTACCGATGTTCCGAAACATACTCTACTACTACTTTGGTGACATTCTAGTGTTCTTGAATTTATTTAGCAAGTTTTGTGAGTAGACTGTCTATAAAAGTAATATTTCCTTAGGTCGTCAGGAATCAAAAATCATAACAAATCCACGACAAAATCCGAAAAGATAGTTTAATTGAAAATGTTAAATATACGCGTAAACCTAAAGAAGTATTAAGTGTGTATTTATCTGTAGGTATATCTGTTTGTATAATCTATAGGAGTACAAAGTTTATTATTGCATAACAGAACTGACTTTACTATTTACTTTTAATCAAGACCTTGGGCTTAAAATTAAAACGTGACTATTAACACAGTTTCACTGCTCACAATAATTATTGTGATAAAAGTTTTAATTATTTTCCTACTAGTAGATTTTTAAACTCAAGCAGTACTTTACAGGGAAACAAATAAAAGATCTAATTTTCATGTGCTATATAATATTATCTTACATCGCGAAGATACATTATTTTTCCAGACTTTTAAAGTCTGTAAGTGAAACCAGCATCGTATTAGCGATTTTTAAGATAGACTTTTCGACAGATAAACGTTGAAACAAGTAATGGTGTACGCAAATAACAATACCAGCATAGATTAGATGATATCAGTGGGATAATAACTGTAAAAGATATAAATGTATTCGTTAATCTTAACAAGATGTTTCTAGTACTTATTTTATATACCTTTACTAGTGCTTCCTTACTTCAAAAGTAGTATTTTAACGTAAATTATTAAATTTTTTAGTACCTTAGAGCCAATTTTATTAATATTTAATTAGCCTCTGTATTCTCTGCTAGTAAAGCCTGTTCTCTTCGCTGGTCGTAAGTTAAAATAAATTAAACGGTTTTTATAATTTTCTAATAAAATAAAAGTAGCCTAAGTTACTCTTATAACATTAGCTGTATGCGAGTGAAAGTCCCGTCAAAATTGGTCCAGCCGTTTCGGAGGTAATAGCCGAAACAAACGGACAGATAGACAAAAAACAAAAAACTATATATTTCATATTATGCATCTAGGAAGAAGGTACAAAGCCGAGCGCTGCAAGTGTTTCACTATATAGTACTATTATATCTTGTACATATATATGTCTAGGGAATGCAATCTCGATCTCGCGAGATCTCGTTCTCGTATCTCGGCCTTTTTTAGCGAGATTGATCTCGAACGAAAAAACGACGAGATCTCGCGAGATTAACGAGATTGCGCTCGAGCATAAAAACGTCCTATTTGAACGTCCTATTTTATTTAATTGATAATAATATCTCAGTTTAATAGTCAATGTTTTGTTTGTTATTAAATAACTGTTTTATTACTAAAAGATTTTTGTTTTTTGATATTAGAATAGACTAGTTGTTTTTTTCATTTGTTATTTGATAGATAGTACGTCAAAGTTTACTACTTAGAAGTTTATTAAAAAATTATAGAAAGATGTCAAACAAGGTTTGTTGCAAAAAATTTTTTGAAAAAATTCGTGAAAATAAATGTAATCTTATAATACTCACGTTTTTTTTTATTTTTTCCTAATCAATTTAAAATTTATGATAAAATTTTAAATTTATGCAAAAAAACACACACAAAACTGCCAATCTCGCGAGATCTCGAAATTGGCGAGATCTCGCGAGATTGGATTCATAAACACGCGGGATCTCGCTTGAGCCCTAATCTCGCGAGATTTGCATTCCCTATATATGTCTTGGTGACTTTTTATAAGAGTAAAACTTGCGTTCCTTACTTGAAAATTCTTATCTTCATAAAGTTTTTTTTGTACTATATGCATATTATAGATAGTTGAATGATATTATCATCAAGGTTACAAAGTATGTATATATAATATACGTACGGCTACGGTATATAAGTAATGAAAATAGTAGGAATCGTTTAAACAAGTTAAATAACCTAATTGCTTACACACCTACAATAAGTAGATGAGTCATAACGGACGATCTGAGTGATTTGCACAGGCGGTATTAGAATTAATGCAAACTCAATATCAAAGTCCGATTGGAATTTGGATTCAACACGACCGGTGACAATTAAGGCGCAGTAGGCTTTCTACGGGGCATGAGAGTTTAAGTAGGCAAACTGTCCAACTGAGAATTTCTTTACAAAAAACATAATATTTAAACCTATAATTATAGACAACTCAGGCATTTATTTTGTACATATTTTATATTTCATATACACATTTTTTGGTCATACTGTTAATTAACTCATAACTGTTTTTATTTAATTATAAGAAGATTTGACAAGTGCTTAAGCTGTGTATAAACCATATTTCATCATAAATGAGAAATTATTAATTTCCATTTTTATAGTGAAACAGTGTGTGTTAGTGGGGTCACTCGCCAGATTTTGCAAAAACATTTTGAGAAACATGCCAACTTGCGGAGGACTATCTAGTGTAGAGTTAGGAGGCCTTCCGCCAGAAGTCTATTGTCAGAGAGTATGGATGTCCGATAGTCTCAACCCAAAACCTAGATAACCAGCCCATACCTCATATTCTACAGATGTTTGGGTACTTATTTATTTAGCCAATGGTGACGGAGGGTATTAACGTCTGCTGTTTCAATATATTAAACAAAAATATTTATGACGCAGAAGACCTAGACTGACTGATAAATAATAAATATCATAGCACAGAATCGCATAAGTGGTTATGTCGAAAATATTATCACAATATATTTAAATAGATTCAATAAGCCAATGAAATCTTATTTGTGTGCTCTGCGTCAGATAATGATCTATTGTTGATGTGTTTATCTATAAATAAAATTGAAATGTCATTTGCGATTTCGTAATAAGCGATGCTGGTTTCTGTTATTTCTGCAAGTTTGAACATAGATGTAGGCCACCTTCTGACCCGGGGAAGTAAGATTATATCGCACGCAAGCGGATAGAACGTCATTTGCTTAATAATAATTATATAAATTTTGACTGTTAGTAACTATAGATTACACAGAATATAATTCTCATAATGTTGACCCGGATTACCAGCTATTATAATACTGAAATTTATTCTAAACTATCCAGTGGATTTCTGATGATCGATGCACTGACAGAAAAATATCTTAAGATAGACTGGATCTTTGTATAGACCATTTCAATAAGATTTTCCAAAAATTCGATTGATTTAAAAAAAATATATAATATACGAGTATGTATAAAATTGATATATTGTAATATAAGCCCGTGAAATCTAAGACATATTCAATTTTATAATATACTATAAAAAAATTAAGTAAGTAATCTATGTATGTATGTATGTATGTTTTATTATATTTTTGGTATATTATAAAGAACAGAAAATTTCGGCAATAATAGAACTTGTCATAATAAGTTATTTGTCTAGTAATTATCATAAGTAAGTGTTATCTGTAATATGTTATTTGTGATTTGCTTGTATGTAAGCAATACGGAGTATATAATTAGATAATAATAATATTAAATCACTATATACCAAGTAGGTATAATAACAATTTACAAAAAAGTTGTTATTTCACGTGGATTCGCCTCCCTGGTGAAAAACAAAAAAAACTATTCCATGGGAGCTGATATCTAAAAGTAATCTAATATAGTCGTCAGATAAGTTTTATCATAGATTTGTTGATTGTCACGATATATTCTTTAACTATTTAATGAAAAATTTTTTTTTGTAAAATGAAAAAATTTGATATAGTGCCGATTTATAACTAAGGGCACTTAAATAATCATTTTTAATCAATCTACACTAGTTTAAACATTCAATAAACAAAAATTGCTTACCTATAGCTACTCCAGTGGGCATTGTGCTCAAATATACAACGTCTAGTATACCGACTCTTAATGTTCTATTATTTAAGGATGAAATATCCGCGATGTAAGCAAAACATCCCGCAAATATTGCGAGATCTGACCCCGTTAAGGCACTGGGGAAGGCTGCTGTATAAATAACATACTCTAGCGGCCAAGCTGGAATGAAAACATATAGTTTTATAATTTAAACTGTTATATATTGTATTCAAATCTGCCTTACACTAAAAAGTATCAACATAAAATTTACAAATTACAAAAAAATTTACATGTTATCGGCCCTGTGAGCCAAAATTGTTTTAATTAGTCTTAGTTAAAGGAGTTTGTAAATATTTTTATAAATATAAATCTAACAATCTAACAAACTATCTCATGTCGGAGAATCGTCATAACCTAATCTAGTAATTTGGTTAATTTTTTTACAAAAATATGGTAAAACCAAAAATAATAACAACTAACTAAACATCTCTGGCACTAAATAAAATGCCGAGTCAAAAAACCTATAATATTTGGAGTTTTGCTGTAATAACTTGCCAATATGAAGAACTTTTGGACCAACTTCACCCCGACAAATAACCTATTCGAACGAAAACGGACATGAAAGTAAGATCAAAAGTTGTTTTTATTTATCGATGCTATTGACTACGTACACATTTAACAAACGGTCCACATGATCTCTGCACAACATCACTCTCTGAATGAAAAAAATAGACGAATACGTGAGTAAAATAATGTCTACAGTAAATAAACTTCGTAATACACGATACGATTCAACATCGATGATGAGATACTAGGAACTGTATTGCTCTCCCGATTGCCTAAATTCTATAACTCGATAAACCTTGCTATTAAAGCTGAGGAATTAATCTGATGCAGACTTTGTTTCATTCCAAAATCCAAATTACTCACATGAAATCTTAAAACAATAACTCTGATTTACAACTGCACATGGTTCTGGCACTGAAGATGTGAAATAAGAAAAAAAGAAATTTGGCAAAGGACTAGATGTTTTCTGTGCAACAAGTATGGATACAAAAAAAAGCACAGAGAGTAGGTCAGGTCAAGTCTGGTGATGTTACATTGTATGGATTAATGGAAAGAAAGCGATTTCTGTACAAAAGAAACAATTCTAAACTTTTTCGAGTCTGCAGAAGATTTTTTGGGTCTGTCCTATTAGCAGCACTCTATACCAATGAAGATGAAATATTACTTAAAATGACTCATTTTCAACGAAACTCCAGTTAGACCAAAGCGTCTAACAAGTACTCGTAGTATACATTGTAGTTTCTTTTCTTACATAAATACATAGGTATAAATATATCTTATTATCAGGCACAGGACTATCTTATCAAGTAGATACATACATAGTCATTTTTCTTCGTCTTCAGGTGGAAATGAAGTCTCATAGATACGCTTCTGTATACTTTGCAAAAGACAGCCTAACTCAAAATATGTACTACGTTATATGTAATACCTACTGCGAAAGATGATACCAATTTTTATAACTAGCTGGTATTGAATGATGTCAGTTGTTTCATACTACGAGTACATAGGAAATAAATAGAAACAAGCGCAGTCTTCTTTGGCTTCGATTACTATTGACCAATGTAGATACATACATTAAAACAGAATTTCAGGAAAATTATCCTATATCATACTTAAGATATCATACTAAAAAAAAACTCACCCATCATAGCGTTAAGGGTAATGACCAAGGAAAAATATAGCTTTCCTATAAGTCCACCTAGTAATAGCACCTTGCGACCGCGTTTGTCACTGTAAGCGCCGAGGAAGAATGCCAACAACAATGGTACCACATGACCCGCAATACCGTTCCATTGGTGGAAAGTTGAAACAGTGACCTGAAAGCGACTAAGTCCTTATACGTACTCTAGGGAATTTAAATCCCGAATGAATCAAGGATCAAGGAAAAATATGGGTTCTAACCCATGAATATCATTTCTTTGAGGAATATCATTTTGGTCTAAAAGCGAGAGATGTCGGCATCACTATGTGAGTAGTTAATTGTTTGTGGTACTGTATTTTTATTATATAATAATTTTAAATAAAGCAGAACTGCTTGTAGAGTTTTTAGTTTACACATGGATAGATATGCCATATTCTGACGATTATAAAGAAAGTACTGAATATGAATATGAATTGTGATAACATTTCAAGATTCATAATAAAAAATAATTCATAATATTTTAATACAAACGTTTGTATAATATACCTACCTAAATTTCTAAGGAATTTGAATACGTAACTTATAGTTACATAAGAAGTGCGCTATGTCATATCATACCGTCGCCAACAATTTTGTATAAATTAATAGAATACTATCTAAAAGTAATAAATGCAAATACAAATTCCCTATTCGTATTCACGATGCACGATTGATAAGCTTTATATAATTATACATGCTTATTTATTTAGTCACACTCGAAAAATAAGTCGAAATAGAATCTAAACGTGTAAGTATTACCAATAATTGGTGGTACCACCCTTTTAACTCATGATCGTAGCGTTAAAATAGCCTTATGCGAATCGGATTCACTTACAGAGGCAATAAACAATTACGTTTTATTGTCAATACCTAGCAGAAGAGAAATCGTTTCAGAAGAATAAAAATTGTTCATTAATATTGAATTTGTATCCGTTTATAGTTTTTTTTGGAAAACATAAATAGTCTACTAATCATATAGACTGTTTAAAGAGCTTGGTAGTTTCGTGTGCATTTTATACGCAGTATTAAAACATGTCGACGTTCGCTATATCAATACTGTGCACTATGCAGTAACAAGATATTACCTAGACTAGCTTAATTACGTAATTGAAATAAAAATTATTAGTTTTAATGCGCAAAAGTAAAAATTAATTATACGAACGACTGATTACAGGGTATTTATTAGAATTAGCTACTCGTAGTTTAAGGCAGATGTTACCTAAATGTACTTGATGGGACATCAACATGTAATTCACGTTTCTATATATATAGGAGTTCACAGGGGACAAGGCCAAGGTCAACAAATCAACGGTTCAAATCAATTGATTAGACGTTTCAACGTTTAGTTGATAGCTCTCCCTTTTTCTTTCGCTAGCAGAGAATGAGTAACAACATAGTTGTGATTGACTTCAGTGCAAAGTACAAAAATTGGAATAAAACAATTCCTTTTTTCGTGAGAAATTCCTAAGAGAATATTTATTACTAATTGAGCCTGGTTGCCACCAATCATAAATCAAACCAATAACTTATGTACATAATTTAAATATTTGACATACAAAACTCTATAGCACTACATAGTATAGTACAAAGTCGCTCTCCGCTGTCTGTCTGTCCCTATTTATGCATAGATCTTTAAAACTATGCAACAGATTCTGATGCAGTTTTTTTAATAGATAGAGTGATTCAAGAGGAAGGTTTATATGTATAATACACAAGCGGAACCCGCGGCTTCGCTCGCGCTACATATAGAGACAATCACGAGCGAAGCAAGGATGAGTCACTAGTAAAATATAAACCCAGTCAATTTTCTAGATTAATGATCTGCTGTTCATTTATTACACACAGGATTGCTACCTTGCAATCATATATCCTCATCTAAATATATTTTTTATATAAAATTGTCAGGATGTATTTATAAGAATTTAATGAATGAAATGAAAAGCAAATATGTCAGAAAAATTGCTGATATATAGGTATTGCAATATATGTGTTGGCGGACACATATTTAATTCATATAAGTTTCACTTTTTCTAATGTGACATTGTAAAATTCTAGTGCAAAGTTTAATTTTGACCCATTTAACCCCTTTCTACGGTACTTAAAGAAGAACTTATGAAAATAATATAAATATTTTGTACAATAAAAAAAATAAAAGTAGTTCCATGCTAACATTATAATTATAAACTTTTGCTGGCAAAACACAGTACACTACAAACTGAGGGAATAGTCCAAAATAAATTAAAAAATAGTCATCTTTAAGCAAATATATTAAGGTAAAATAAACAGTAGTTTTAAGTTAATTTACCTGAACTTCTTTATTAATATCACCATATTTGTTTATGTTGTAGCATATATCTGCACTATAACCATGATTGACCTTGCAGGCTTGGAAAGTATAGAATGTTTGTTCAATCACATTTGTTATCATGTAGGCCATCATGTAAAAGAACATGACGGGTTCAACTGTTATATATTTGTACCATGGTGGTTTTTCTGTTTCCTAAAATTTATAAACATTCAAATTGTTTAATAAAGTGTAGTAATTAAAGAATATATATACATTTGTTACTAGTAAATGAGTGTATATTTAATATAAATATTTTAGTTTATTTTCTTATACTTTTTGAACTCTTTATTTTAGAGAGACAGTTATTAGTTAGTGATTACTATAATATAAAAAAAGTATTACAAGTATTATTTAATACAGTCATAGTAAAATAACTCATAAATAAATATTATTGTATCAATAATGTATTCAGCACTTTATGACATCCCACTGCTGGGCACGGGCCTCCCTTCAATACAAGGGGGTTCAGGCCATAGTCCACTCCTGATAATAAAATCATTACTACATAATATTTCAAATAAAATTAATAACCAAATAAAATTAAAGTGAAGATAACTATTAATATTTTATATTTATTCGTAAAAGTTAAAAATTTAACACTATGAGTATTCAAAATTATTATGTGTATATTTATTTTAAAGAAAGCTATCTAGCAAAACTTTTTTCTTATTTACTTTATCAATAAAAAAGAGCACTCACCAAATAACGTGTTTCTTCTGAATTTTTTGCATCCATTTATATTTTTAAATGTTTCACACATAAACTCAAGTTATTTCCTAAAAGTATATTACTAACAACTTGTGCCGCCGCGCCGTTATAACCATCATTGGTCTATGCCCTATGGTTATTAGTTATTACTTATTGCCATTGGTTAATGAATAATGGTCATAGAGAAAAGTAATATTATACTTTTTAATGGTATAACTTTAAACTTATCAAAGAGAATTTAACTATAATATAACTTATGTCCATTTTATTAATGGTTTTTTGACAGCTCGACGATTGACAAGCTATAGTTAATAGTGATGACAAAAGTACGTAATAATCGATATCTCTTATTTTTTTTAATATAAAATAATATTTATTTTTATATTTATTAATATGAAAATAAATATTATTATCGTAAAAATTAAGTGTGGTAGAGAGAACTAAAAGAATCATAATGTCTGATTTGGACCGTGACATTGCATTTGATAATTTATGCACACAAGAGATAATAATTAATATAACTCCTCATCGGACAAATGTAATATAAATGATGATTCTGACGAATCATGTCAATAAAAGGAATTAAACTATTTTAGTTGTTTTATTTGTATGATTATAATAAGAAGAAAGTAAAACTTTACATAATGTTATTGTTTTAATTTATTGGTTTCAACCTTAAAATTTTGTGGTCGTCCTGAATAAATAACATATTACACCTTATTTTAAATTAGAGATCCTGCCCCACTAAGGTAAGAAAAGTGACAAATCCTGCCAAACTCTAATGCACAAAATAACTAAATAATGCCAATATACTAATTTAAAAAAATTAAAATACACTTTAAAAAAATAAAAACTATAAGTAAAAAAGTTAACTTAATTAAATAATATACACATTCGTATTATCGTATTCTTCTTGTAGAAGTAATGGACTTTCATGTAGGAGCTTAACAATGCCATAAACATTTAAGACTCGTCTATAAAAACCAAATGTTCAGTCACATAATCCCCTTGAAATACCGTATTTAATTTATCGAGAATATGCAGAATATAGCTGTTGTTATTAAAGTTGTCGTATAAAAATTGAGAGAATATAATAATTTTGTCGTTGTAAATATTGGACTTGAAAATAAATTTTTAGCGCATCCCATTGTTCAAGAATCCTGTTCACATAGGAGTGAAATGATAGCCAACGGATTTCGTGTCGTATTTTGTGTTTATCTGTATTTACAAAATACAAATTAAAAGCTTTGCCAGTGCTGCCATTGGCAATTGCTATTTGTAAATTCGTACCTACTGCTTTTTTGTCTCGATACTGCACCATACTTCTTTAATATGCCAAATCTGCTAGCTTATATTCCTGTATCCTGCAGAATACTGCCAGATTTCTAAAACGTAAAATAAAAGTGCCAGAGAGTAAAATAAAGGGCAAAACCTGCCAGAAAGGCAGTATCCAGTATGCCACATATGGTCACACTGGTAAGCTACGAAATTACAATCTAGTCATATTAATAATTTAACTGTGACATATATGAATTCAAGATTGAATTTATTTAAATTTTTCTTTACATTCTTACTTGTTTTTATGTAGACAAACCTCGGTCTTATACACATACCACAACAACAACAGTAGTGGGGGTCACGGTCGTGTAAAAGAGATCCAGCACCAAGCTAAATTTCAGTTTTGACAAGTGATTTGTACGAGCTGTGTGACAAGTTTCCAAGCTTCGCGTCAACGCCGCTGTACGGCGTTGCTATCGACTGGACCTACCGTTTAAGTGACAATTAAATTATATTTATGAAACAAGAAATAAATTCGAGTAATGTGATGAGGGTTTTCTCCCACGTAATGCAAGCGTAGAACCTACGCTTCTAAATCTAAATCTAAATCTCTTAGTTGCATAGCACCCCAGTCTAACGTCACGCCACGGCACGTAAATGGAAACTATTATCACAATAAGCCGACATGCCCCCACTACTCTTGATGTCCGTGGGCGACAGCTTAATGGTTGCGACTTCAGTAGATATTTCATAAACACCAATAAATTAATAGATGATGGAAATACAGTACCCACCTTGTGTTGTTTAATTACATGTATTTATTATATATTAAGGAAATTAGAGCATACAAGTAAAAATTATCCCGTACATGTTTTCAAACACAAACAAACCAGTTAACATTACACTCGCAAAATTTGGCAAAATGATATAACAATGATTAAACAACGCAATACTATGGAGAGAAAATATACGTCGTATCTAATTGTCAATCAACAATGAAAAACGAGACCAAGTCGCTTATAGTCGCTTTTAACTCAATCGGCAGTGCGCACTGCGCAGTACCCATCGATGGCAACGACATACACCACGCAAAAGAAAAGTTTGATACGATCTTAGAAGAATAAAAGCATGGAAGCCAGGCTAAAATAAAAACCGAGTTACCTATAGTTTACTCATTTAGTTCAGTGAGCATGTCATAAGGTGTGAGTGAAACAAAACATGGCTGTTTGTTTTTATTATTTTGGAACGTGTCACAAGGCAAAAAATAAATGGTCCCCTTTGATCATCTTATAATGCTAACAAATACAAAAGTTCTATCCAAGACGTTAAAAACTTTAAGTCGGCTATCAACTTAAATGTAAAAATGATTGATGTAAAAATGATTGTCGAAAATAATTTCAATACTGTTGTAGATTTCCTAACGATGATGAAATGAAAATTAAATGGATTCAGTGTATCGATAGGTTCTGTTAACTGTTACATAAAAATTATTATAGATGTCATAGAAAGAATTCACAAATAAATATTTCGCAAAAAATACTTGGAGTTTTATGATTAAAAAAACCTAATCTAAGCTCACTTTTTTCAATATAATTAATTAAATAATATCATAGCCACTACCTAACTCCGTGTCTTTCAAAAATTCTTCGTTCTTTTTCAAAAAAAATTGTTTGTCAATCTTCCTACGACATAATACAACTCATATGATGTACAGCCAGGTATTTTAATTTTAAATAAAATTAAATATATGTTTTTCATCGACATGGACACGACAATGTCGATAATAAACTCATCACTATCAAAAAATTAACTTGTGACAACCTACATGACAACAAACAGAACGGCATTATATGTCTCTTTCCTACGCACTATTAACATCGTAAAAAAAAAAGATAAACATATGCATTTCATTTCTTATTTTAGCCCGGCTTCTATGAGTATTATTATTCTGAGGATACGATCCAATTTCTCTATGACACGATCGTACATGTGACATGTGTATAAGACCGTGAGACAGACTATAAAATTTTATTATTTCCATGCCACAGAATTTCTGAGAACACATTGTACATACACATTGTACATACTCGTATATAATTCAGATAAATTATGCAATTATCAAACTAATTTTTTTAATAAATATTATAGGTAGTATTTTATATGTTTTTATGATGATAATAATTATACAAGCAACGCCTTCGTAAAGTACAAGTATAGTAGAATATTGCTTATCGTGCTATCGTATACACTCAGCCTAAGGCATAACTTCTGCATGGATTAAAACGTAAACTTCCGTAGGTTTTACATTCTCTTTGCGTATACTCTGCCTGCGGATTAAAAGGTGGGAAAAATTTAAAGCTTCAGGAAGAAAAACATGAGCAATTCAGTAGCAATTAACATTATTAAACAAGTACAACAGTAAAGTATTTTATTTTATCTAAGCATAAATACTAAAATAAAATACTAAAATTAAACTTTGTTTGTAAAAATGATGTTAGTTGTGGAAAAATTCAAAATTACTAAGTCCAACCAAATTTAAAATTACTAAAGAGTTTTTATAGTAGTATATTCAAGTCAGTTTCTTCATCACGTCTTAAAAGTATAATATTACTTTTCTCTATGATCACGTCTATTTCATTTTAAAAGTATAATATTACTTTTCTCTATGATTTCATTATTACCCTGTTAGTAAATTGTATCCACACAAAAGCTCAGTCCGCGAAATAAAAAAAATAGGACCTCAATATTACCTACTGGCTACTAATGAAATGCCTGATGCCTCCCAATCCAAAATATAGTTTGAAACCAAATGCGGTTTGTTAATATCACATATATTTCCTAATGTATCATTTTCTCTATTTGTAGTATAAAAAAGAACGTCATTATAGCTTAAATTATTTTAAGTATCATGAAATTTGGCTAGTGGGGGTTTACCCAGTAATCTGATATAGAACCTTTTAAGATTTATCAGTTTAGATACGTTACTTTATTGTATAATGTATTCTATCCGTCCAATTTGTAGATGAATTACCTAATTATTATGTACAATTTATCATTTAGATACTCTACCTTCTATTAAATTAATTGGGTTAGTCACTTTGAAGCCTATAACTATGAACGTTATTTATGGAGATTTTGGAATTTGGACAGTGTAAAAACGACTTGGAAAGAGGATATTTTTGTTTTTATTTCTAATTTCTGTAATACAAATTCGTTACTTAGGTATTAACGCCACCGCAGCTCTATTATTATATCTGTGTGAATGTACTTTCATCAAATTATTATTTATAAACTATATAATTATAAACCTTCCTTTCTTTCTAAATAGGTTCCGTAAGGTTCGAAAAGTTTACACGATCACACGAGCCGAGCGAGCGAGCGTGTCGCGGGCCGCGGCAGATGCCGGCGAGTGCCATAGTCAAAGGCTATTTTCTTAGGAAATTTGAATTACCTTCTAATGAGAGTTGAATAGGGATAAATAGGGAGCATATCAACTTGCCGTCCCTCCTATTGTAAACCGCACCAAATAAATAATCTTACCTAATCTAACAAATCAGTAGCTGCGGTGGCGTTAATACATAAAGACTATTCATTGCTCTTATATCATGTAGTTTAAGTTTAAAGCTTGAATTTTAGTTTATTTTCTAAGTAAGCTTTATATTTCATAGTTTGACCATCAGGCCTCAGTACTTGTAAGTTATAAGTAGGTATATTATACCAATTAGGAACCCGCGTTTCGTAAAAGCATTAGTGTTCTAAACACCTATTTAAATAAAAAGTGTAAAAAAAGCGTTTTTTACAGAATAACTTCGGAACACTGGTATTTAACAAATACTGCCCATCATATCAAACTTGCTGTTTCTGGATTCCTTTAAAAATAGGATTAATCTTAATAGCTCTATGTGGTTTATTGCTAAGCATATATTATATTATATTTTATTTTGTGGGAGAAGATTTTCTCCTTAATGTCAGGCTTAATAAAATTACAGCTCTCATTATTATTCATGTTTACGGAGTCATCGGAATTTTACTATTCGCAGTACATATCTTATTGTTAACAGCGACTATAGTATATAATGAATCGTTGATTCTAATGTATCAGTGGACTGTTATTTTTTATTCCGTAACAGATCTAATTATTATCTCGTATATTTGCGTCGCAGCAATTAACGAAAATCAATACATACCTGTTGCTTTGTTCTGCGTTTTAGATATTTTCTTATGGATATTATTTTATTTAATTTTATTCCCTGCTATAAATAGTTATAGACGAAGTATCCACACTATTCTTATAGTACTAACTTGAATGTATACTTGTATATTCTAGGGTTCGGTACCTTTTAAGGTTTAATATAGATGTTTAGAAGTTATTAGATATTTTTTCGCAGTATTAAAATGTATCGTACGGTCTATATATTTACTATCTAACTAGCTATCGTATATCTAAATAACTAGCTATCGTATATCTAAATTTCATCAAAATCTGTCTCGTGATTTTCTCGTGAAGAATTTACAAACAGACGGACTAACAGACATACATACAGACGGATATAATTCTCAAAGCTATAGATTTTTCCTCTGTTTCAATAATTATGACGATTTCAATAAAAAATTCCAAAAATGTTTTATGTATAGATATGACTATTATACACTAGCGAGAGCGACCACCACTAGCTTACCCTCACCTCGCTCGCGTTCGTCTTTAGGTGCTCCCTGCCAAATTTAAAGTTTGGAGCACAAAAATCTGTCCCCATAATTAAAATAAATCAATTTTCTAAAATGAAAGTATTTACTCGTATATATAACATTAGCTATCTGATAGATAGAACAGATAGACAAAAAATTAAATAAATGTTTTTTTAATGTAAGTACCGTATATACTTTCAAATGCATTTAGTGAAAAGCTTTTAATTTGAAATTAAAAACAGGCACTTCAATTTTATTTGTATGTACCAGATGTATAAAATTTAAAAATATATAAATAGGTATATATATTTAGAAACTATTTATTTACATTCAGCTTTCTCATATAAGTACGTTTAATATTTTCGATTGTTATTTAGGTATACCGTATACCGTATAGGTATCTAATATTTTTTTTAAAGTTAAGCTAGGTACCCACTATATCTAAGCTTAGCTTCAAGCGTGAACGAATGTTTTACTTCTGAAAGACATTCTGTATTTGCAATTTTTAATTATACGTGTATTATAAATTAATTACTGGTATTTGTTTTATTTTTCCTCTTAAAACATTAAATACATTTGTGAAAGATGTTTAGTACATATTAGCATAGTTCATCATTGGCTTTTAATTTATATCGTATTAATGTTTAGGTCCTCATATTAATAAAGTATGAATTTACTTGGTATACCTATATATGGAATGGAATTTAGTGCATGACAAGGACTTCACTAATTGAATCAATTTGCCAGAAGCAATTGTGCACTAATTCATACAAACAAACAAAGATTGAATAAATCACTATACTTGTTGTATAAATATTTTCTGAAAATGATTATTGAAATTCTCATTGCGTTGAGACGAGATATACGACTAATTCTATAGTTTTTAGAATTTTAATGTGGATGAAGGTTTATAAACATAATATATTTCCTAGAGTACCTTTTAGCGTTCTTTTAATTTGAAGGTTCATTTCTAAAATAATCAACGAAGAAGGTAATTGAAAATGCTTGCTGATAATACTAGATTTAATTTCTATCTATAAATTATAATAACAATATAATAGATAATAAAAACCCTACACCAATTTTATAATCATTTTTTTTGCTATTCATCCAAAAACAAATTATGAAAACCGATTTACAATTTTCCGAAATATTGCGTAGCATACATAGAATCATCATCTAGTTCCATGGTAAGATACAAGGCTTTTGTTATGGATTCCAGATAGTTGATACACCACACATAATATATAAATATAACTTCAAAAACATAAACTTTATAAATATAAACCCGTAACTGCCGACACAGCAAAAATTAATATTTCAAATTGTTATTACGTTAGTTTAATTGTTAATGTTTAAAATGAAGATGGTATATTGTTTATAATTTGAACGACACAATTTATGAAATGGATCATCTACCGGAAAAATGTAATTAAATATTATTTTATTACAGAAAATGTTGATGTGATAGCATTTTAGAATCTCCATGAAATTGACCATTTTTTGATTAAACTTATCTGCTGGGCTTAATTTATAATTTTTTTCAGTAGGAGTAGTCAAAGTTAAGTGATGGTAAATTGAAAGTATTTGTATCGACGATATTTACTTTTTCTTCAAAAATACATTTGCTTCCGATTTATTTGATTTGGTAACAACTAGTGTAATTATTGCGGGGCTGCAACAGTAATAAAACCTACAAACAATTGAAAACTCTAGTCACAATGCCCAAAAATTCCACTCCGTGTAGTACATTTTTAGTTTTTCAATAAAACGGCTGATACTTGAGCACTACTGTGTTTAGAGCGTTGATTTTTTTACTGACTCGTCATAAGAGGGCCCTTCTCCCTTTGCCAGATTATCGTCACCTTCTGGGACATCCTGTATGTAAAGTTTCAGAGATCAACGGAATATTTAAAAAGATTTATCAATTTTAATATAGTTGAATTTCCTTCATTCATTTTATATATTTTTTTAGCTTTTATCAGGACAATTAAAAAAAAGTTAATAAATAGTTTAAATTTTAATAAATGGATATGTACAAATTGTAGGAAATTGTGTAACGTCCAAAACTTACCGAGTATTGGTAAGTTTTGGATTTTGATACTTTTTTTTATTTGATACTTCAAATAATATGGTTAATACATTCAAAAATCACATCGCGGTATATGTAAATATCCTACAAAGTATGGCATTTATATCTTCTATTGAGGAAGTGGAAAAGAGGAGATCTTCTAAAAGGCCGTGGTTTGCTGCACAGCATACACTGGGTAAAATCAACATGAGTTTCGCAAATCTCGACTCCTTGCCCGAGCAATGTCTTTGTAGTTCTATTAGTATCTTCTCTTGGGTTATCTCCATCTGTGTCGTTATATCTAGTGAATCTGTAGGTAAAAATGGTAAGTTACTTATTGTTCATATTTCATCATAATATAACACACTGCCTGAATATTTATTGTTAAACTGATTGTTATAATGAAAATAACTCAAACATTAATTGTTAATTGTAATATTTATGTAACTAAAACAATTGAAAACGATTTTGAAAACTCATAAGACAGATATGCATTGAATGTTTACTATCAATAAATAGAGTCAAAGTGGTATAATTTCCATGTATAGCTTTTTCAAAAGATGTTTTATAATTATTCTGGGTTATTCTTGTAGAGGGCTAGTTAATCGCTTGATAGCGTTTAGTAAGCGTTTTAAGACTTGATACGATTGTTAGAATAAGTTTAAAAAAGCAAAAAATATTAGAGAAATAAAAGCATTATAAAATTATTATTAAATGTACACAAAATAATATTAAGTAGTGTTTTTATATAACTTATACTTCACTTGATTTTAAGGTCTTTATTAAGTTAAAGAAATCTAAATATAACTATGTGAACTTAGATTGACCACGTTATGTGATATTGTTCTGGTAAAGGCTATATAGGTAAATAAATAAATATTGGTACTTACGTATTAACGCCACCGCAGCTCCATTATTCTATCTATTTGTATGAATGTACATTACTATTTTTTCGAATTGGATATAATATGTTTATAAGGATAATCTCAAGAAACTTTCTTTCTAGGTAGGTTAAGTTAGGTTAGACATATTACCACATCGCATGAGCCGAGCAAGCGTGCCGCGGCAGCGGTCGGCGAGTGCCATAGTCTAAGGTTATTAGTCAAAGGAAATTTGTATTACCTTGTAATTGGAGTATTATTAGGATAATATAGAGCATATCAACTTGCTCTCATATCCTGACCAAATCTAACAAATCTGTAGTTGCGATGGCGTTAATACGTAAGTACCTAAATCGTATAGTTTAGTAGATGATTTTCTAATTTCATTGAAGTTTTTGTTCCAAAAAACGCAATATTACCTGCCCGAAATAATAGTGACATCTTAAGAGATTCGAATTCCATTTTATCTAATCTACATTGCGCTATCCTCTTTAGTAGAGCTGTCAATTTTCTGAGTTCCTCTTTGATATTGGGCCGCTTTGAAATGATTACTGAAGACACGTAACCTGTTAAGAAATAGAAAACTATATGTAATTGCCTACGTGTAGGTTTATATTTTGTTTTCATAAAATCTAAAATAGCAAATTTGAATTTACTGAACGCATAGCATAAACGGTTTATAAAATGATATTATTTTTTTAATTGTATTTCATTGTTTCGTGTTTACCTTCATCGAAAAAGAATGAATATTGAGCTGCATGCATAATAAATAGCTCTTTCCAATTGCTCTGAAGTAAACTTGTTTGTTCACTTTGGGTGATCTGTTCAAACGAAGCTACGCTATGTAGCCACTTTACGGTGAAAACCAACAATTTTGCCGCCGGATCGTATAGTTCTATATCTAACATCAATGGACTATTAAACTTCAGTTTATATGTATGGCCTTCATCGATACTGAGTGATGTCGTTTCTGGTTGGCATTTTTGGTTATTTACAGACTCTACGATAATTGTGCTGTTATTATCGCCATTTATATTATTAGGATGTTTATCTATATTTTTTGCTACATAATATACAGGAGATGCATAGTTACTCGGCGCGTGTTTTTGGGTACTGTCTGCAAAACAAAAGTTTAAGTAAACTGTGGATATAATATAGGTATAATTACGCAAGCTGGCGTTATAGTTAGTAGATATTAGATTTCGCATAATAAAGTTAGATCATTAAAAACATTGCAACAACAACATATTCGCAACACCAACATTTCATAAATTAGTAAAACAAATTCGCATTATGCGTAATAAACATCAGTAGATCAATTTTTTTTCTAATTCAAATAATTTTCACGTGACAAAAACTTTTTATAGGGATTCACTTAAACACTTACTACTTTCTACATTCACAACCATTTTGTATGCCTCTTCAGAACTTGAAACTTCGTCGTCCTTTGCTTTATCGCGAAACTGTGAATCTGGCGTCTCTGTCGAATCTTTAATGTATGAAGTGGGGTATTTAGCTAAATTTAAATTACTGGAATATGCATCTGAAACGATAATACCTAAATATGTAAAAATAATAACGAAATAAAACAAATTACAATTTTATGTCAATAACTTTGTAAATAGTATAACAATATTTACTTTGAATATCTTCGCGCAGCGTTGGATTATTATCATTGGATGATATCAAAGTTGGATGGAAAATATTCGTATTTAAATATCCCGAATGAGATACAGGATAGTGAATTGGTGTTTGGAAAAGTGGAATTTTAAATGGATTTAGGGGATATAATGGATTTGGATTAAGGGGGCGTAGGTTGCCAATATCCATCGATAAAGACTCAGGCACTCCTGGAAATCTTTGGAATGCCGGAATTTCAGGAAAATTACGATATTGTTCAGGTAATGGGCCGTATTGGTAATGTGGAAGAGTGGACATGTGTGGAGTGGAGTGGCCTTCTCCTGCAGGGGAAGGAAAGACAGAGTGTCTACGTGCTAGAAAGTAAGTGAGTTTCTGTATAGCGAGTTGGTGCTGACTTGCTATTTGCCTTGGAGCGCGCTCATGTTGCACCGCTGAAACAAATGTGTATATTAATTAGAAAATAAACAAAAATAACACACAACCTAAAATATAATATTCCGAATGACAAAACACTTTTAAATTAGCTAGTAATCGTAATAATAAAGCTTCTATCCCAAATAACATATAACATATTTTGTAGGAAGGGTACTTAATCACACTCAAATAATAACGAACGAATATTACATAATATAAAAACAAGCTTCGTTCTGTAACCTACATTATTATTTGAACTTATTAGTTGCCTTCTGGTAAATATTTCTAGGATAAATCTTACGGCTAAAATTATAACAAGTGGGTAAATAAAGGGGACGAGATAGGAGTTAACATGACAGGGTTGCGTTCTGCGATTATGTGCAAAAATACACACTGTGAAGTTGCTTCTGTAGAAGACGTTTTCTTGTATAAATAAAAAAATAATATTATGGAATAATATTAGTTGGTGTTAAGATTATTTTGTAGTTTTATATTGTCACTAAAAAGTTCATTTTAATTCTGTGGATTATATTTTAAGATTGTATTTTTAAGTAAGTAAGGTTTCTTACAGAATTATTTCCACTATTAATCTCAATTATTATGCATTTTCAGTTAGGTAATATTATGTACGTTACAATAGATGTGTAAAACTTCTTTAATTTAGTTAGTTAATAAAAATACCAATCAGAAATATTTCTAATATATTGATTGTGCTTCAAATCACATTAAAAATTCAAAGCCGCGTCGAATCCTTATATGTACAATTCATCACATTAAACTGACATTATGACAAAGACGTGATAAAGTTTCATTTTGATAGCAGATATGACGATGATATTGATATCTTTATAAAACTTAATGGATATTGAACATAATTTTATGTACATATAGTCAAGTTCGCCTGCGTGTGAACCACGGCCTGCGGTGTGATCAAACACCCACTCCCCTCGACTTTTTTCTCACTCCCTGACACTTGTGTACCGCAAATACTTCAAATGTCTCCTAATGGAAAAGACATGCTGCATGAAGGAAGCCTGAATAAATACTTTATTGAGACAAGTGCCCATTTGTTCCCGCTCAATTTCGCACAAATTTTGGTGATCGCTGTTCCTTATACTTTTAAAAGTATTAGTAAGTACTATACGATGTATCATATTGGTAATATGAAATTGAAATAAAATTTTAATCTATTTTTTTTTGCATTTAGAACAACTTGTGTGTAAATGTAATATATAATAGGTACCTACACACTAAATTAAATATAATATGCATAATGCAAAACATTATTCGAAAGCAAACGCTTAAAAACACATTTATATAAATCATTTCAGGATGTTACTTTACGTTGTACACTTATTTTTGTTATTCGTTTTTTACATGCGTCTTAAGAATTAGTTGCCACATAATCGCCAGATAAAGTGGGCTCAAAGTGTCAAGTGTATAATGTCAAGTTACGCTAAAAGTCGAATCATGTAAGCTACAAAATGAAGTAGAATTGCATTATTCTGATCTCTAAACTTAAGTTAAGCACAAATAATAAAATTCAACTTTTTATGTTCAATTTTTCGTTCTGTGATACAAAACATTGATGTATTCGTAGTTATATTTAATTTCCAACACACACGAAACAAGATTTTGTATTAATACTTACCGTCCTTTTTCATATTGACGCGAAGACACTTTGAAAATCGGCAAGCCTGACATTGGTTTCGACGGCTTACATCTACCACACACCTTTTATTATCCTTGCATACGTAGTCCAAGTTCCTGCAGATAAATAGATTAATAAATAAAAGATCATAGTCTGCACTAAATTATTGTAAACTTAAAATACTACAAAAAAGAAATATTAAGACATAAAAGTAATAAGTATAATACGTCATATACAACAGAATCTAAAACCAAGGCAAATTCTTTTGCTATAGCCGTTTCTTAACTGAAAAAATAACTTATAAAACAAAAACAGTGCCAATCTGGGAAAAGTTCCCGTAGTGTAGGAGACAATTATTGCTTCGATAATTTTGTGACAATTAAAATATCTATTCTTAAAAATAATTATTCTAAAAATTTTATTCAAAATAATTATTATTGTAATTGAACGCTGTGGATATGAAGATACCGCATAATTCATTACTTTTATATATTGGTATCTATCTTGTATCTACTAGTGCGAATATTCAAAAACTTTTAATAATCTAAGTAAAAAGCATCATTCTTTAAAACTTAAATGGGAGGTTATATTTTGTTTGTTCGCATCGTTTTAATCTATATATATATAATGAAAATGGTCTTCGTTTGAGGCACAATCACGCCTAAACCACTGATCGTATCGACATGAAACTACCACCATTCGATGCGAAATTTTTCCTAGATGGTTTATGGCTATCTATTTTTTGAATTCCAACATTCCTTCATTTTTTTATTGCTGTTTTACTTTTATGAATATTTATCCCGCTAATAAAAACAAAAGATAAGCATTTTCTCTTGATTCTTTTGTTTTCATGGATTTCAACAGAGTATATTAAACGGATTATGGTTTTTTACATTCAGCTAAGAATCTACTCACGGTAGTGGAGAACGGCTGGACCAATTAGGCTATTTTTTTATAGTCAGAATTGTCAGGAGAAAGTTTTGTATGTAAGAAAATTTTAAAAAAGTCAGATAAAAAGTTAAAAATTTCGATGATAATCGAAGAATTCCCATCTATATAGTCAATCACTACGAAATCTCGGGAACCATAAGACTTAGAAACGTGAAACTTGGTAGGAATATTACTTTTGCTATGTATAGGTCAGCTATGAATAGATTTTAAGAAATCCATCCCCCAAAGGGGATTGCGGGGGCGTTAACAATGAACAATTCCTGTTTTTAAACTATAGCTCCTATAGACTTCAAATTTTGTAGGAATCTTCTGTAAGAGGTGTAGAAATAGGCTATGAACGAATTTTACGATAGCTCACCCCGCAGGGGGTTGCGGGGGTGGGTATTAACAATTAATATTTTCAATTTTTCCAGCTAAAGCTCCTACAAGCTCCAAATTTTGTAGGAATTTTCTATAAGCGAAATAAAGCTTCTAAAAATTCTAAATATGGTAGGAATCTTTTATTATTCACATAAAGATCATCTCAAAATGGATTTCAATATAGTCTACTTCCGACAGGAATTGCGGGGGTGGGTGTTAAAATCTAAAATTTTAATTTCCAACCTGTAACTTCTACAGACTCCAAATTTGGTGGGGATCTTCGTGTATGTAGGGATATTTGTGTATTTCCTTACAACAATAGTCTTTTTGGCAGCGGAGAAAAAGTCATTGAGAGGTTTCCAAAACTTAACTTTACATGTAGCCAATCAACGGACTAAGAATTTTACATTCATTTTACTTTTGCAGACTACATATCCGACGAATTCTTTTATTGCGTGATCGCGGAAATGTACCAGATTATAATGAATGCATTTTCTAAGCACTTGAGATGTGGAAAAGAAATTTAGTTACTTATTCCAATAGAATTCATAAAAAACATGAACAATTAATTTTCTATAAAAAATTGATGTCACGGAGAAAATTTTAGTTAACAGAAAATTCGTCGCACTTGAACCTAGACAAATTTCAACTTCACATATGAGACTTGCAATGACTTTAACTTAAACGATTTTAACGACTTTAACTTTAACTTAAATGATTGCACATTGAAAGTTACAATGAATATTAGTGAGAAAAATCACCTGGATGGAAGATACAGGCTAAATCGATGGAATTTGGAATTTGTGTAAGTCTAAACAATATCGATGCTTATAGGTCTATCCGCGGGGCCTATTTATGTTCATACAAAAATAAAAAAAGGAGAATAATAAAAATATGGAAAAAAAATAAAAATTAAACATAAAATGTAATTTATTTCCTTTTTAATTCGCCCAGCGAAGCGGGCGGGAAACGGCTAGTTTAATATAATTGTACACGTGGTGTTATGTATACGTATCTTAAAGGTTACGAGTTTTAAGTTTTAGGTGCCAAATAGATATACGTCTCGCAAAACAGCACATTCATGAGTGCAATAAATACATAGATTAATGAATAAAAAATAATGACTAATCAAAAAAAAATTAATATAGCAATATTCTATATATTTTATATATTTCAATATTCTTGGCAATATTCTAGCTATTCATCCTTCATTCCTAAAATTGAGTATATAAATTAAATTTTGAAAAATCTATCTATAAATGATTCTACTGTATTAGCTAAATCAATATATATCTATATATCCTCAAATATCTATATTATAGGTAAATATACCTACATAATACGTTACATTCATTGTTTTAAAAACGAAACGAAAGAAGTATTTCATTTACAGATTTCGCCAAGTTACTATTGTGTTATAAACATTATGTTAATAAAAATTGTTAATAATTTAATGTATTCGTCCCTTTTTAACGTCCCACTGCGATTTAATACCAGGGGGACAAGAGGAGATCAGACCATAGTCCATAACGCTGGCCAAATGAGGGTTGGCTGAATTCTGTCTTTCGAAATCTAGCTAGATTTTCTCAGAAATCCAGGTTTCCTTACGATGTTTTCATTTCCATTATATATTTCCTTAAGACAAATGCCGGATTTGTACCCGCGTCACTCGGTTATCCAAGCGAGAGCGTTACCGCTGGGCTACCACTATTAAGCTACCATAATTTAATACTAAGTACTAAATTATAAATATTTCATTGGTTTGTCCAATAGTAAAATTTAAATAAAATGTTATTCATAAATCAAATAAATTGTTTATGTTGCTAAAAGGCAAATGTAGTGCCAATTGACCATAAACAAAATACTACCTACTCAGTTTTTCAAATTCAGTTTTTTTAATTATAAATTTATTTTTATACCGTTAAAAACATTTGCAATTAAAATATGTCTTTTGCTTATAAATATATTATTTATTGCACTATAGTTATACCACGACATGACACTGCTGTTTCCATATAAATTTTTTGTAGAATAACAAATAAATAGTAAATTTTTGTAAAGAGTATCCACTTTTTTGTTACGTGGCTCTACAAAGGTTCTTTCTTCAAGATACGTGCAAATTTTACATTATTATTATATTATGTATTCAGTATCATTTTTAAATCGATTTTCCCTCTATCAAAAATTCTTTGAAATATCTGTATAGATCAAAAATTGTAGTGGTAATACTTAAAAAATTGTTAAAATATTTCTTTAGAGATATTATGCTTTGAATGACCAATGAATACGTTACCGACGGATGCTTCGCTTGAAAAATCCTCTACATCCGTCGCATGAGGGCACTCCGTAGTGTTTGCCCGACGCCTTGTCGCCGCATACTCGACATAACGCTTCGGGCTTGCTTTCCATTTCCTTCTATAAAAGAAAATATTGAAACATTAAAATATTACAGCTAAATGTATTTTATAACTTTTATTAAAATATTACATCAAGTTAAAAAAATCGACTAATTATCAAGTGAAAAAGTCTCAAAATTATAAAAATCTTTAGAGTTATTACGGTTTAAAACCAACATCAATTATCTAGTAGACTATAGTCTATAGGTATATATAACATATTCTTTATATTTGATGTAGGCATCTGATATCTAAGAAAGAATATTTTGAGATTTCTCCCACTCCCAATTTTATATTAAATATTGCATGAAAGATTTTATGTAACTCTGTCTTTTATGAACTTGACATATTTTATTAGAAATTAAAAGAGGTAGAAAGTTTCTATGGCCTAAAAATTCATGATCATAATTAATTGAAACTTGGTAACAATGCTCTTCAATACAATTAAATAAAACCCATAAGAAGATAAAAACTGTTATTTTTGCACAAAGTGGTTTTACCTTTTAAATAGAAAAATTATATATAGATCAGATCATTCAAAATTCATCCCATAAAAGGGTAAATAGGGTTGTGATGTTTGCATGGAGAAAAATTGTTTATGATCAAATAATAATATAATATTAAATTTTAAAAACTTTTATTACTAGTATAAATTAACGACACGTGATTCAAATAATAAAGTAATAAGTCCAAAAGTATGTGTATTAAATACTAGTGACTTAGCCTCGCTGCGCTCGGGTTCGTCTCTAGGTACCCCCGTTACTATAAGATTTTACAAATTTTGATTTTCTTAAGTATGAAAACCTTCCGTGGACTTTAAGGAACATACAAAAAAATTAGCCGAATTGGTCCAGCCATTCTTGAGTTATGCGCTTACCAACATTCATTTTTATTTATATAGATACATTGCTTTTGGACTTATTCCGAAGTAAAAGTAAGGGAATGCTTAAATATTATCTGATTAGCTGTGGTCTTCTCTGAAATTGCTAACTACTACGCTTTTAAAACGCTATTGCTTGCCCCCGTAGAGGGGCTACGAAAATATGCTGAGTAACATAGTAAAAGTTTTCCGATCGTACACACTTTGAGAATGAGAATGAAGATAGTTCTATATGCAAAGGAAAATTATGAAACTTCTCGGTTGGGCACAGTAGTGATAATTATAACGTACCTTATACCTAAAACACATGAGAAAGAGAACCTACACTGTATCCTGCTGTATGTTATATATTCTTCTTCTGAACGTTGTCACACTGATAATGAAAAGCCTAAGCTTTGTAACTAGACTAATGACTGCTAGTAATTTATAAAGTAGGTATATAAACAAAAAGTGGCCACTGACCACTGTATTTGCTCGAGGGGAATCAGCATTCACACCTCACATATAACGTTTGACTATCCTTTGAATTTGACTCATCCATTGTAATTACTTTGCATGATTTTAAATAAATCTTATCATTAAAAGCCAGCTTAGACTTACGAAAGGCTTGTTTTTTACATATGTATCACTACATATTATAAAACAAAGTCGCCCGGCGCGTCTGTCTGTTCGCGATAAACTCAAAATCTACTGCACCGATTTACATCCTGGTTTCACCAATGGATAGAGTCGTTCGCGAGGAAGGTTTTAGTATATAATAATAATAATAATAATAATATCCTTTATTGTACACCCAATAAAAAGACAAACAATATACAACAACAAGATTGGAATGCACAAGAGGCGGCCTTATCGCTAAAAGAGCGATCTCTTCCAGGCAACCTTAAGGTGTAGGAAATAGCACTAAGATAGAAGGGGCGCAATTTTAATAAAGAGATAATATATATATATATATATATATATATATATATATATATATATACACACACACATACATATATAATATAATATTCATATATACATATACATACATATAATACATATATTGTATGTACTTATATACTGTATTAATATATATCTAAATAATGAACGTATACAAAATATATACTAATAATAAGTTTATAAACTAGATCAACACAAATAACTATATATAACAACATAAAAGGCAAGAATTACGAATACTTATCATAATCAAAAGTTAAAAAGATAAAAGGAAGAACTAGCCAAGAAAATAATTAATTATAGAGTAAAAAAGTAGTCCTTTAAAAGTTTTTTAAAAATCAATAGCGATTTCGCATTCCTAATATTTTGGGGAAGAGAGTTCCAAAGACGAGGAGCTGTGACAGAAAAGGAGTTACTATAGAAGGAAGAAGAGTGAGAAGGAATTTTTAGGATAAAGTTATGATTGGAGCGAAGTAAGCGAGAATGTGAGTGACCGAGGAATGAAAAGCGCTCTTTGAGGTAAGGTGTGGTACATGGATCGAACAGAATACAGTAAAGAAGGTGAAGAATATGAGTATTTCTGCGAAGGCGGATAGGGAGCCACTTGAGCTTTTTTCGAAAATCAGAAACATGGTCATATTTGCGTAACCCAAATATAAACCGAATACAAAGGTTTTGAAGCCGCTCAAGTTTATTTAATTGCTCCTCAGTAATATCAAGGTAGCAGATATCAGCATAGTCAAGAATTGGTAAAAGGAGTGATTGTGCCAGCAAAATTTTGGTGGATATAGGTAAAATATATATACATAATTTGTAAAGTTTTTTTATAC
The DNA here is from genome assembly GCA_905231865.2 of Boloria selene. Taxonomy (NCBI): domain Eukaryota; kingdom Metazoa; phylum Arthropoda; class Insecta; order Lepidoptera; family Nymphalidae; genus Boloria; species Boloria selene. Next base: position 11,680,138 of record HG993131.1, read on the forward strand.
ATTTACTAGCGGAAACCGCGGCTTCGTTCGCGCGAAATTGCTAGTTGTTGTATATTTGTGATTCGTTTTTAATGTGGACTAACGTAAGTAAATCGAGTCTTTATATCTTTAAAATCTTTAAATCTTTATTGAAATTCCAGTACATGATATGACACAAAAAACAGATACAACGATGATACTTACAAAACTTAAAGACTGTATCGCAATTATCAACAAAGTATGTGAGTGTGAGTGATCTTGTGATTTTAAAGTCGTAACATTATATGCCATTTGTATTACTGATCTCTCTTTCTCTAACTTTGGAAAGGTGAATAAGAATATATTTGAGAGTTGAGACACGACATCCTAACTAGAAAAACCAACTTGTTTTTGCAAAGGATAAAGCAAACGCAAAAATTACATTAAAAATATAATTTTTGCGTTTCGTGGCGCAGTTTGTAGTGACCTTACTTGCTGCGCAAGCGATCGCGGGTTCGAGTCCCGCTGGGGGCATTTGTACATTGTTGAGCACGAATGTTTGTACTCCAGTCATGGATGTTTATATTTATAATATGTATGTATTTAAACTTATATATGTGTAGTATATCAACCATCTAATATCCATAACACAAGGCTCGTACCTTACCGTGGAACTAGATGGTGCTGTGTGTAAATGTCGCAACATATAAAAAAAAACAATACAATATCCACCGGCACGGAATCCTTGATGCGAAAGTCAAAAATCTTTTATATTTGTTCTATTATAGGTTCAAATAATGTACAAGATAATTTTAAAAGCTTAGGCTAACTACGTGTTGTTAATGGGTAAAATAAAGGTTTAGGTTACCAAGGCCTAGATAGATTTATTGCAATTTTCTTAGAAAACAACACAGATTTTTTGGTACACGAAGCTTGTGTAAGTATGTAGTAAACATAATATGTTTTTTTATGTTTTTACTCATCGTAAAAACTGCATTATACTTACACAAGTTTCAATAATATCACAAACGTAAGAACCCAAAGACTAAATGACTGACTCTACCAATAATTGTAGCGATCATTGCAAATTACCTACCTATTAATAATAATTATTTCATTTTATTTGTTTTAAGTAACTGTAATTGTTAATATAGATTTTGTGCACTTGTATATTTTAAAGAGAAATTTATTTTATACTATGTTATATATGAACTATTCACGTACCAAACACAGGTGGGTAGTTTTATTGCATTTACTCAAATAAGATTATACAGGGTAGTCGTGGTTTAAAAATATGTGCATACGAAACATTTTTTACACAATGGTCCAATCAATTTCTCGTCAGAGGCTCGCTGAATTTGCAAGTTTGAAAGAATTTTGTCGCATCATCGGATTTGCTGTATTAATAATAGATTGATAATGCATAAGGGATCGAATGGCAAACGGTGAATTTTAATAAAATAACTTTTAAGCAAAATAGCGTTTTGATACGCACGCATTAGTTATGCTGATTTCAAATTTAAATAACCCTATTGATTTGCAATAGAATTTAACACGCTTGTATAAAAACTTCTCTTAAAAAACGACATCGTTAAGCCTTCAGCTAAATTTTCAGTATCGCTCAATCGAGTAGCCAATGGGCATCGTTATATAATTCCTTTTGAGTAAATCATACAGCCATAGTACGCTATGTAATTTACTAGGGCCGTTGTACTTAGCCATCATTAGTTGAAAAGTAAATCGTTTTAGATTCTTTTACAAAAGCATAAGGTCTAATGCCTTGACATGTGCGTAGTCTCCCACGAGCTTTGCAGGGAGTTGACTTACGGAACGCTATTATCGAGACATTATGATGACTGTAAAGCATTTATGTGAGGCTTGTGTGATGATTTATTGTACATTTATACTCGTACGTAATACGCCCAAAAATATCTGTATGCGTCTGTTGTTGGGCACTTAGTAATAAAACACTGCATAAAGTAGGTATACAGGTAATATATTATATTTACGCTTTAAAAAATAATGCTTTATTTATATATTTTTGTGAAAATATTAATTTCAACAGTAAAATAAACCAAAAACGTTGATTTATATTTTTGTAATCGCTATTGATCCATCCAATCAAGTCCCCTACAGGTGTTCTAAAAGTCAAACTATAATGACCGACGCGTGCCGCACGATTTCTTGCTCACTACTAACCCCATAATACTCACCGATATATCTATGCCAGTTAAATGTCCGCAAAACGCCGACATGTTTTGTAATTGTGGCGTGACGTTATGACAGCGGGTTACAATTATACCGTATGTCGAAAGTTACGGACCGTCTATTCAATAATTCTCAATTAATAAGTAATAAACACGTGGTTTACATTACTACATATTTAATAAACTTCAAATTTCCCAACAAGCGACATAAATTCAAGACTTTTAAATGACATCATTCCTACATTAAATGAATTTCTGCATACCTCTCTTTTAAAACAGTTCTATTGACGATTATCAATTTCAATAAATCGATCTACATCAGATTTATTAGTATTCAATTAAAAATAAAGACGAGGGCAATAGCATGGCAAATAATAATGTATTTTTTTATAATCCCCAAAACATTGTAACTTTTAGATTTTGTTTTGTTTAGTCGTACACATTGAAAGGCAACAATTATTCGAAATTCTACATTAATAATTCATAATTCTAATGCAAGTATCCAAAGCATGTAAGTAAACTAATACTAATATGCCTTAGTCTGTCTGTACATATAAGCAATGCTCCATAATTATATAGTAGATACAAACGTAATAATGACAGTGGTCCGTGGTTCTAGTAAAATAACAAAAGCAGGTATTCGTCATACGACCGTATCATTAGCAGTTATTATAACATTTGGCTATAAGGACCACAGATAGGGCGCTTTGACTTTTGAACCCTATATTATGCGTTAAGCGCAGTTTTAAAGAAATTGTGATAATTAATTACATATAAAAAATGTAATATCAGATTTATGTTTGTACTCTCTGTAAGCTAAACATTAACTAAGTCTTGAAACTTCGAAGTAATCCCATAAATATTATAAATGTATGGATGGATGTTATTTACTCAATCACGCCGAAATCGATCTGGATGATATTTGTCACTTGTTGTTGTATTGCAACGGCAATCTGATTATGTACAAGCTAATTTTTGTACCTAAGTAGTACTTAGCGGTTCTCCGAGACATTAAAAGTTCGATCGATGCGTACAAAAAAATTTGACTAGAAAATTCATATCTAACAAATAAACAATCAAAAACATATTAAAGGTGATTGAAAACTTAGTTTTTGCTTATAGACTTAAAAAGTATGACTTAGTCAGAGTTACACTAACAAGTATATTTCTAAGAAAAATTGTATGTTGCAATATTTTTGACTAAAAGTAATCATTATATTATCTATACATATAATAAAATGCAACCGAGTCAAATCTGTACATTAAATATTTTTTGGAAAATTTAATTGATTGACATTATTATCGCTACAGTGACCAAACCTATTGTTTTTAGAATTTGTGTCTGTCTGTCTATCTGTCTGTGACCGCATCACGAGAAAATCACTAAACGGATTTGGATGAAATTTGTTATGATGATAGCTTACCCAGGTCAATACATAGGATACTTTTAACTGTGGGATAATAAACATCACACGGTATATGAAATCAATGTTATTTTCGGTCTATAGAACGCGGACGGAGCCGCAGGAAATGTTAGTTTTAAAAATAAAATTTATAAACAATTTTATAAAAAGGTTAGGGTAATATAAACCAGCAAGTGGTTTCTGCTAAAGTGATCTTCTGTTCACCCTCTTCAGTTTTAAATTTCACATACTTATAAAATAACGTATAAGTAATTGAAAGTAATATTGGGGATATTAGTATATTATGTATTAAGTAGAGTAGAAGTATAAACTTTATCATAGTGAAATCTAGAAAAAATGGAGAACTTTAAAATTTTATCATAAATCATTATGTAGTTTCAAACATTCGTATTTATAGCTTTAGATTACGAGTATATAGATTTGGCGCATGCCAAATAATGTTTATGTTAAGTAATAAATTGCATGATTACTACTCTTCTAGAGAACATTATATTTTTTAAGGAGCCCATGTTACTCGCTGATAATGTATGCTGATATTGATAGGCATAAACTAAAGTTAAAAAAGAATTTAAAAAAAAATTAAATACGTTAAAAAGAATAAAAAAACTTTCCTTTGAAACTTTTATTGTGAGAAATTTTAATGTGAAATTTTTATTGTGAGAACTAGCGACTCACCTCGCTTTACTCGGGTTCGTCCCTAGGTTTAGCGTCAGCGAAGCCACTGGTCCCGCTAGTTAAAACAAATAAAATTTCTACCTTCTCCTTTTTGAAGTCGGTTAAAAAGTAACCTAAGTTACGCCTTATAACATTAGCTATCTGCGAGTGAAAGTCCCGTCAAAATCGGTCCAGCCGTTTCAGAGATTAGCCGGTGCCTGTGTTTAACAAACAGACAGATAAAAATTTTAAAAATAGGTTTTTTGTTGTTAGTATCGTATATATATACTTTCATATGCATTTAGTGAAAAGCTGTTAATTTGAAATTAAAAACAGACTCCAATTTTATTTATATGTGTAGATGTATATATAAAAGCTTGTCAGAAAAATTAGGATAACGAGAAGAACCCACTATGCACTATGGTTGTAGTGAGTTTGTGAAAAAAATGACCGCACCTAGCAAATAAAAAGATTATTTTTCAATATCACAACTTTGCGGAACAACCACGACTCCATATTCCATAACTTGATGAATTACGAAAAAATAGCATGGACATGTCGTTTTAGAATTTTTTATTAGGTACATACAAAGTCACACGTGTACAAAATAATAATTTTGTACACGAATGGCACAAGCCCGATTCTCGTGGAATTATTTGGGCAGGCCTACGAGTAAGTCTAGTTGCGAACGTGCTTGGCCTGAGAAGACAACGACAAAATGTAAAATATTAATTACATATTTCAGTTATAATCATAATATAATATTAAGCCAATTGCGACGTTGTTTGAATATTCTACTAATTTGGACTTTTTAGTTTTACTCTTTTGATAAAGAGTAGTATAGTAAAATATTCACTGTTGGATTTAGTATGGTATAATGGTATTTCCAGTAACTTTTCATAGAACCTTTCATAACCAAAGTACTTGTACAGTGAGCAGGGAACATGTCCTAAAATTACGAGGCGTTCTTTGAGTTAGAAAAGAGTATTGAAACGAGTAAGAATTACATGAATTAAATTATTAGTCGCAGTTGGGTTCAATACTGATTAATCTAGCGATTGAAATATTACCTAAGAAACTGGTAAGTGGGCTTTACTTAAGTACAAATCAAATTCCCCGTGTATATTTTTGTTATGTAGGTACGCGTGTCTGTTTCGTTAATCATATTAATATAAATGTAGCGAGTCGACTGTGACTAAAATATAATCAAGATTATAATTATATTAAAATATTTGGGTTTTATTTATTTCCGAGTTTACCCTACCTACAGTGAATATCATAGTATTTTGCATATGAATGATGAACCTTTTCAGGTTGCCGTTTTCCACAATTCAAATATAAAACAATAGAGTGATGATTTTAAGTATGAAACTTATAATTTTTACATAGACATCTGCTATGTTATAGCAAAATTTCTTCTTTTATATTTAACTTTAAATACACAGTATAGCTGGTAAAATTTATCAAAAAGTTAAAGAATTTGAAGTTTCATAAATGGCTTTAATTATACGGAGGACGTAAAATGTACGGCGAAAATATTATTCAGGCATATTAACATTGGAATATTCTTTAGTAAATAAACGATTTAAACGATTCCGTTTGAATATTTCACGTAAATTTTAATAAAGATTTTGTTTTGATATTTATTGCTTCTGGTTAATAAATATAATCATTTTTAAGTTAAGTAAAAATTATTATTTTAATTGGTTCATGTACACTTTTTACAATTATTTACATGTACCTAAATAACGTGATCTTTAATACAGTCAAGTACTCATTAACAATAAAATTATGTTTTTAAAATATTTGTATATTTTCTTTAAAGTTAATAAATAAAATATTTTAATATTACAATAAGTAGCAAGAAAATTATTTATTTAGGAAACACAAATAATTAAAATAAACCAGATATGGCATGCATTACAAAACTCGCACAATAAACAAAGTAAAAGTACTCACGTTAGCTGTTCCTTCCACAAAGCTTAGCAACCACGAGTGACTTGATCGCGGCCACAGGGGCGGCGACACGGAGCCCTCTAAGGCGGGGCGACACTTCACCCCTACTTTAAGAACTTCTATTGGACGACCGCAGCTGGGCGGTTACTACAAAACCATATTATTACAATAAGTTCCAAATCAGTTTGGTTTAAATTTCACTCAAAAACATCGTCGAAAAAGTATGCACTATTCTTGCGAACAATGTAATAATTCGTAACAAGCATTCTTTTAAAGAAAAATGTATGTCAAGGCGTTTTTAATTTTTTTTTTCGAATTTATTTACTTCACAAGAGTAAGAGTGAATTTTAAAGTGAAATGGCTATGTTATAACGTAAAGTGAAAAAAGTAAGTACATGCACTTAGTTTGATTAGTTAAATTACTATAAAAGTATTTTGACCTTTTTTTTAATATATATTTTTTGTATCAAAATAATTGTAACTCGATTGCTCTTGTTGTATTTCTTTAAATATATTATATAATCTAACGAAGATTAGTAACATTTTGGCAGAAAGGATTGAAGAGTCTATTGTAAACCTGTGTATCTGTGCATATCTCTATAAATATTTTTTAGTATAATGTTTTTCGACCGATCTCGGCCATGGCGGCCAATCTCATTGAGACTGGCCAACTGCGCAGGAGATATTATAGTGCAGCGCGTGTACTCGCAGACACAACTGCACTCTCTATTCCTATCACTCATACTCCGGTGGGACGACTGCTCGACACGACCAGTGAAAGCTAAGGCGCAGAACCGACGGCTTTATGTGCTCTCCGAGACACGGGCGGGCCAACTTTCCAACTCGGGGCTGTTACTGAGACTAACTAAACAGAAAGACTTTATAACGAAATTTGGCCTGACCCGGGACTCGAACCCAGGACCTATCAATGCGTGGCCGTACATGCTAGTTGTGATACATATTATTTCAGTACTAAGAAGGAGAAACCAAGTTAAGGGCACTCTTGAACCAAGTATTAAATATGTAAAAAAAATATCCTAATTTTTTTTCTCATTCCACTAAAATTTTTGTTTTAAAGATAATAGCCAACTAAAGAAAAATTAGCAATTGCAATAATGCAGAAACCTTCTACTTCCTAACCCCTTACTGCATATGAAACCGTGGCTGCTAAAATAATAAATATTTTTCTATGCATAAGTATAATAATAAGTCGTTGTCCTAAAATCCAGGTACTAATATCGATTGTTCTCTGACTATCTCTTGGACATTACACTCCTTATCCACTAACCATCTTCTGAATGTCATTTTCAGAAATCTATACAATAATTGAGTGGAACCGCAATAATATAATAAGGACTAGCAATTCCTGAGGCTTCACCCGCGTTCTTATCACTATTAAAAAATAGGAATTGGTGATAGAAGGTTGAGAATTTGGGGTCATAAGTATTTTATTATGCCAAATCGTAAAAAAATAAAAATCTGAAGAGGGCTACTATTATCACCCAGCGGAACAAAAAAAAGCCTACGATCTATTCTCAGACCTACCAATTATACTCAGTCTTTCAAGCCGTTTCGGAAGAGTTTTATAACAAACACTGTACACACTGTGACACTAGATTTTTATATAATATATACTTTTGGGACGATAAACAAATACTTTCCATTTCTATGGATTGCGTCTCAAAAATTCAGCTTTGTTTAGTTATGCTGTTATTTAAGTATATTTAGTATTTAAACTGATTATAATGACTATTGAGTAACAAAATAAGTTATAAGGTATAACATCTAAGCATCTTTTTTATTTCTCGAATGTTATAATGTCAACAAGCCGGATGCAAGACGACAAGAATTTTGGGTTACACGTGCCTTTCAAACTACAATACTGACAATCAATATGCATCTGATAAAAAGTACCTACATCTCATTGTCGTTATACTCAAGATGCGCACTGTCTAGACTTAGAAATACAATGAAATTAAAAATAGCACGTCAAGGTAGTGTAGGTGTACTATATGACAGCCGATTTAACATTAGATTGCGTTACAAATGAAAACATCTTTGTCAATTCGCTTTGAATTGTTTAGTTTTCTTGTTCATTTTCATGATTTAATAAGAATACATATATTTCCTTTCTATTAGTTACTACGATAGTTCTTGTAGCAGCGAAACGTATGTATATATAATACTAGCTTACATACCAAACTTCAACTCTCTAGAGTATTAGGAAATACCCTAAGAATTTTGATGATCATCAGTCAGTGACATAATCAGGGTTTTTTTTATTTCAATAAAATCTAAGGTTTATGAGCCATGCAATTAAAACTGTAGAATATGTTTAATAATAATATTGATAATTTTGTTGATCTGGCATAATCCAAGCCCAAGTTATAAGGGTCCAAAAACGACGAAGCGCTTCGTGAAAAGGCAGATAGTGCCCTTGCGCTTCGCTTGGCTCGTCTTGGCGGATTTAATGGACACATTTAATGTACAGATTTGACTCATTTACAATTTTATAATTGAGTTTTTTCGGAAAGAGAACCATCGTGGCACAAAATAGAACTTTGATTTTTATATGGCTATCCAACCTAGCCGTCTATCAAACGTCAAACTTTATTTCGTGTAGATACAGCTTTGTTCGTTGTTGTTTTGTTGACAAGGGAAATATTATTTATTATTATACAGTTCTGCCAAATAAAAAAGTGGTAAAAACCACCAATATTGACCTAAATAAAGCCACGGAACTTGTGGCAGCTATACAGTGCGGTACGTAACAGATTTATTTTATTTTTTATAGAATTCCTAGGTAACCTCCGGTCCCTGACATGAACATCTCAAATTTACAATTTTATAAATTAAAAGGAATTCATAAAGACATATTATGATAAAATTTGTATATATATACTAATCAATGTTTTTAATAGCAGGTATAAAGAGTGTTGATACTTGTTATTTATAATGTGCTTAGACTAACTTAAATTTTTTTTTTCTATTTTTTGAGGATTGAGTAAAGATAATAGTATCTAAAATAAAATAAAATAAAAAAGGTGCACACCAGGGGAAAAACATAAAGTAAGATCAAAAAAGTAATTCTTGATAAGTTTGATAAGTGCGCCATATGCAACAAAATTCGTGCATTTTATGCTGTAAGGAAGAAGGTGGCGACTTTCAGGAAGCTACATCGCGTCTCAAAGGAACACATAAAATTTACTGTCCACAATCCACTGTGGAATATATTACTATTGTTAAGCGAAAGTATTAAAACTAATAGTAGAAATAAACTATAGTGCGTACTATAGTCATTAAAATCATTCTTCAAAACAATTATTCAGACAGAATCTGAAAAAGTTATATTCTAAAATAGTTTTAAAGTATCAAGATGTTACAGTTGCACTATAGTGTTGTCAACAGAACGCTCTCTTCACAGACTTTATGTGCTTATGTACCTCTAGATACATAATGTGGTTATGGTTGTTTTTCTTTAAATATAAATAAAAACGACTTTTTCGGAGTTTTATTCCAACAATCATTAAAGCGTGCACAACCAAAATCGTGTAACGCAAGTTGCTTTTCCTTTCGGCTTAGCCGTAGTCAGGTAAAAGTGAGAGAGTGATGTCAGAGTTCCTAAACTCTACTGTACACATACATATACCCTTTCTGGGGAACGCTAAAATAATTTAAATCGGTTAGGAATGCGTGATAATGCACACTGAAAAAAGATTTTCTCCTTCGATTTTCATTTGGCGTTTGCGCCAATTTCCATTATGATATTCGTGATTAGGGGTTAAAATACGTTATAATACCAAATTTCAGATCGATCGGAGGTATGCGCTTTTCGGAAGCTTATCCGAATAATCTACAAATTGCATTATATTTAACACTGGACTCTAGAATATTTTTGAATATATTAATGTATAAGACATTTTCCACTCCATAAACCCAGAACGCCACGTTCTATGGAATTTGGTTCTCTCCTTTAACACAATGTATATAATTAATGTTCGAGTTAAGGCTTTTCATTCCAAGACGCGAATAGACCTTATCGTCCAATATTTCTTTGTTATTAGGTACTAACAAATCTACACACTAGAACATTTTGTACGTTTTCGTATTATTTCGAAAAGTATTTAGAAATAAATTTATGTTACATATTATTATTTATTAAACATATTATGGAAAACTCATTTAATTCTAGCGATCGTGACTCAATTTTTTCCAATATCATAAGTGATCTACAGTCCAGCGTTTCCCATTTGCTGGGTCGCGACCCGGTACCGGGCCATCAAAATAAAATACCGGGTCGCAACTTTCAACAAAAAATAAGAATCAGTTCCATACTTCGCACTAAAATTTAGTGACTAAATAGGCGATACCAAAATACGTAGTATTAATAAACCATTTTCTAAAATAAATATGTATTATTTTACCTAATGGAACTAGCTTGGGTTTAAAAGAATTAAGTGAGTCACGAAGGGGCAGTGTGAAAATTACCGGGCCATGGTAGGATATTGTTTGGCAAACACTGATCTACACCATAGACCATAGATGAGTAGTAGATAGGTATATTCTGTAAATAATGAAGTCAGTGGTAACTCAGCAGTAACGCGCTCGCTTAGGTGAAGCGGGTTCAATCCCGGGGCTCGCCTTCGCCTTTGATATTTTTAAGTGCAAATCATTTCTAATATGAATACAACTTGTCTTACTAAGCTTACATCAACCGGCAACCACAACAAAAAATAGCGAAGAAAGGGCACAAACTATTTTATCGAATCAGATTTTATATACACAGGAATCTTTCCTCGAACAAATATTGCATCTTAAAACTTAACAAAACGTAACCACTAACAAGGTTCTTACAGCAGTAATCTTGATTTATGTATTATGGTAATTTATTTTATTTAATATAATTATTTAATCGGTAATATAAATAAATTTATTAAATTTAATTAAAACTTACCGCACTAAATTATTAAATATGTAAAAGTGCAACTAATACTTTAGTGTAATAAAACCAATAACTCGACCGAACCAGTCACATCGGGAGTAGGTACTGTAGGAATGAAAGATTTTCCTGAAGTGAAGCTATTGTAAGTGATGACTTAAGTTGTCTACACAGATAAAATCCTTTCAGTAGGGTAAAGTACCCAGTAGTCAGCCATGCTCCAGTACTCAGTCTTTTCTTGCTTTAAACGTATAGGAATAACGTTATAATTCATTTAAACCAATTATGTTATACCTAATCCATCAAGTGACTTATCCTTAGCAAATTAAAAATGCAAAAGTTAGTATGAGTAGTCAGTATAAAGAGAAATTTAAGTTTATTTCAAAGTCGAAGTCAGCGAGTACGGAAGCGAGCGTGGCGTCCGCCACTTTTTTACTAACGGTCAGTGTTTTCAAAACAGGTCATAATCTTAATATTTTATAAATGATTTGCAAATAATATGTAATGTATGTGACTAATATATAAATTAGCTATTTTATTTAATAAAAATCTTATTATTAAATATTAAATTTACGTAAATATTAACTACTGGATTGCTGTTTTTGATGATTTTCCAGAAGTCGGCCGTCCCCGCATGACAAGTGGTTTTCAGCAAAATTTTTAGATTTCATTGTTTTTAGTATCAATAAATAGCCCTTTAATAACTTTATGTTTTAAGCCAAACATGTCATACACAATTTTAGTACATGGAGACAATAACATATTCAGGCCCATAATCAACTCAGTGTCACTGTTAGGTGCTGTGTCATAAGCGAGAAAAATCTTTCACTAACATCAATTAATTAACCTAGCATTTGAATTAAGTGTAAATTAATGCTTAATGCTTGATGAAATTCGGTATGCAACGTGTGCCAAAATATCGGAAGATATATTTTTATTTCTCAGAGCTTTATCTTTGTTCCAAAGATAAACTCAGAGAATATCATCTATCGTACAAACCATGTTATTATATAAAAGATTGTTTATCATGGAGATTATTTTAAAAACAGAAGAGGAGGAACTGAAGAAGAAAGACGCCATCTAAGAAAAAAAGTGAAAAAATAAAGAACAAAGGTAAAAGTTTGGCAGGAAGATTAAAAAAGTTCGTAATTTAAAGAAAAACAAAACTAAAACGGCAGCAAAAATTGATAATTCTGACAAAGAACTTATCAGAAAGATGAACATACGCTCGTGTAAGTACAGTGTCAGACAACAAATTAGACATATTGATAAAAATAAAAATTAACCATCTAAAATAAATATAAGTATAGACCAGAAAATTATTTACCACAAACTTTCGAACTTTTAAACAGTAATAATACTAATTAATAAAGCTTTAAATGAATTAGGTTTTTTTGTTTTATATGTACTTATTATGTCCCTTACTAATTAAAATTACTTAAATCAAGTAATTACTTATAAATTATTTATTTATCTCGTTTAATAAGCAAAGGTCAACTACTGGCTCGAATATGGCTGACTATTGGATTTCGGGGGCCGAGTACTATTTTGCTAAAAACGTATTTATCCTATGTTAAACGATATAATTGTTATTTATATTGAAATTTTAATAAAGTTTAATAAATAAGTAAACAAAAACAATGAAATAAATTTTGGTTTTTGCTTTATATAGTATGTTATGAAGTACACAGTTAAATTTTCAGTTAAAAGGCTGACTACTGGGTACTTTACCCTACTTGTTGTACACAGATATACAGATACGGACACAAATATACAGACACACAGGTTAGAAAATTTATTAACTATGGTTTTCGGTCTTAATTGTGTTTTTGAAAACTTAAAAGTAATTTTGTTTAAGAAATATTTTATATAATTATAGGTTTTGTTTCGTAACTTTTTTATTCTTTAAGAACTAATATAGCCTCTATTACCTACTCCTTATAACACCAGCTAGCCATGTCATGAAAATCGATCGACGGAATAGACAGAAAAATGTTAAATTTTTAGAGTTTACACATTTGACTTTTTTTGAAACTTGATTAAGAGAAAATCCATAAAAACGTCACTTTTTACTTGACTGTAAATCTATGATAGCGTTATGACGCGTTACCTAATAAAACTAACGGAAAAAGGCGAACAGATTATAGGCCAGTAATTATTGTATTAATTAAATCTCTTTATTTATAGATAGTATATACATACATATCTACATTTATGTACATTATACATAATTAAAATTATTCATTAGCAACTAATGGTGAGCTCGTTTCGACATCCTAAACAACATATACACGTACACATTAATGTCAAACACATAACCCACTTTTTGTGCTACGCCGCAGTCGTGTAAAACAACGAAGGGAAACTTGCGATCGGTCATCGGTGAGTACTGAGTCTCTGGATAACATTCAGTAACGTAGGTTATTTTGGGAGGTTATATAATAGTGAGGACAAAAAAATATATACCAAGTAATATATTTTATGTGTTTGTAAAAATAACATGAATGTACGAGCTCACTACAAGCGTTTCCTGCATCAAAACTTTAAAGCCACTGTATTTTTTTGATACGTAACTCCGCCTCGTAACAATATAAATGACAAGTTTTCCAGTGCAATACAATTAATTAGTTGCGCCTCTATTTTCTAATTTGATACCGATTGAAATGCTTTTGCGTTTATTTCTATGTCGATTATACTACGAGTAACGAGACGATTATATGATAATATGCTCGTCTCGTTTTTATAACAATAAATTAAAATTACTAGATCTGAATGATAATTTAAAAAGAAATTTAGTTAATGTTTGTAACGATTAATTGTAAGGCGTTACTAAAAAACTGTGATAAAAACTTGGGATGGCTGATATGCAATTTAATGATAAAAAATCTTTCAAAATATTTATTTCAGATTTGAGCTCAGCTTGATTAAAATCTGTCAATTGATTGTTATTTTTGAGAAAGGCCGCCTTGACAGACGGAATTGTTTTCCATTTGACTAACAACCCTAAAAAGAACCGCACTTCAAAATCGTTAGCATTTCCGCACAATTTTGTTTACAGCTTTACCAGCAATAAAATGAAAACGGGTTGGTTATTTGATTTTGTTCGTTTTATGTTTCAACATGTCAAAGGCTTCTTTGCGGAAACCGTGCATGACTGAAACGTTTTTATATTACATTTTGTAATTTAAAAGTGAGTCCACTCTTATTCATCTGTCTGTTATATATAAAAAACCAATTGCCAGATGTATGTAAGCGCAAAACTTTAAAATGACTGCTCCTATTAGGCTAATTCTTTTTTTGTTGTTTTTATACCGAATGGTCACGATAAGGTCTGTATGAATTTGGTTTTTGACGTTTAATTGTTTTGTTTCATCAAAAAGACGATCTTTTTTACACGACTGCGACGAAGGTCAAAGGAGGGTTATGTGTTTGTATGTGTGTATAAAATTAATATATATAATATATAATAGCTAATAAGCTAGCATGCCTCGGTAGCTAGCATGTAAGGCTACATAATTATCCTATCTTGGGTTTAAGTAATATTTATTGAGCCTTTCTGTTAAGCAAGCGTCAGTAATACTTACTACTTATTATTCCCTCGTAATTCCTAAATGGTTTAAAAGATATTCATGATATCTGCGGTGTTCCAATCGACTTCTTAACGCGAGTGCCATAGAATAGAAAAATATAATAAAAATGAAAATATTTTCAAATCATAGTTTGCAATTAAATATATTAACGTCTTACTTATTTACCTATCTTATTTATTTCTTATCTTTATTTTTTATAATAAATAGATAAAATCTGCGCTCCGAATAGGGTTAAATTTTAGTTTGTAATATTAAACGTAAAAAAAATTTGCGAAAACAGACGAAATGATATTTAAAAAGCCTCTGATGAATCTATATTAATATGAAACATAAGAATTATTTCTAAGTATGTCTGTTAAAGATTTTGAATCCATCCAACCGATGTGCCCCAAACCGGAACATTAGTTCCATTCATGAAGCTCATTTTCGCGTATACATTACTTTATTAAAATATCTTATATCTGAGATATACCTATAATATGTTTAAACGTACTTAGAGACGAACCCGAGTGGATCAAGAGTAAGTCGCTAGTTGACGATAGACTATACAAATAATATGTGCCGGTTAGTTTATGATAAAATTATGGGAGCTACATAAAGTGTTTGTAAAATAATATGAGTTGGTAATTGAATTTCGTTGATATGTGCGCATCAATTTATCGTAACGATCATAATTAAATGGCATTATCAGCAGAATATATTAATGCACGGCACGTCCATCTCAATCCCGTGTTGACCGCTGACAATACCTAGGATTACTGTACATTGAATTTCAATAAGTCTACGAAATGACGTCTAATAGTTTCCTAGAGATCCATTTGAAATCAAACAAATATATATAAATGCTTAAAACACTCACTTATCACGAACATAAAATGGGCAGGGAGGTAGTTTATAAATAGTAGACGTCCGGTAAGATCGGTAGGATCGGATTTTTCGACAGAGCCGGATTAAGATGGTCTAAGAGCTCTCGCATGTTTTTATTAAATTCCTTCAATTTTTATTCTAAAAATTTTAAACTTCGCAGGGAGTATTGGTTAGAGTAGTGTATAATCAGAAGATATCCTCTAAGAATGAATTTTGTGACAGGACCGGATTAAGGTAGTGTAAAGGCTCTCATAATTTTATATGAAATTCCTTTATTTTTCGTGCTAAAAATTTCAAATTTGGCTGGGACTTAGTTAATAGTTAGGTAGTAGATAAATAAAATTACAATTATACAAATCGGACATAACATTAACATTATATTCAAAAATTTTTGAATTTAAAAATATCAAACAGCGGGCAACGGGGAGAGGGAAAGAGGCCACGCGGCTCAGGAGTATATTTTGTGTTCTGAAATAGCTGGAGTGATTTTGATACAATTGTTAGGCAATCTGTAGATTAACCGAACGAGTGATCGAGTGAAGTTTAGTAACGATTAAATAATCGCGGGCGAAGCCGCGAGTACTGCTAGTAGGTATATAAATGAATGAGTACCTATTCCACTAATTACGTATAAGATTAACGAAACTATAGATATCATAAAATCACCTAATTATCGAAATATGTAAAGGCAAACTTGTAGCTTGTATGTAATGGTTGGCTAATTCTTATTTTGTTGTGTTTGGAATTGTCAGCACAAGGTTTGTATGAAAGCAAGTGTACCTATGGAAACGTGAACGAAAAAGTGAAAATTTTGGTTAAAAAACTCTAAATACGAAACTGAATTGACAGATTGACGTACATTCGAAAAAAATGTTTGTTATTTATGAAAAAGTAGTTAAAAAAGTTGTATAACTTTATATAACCTATATCTGAAAACTGTAACTGAAAGCTAATGCAACTATTGTCTGAAGTCGAACTTTTTGGGGATAAATCTCAGATCGGGAACAAGGACATTTATTTTATTTATTTATTTAATCAGGTTTGCTAGTGGTTATTACATTAATACATCATTTAAATTTAGATACTACAATAAAAAATACAATAATGCATAACCGTTTGAAAGCAAACACAACATACACAATATTTTGTCCGTTTAAAATTTTGTAACTAAACAAATTATTATTACTAAATATTGATAGTATCGTAGTTGTTTGAATGAGTTCAAAGCCAAGGAGCGCTGTTAGTCTTTATATATATATATAATTCTATACTGTACGTGTGTATGTCACTGAACTCCTCAACGGCTGCACCGATTTTGATGAAATGTTTTGTGTTTTTTAAATTAATTAGTTATTTATAATTTCAGACTTATTAATTTGTCATAAGACTTAAGTTATATGCATTTTTCAAAGCGAGTTAGACGATGCCACGCGCATCAGCATACGCGTGGCATGCGCGTAGCGGGCGCGCGTTTTCCAAAACGCGCTCTTACGTAACTTTTTAAACGACTTCAAAAAAGAAGGACGTTGAAATTTTATTTATTTTAACTAGCAGAACCCGTAGCTTCGCTGACGCTAAACCTTGTATGGTATAATATATTATTAAAGTTTCGCCCAGGTGTCACTGCTAGCTGCTGATTGTGCTTTTACATAATTGTTTTCGACCAACAAGCTTTCAAGGTAGATCTAGAATCAAGTAATTATTTACTGCTACATCTCTAATTAGTTAAAGAAAGAAGAAGAAAGTCTTAAGTAGAAGTTGTACAAAGTGTGTGATAGATACTAATTGTTAGTCAAAGTAAATATCGTGCATCATTTTAAATTGACACTAAAACACTCGTACTTCGAGTGTGACTTCACCCTGTTTAGTTTACAGTTTGTACTAAATAAACAGATGAGAATAATGGACGAAGGAACGTTGCATTGTCCAATAGGAGACATAGGTGTAAGTATATGTTTATACTGTACATGTTTTATAACAGTTGCATGTCTGTATGTTTCCGACTTTGTATAATGCTATAAATAAATAAACAAAATTTTAAAACTATGTTTTACTAGGTTTTGGCTGTTGTAGGATTGATTCGGACGAAATTATATTATTCCAAGAGACTTAATGCTTTAAAGCGTTATTGTCAAGCATACTTTAAAAGAAACCTTCTGCGCCAGCTGTCGCGGGTTCGAGTCGCGCTGGACGCATTCATTTGTTGGTCACGAATGTTTGTTCTCCAGTCATGGGTGTTAATATTTTTATTATGTATGTATTTAAAAATTTCTATGTGTAGTATATCAACTATCTGGTATCCGTAACACAAGCCTCGTAGCTTACCACGGAACTAGATGGCGCTGTTGTAAAAATGTCCCAACATATATTTTTTTTTCAACATATTATATTACTTAATTAAATATCGAAAAGAACATCAAATATCGAAATAAAACAACATATTTTTAGAACCTATTTATTCCTGATTCCAATTTTTATAAAACAGAATGACTATCTTACGTATAAGTGTTACGAAAGTGCATTACATGCGTTATGATGTAACTGTTATATATAATTTAGTAACAAATTGGTAGTTTAACGTTAGTAAATAAATAAATATAAACTACTGACTTAACATTGTACAAACTAATTTGTGTAAGAAATAACTGTACAAACCAATAGAGATAGATTACTTAAAAATATACAAATAATGCACGTCAATTTATAGTTATAATAAGAAATTCTATTCTAATAACAACTTGTTCGGGGCAGTTATTATTATTGAATACATATAACGCTCCTTATCGTAACATATTATATTTATGTTCGCGTTGGAAATTTATAATTAATAACGCCATTATCCATAATGTGTTTACAATAATTCATGAAAACATTAATAGTTACAAAAGACACGCTAGTTTTTTTAGATCTGAAGTAAATTTACTGACATTTCTTTTGATAAAAATGTCATTAGATTATAATGAAACGTATTAGGTAATATTAATGGCCTCGATGCTTTTAATCAAAGTGTGCCACTATCATTACTCTTTGAGTCTTTACTACTCTTGTGTATTGTTGCGTGTCGCTTTTGTGCTAGGGATATTTTAAACATAATATATGTAAATGCACTTCGGCAAGTTTCACTTGCATTGAAGAGTTACTAGTGACAGCTTTTTGTATATTTATTTAAACATATTTAGCTTTATAGTAGTAAAGATTAATACCATTGTTCTAGTACTTTTATACTACCCTAACAATTAATTGCCAATGTTCTAAACCGTATAATTTGCACAATTTACAGTGATACAATGAAAATATAACATAAAAATAAATATTTTCTAATCAAAAATTGCATAAAGCATAATATATGGATTGATACATTTGTGAACGCGTATTTTTTATAATATCTTTGATGGTAATAACGTCCCAGATGAAACAGATCAACAACATTCTGATATGACTTTTAAAGTTAACTTTCACAGCAAATTAAACCTTAATTGGTAATTTAGAATATAGTTTAATTTACAATACACAAATCGGTTTGTTCCGCCGAGTAGAACTAAGAAAAGGCCTGATTTCGAAGCCACTCACCCTAGATAGCTAATTAAACGTGATTGTACCTATTTTCTATACAGAATCAAATATATGAGCTCCATAAGATATTATTGAGGTACTGAACTATTCAGTCGTGCGCATACCGCGCTTCGCTAGCAACATATAAACCTAAGCACATCACCCATCGACACTATGACCTTTAGCTATTAACGAACTATCATGGTACACCTTATAGCAGTAATAATAAAATTGATATCGATGGAAACATATATGAGGTACTCATTTCATATGTATTATTATAAAAATCAAGAATATAGGTCTATTAAAGGCGTACTCATAAGATGATCTACTCAACATGATTTAATTTTCAAATTCTTTCACATAGGATTGAACAGACATTGCAAATTCGATATTACTATTGTGAGCACACACACTCATGGAAGTAAAGTTTACTTTGAGCCCATTAGATATGCAAACCGCTTCATAAGCGATGTCCGTTTGAGTTTTTCACGGCTGAAATTGAATATATAAGGTAATACTACAAAAAATATTAGCAGTTATACATTCTACTTGCTAAAATCCTAAGCCTAAGGATACCATGAAAAAATACGAATTCCGTCTTATGTTAACGAGTTCAAATTACCTATCTTACGTTATTTTAGAATGTGTTTACTCCATATTGTTTGCCTTTTATACTCTCTTGTTCCTTAAGAGATAAGTAGTAAAGCGTATGCTAGGAGAGTTTAATCTTGAATGTCTATCGGTCTCGTAATAAGCATTGTCTAAATGTCCCAGAGTTTAAAAGTAAGTCTATACGGTTAAGTATTGCCTAATGAGAGCCAGTTTGTAAGCCGAAATATTTTTGGTTGGGCCCTAACACTTATACCTATGATAAGTAATAAAGGTTATATACCTACTACACATGTACAAATATTCCTTAACATTTTTTATATTTAATTGGTGTTCTAATTTTACCCATTAGTTAGATGACAACATTTTGGTTAGAGTTAACAAGTTCGTAGTATAATAAAAATTATTCTTTAATTGATGCCAAAATTTAGGTCTTCATACGTTAAGTTATCGGTAATATATATATGTATATAACCTTAGAATTTACATAAATTTTATGATTTAAAGACATAATTGACTCAGGGCTACATGTTATTGCAATATAATAGAATCAAATATGTTTTGAAAACAGTAGTAATTACTTCTTAACATCAGTCTATAAAATTACTAAGACGACTACGACTTAGAAAGGTAAAATGCAAAGCACATTAATGTTAAGATTTTGTAACATTTTTTATTACTGATGAAGAAAACTTTTTTAAGATTTAGAATGCAATATCACATAACCTACAAAGTAACAATATTTCTATATAAATAATATCTCTTACAAAAAGGCGTGACTTATTCTAATTAATCTTCATCGAAAAGGCGTGACTTATACTAATTAAGTTAGCTAGATTATAGGTCGTTGTATCATATATTTGTGTTACCTTAGTCTATTGAATATTGGGAAATAATCGAAATTCTATATTATGATATGAGATGTTTTTTTTACTTATAATTATCGTTGATGAAATTATTGATCCATATCTCAATTTAAAAACTATAAAGCGTTTGCCTAATGAAAATTTGTACCAGAAGTGACGCTCTTTATTCTTGCTGGTTTATTAAAGTATCACTTAGCTCTACATCAAATCTAACAATAGACGAAGAAACAACACTAAGATTTAAACGTTAACGGGTACTAAACATTTTTTAATTTAGGTACAGTACGACTCCATACTCATAAGATATAGAGCTCTACATCCTGTATACGAGTAGGTACAATCACATGAGTTATAACATAATTTCCCTTACAGCGGTTTCATACCTTAAGAACCTCAACCAAATATTGTAGTTTAAGGCTATTTTGAAGAGAATGTTTGTGACCGTTAGTGTTGTATAAATCACATCCTAAAAACTGTATCAGTTCGCTATCAAACAATATTTTTCCATTAGTAGTATATACAGAGACAGATCTAAAAAAAATACAAATCTGTTCTTTAAACTTATTATATACAAGGCTATTGCTAAGTAAGAGAGAAAAGTGCTTATAACTGAATTTCAAAATAAACTTATTGACATATTTTTATATGGCGGATAGTTTAATTGAAAATAAAGTGGATCGAAAATATAGTGTATGATAATACTGTCAATCTTGTGTTCATGGTAGACATGATCCGACTATGAGTGTAGCAGACCAGTCGGATTCAAAAGGCCGACTGGTTGGTTTCTGCTTGTAGGTTAATGAAACAGTGATTCAAAAATAAATGACAAGCAAGAGAATACACAATTTTCATTCCTTTTCTTTTCTTTGTTCATAATTGTAAATTGTATTTTTTTTAGTCATGTAGGTAGTAAGTACTATGTCTCCTATTAAAACCTTCGTTCCTAGATTATATTGCCGACTGTTACTGATATTGACCGAATTAAATTTCAATTACCCTAATATAAAGAATAAGTAATAGGCTGGCTAATTAATGTTTTATATAAATTTGTCGTCAAATAAAAAAATGGTGTCGGATAGTCTGCATTCCAGACTAATCAATCACCTACTGGTCTATCTAGTTCATGGTTATTTAGTGTTCGGTTTTAGCTATTTGGTTTAGTTATCTGCATACTTAAAACTAAAGTTAAATTGAGTATCTAGTAATTAAGTTATAAGCACAATTCTTAGTCTCAGAACTCATCGGCATTATTGCAGGCCTCTTAAAAGAAATCTTACGACTACACAAAATTAAGGCGGTAGTGATAAACATGACCGGGTTATTAACTACACAATGTACGATATTGCTCGCGATCATCACATTCCGTAGCTATCCTGGAAATCTACTTTTAACAATCAACACATTACGCTACTTTGGCAAGAATCCTATTTGTACTCATGTGCGTATTAGTGCGTAGAATTGAGCTGATATTTATATATTATTATAGTCTCCCATATTTATGGAAGAATCAGCTGCAAATGAAATCAATTCCTGTCTCTAGGCCAAAGTGGGTATATCCTCACAAATTTACTATATACCTGTTACCTATTATTATTGTGTGAATAAAGCATATTTTCGGGTGAACTTTTCATTTTACAGAATACTATTTCACGCCCAGAGCAGAACAAAATCTACTTACTTACGACTTAATAATTTTAGTTTATGTTTTAGATATCGAAAGTGCGACTTTGCTCAACCCGGCGTTAATGAATGTACAAAATCCCTTGAAAAAATATAGATATTCCGCACCAACGACCTCGTCATGTAATAGACAATACATTAACCTTACATATACAAACAAACGATTATTGTGCCTATGACGAATGTTTGCGTCTAAGTCCCGAATACATATAGAGCATAAGAGCACGTTTTAATTATATTAATTGTACACGCTAAATGTGTAATGTGTATGATGTCGTCCCGACCGATTACGGCCACGGCGGCCAATGTCATTGAGACTAGCCATCTGCGCGGGAGATATTATAGTGCACAAGTTTATGCGCAGACACAAGTGTAGGTACTCTCTATTCCTTAGTCTCATATTCCGGTGGGACAACTGCTTGACACGACCAGTGAGAGTTAAGGCGAGGCACGGGATAATTGGTTGTATATTATATATATATATATGTCAACATTACCAATGTAAAACATACATATTGCCATTAGGTACTATTAGAAAATGACATATTCAACAAATATGTACTTGTTGGAAAAATGTTATGAGAAACCACGCAATAATTATATTATTGTAAATCGAAATAATGATCGAACGAACTTTTATTGATTTGAATAATAGACGTGTAGTGTGCATATGTCCTATTTTTATATAATATTTTAATAGCTCCTATGCGTATATAATATCTCAATGTCTGTTATAGAATTTCGATACCAAAAATTTTAATAATGGATTCATGTCCATTACACAGCAAGATATACATATTCGACATATAATCGTAGACAATTTTGATAAAAATTACAATAATTCCATTACATTTATCAATTTTATATTATACTAATAATAAAGTACATCTTATAATACGGTGATATGTATTTTATTTTATTACATCGCGATTGTCGCACGCTAAGGTACACCTCAAAATTTAGAATAGTCAATTTCTATACTTTACCTACATAGACTATATAAAACGAAGTCGGGTTTATTGCACAATTTATAAGAAAAAATGGATCGATTGTTATGACAATGATTTGTTGAATTTGCCTCCAACCCGAATTAAAAAGAAAAAGATTACGAAAAGAAATAAAGTTTACGTGCCTTGACGCTGGCTAACAACTATTATTATCTATTTAAAACGTACCTAGAGACGTACCCAAGCGACGCGAGGGCAAGTCGCTAATTTTACATAAAACATTAGTACACCGATGAGATCTAGATAAGTATTATAATTTAGATAACATTCAAAATTATTGCATGACAAATTCATCACTATCATTGTATTTTTGTAAAATACCAGATCTTAAGTACAGGCAATGTAAATTTAATAAAATATGTTCTTAACTAAACGATCAGCATCGTTATAAAATTATTGCTAGGAAACGAGATTAAAGTATTACAGACGTTTTACTTATATACATTTATTTTGAAAAAAAAAATGAAAATGTTGTTGTAAACTTCTATTGCAATAACCTCAATTAGTACTGTTCAGAGCAAGAAGTAGTCGGACAACAAATAAACATTCTAACATACCACTAATCTAAATAATGAGACCAACAGTTTATGCGTTACTTATGAGATTTATCAATTTATTATTAAAAATCATATTTTCCATGTCATTGTGTAAAAGTCGGCCCCATTTTAAGAATATTACAATATTTATTCCTTACACTAATATTACATGGCCCGATTTAGAATTCATTTTTACATTGTATTATAATACCAGAACTTGCGAAAAAAATTTCATAATGTAATCTCGTTCCTTGCAAAAAAAAATTTAAATTCAATGTATATATTTAATGAATATACGTTAATTTATTACAAATACGACAGTAATCTTTGGCGGAATCATACAAAAGAATACAAGTAAGAAATTAAAGTTAACTACAGTTCACGTCACGTTAAAAGAACGCTGGAAGAAAGTGGTGGGGGGGGGGGGGAATGTGTTTGCGCATGGGTTTTCGCATTCGCACACGAAATTACTAAGCCTATTCTTAAATTTTAGAACTAGCCTTTCGCTTGCGACGTATTTTATTATTAGTAGGTACATTGAAGAATATATTAGATAGAATGCCATTAAATAGAATTCTATTAATTAATAAAATATGATTGATTCAGTGAAGAATATTTAATCTACTTACAAAAATTTAAAATAATTAGTTTAATACATTTTTTAACTCTCTTTATAAAACAAAACAATATACGTCAAAAATATTTTTTCTCTCTTTTTTGTATAAAACCATTTCGTAATTAAAAACTTGTGCGCGCGATGATATTTTGAACTAACGAAGCAATAGGCAAGCATGCGGCGCGTGCTCCGCCGATCCCCGCCCCGCTTCTTACCACCAAATTGACCTATAAATCGCCTCTACGCAGCTTGATATCCAGCGTTCTTTTTAAATGACGCGAATTATAATATAAAATAATATGATATTTAAGACATAAAATGTGGAACTTAATGTATGAATTTTAAATAAACATACCCACTATATGATTACATCTAACCCTCTCCGTCGTATTTTTCAATTCAAGACGATTCACAATATACATAGAAAAACTATTTACAGTTTACACTTATTATGCAGCAAAATACATCGAACATAATCTAGTAACCGTATCAATATAGTGCGCTTCGTGATGCGTCAAAATATAAGTTAAATATAAATTGTGTCTATAATATAAAGTAAGTATTAAGACTATTACAACAGTTATTATACAGGGGTTTAAATTTACTACTAATATATTATTTAAAAATAACATTTCTATCACGAAAAGTACAAATAGACGTGGTTTTTGGTAAATCAAACACAATATACATATAACTTTATCGAAAAATCAGTTTTCTTTTTCTTTCGTAATGGCTTAGAATTGCGCAGCATCAAAGTTTGTAAACTCACTCGTTACACTACAAATACCAGAAGTTAAGCTGCTGTGAAGTGTGCTAGCTGTGAAGTAGCCGAAATTAGGTAAATAGTTAATAAAAGCTTTACGTTCAATCCTATAAACAAAGTTGATTACAGACGGTAACATTAAATAACAATAATAATGCTTTGATTAATATCTAAATCATCGACTCTGTAACAATTATTTTTAGCAAGTTCTTTATTGTTCCGAACGTAATTGTAAAAAAAAAAAAGATATTTAATATTTATTATTATAAATGAATCGTTATTCATAGTTGTCCGTGTAACAGAATTACATTTTAGTTTTATGTTCCAAAGGTTACCCAGCTCTTATTAACTATCATACGCCTATTTGTCGTTTATTGAATGATTTTAGAAATAATGAATAATAACATAGATGTCAAAAACAAAATGACAAAGGATTTTTTTTATGAATTCATCGCTTTAAGTATTTAATATATATGTATTATATTGATGGAATGAAATTGTAACGAACCACTTTAAGTAATTAAAAAAACAGTTTGGTTCACTTTTTCAAAATTAACCCAGCTAAACTGCAATTTAAAAAAAAATACTATTATCTCAGGAAAGTATCACAACTTTCGTAAAATTTCATGAAATAAAGATTATATAATCATAAAATCGCGAATGTCAATTTAATTGTTGTAAAACAGTTATTTGTAATAGTAAAATCACCAAAAATTATACAAGTAAAAAATAAAGCAATCATAAAAATATAATATATACAGTTAAATAAACAATAATAGAAATAATATAGTCATAAATCATTAAAGAATAATAGAAATGATATTACAGAGTCAAAGACAATTTATACATGTATAATTATTTCAGTATTGATATCGTTAACAATACAATAAAATACAGTTAATCTACACAGCCAGGATTTAATATAAAATTTAAATTAAAAAGATAGAGTTTAATAATAGACGAAATACAACATTTCCAAACATCAAAAATTCTACAATAACGAGATTCACCATTATAAAAAGAGGTGTTTTAGTTGGGAATTGTGTGTTTCGTCTGTTACGAAATTCATAGTGCTAAATAAGTGTTCTAAAATGAGGTTAAACTATCTGACACCGCTCAATAAATACATTCCCTACATACATTGTCACGTTATAGGCGCTAAGTTGCAATAAAGAAAATATATGGACGTATCATGAAAGCAGGGAATCTTGAACTAATAATTGTAAGACTCGTATTCGTAGTTATTATTAAGTTGACAGTGCCTTTTTTTTTGGCCCGTTATTAACTAAAGCATTGAATTTTATCGCAAGTGAGTTCAAAGATATTTCGTTAGTTATAAATACGAAAATGAAATTGTGCTCAGAGACACTTTAAACTTTAAGGTTTGAACTGTTGTCATTAAAGAGAGGTTATTCGTTTGAAATATCGCCTTCAAAAACTTCGCTAGACATCATATAGTTTTCTTTAACGTACACTGTTTACAATAAAGATTGACGAAACCGGTGTATAATTAACATACAATCAATTTATTTACCACAAATTTCAAGTTTAAAAAGTGCCTCTGAAGCCAATACAACATAATAATTTGTAAGTGCAAACCGAGTCAATATTTTATATTTCCGCTAAAAGCTCAGAGTAGTAGTGGGTGGCGCTCAGGTAATCGAGAAGTCGCCTAGGAAGCGGCAGGCTGCTGATCAAATCCCGTCTCACATATTTAAGAATAACAAATCTGAAACAATATAAAAATATATTTTAATATGAGTACTTATCATAATGATGTCGTTCGTTAAATCATAAATGAGACCATAATACTAAAATACTAAAAGTTTTTCCATCAGCGGATGTTACAAAATCATTTTTCAACATAAATAATTAAAACAAGTAGTTTTATTAAAATAATATAAGGAATAGCGTGGATCGGATATCGTAAAGGGAGCACTTTTACATGGTAGCTTGCCATAATTGAGTTTCCTCTGCTAAACAAGTTACTCTGCATGTTACTGAACTGAAAAATTGTTAGAGCTAGTTTAAAAATATAAACGTTGGAAATCCGTTATTTATTTACATAAACTATTATATATTTTTACTTTGGAGCACACTATCTATATTTTTTTTATTAATATTAATTTGTATTATGAATAAAATTATATAAATTGGATTATGTAGTGCAATAAAAACAAACTTAAAAGATAGGTGCGGTAATCGGTAAAGTTTTATAGTAAAATATTGTGTTGTCTGTTTTATATTCATAAATAATGATAATTGCGTAATAAACTCGATATTTCATCATCATCATTCCTCATCGATCATTTCGCATTCGTCGCTATTTTAATGTTAAAATTTATATGGTTTTAAAACATTTATAAGATAGTACATATTAATATAACAATTATAATTTACATTAACAACTATTCTATACGAAGTGTACACAATATCTCCTTTACTCGGATGAATATGAATGAAATAGAAAGGAAATACATTTCATCCGGTAAACATTCAACCAAGTGTAGAATATATGTACTTACACTGTATATTATACAACATAATAATAATAAAGTTTGCTTAAACCCTGCGTATTTTCATATGTGAATATTGACATTATGGTCCTAAATTGATGTCTCTATAAATGTTTGATTTCATTTAACATGAATAAAATGAAACCCACTAAACTGTAATAATTAGTATTCAATAGAAAGACAAATTAGGACATGATATGCATTTAATATAATATTATGAGCAATATCTAATTATAACAATAATGCTATTGAATTTAGGAATAGGTGTAATAAAATAAATTAATTTGCTTTTATTATTATTTCTATTGATAACTCAGCGTTTCTGCGTAAAACGTAAAATATTGAAATGTTTTTTTAATTATTTATATAATCTTTCATTATAACACTATACTTTTTACATCGTTTACTAACATATGCTTTAGAGATATGCTACAAAATGCGACTCAACCGCGAAAAGGCGATAATTTCACTTCATTATCAGTATTATTTTTTTCTTCTAAGTCGCATTTCAATTATCGGCGGATAAAAGCCAGACTACAGGGACCTACTGGTTAAGAATATAACATGTAAATCTAATATGCCGTTCATGTTATATAATAATAGCTGCGTGCGTATATCCCGACTGCATTTGCTTTCTTTCATCCTTTTTCAATTTTTTATTATCTATCTAGTTAGCTTTTTACGCAATATGATATGAATGAATATGGTATAAAACCTGATATTTTAGTAATAACTCTTGCGTTGTGTTCCTTTCTATTCTGTTAGTAAATAAAAGATAATCCACAAATATTGGAAATGTTTTCTAAGATTAGATCATTTGTTTTTGTTAGATACGATGGACACGATCCATGCATCAATTATACATTATCAAAAAGTACCATAGTTTTACAACCCGTAAACAGGACTCTTTTTCAGCCTTTATAAAGTGATAAAAACTAGATACAGCACTTCACTTGTTTCTGCTTTGAATCACGAGAGAAAATTTGGATCTCATTTTGCACTGACTTCATTCATCATAAATTTTTTATTTTGATATTGATGTACTATTGTTTGTTGTGTTTTTTTAGGATTTTATCTTTCATTACGCATTCTTAAAAAATATATTAATGGAACAAAAAATGTATATTAATGGAACAAAAAATGTATATTAATGGAACGAATGGCTGTTCTGAATGCCTAAATTCTTTCTTACATTCCTTTGTGGTGGAATATCAAGCTTAAGAATATAACGCATATAGCTTCCGAACTGTGTATGAAATTCTCTGCTCTCTATTCTGTGAAAAATTATCACAAAACAACTTTACACATTTTAAATTCATAGATACTTATCATCTTGAGTTTATTACGCTTAAGCTTAAGATGCTATTTGTCTTTGTATCTTAGATAAATCTAATATTAATAGGCCGGTAACTCGTGGACTTTACTACGTAAGCTATAGTTTAACTTGCACTGAAATCTATTTATATGTCCCGACGTAAAGTAAAATACTCGAAAGTATAAGCCTTATGCAAAGACTAGAGAAGACAATACTACTACCTACCAGACCCAACAGAACCTCTGATTTAATGGGGCGTCGAAGGATCGCTTACGCACGCCCAGAAAGTAGGTCTGCAAAAACAAACCACACAACAAAGGAATAATTGCCACAGTCCATTCTGCTATCAGAGAAGTAGCGTGTACTAATCACCGTCTATCGAGGTGGGCCGCCACTCAGTGCGTTTCTAAGCTACTTGCCCGGCTTAATTGCCGAACGCTTTCTAATGAGCCTCCACCCCACGAGAAGATCACCCCACATTAGGGATGGTATATAGATGGCTACCTTCATATGAGCTTTTATGAAATTAATAACATTATACATTACGGCTAATATGTCAATCTTTACATAATATGTAGATTCATATATTTTATATAAGGATATCTATAATATTATACAGTGTTTATTGTAATATAGTTAACATTAATTTTGTTTCATTCTATATATTTTAAAGTCTACTCGACATCTGAGACCGCATATTTTCATTTCCTTTTAATGAGGTCTATACACTTCAATTTTGGTTACTCTCCGTTATCTTTAGATGTCAGCGCTCGTTAAAATTTTCCGTCAGAAACGTTATTTCCTATAAAGCTATAACTAAATTAAATCATACTCCGTTGAGGTCGATGTAGGCAACCATCATTTAATTACGTGTTTTTGAATACATAACACGCTTTGAGAGAATTCAAAGATAGTTTTTCTCTACGTAGTATAGAGTAAAGTTTTTTTAATTAATTACGATTAAAAAATAATATTATTATGCGAAAAATTGCTCAGGTATGACGTACTCAAATTTTGTAAGTACAAGTAATGTTTTCCAACAATCATAATCAATATTTATTTGCATTATTCATGGTTTGTTTACATTATTTTTGAAACAAAAAATATGTAAAGTTAAAGTTTAAAGTAAAGTTATTATTTTGCTCGATATTTAACTTTTAAATATACACAATTTCGATGCAACATGTTTTTACTAAAGAGTAATAAAATAAAATACGCAAATGAACAGAAAACGTTCCTTCAAAGAAAAATATTGCACTTTTATAAATAAAAAGCTAAAAACATGTGCTTAGCGACGGCGACAGAAAAGAGAATAAAGCGATATTCTCAGTAGAAATTAAATAACCAGACCAGAATAGTAATGTCTGGCTGATACAAAAATAAAGATACTAGATTTAATGTGCATTGATTTTTGTGCAGAGTACTTATACATACACATTATGTTATAGATTATAGATATGTAGGTAATTATACACTAAGTAAAACTATGATCACGGCCCTTGATAATAATTCAGCCCTTTAATCGTGTAATAAAAACATTAACACACACACACGTACAACAATCACAACTTTAGCATTTATAATAGTTATCCCGGTGGTTTAGTTTGAGCGCGAATTAATCAGTCAAGACGGGACAAGGGAACGTGGAAATTTTTATTGTGATAACTCGTTGTCGCGGTTTAGTGTCAGCGAAGCCATGGGTTCCACTATTTAAATAAATAAAATGTCTACCTCCTCCTTTTTTGAAGGCGGTTAAAAAGTAGCCTAAGTTACGCCTTATAACATTAGCTAACTGCGAGTGAAAGTCCCGTGAAAATCGGTTGAGCCGTTTAGGGATACCCGAAACAAACAGACAGTCACCACAGCCAGACAGACAGACTGACAAAAATTTTAAAAATTGAGCGACAGAAATAGAATAAGTATAATAAGAAAAATAATGACAAATCATTTCTTTTTATAAAACAAATTAGTACTGTAATTAGCCATAGTCTACAAATTTATAAAATATCATAATAGCAAAAAAAATTGAATCAATGAATGCACTTAAAACGTTCCATTATTGCCTAGACCGCAGCAATATTGATAAGTTACCCTAATTATCAGAATAGTATTCAATAAATCGAAAAGATTCAAAAAGTTTTAAAACAGACTTGTTTACACCAATCGCCATGATTTTGTACAAGCTAAATGTGAAGAAAAACCACTTTTACATCACACAACGAAAAATAGACGTTTCTAATTCACAACTCTTACGAGGCTTTAAATTGTATAATTGAATCTTTCAGCATTGTACGAGTAATATAGATATTTTCTGTGAAAGCTTAAGTTTATTCAAAAATAAATTGTATATGAATATTTACAGAAAACTTAAATACAATTTCTTTATACATTTTTTTAGTATTCTCAGTTTGCTTGTCCACAACAAATAAATAATATAATATAGATTACTCTATAACCATTAGAGCCCAATAATTATACCGACGGCCCAGCAAACTGAAGATGGATAGGTATGCTGGTACAAGCCTATACAAACGTTTTTCATTAAATTCTCCTTTCAATTGGTGCATTTTAACGCTTTGAGCGTCGAATGTATTTTATATTTTGACCTCCTGTTCTTTTATCGTATGTTTTCCAAATATATGACCTACGTTCTACCTGCGGGTCTTTTTTTGATTTGGTAAAATCCTTGTAAGAAAAGATTTACTATCGTACTCATTGCGTCGATAAAACATATAAGATTAAATAATGAAAATCATTTAAAATATGATATTTATTTATATAAATCGCCATATTCTTCATTTTGCGGCGGCCGTCATATTGGATTTACAACGATGTCACTCTCATTATTATTGTGTTGCGCTCATCAAGCCTTTTCATAGCCCATATCATAACGGTCACTATGGAAATAATGAATAACCATTTTATTCCGTCCAATACATTATTGAATCGAAACGTGAATCGTCACGAGATCCAAACGTGTGTGCTTCGAAATTTGTGTGAGTCTTTAAACTCGCAAGATTTGAATACAGAAAGACGGGAGAACAGGTGAAACACAATACAAGATTGTAATTATTTATATTTTTATCGATATAAACACCGGTTGTGTATATAAAAATACCAGAATAAATATCTTTAATACAGGCCCTGTTACTCTGTGCTAAATGGAGATTTAACAACTAAATTCATACTATAGTCTAAATATGTCAAAATGAGTATCTGTTAAAAAATCACTCTCATCATTATCCCTCTTAATAAATAATTTTTTCTTCCTTATTAGGTACTTATAAATTTTAATTACGAAAGATTTAATGATGCGCGCTTTTAAAATTTTCGTGAATAATACGGAGAAGGAAGAAATCGCGAGCAAAAATTTTAATAATGTTCGAAAGACATGTTAAATCCGCTAATCTGCTTTTTATCAAAGTCATGAACTATGGCCTAATTCACCTCATATTGTTACGTATACAGCAGAGCGAAAACAAAAAGTCTTAACTGTAATAAGCAAGTAAAAAAGGATGGAAGGTAATAAGGGCGAAACAGCCGCGCCGTAACTATGGTTAAACAAACATACTTCAACCGATTCATGCGTTCACGAAATAGTTGGTGTTTAGAGTGTGTTGAGAACGGAGTTTCGATAAATAGTGTTATAATGCCGTGTTGTGCTATTATTATTTGTAAGACAAAAAGTCAGACTTCGAGTATTGACCGAATAGGTATATCTTTTCATCGGTAAGTCACAAATTATAATTAATATCTCTTTAGTTACAAAAATGTAACTACAAAATTTAAAACAAGCGATATTATTGCAATAAGCTAAAACAAAAATATACATTGCTCGCTATGCATGCGCACATTCAAAGCAACACGCGATCGTTGACCGCAATGGATAGCGTCCACTACGAAACCCACACAGCTTCACTTTTATTGCTTGCAGGCTTCCATTGATGTGATTCGCTTTCGCATAATCTAATTAGTGTTGTGCTTTTGTTGTAAGACTAAATAATCGATAAGACAATATTTTTGAAGTGAAACTTCTTTAGAATCATTGCGATTTCAAACTCGATGAAACGAAAAAATAAATCCATAGTACCAGGCGCTCCGAGACGGGGAAGAGTTAGCCTTAGTTAGATCTCGCCCACCGCGAGTCAGTGACATTTCTAACTCTCTCTAACTCGTGGGTGTGACCGTCGCGCCATCTCCCTCTCTCCACGAGCTTAGACGGGGTTATTTAGTATAAATATAAACGAGATTTAAAAATTAGTTTGCCAAAGAAGTTTTACTTCTGACATGTGTACTTTGTACACACGCACTTTTCTTTTTTTTGTATATATTTCATTATAGTAGCAAAACACAACTGACAGCGTACATCATGTTGTATATGGTTTCTTTTGTTTGAAAATAACGTACAGTTCGCGTCACGTAAAAAGAACGCTGGAAGAAAGTGGTGGGGGGTGTGTTTGCGCATGGGTACATTCGCATACGAAATTACTAAGCCTATTGTTTTATTTTTGAACTAACCTTTCGCTCTCGACGTATATTGGTTATTGGCAGGTCGACCTACATTGAAAAATATATTAGATAGAATGTCATTAAATAGAATTAACTTAATTAAAAATGTTTGATTCAGTGTAGAATGTTTAATTTACTTACAAAAAATGTAATTCATTAATTTAAGATATTTTTTAAAATTATTAACTGCATTATTATAAAACTCTCTTTATAAAATAATATACGTCAAAAATATTTTTTTTCTATTTTTAATATAAAACCATTTCGTAATTAATAACTTTTGTGTGCGCGATATTATTTTGAATTGACAAACCAATAGCAAGCCGGAAAGCATGCGGCGCGTGCCTCGACGTCCCGCGCCCCGCGTCTTACCACCAAATTGGCCGATAAATCGCCTCTGCGCAACATGACAGCCAGCGTTCTTTTTACATGACGCGAACTATAGAATGATGAAATTCAAGTTGAAAGGTTATTGTGTTTGTCTACGAGTATTGTTATAATAAATCTTATTGTGTCGATATTATTAGATCTTAATTAGTGGACAACTGATTTTTATTTTATCATCATTTTGTTATTAAACCTAATTTAGAATTCACTTACCACAAATGTAACATTAAAAATACATTAATTATAATATTATTAAAAGTTAAACATTTTGTTTTATTTATAATTGAATTAATCTAATTCAATTATAATATTTGCTTTAAATAACTGTAAAAAAAATAAATAGTATATAAATTAATTTTAATACACAGAGTGAACAAAAATATCGATAACATTTTTTCATTTGTCAACCACTAGTATATATATTCATATCTGTGTTAACCAATGACAGGGCTGCGTGAGACGCTGCGTATGTGTGTGAATGCTTGTGTTAATTTGTTGAGTGGCGACAGTGGTTTCCATACAAATTACGCAGCGTTGGCCATTCTATCATCTATCATCTATTCTGTGGTTATAAGCAATAACTACGGGAATACGAAGTACCTACCTACAAAGGAGTATAATTGCAACAGGTTGTGCCGGACTAACACAAATTGTAAAGGGGTCATAGGGAAACACACGCGCTCGTGCGGGGAAAATAGCACTGAATTGAAGCTGTAATTGCAATCAAAACGAATTGTCTTTCAATTCCTCTGACCAACCAACCAACGTAATATTTTAATCGTTAATTTGAGTAAGTTTTAATTTCGTAAGTGTCGTTATAAAAACTTATAACGTGTATAGACATTTAAGATTCATGAACATAATACACTAGTACTAAATAAACCATTGGATATTAAAAAAAAAATAATAACAATTTTTAGAATTTTTATACTAATCATAACTTCTAAACGAAAAGTCCGATACGAATAACTTAAAATGGAATTATCAATTACTTAACCAACCTTAATTATCATCTCATTTAAATGGATACGGATTAATATCATAATTCATGATACCAATATCACCACTATGCGATTCCACCCGTATTTGAACTTTATAATTTAAATAAAAATTGTTATTGTGGCTAACAAGGTGACTTTATTCATATTTAGGCATATTATGCTATCGCAGACGTTTTGTGAGCCATCAAGTACCTACTATTACAAAAATATATAAAATGACTATTTGATAAAATATTATCCATAGTTTTCGCAGCGCACGCAAAATAATGACATTTATAGGCAACATTTTGATACTTTGGGTTACGTTGTATCATTTTAGGTAGGGATCTCTAATATTATTGAAAATATAATATATTACATAGCCTATATCACTCTTTCTTTCTTTAGCTTTCTGTTAGTGAAAGAATTTTCAAGATTAGATCAGTACTTCCGAAGATTACCCACAACAAGCATACAAAGTTAGAAATATTATTTCGAGTTATTCGAGTAACTCCACAAAACATTTATTCTACTATTTTTAACACCCCTGCCGGGCACGAGTCTCGTCAGGATTAGATCAGGTGCTTTCAATATAGTTTATGGTATTTTAAAGGATATTTGCAACGCTCGGCCATGATGTCATTAAATCTCCAGAGAAGCGAAACATTTCATCCACAGCTTTATTGGCGCTTAATAAAAACATGAAGATTCCATTCAAATAGAGCGTGCTTTGAAGCGCACAGCCAGTTTTTCAATATTATCAAGTTGTTAATACCGCGGTCATCTATTTTGTGTTTGGTTTTGTATAAAATTAAATGTTGGGTGAATTAACACAAGTTTAAATCAAACAACGATGAAGTACTTATTTTTATGAAGTGTTTCTTTCATACCCTTGCTATATTTGCATTATACAAACAGTAGCAAACCCGGCCCGCTTCGCTGTTTGAAAGCTTAAATAAATTAAACGTTTTATACAATTTTCTGCGAGTAAAAGTCCCGTCAAAATCGGCCCAGTTGTTTCAGAGATTAGCCGGAATAAGCTGACAGACAGACAAAAATTTTAAAAATTGTTTTTTTTTATGTATGTACCGTATACTTGCATATGCATTTAGTTAAAGCTGTTAATTTTATATTAAAAACAGATAATATGTACTGATGAAACATAACTGAATGTTTTAATAGAATATCGTAATAAAAAGTGCTAAAATCATATTCAGAGATTTGTATTCATTAGACAAATTTATTTATTTGTAAAATATTTATATATAAATAAAAAACTTAATGATATATTTAAACACTTATTTACTCTTATTTTGTAAAATATGTAACATCATTTTATAAGTATATTTTATATATGTTACGGGTAGGGTTTGAAGTTGGAATAAACTTAGGTTTACCCAGGTTTAGTTTAGTATTACCCAGGGTTCTTGGGTAATGTTCAAATAATAATAAAAATAAGTTTTAATTCGGGATTTACCCACTCATTTACTAACTCACCTAGGTGTATCCAATGCTTACTGGGTAATGTTAAATTAATTACTGAAATTAAAAACTAAGATCATAGAAAGCTTTTATTATTAAAAACATAAGAAAAGAACACACTCAATGTCTAACAGCCAAATGAGTTTCATGCAAAATATGGAACATCTCATCATTGGTCACGTAATATTTAATTGTGGTCTCACTTGGAGGAGTAATTAGTTTTTCGACACCACTTACCGAACACAAATCAAATCGCTTCAAGCGACGGTATTGTAAAGTAGTTTTCGATTTAGCTTCTTTTGCATATTAAATATATGTTAAAATTATTTATTTCCAAATACTGTATGTTACTAATAAATAAAAACAATTGAACGCGTTTGCGCATGGGTACATTCGCATACGAAATTACTAAGCCTATTGTTTTATTTTTGAACTAACCTTTCGCTCTCGACGTATATTGGTTATTGGCAGGTCGACCTACATTGAAAAATATATTAGATAGAATGTCATTAAATAGAATTAACTTAATTAAAAATGTTTGATTCAGTGTAGAATGTTTAATTTACTTACAAAAAATGTAATTCATTAATTTAAGATATTTTTTAAAATTATTAACTGCATTATTATAAAACTCTCTTTATAAAATAATATACGTCAAAAATATTTTTTTTCTATTTTTAATATAAAACCATTTCGTAATTAATAACTTTTGTGTGCGCGATATTATTTTGAATTGACAAACCAATAGCAAGCCGGAAAGCATGCGGCGCGTGCCTCGACGTCCCGCGCCCCGCGTCTTACCACCAAATTGGCCGATAAATCGCCTCTGCGCAACATGACAGCCAGCGTTCTTTTTACATGACGCGAACTATAGAATGATGAAATTCAAGTTGAAAGGTTATTGTGTTTGTCTACGAGTATTGTTATAATAAATCTTATTGTGTCGATATTATTAGATCTTAATTAGTGGACAACTGATTTTTATTTTATCATCATTTTGTTATTAAACCTAATTTAGAATTCACTTACCACAAATGTAACATTAAAAATACATTAATTATAATATTATTAAAAGTTAAACATTTTGTTTTATTTATAATTGAATTAATCTAATTCAATTATAATATTTGCTTTAAATAACTGTAAAAAAAATAAATAGTATATAAATTAATTTTAATACACAGAGTGAACAAAAATATCGATAACATTTTTTCATTTGTCAACCACTAGTATATATATTCATATCTGTGTTAACCAATGACAGGGCTGCGTGAGACGCTGCGTATGTGTGTGAATGCTTGTGTTAATTTGTTGAGTGGCGACAGTGGTTTCCATACAAATTACGCAGCGTTGGCCATTCTATCATCTATCATCTATTCTGTGGTTATAAGCAATAACTACGGGAATACGAAGTACCTACCTACAAAGGAGTATAATTGCAACAGGTTGTGCCGGACTAACACAAATTGTAAAGGGGTCATAGGGAAACACACGCGCTCGTGCGGGGAAAATAGCACTGAATTGAAGCTGTAATTGCAATCAAAACGAATTGTCTTTCAATTCCTCTGACCAACCAACCAACGTAATATTTTAATCGTTAATTTGAGTAAGTTTTAATTTCGTAAGTGTCGTTATAAAAACTTATAACGTGTATAGACATTTAAGATTCATGAACATAATACACTAGTACTAAATAAACCATTGGATATTAAAAAAAAAATAATAACAATTTTTAGAATTTTTATACTAATCATAACTTCTAAACGAAAAGTCCGATACGAATAACTTAAAATGGAATTATCAATTACTTAACCAACCTTAATTATCATCTCATTTAAATGGATACGGATTAATATCATAATTCATGATACCAATATCACCACTATGCGATTCCACCCGTATTTGAACTTTATAATTTAAATAAAAATTGTTATTGTGGCTAACAAGGTGACTTTATTCATATTTAGGCATATTATGCTATCGCAGACGTTTTGTGAGCCATCAAGTACCTACTATTACAAAAATATATAAAATGACTATTTGATAAAATATTATCCATAGTTTTCGCAGCGCACGCAAAATAATGACATTTATAGGCAACATTTTGATACTTTGGGTTACGTTGTATCATTTTAGGTAGGGATCTCTAATATTATTGAAAATATAATATATTACATAGCCTATATCACTCTTTCTTTCTTTAGCTTTCTGTTAGTGAAAGAATTTTCAAGATTAGATCAGTACTTCCGAAGATTACCCACAACAAGCATACAAAGTTAGAAATATTATTTCGAGTTATTCGAGTAACTCCACAAAACATTTATTCTACTATTTTTAACACCCCTGCCGGGCACGAGTCTCGTCAGGATTAGATCAGGTGCTTTCAATATAGTTTATGGTATTTTAAAGGATATTTGCAACGCTCGGCCATGATGTCATTAAATCTCCAGAGAAGCGAAACATTTCATCCACAGCTTTATTGGCGCTTAATAAAAACATGAAGATTCCATTCAAATAGAGCGTGCTTTGAAGCGCACAGCCAGTTTTTCAATATTATCAAGTTGTTAATACCGCGGTCATCTATTTTGTGTTTGGTTTTGTATAAAATTAAATGTTGGGTGAATTAACACAAGTTTAAATCAAACAACGATGAAGTACTTATTTTTATGAAGTGTTTCTTTCATACCCTTGCTATATTTGCATTATACAAACAGTAGCAAACCCGGCCCGCTTCGCTGTTTGAAAGCTTAAATAAATTAAACGTTTTATACAATTTTCTGCGAGTAAAAGTCCCGTCAAAATCGGCCCAGTTGTTTCAGAGATTAGCCGGAATAAGCTGACAGACAGACAAAAATTTTAAAAATTGTTTTTTTTATGTATGTACCGTATACTTGCATATGCATTTAGTTAAAGCTGTTAATTTTATATTAAAAACAGATAATATGTACTGATGAAACATAACTGAATGTTTTAATAGAATATCGTAATAAAAAGTGCTAAAATCATATTCAGAGATTTGTATTCATTAGACAAATTTATTTATTTGTAAAATATTTATATATAAATAAAAAACTTAATGATATATTTAAACACTTATTTACTCTTATTTTGTAAAATATGTAACATCATTTTATAAGTATATTTTATATATGTTACGGGTAGGGTTTGAAGTTGGAATAAACTTAGGTTTACCCAGGTTTAGTTTAGTATTACCCAGGGTTCTTGGGTAATGTTCAAATAATAATAAAAATAAGTTTTAATTCGGGATTTACCCACTCATTTACTAACTCACCTAGGTGTATCCAATGCTTACTGGGTAATGTTAAATTAATTACTGAAATTAAAAACTAAGATCATAGAAAGCTTTTATTATTAAAAACATAAGAAAAGAACACACTCAATGTCTAACAGCCAAATGAGTTTCATGCAAAATATGGAACATCTCATCATTGGTCACGTAATATTTAATTGTGGTCTCACTTGGAGGAGTAATTAGTTTTTCGACACCACTTACCGAACACAAATCAAATCGCTTCAAGCGACGGTATTGTAAAGTAGTTTTCGATTTAGCTTCTTTTGCATATTAAATATATGTTAAAATTATTTATTTCCAAATACTGTATGTTACTAATAAATAAAAACAATTGAACGCTTTTCTTGACAATAGCGTGCTCAAAAATGACGCAACACCTAACATCTCACTAGAGTAAAAATTTTCCTTGCCTAACAATACAAACATTATCCAGCCAGAGTAGGGTGGTAGACCTCGGTGAGTATGGGTAAACTCCGAATTAAAAATATTTTACTTATTATTCGAACTTTACCCAAAACGTTTGGATAATACTAAGTAAGCCCGTATAAACCTAGGTTTACTACATCTTCTAGTATTACCGGTAACATATACACTATTGAAAATATTCTCACAATCAGCCGAGAGGTTAAAAATACCTTTACATAAAATGAACATAAATTCGTATTATTTTTTTTATTAAAGATTATAAAAAAAGAAAAATACTTTTTTAGACGTAACTCTTCTGTTAAAAGAGTCAAGAGGATATAAACTCATAAACAGGTTTAACATAGCGTTTATAAGTTTACATTTCCTCTTTAAATAAAGAGCAAGGGCTTTTTTATAAATATAAAATTCTATATTGTATTGTGCAAGTTTTGAACAGAATTTATGTTTAAAAATCGTATCTTTTTCGGCGACGTTAAGCACGTGGTGTGCGATCGCAGCCTAAAAAAGATTAAAAAAAGTAGTAGCTTGATTGAATGCGTTGAAAACATTCCACTTAAAACACCGTCCATTAACGGTATTTGATTGGTTTTCGTCCATTTTCCAATAAAATGCTTTACCTATGCTTACACAAACGTTTTTCTGTACTATGGGAACGGAAAAATAAGAAGACGACAATTAAGCTCATTTCAATTTTCGTCTTCTTTCTCAAACACTTATTCCACGGTCTTTATTATTTAAACGAAAATATATTTTCTCGTGTCGGTCTCAGATAGAGATAACTATAAAACCTATTACAAACTACCCTGTTATTCTACGCACAAGTTATGTATTTCGTAGTGACATGCAGTACGTTAATGTGCAAAATTAAACAACCAACCTACCAACCTGGAAACATGATTAGTTCCGTTCAAATTTTGTTGCATTATTCACATTATTTTAAATTTCCATTCGAAACAACAATATTATGTTTCTATTGGAGAGTAATATTTTGAAAAGGTTAAATAACTGTTGATTTAAAATGTGCATGTAACATTTATTTCGAGAACCACCGGAGTGGGCTACGGCTGATGTGATAAGCATTTCTATAGTGTAGTTTTAATTCATATTTCATGTTTGGGGTCGTCCATAAATCGCGTGATGTTTGAATGGGGGGGGGGGGGGGGGGGGGGGGAAATTTCGGTTCGGAAAAAATCACGAAATATCACCAGGAGGGAGGGGGGGTGTACCGAGTTATCACGTGATTTTTTTTTTCGCCGAATTTTTATAATAATAAGCCTAGTCACCTCCAAAACTTCTATGAAAAGTCCTGTACGGGAACTACTATTGCAAGAAATGGCACTATTAAAAGCTATGCTATGCTTTAAAAAATCGTGTATTATAAATTCTTCATAACAGATGATGAGACCAATAGGATGGGCCAAACATTCCCCCAGACACACGAAGCGTCGCTATTAGTAAGAATGGAAATGTAATAATGAACCGATTGGTCTTAATTGGATTGCTTATAAAAAGTATTGACATACTTCCATTAATACCATGTATAAAAATTAAGACATTCATAAATTATAAGTAACGTTACATTGTTATAGTAGTTATAAGTTACAGACGGACGAATTATACACTCAATATGCTCACAAAATTTCATGAGAATCGGTCAAGCCGTTTCGGAGGAGTATGGGAACGAAAATTGTGACACGAGAATTTTATATATAAGGTTATACCTGTTAAGTGTTAATCTTTATTTAAAAATAATATTCAGATTTTTTAAGGTACTTTGTAAAAAAATACACGTGATTTTGAGTGGGGGGGGAGGGGGCCAATCTTAAACCTCACCACGTATCACCATGGGGGAGAGGGGGTCTAAAAAGTTGCTTAAAAACATCACGTGATTTATGGACGACCCCTTTGTGTCATATTTGTACTATTAGAGGATATGAACATGTATACATGCACTTCCAATTTAACACGAAAAAATCATATTTAGAATCTGATTGAGAAAAGAAAAGTGTATCTACTCAAAAAAAAACATACATAATATATAATTTTATTATACAATAGCATATGCGGCCCGCTTCGCTGGGCGTAAGTTAAAGTAAATTTATAAGTTTCCAATAAAATAAAAGTAGATTGAGTTATACCTTTTTTTTACACACTTAGTAGTACTTTTATAGTGGGTCAGAGTGGCATTTATGAAGCATCTTGGTGTCAGGTAAAAAAAATTAAAAAATGCAAATATAATAGATACAAAAATATTAAGCCTTGTGCAATTTTGTAATCACAAACTTGTGAACCAGTCTGTCAACATTAATTTAATCACGTGAATAAAGTACTTGTTTTCTAAGGTAGAACGAACTCTATTTAATAAACAAAGCTAGAATTCATTATTGTTAGGTATTTTCCAAAGGTATTGAATTGTATTTCGGAAACATCTTCATTACAAAGTAACGGTACGTTGCGATTGACCTGCCTTAATTAACATTACAGCTGGTTGGTCAATCAATAGCTTCGTCTGGATACAAACTTGCATATTGAAACGATCATTTACTCAATCACTAGCGTTTCACAAATAATTTAAAATGAAATTCTAAACGAAAAAAGGTTTAAGGTGTAAATACAAGTGTTAACGAAGCAAAAATCAATAAGAAATTTGGGAATAGAAGGTGAGGACAAAACCGAATAGCCAGTCTATGTAAAAGCCCGAAGTATCCATTCACGTTTTACACTTACCCTCATCAAAGGAAAAGTTACTGTTCGCTGCTACCTTACCAAATTACTACCTACTCAATAATGTGTGTGGTGTTAGGTTATTGTATCAATTGAATTAGCGTTTGGCTTGTAACGCGTGGCACATAGTGTATTACTTCCGTGCAGTTCATTGGCAATAGGTGTAAAACTAAACGTGATTTCCTAAAGTGAACCTGTAACGTCTATCATTTTTTACATTAATCGAAAATTTTTATTCATGTGGGACGCTGTTTTAATAACTTTTGTTTTGAAACTCTACGTAAAACAAACCAATAACATTGTTATATCGTACGTCACCAAAGTTGTTGTGCTTTACATTTTTATTTAGTTTCCAACAAATACATTGCGCTTCGACGGCATTTTTTAAACAGGATATATAAAATATTATTATTTTGTGTATGTGTGTATGTGTGTGTGTTTTTGTGTGTATGTGTGTGTGTTTGTGTGATTTATTTAACAAAAATAAATTTTAGTTTTGTAACCCTTGTACAGTTCGCGTCACGTAAAAAGAACGCTGGAGGAAAGTGGTGGGGGGGGGGGGGGTTGTGTTTGCGCATGGGTACTTTTGCACACAAAATTACTAAGCCTATTCTTTTATTGTTGAACTAGCCTTTCGCTCGCGACGTATATTGGGTCATTGTTAGTTACATTGAAAAATATAATATTAGATAGAACGTTATTAAAAAGAATTCTATTAATTCATAAAATACTTATGTTAGATTCAATGAAGAATGTTTAATCTAATTACAAAAAAATAAATTAATTTGGTTAATATATATTTTAACTGCATTATTATCAGACTCTCTCTTCGTAAAACAATATACGTAAAAAAATTTTTTTCTCAATTTTTTATATAAAACCATTTCGTTATAT
The DNA here is from genome assembly GCA_905231865.2 of Boloria selene. Lineage (NCBI taxonomy): Eukaryota > Metazoa > Arthropoda > Insecta > Lepidoptera > Nymphalidae > Boloria > Boloria selene. Next base: position 11,723,911 of record HG993131.1, read on the forward strand.
ATAACTTTTACATCTCTCATGTTCGGTAAGTAGATTCTTATTACCTCCAAATGGGGCTTGTAGGTGACTAATTAGCGCTCTAGGGTAATAACGTAGCTAAAAAAGCCCTAGGGCGGTAAGTAAATAAAAAAGAACACTTCTTTCTTTCAAAAAGTTCGCGTACATCTATTACCATCATACTGGCAATAGACATCATGCATTCAGCCCAATGACCAAAGAGGTCGCTTTGCTATTCAGCCTTGTCTTCGTGTGAGTATAATAGTTATCAATTTTAAATATCGAACGGCGAAGCTCAATTTCATTATTGAAAAAAAAAGTGCGTGTGTACAAAGTACACATGTCAGAAGTAAAACTTCTTTGGCAAACTAATTTTTAAATCTCGTTTATAAGCTCGTTGAGAGAGGGAGATGGCGCGAAGGTCACACCCACGAGTTAGACAAAGTTAGAAATGTCACTGACTCGCGGTGGGCGAGATCTAACTAAGGCTAACTCTTCCCCGTCTCTGAGCGCCTGGTACTATGGACTTATTTTTTCGTTTCATCGAATTTGAAAATCACAAATATTCTAAAGAATCACTTCAAACATTTATTCTTGTAATGCCGGTTTTTTGAAGTGAAACTTCTTTAGAATCATTGTGATTTCAAACTCGATGAAACGAAAAAATAAGTCCATAGTACCAGGCGCTCAGAGACGCGGAAGAGTTAGCCTTATTTTAAATTCAAGTTTTACTTCTGACATGTGTTCTTTGTACACATGCACTTTTTAGGGTTCCGTACCTCAAAAGGTAAAAACGGAACCCTTATAGGATCACTTTGTTGTCCGTCTGTCTGTCTGTCTGTCTGTCTGTCTGTCTGTCTGTCTGTCAAGACCTTTTTTCTCAGGAACGCGTGGAGGTATCAAGCTGAAATTCATATCAAATACTCAAGTCTATGGTCTCTTGGAGCTGTGAAAAAATCAAACTTCTAAGTCAACGCGATCAAAAGATACTCCCGTTTATGCCGCAAATTTTCGACACTCGCAAGGGAATCAAAACCACGAAATAGAAAAAACAGTGGAAGTGAAATACAACAAAATTTATATCGGAACCGGTGTCGCCAAACTAACACAAATAAACCGATAATCATATTATGCACTACAAACAAATTATTAATTTGATTCGTCGTTTTAATTTTAGTCATAACTATCATAAGTCACAAATCATAAATCTGGAAATAAACTTAAAATCCTATCAATAAGAATTATTTTACTTAAGCGCAGAAAGTTTTTACGATGTTTTGTAATCTGAACTCAAACATATTCGTTGACATGAAGTAATTTTGCTATTCGATAATAGAATGCGGTAATCTCAGCGACAGCAATTATAAACTTAATTATTTGTTCCGTTAGGTTGACAGTCGCGCGTATAGGTCGAAATCAACCGCTACTCGACCAAGGTCACGCTATTGTAGTGACACATTGATTTTTAATTACATTATCGACATCGATAAATACCTTAATTATATGATTCATTCAAGAAATAAGATTTATAAGAAGTTCAGTAAAACTGTTGGAGGAATGACGTGATATTATTTAAAAATAAAAATACTACCAGTGTTTTTGTGAAAACTAAAAATATTTTTAATTAATGTCCCACTGATGTTCATTGAGTTATTACAAGAAAAAGTTACACAAAGGAACGTTATAATAATAATTATGTATGCAATGCAGCATACCTAATTATTTTTATATTATATCTAATTTTTTAAAGTTCTATTTGACTTTTATTTACAATAAGGAAATAACAAATACGTAATATTTTAAGAGGTGGTAAAGATGCCATACAAGCGAAAAGAAAACTTAAATTTGTATTTGTAATGTGATATATTAAAAATTAAAAAAAGATTTTCTTTTATCGATATCTAACGATATAATCTACATTCAACCCTTCTAATCCCTAATCGAGTAGCAAAGAATTTTCGAGATTGACATAACGATTCCATGTTGAATACAGTCAATCCAAAATGAACTTTATTTTAATTACATAAGATTGACTTTACTAGACGTTCTAATTAATTATTAGTGAACTGAAATAAACTAAGATTTTATTTGGAAATAAATATTGTCGTATTCACTGATGGTACGAAACACCTCCATTTTTAATGTTTTTTCTCCTACTATCATTTTTGCACTCCAAAATGGAACAATACGGCATATTTACGAAAAATAAATTTCGATGTGATACGACCAACTTGACGCGTTGTCAAAACGCATCTGAGATTAGGTATGCGTAACACCGCATAGTAGTGGCGAGCGTACCACGCCTACTTGGCAATTCCACCGTTTTTTCTATTTCATGATCAAAACCTACAGGGTACTTCCCGTGAACTCAGAATCTTGAAATTTGGTACGAAGCAACGTCTTATAACACAGATAAAGGAAAAATTGCGAAAAGCATAAATTTTTAGTTACATCATATAATAAAAACATTTTTAATAATTTTAAACTTATTATCCCTTTACTCATACACCGTTCCGTACAGGTTTGTACGGAACCCTCGGTGCGCGAGTCTGACTCGCACTTGTCCGAATTTAATTTCTACTTACCTCACAATCGAGATGTAAAGCAGAATAGTTAGCTCGGGTGTAAGCATCAATTGCACCCTCGAACTATAGGCGCCCTCGCTGCGCTCGTGCGCCTAAATATCTCGGGCTGCAATTGATCCCTTACAGCCCTTGGCTACTAATCTACTATTATGTGCTCGATGGTATTTTGAACTGACGAACCAATAGCGAGCCGGAAAGCATGCGGCGCGTGCCTTGACGTACCGCGCCCCGCGTCTTACCACCAAATTGGCCGACAAATCTCCCCTGCGCAACTTGACAGCCAGCGTTCTTTTTACATGACGCGAATTATACCTGTATTTAATTTCCAACCATGTGAATTTCTTCGATCGAATTTATTTTTGCTGTCTAGGTTTAGGTCTGTTTAGTATTTTAACAAGCAATTTATTTTTGAACAAGTTTACCCATATAGAAAATCGGAATGCAGTCTATTTAGAGTGGGAGCAGACTGTGTAGAGTGTACATGATGCGAAAACAGCCTCAATAGTTAAATACATGATACGTTCATTACATATTATTAATATATGTCTTTGAAAGGTGCATTTTATCTACCTTATATATAAATATCATTTTATACATGTAGTACACGTTATTCTAAATTAAAGGACTTTCAAAATGTGGCTAATTTACCTATGTATTATGCATACATACTACTGTGGGATGAATGTTTTAAATAGAAATAGTTTATCTGTGAAGTGTGAATGAAAGGAAGAATGAGTGAAAGGGATAGAGTGTGTTCGGCTATGATGGATAGATACAAGATGGTGGATAGTTAAGAAAGAGGTAACGAGCGGGTGCATGGAGAAATTAATTAAATAAAAGCTTAAGGTGATACATTTTTTTATTTGCTGGTGTCCTCAATCCCACATTTTGGGGGCTCGTCCGGGATAAGGACCAGCAAACGAATACGGAAGGATAAAGAAAATTCATTTTGTAAAACGTAAAGCGGCAACGTGGTCGGCGGCGAGCATCGGCTTATCTGTCGAATGTCGAGGAAGTATTTGCGTGAAACGTGTGAAGTCTTGTAGTGTTTCTAAAGATGTCGAAACCATACGATGAACAGGATTTGAAAACACAAATGAGGATGCCTCGAGAACACAGTTCTATGTTGCACATTTCTCAATTTAAGATGGTATTTTGTTATAAAAGTGTTCTCCTACTTTATAATAATTTAGTATCTTATGTAAGATGTTACTTACTTTATGTTTTCTTTTCTCAATTTAAGATGGTATTTGAGGTAAAAAGTACTAAGTTTTGTTTTTCTTGCAAGTTGCAGTTCTGTTTTCCTTTTATTTAATGTTTAAGAGTATATAATGTTTAAAATGTGTCTCAAGACTATCTGTAATATTTTTTTTATTGTTTCCTTGAAATGTAAGATGTAAGATAAATGTAAGATGTGAAATAAATGTAAGATTTTTGTTTTTTTATTACATTGGATGACTGAGGACAGACATGTTGTCAGGAAAGGCCGAATGTGGGATGAATGTTTTAAATAGAAATAGTTTATCTGTGAAGTGTGAATGAAAGGAAGAATGAGTGAAAGGGATAGAGTGTGTTCGGCTATGATGGATAGATACAAGATGGTGGATAGTTAAGAAAGAGGTAACGAGCGGGTGCATGGAGAAATTAATTAAATAAAAGCTTAAGGTGATACATTTTTTTTATTTGCTGGTGTCCTCAATCCCACACTACTATTTAGATTTAGTAAATAAATATCACAAATGTGGCAGTCATATTTGCCATAAAGCTTGCGTAGCGTTGTAAAACTGTAAAGTTCTGTTTGTTGGTGGGTTTGATTTTAAATCCAACTTCAATTCCTCTGGCTCGTCACGTTATACCAAATATGTACATTGTTTTAAATTATATTTCTGACTAATCTTTTTAAAATTTAACATTGATAACCACTAAAATAATAACTTATCGACATAACTATGCATTAACGAATATACTGTTTAATAAACTAAAACTAAAACAATTACCGAATACATCTGCTGAGATTTGGCTTGACTGTCTGTGACAGCAGTATATAGGACAACAGTGATGGCTAGATTGATAGAAGTCCGTGCATGCTTAAATTACAATGTGGTTTAAATCGACGCACGAATTTTGCGTTAATCCGCAAAATGTTTTGATGACCGCGTCCCTTGTACTAGTACTACGCGCTGCACTAATAGACTAATAGCCGAACACGGTATGATTATTCAACGAAGATTCAGGGGAAAGCTGCATTTGCATACTAAAATAAGAGATTGGACCTATTACGATTTGCAGCTGACACTCGATTTTGAATATGTTTCAATCGTTTTATAAGGTTCAACAATTTTTTTACTCTGCTTTTGGGAAGCGCGAAAAAAAATACAAAATTCTTTCTTTGTCAAACTTTTGGTAAAACGAACTTGTTAACTTATTCAATCCTTGTGCTGCTATCTGAACGATTTTCAGGATTTTCGCCTAAAATGTTTTAGATATTCAATACATAAACATATTTTTATAAGTTTTTTATATAATTTATTACATTAATAAGTAAAATCCACGGGTTGAATTATGCTAGCCGATAAATGCGAACATCTCCTTATATGAAGAGTGTCAACAATATTATAGTAGGTATATGAGTTATTAGCAATATTAACGTAACATGCATTACGAATCCATCGCAATATGAGGGCAATTATATTGATGTCTAATGCGTAGAGAACCGCAGGCTAGGTACAAATGACAAATTGAGTTAGTCCAGTCAGCGACATTCAGATAGATAAATGTTATACCGTTAGGTAATGCCTATTGATGACGCACTATTACTGGATTACATGCTAAGGAATATAAGTATTTTTAATGTATAAAACCCCAAATTAATGATAAGAAAATTACCTACGTACGCACTTTTTCTATTTTATATATTTAATATTTTATATATAATATGTATCGGAAAGTAAAGTCTGTGTCATGTTAACTGAAAGCTAGAAAATATATCGTCTGTTAAATTATTCCGCAATACAAAAATTGAATTCTATATAAATCCAATCAGGGCCGGGACACTCGTACCGTTTGTCCCCGTGAATTGGGAATACGGCTATTGTTACCATGCCACCAATGTTATTTTTATTGGATAGTGCTTATTAGAGCTAGATGTCTTGTGTGAACTCCTAGATATTAATTATGCTGCATGCATGCATTACAGAAAAAATAACAGAGTAATGACTAATGATTTCATATTTAGTCATAGAGAATTGGTCTTCAGCACAAAACCTAAATGACTTAGGGTATCTTGTAGTTAAATATTAGTGTAAAATAGGCAGTAGTCATTAGTTGTAATATACTGTAGCAACTCTGCTAATTTAAAAGCCGTGTTCAATAGTCACCTCCCTACACATTTTGTATGTGAGATCAAAATTTGATCGCATTGTGCAGATGTATCAACTAATTACTTTAAATGTACCATTTGCTAATGGAAGTGGATATTCGAAAAGGGATTTGTAAAATTTGAAAATTTTAATAATTAGAAAATCGGTAAAATGCAACATTGGATAAAAGAAAAAAAAACAAATTGGATTAGAATGAAAATTGTCGTAGCTGAAATATACGCTAACAATAGTTCTAGTACTAAAAATAAATAACATTCCGAAAATATACCCGAAAAAAATGTTTGGAAAAAGGTAAATTGATAGGAATAGTCCCTACTTAAATTTGAAGCAGCAAATTTTACATTGTAATATATGATATGATATATCTTATATATAAAATAATATATCTTGTTTAGATGTATTATTTTAGGTCAACACTAAAGTCACGGTTCCATTTTAATAATTTCAGTAACTGTGTCAAATTAATAAATGCTTTAAATTCTTTAACTATTACAAAGAAACGCAATAATTATAGGCATTAATCTTGTCATTTTTTTTATTAGAACAAGATGTTATTGTCTTTTATATAATCATAAAAAATACTAATGCTAATCGTACCTGCACATATGTTGTAGGCTTTGCACCCTCTTGAACCTCGACACTGGGTACAGCAATTGCACTCTCACTGGGCCCAACACCGGTCGAAGATTCAAGAAGAACAGATATCGCCCACTTCGGGAGGTTTCCACTGCATTCTCGATGAACTCCACGATAGTTTGCGCCTTGAACATTGTGCAGCCACCGAAGCAAAAATTACCTGAAATATTTTTCTACATTAAATCCGTTCTATCACACAATATATCGTACCCGATATATTTATTTGTTATATATCTGGGTATAATGTCGCCTAAAAGGAGCATTTAAATTCTCGTCTTCCTTACGTCAATTAATTTCACATTATACATTATTATTAGCGACTCACCCTCGCTTCGTTTTCGTGAAAAAAAAAAACAAGCACGTATCCCACGGGCACCATACAATTTTAAGGAATAAAAAGAAACCTAACGAATAAATGTGTTTTGTCGGAAAGAACCTAACCTATGATGGAATAATACTTTCTTAGGTTTACGCGAATATTTGACATAATAAATGAAACTATCTTTTTGGATTTTGTCAGGAACCAAAAATCTAAATAAATTCGCGATAAAATCCGAAAACATAGTTTCAATTATAACCTATGATAGAAAGTACTACATGTGTTTTCCGAAAACAGATCGAAGCTCGGTCGCCCAGATACTTCTATTTAATCTAATTATAAGTAAATATATAATTCAACGTATGTATCGGATATCCAATATCCATTACCCGCGGTAATAAGCTATATAAGATAATTAAAACGATGATTAATTATATTAGTAGCCACTGGCTCGAAAAGTAAGGCAAATTCGCACTTAGAAAAATAAATAATAAATAAATAAGTTGAGACATTCTTATAACAGCGCCATCCAGTTCCATGGTAAGCTACGATGCTTGTGTTACGGATACCAGATATAATTCATTTATAACTTTTTTAAATACATACATATTATAAATATAAGTAACAGCTAATATTAATAAATAACGAGACACAGCAAAACAACTATTCCAGTCAAAATAAAACGGCGTTAATAAAAAGCATTGTCCATTACTATATTATTATCTGCTAGTGAAATGTTTTCTAGGATGACATAGTACACCTATGAAACCATAATATTGCCATGCCATTAACGCATTTATCGGCAGTCCTGATCAAAGTGCATCGCTATTTACGCATTTGTCGGAAGAACGACTCAGAATCTTGTTTATCCAAATAGACTCAACCAGAGCACTTACAAAGAGCTCCTAGAATACTCAACTAGTATTTCACGCCGAAATAGTGTACCTTTGCAGATAGGGAGAACTTCGCTGAAACTGCTAAATATAACGTTGAACTGTGGGCGGTGTGGTTAAGGGGGTTTGCTGTCTGCTGTGATTTTAACGGAAACCAGAATAAGCTCCTACGTACTAAACGAGATGTTACGTACGTGTTACGTATACGACATTTTACATTAACTATTGAATTCAGATATTTTAGAGCGTATTCGATACTTCAAACGTGCCACTAAGAATTTTACGATTGTATGAAATCACGGCAGCGGATAGTGTTAAAAAAAGGCCTTTTTCCGATTCAAGGGAGATGCGGCCGTAGTCCACCGCACTAGTCAAGTACAGGTTAGCGGTCTTTACATGTCTTTCAAACTTGTAAAGCTCTCTCAGACATGCAAGTTTCCTCGGGATTTTTTCTTTCACCGTAAGAAAAGTGGTAATAACGTTGAAAATATTTTGGTTATAAAAATATTAGAGGTGCTAAACCCGAGATTTGAACCCAATTCACCTGGGCCTCAAGTCTGCTATTGCAATGGTGTTACAATTGTCTATCAATGACATCGTAATTGCTACTTTTTGCAATTTTGGTAGTCTACTAATTCAATGATCTTCCGATGGTGTATCACTGACATGACACTTCAATGACACTTTGCAAATAATTGGTAGTCCCGTATGTAATGACAAGTCAATGATTAAACGTATTGCGTAGTCTGTTAATCTATCTTTTTGGCTTTGTATGATCATTTTACATAATGCTTAGTCTTTAAAACATAAACTGATAACATATATAATCAAACTTAGCCTAAATAAAGGTTTTACGAACGCTTTTACAATTGACAAAATTGTCAAAATGACAAGACCATTGATCGATCATTCTAAATTTAATAGACTACGAAATTTTTGACTAATGGTAATTGAATTAAAATTGCATTGTTCTATAATGTCAATTCATGTAAAATAGCAGACTTGAGGCCCTGGTCTTTAAGCGAGCGCGTTACCACTGAACTACCACATTTATGTGCAGTTATTAACACGTAAAAACTATTTCATGCAGACGCAGGTTGTGTTTACTTTAAGATTATACAGCGAATAAGTAAATATTTAATTAAGCTTAAAAATAAATATAATAAAACGGTTTTACACAATATTGTCTTGTGTGACTTTGAGGCTTTACGTGACAGTGATTGCAATAAAGGGATAAATAGAGGTTCTTGAATTTGTTACACCTTACTGTAACCTTACATTAATAATATATTTTATAGCAAACAACTCTAACAAAGAAGTCTTTAAAAACGTGTTACATCAAATGATAACAAAAAACATAGCAACGTCGAGCCCACTCTCAGGGCTTGTACAAAATAAGTAGTAAAATAGTACTGAAATTTTCGTAAAAAAATAATCTGATATCATCTTAAGTATCTCATCATCTCATCTCTTCATCACTAACAAAAATTGTCGTACACGCGAGCGGAGAAATGAGATAGGACGATGACAAGACAGAACAGCACTTCGATTTACTATTGAAGTACTGGTTATTACAAGATTATAATATTTATATAGATAATTATTAGGTATAAATTTCAGATTTTTAGTCTATTGTCCTTATTTGTATGAGTGGAGGATGATAGTTCTAGAGTTTTTATTTGTAAAAGCGAATAATAAACCGGTTCCATTCGTTAACAAAGAACAAGCGACTTGTAAAATAGATTGCCCCAGAAAAATAAAATGCAAATCAATGCTGTCGTATATCTTAATGAGAAATTTAATTAAAGATTATTAACGGTTGTTTATTCCGTAAGCTTAAACATTTTAAGAATATCTTTAAAACGGTTCTTCGTTGTTAAAATTAATTTATTTTTTTATTAATTATTAATTAACATATTTAAGCAGAATTTAAACTAAAGTTATCTTCGACAATCGAGATGATAGCCGCAAATTGACATACAAATAGAACAACGTATAATATATAAACACGTGCGCTTTGTGACCGCGACCGCGACCGCTTCGTAGTTAGTCACATTGATTGTCATTACATTTGGATTATATGTTTACTTAATTGTCTCTTCGACCTTAATTAATTAATAATATTATTTATTAATTCTTTTTTATTAACATACTAGCGACTTAGCCCAGCACCGCTCGGGTTCGTCTCTAGATACATTTCGATTTCACAGAGATGAGATATCATAGTGAGTAAAAATTTTATTTATATTGATCCAAATAACAATCTATCATCATAATAAAAAATCCAATACTAATTTTAAAACTAAAACTTTTATATTTGGAATATTTTAATAGGGCATGTTTACCTCATTAACAGCGCATATAACAATGGCGTAATCCTTGAATATTAAATTGACGACGTAAAATAATTACGTCCAACTTGTAAGAAACGGAACTATGTGCTTAATAGGGGACGTTTTTAAGTACGCGGAATGGGCGGTAAGGAGTGGAAATAAAAAACCTAATTTATTTTTTCTTTTCAATATAATCACCTTCTACCCTAATACATTTTTCGCATCTTGCAATAAACTTATGTATGTATATGGGTCAAAATCAGAGAGGTGAGCATTTTAGGTTTTCAAATATCTGTAAAATTATGTTTCCTTTTGAAGCAAACTAACATGACAAGTCTGTAGTGTCATTTGTCATGAAGCTTTTCTGTGAATAGGCACGCACAAAAATACATATTTTCGAAATTCTACCTGTTTATAAAAATAATGCCAGAGTCGTGAGTCATTTCGGGAACACTTTTAAATAATATTTATAATAATGCTTGTTTAATCTATTTAAGAATTACTTTCAATAAATTGTAATAAATCTGTTGCTAAATCGAGAAATGTTGGTATTTTGAATATTTTTTAAAATAAAAACGATTATTTTTAAATTACTGTACGAAAATTTGCAATCGTCGTAATTTCTGCATCGATACTTCAAGCTAATATAAATATTCTTGCAATTAATATAATATTAATAATATAAATGCCAAGGTTCAAATGTCATTTCATCTATATGTGTAGGATTTAACTCCAACATTACTTATTAAGTGATTTATTTGCCGTTTTTGTGATGTTCCCGGAAATGATGAGTGTTCCCAAAATGACGACGATGTTTTCTGAAAGCACATAATATATGGTTTTTGACATACATTATGCGTGAAAATAATATACATTTACAGTATTATACCTTTATTTATTGTAAGGAATATTAGTATTGAAATTTTAACTTACAATCTAATAACAATAAAATTTAAAGTTTCAAGAAACATTAGATATTAGGAACAATTGTTAATTGCACGCTATTATTAACATTTATTGAAAAGCAATGCTTAAAATCAAAATTTAAACTTTTGTTTCTAGGCTAAACAAATACTAGGAATTAAAATACCATCAAAACATGCATTATCACATAACAAGAATCAAAAAGTATTTTGAGTATCATATATATCAAAGTTCAAAAAGTCTAACAATTACTTTTCGAATAACAATATTTTCATCAAAATAAAAAAAAACTAAGACCGATTTACATAAAATTTTAAAAATTTGTTCGTAGGAGTTCTCTTGAATTTCGTTTCCTTTATCTTTATCCTTTATCTCGTTTCCTATTCTATCGTTCTCGCAACAATTATGAAAATTGATTGGTAATCTTCGTAAGTAATATTCATAATTCTAGGCATCGCATCTATCTATCTTTTCATGTATTATTTTGATTGCAATAATTTCACTGTCGGTGACTTCATGTAATAACAGTCGAAGTTTCCAGTAAACGAACAAAATCCTCAACTGTAATGAAGTAGTTTCCTCGCAATTTCTCGCCTTGATCATGCCTTTTTCTGTTTCCTTTTCTATCTTTCAGCCATATCACTAACAGTCTTAACTTTATTTTCAGCTTTCTTTCTTTCTTTGGTAAAATTCCCTATCTTTAAGTATTTTCCTCCCTTTTTGCATTAACCTTTTCATGATGCTTTTTATATGCTATACTATCCTGTTTTGATCGTTTTTTTCTTTATATTTATCGTTTTCCATGTTACGCGTACTAAATGGCAAATAACTAAAACCAAAATATCGCATAGTTAAGCTTTTTAAAGCATTGCAGTATCATTTTGCTTACAGATTGTCATTTCAGACGCGCTTAACTCATTTCGGGAACGTCGGTCATATACGAGAACGTTCCCAAAATGACCGTTTCCGAAATGATTATTCGATAAATATTTTAAGGTTACGCTTGATGCCGCCATGTTTGATATCAGATTTTGAGATTATGAACAAGTAAGTTGAAATATTTATTACAATTTTGTGAAAAGTATGCAAATTTTTGAAAAACTAATCACCAAATAGCGTTCACGTAGTGACAGGGTATTAAAGTACGCTTCACAAATCTCAAATTTAACGGCACTTACCACCAAAATCAATTATTGTTTTCCGTAAACACAACACATGGCCGTTTGCTTTGACTAGCGAACTTTACACTGATGCTTCTTAACGCCACCTAGTATATCTTGTTTATATTACATCGTCGATTATCCTCCGCGTTCACGGAATGATTGGATAAATGTCAGACAGCATTTGAGTAGTCAAAATATGAAGAAATGAAAATTATTTAAAATTATTTTAAGGATATATTCTTCATTTAATGTTGCTTAAAGCTTATACTAAAATATGAGATTTTTATTTCGTAGTTGTAAATATTTTTAACGTGCCTGAACTATGAAACATGGTAAAAGGACGCGTTCCCGAAATGATTATTGAGGTCTTTTTTGTTTATAATCAAGTAATAAATTATCATATTAAACTCAATATGTTAAGTACCTTGTAAAAATGCACAGTACCTTGTAAAAATGCACAGTACCTTTATTTTGAATTAAATATTATAGGTATGTCACTTCATTTTATCAAGAAAATCTTTGTCAGAAGCGTAATGCTCACCTCTCTGATTTTGACCCATATCCTCAAAAAAAGATGTCTTTGTCTAAAAAATACACCGAAATTGCTACCTTCACTTCTTCATCGCTAGAAAACTTTTTCCCACCAAGTTCTTTTTTCAAGTTTAGCAATACGTAATATTCACTAGGAGCCAGGTCAGGACTGTAGAGTGGGTGTGGCAAAATTTCGAAGCCCATTTTTTGTAGAGCAGCCATCGCAACACTGCCCTTACGAATAGGCCCGTTGTCGTGCAGAAGAACACCTTTAGTCAATTTTTCCCCTCTTTTATTCTTGGTGGCTCCCTTTAATTGCTCTAGGATTGAAACGTCGTAATCTCCGGTTATGGAGACACTTTTATCTTTGTAATCGATCAACAAGGTTCTTTTCGAGTCCCAAAAGACTGTTGTCATGATTTGCCCAACCTATTGTGAAACCTTAAGCTTCTTTGGTTCATCACTAGTAACAATTTGAGCCAACACTCCATCTTGGCCACAGAGGTCCATAAACGCACAAGAACACTCCATGCGCTGTCTTTGAGGCGGTGTGAGCATTCTCGGCACCCATCTTGCGCTGACTTTAGTCATGCCAAGATGGCTGTGAAGAATTATGATAATGGTTGTATCTGATACTCCAATCATTGTTGAATAATTTCCGAAGTGAAACCTCGATCGGCCTTTCTAGCTGTGAGTCGTCTTCAAGTGACTCCCTGCCTTGTGTAAAGAGGGTATGCCAATTATAAACTATAGATTTACTTGGACAACAGTCCCCGAAAACGGATGACATCTCTTCCAATACGGTCTGAACCGATTTTCTTTGCTTGAACTTTATAACACCGCGGTACTCGATTTTTTCCAAATTTCACAATTTCTTTCCGATCGACTTGTTTGGTCGACGATAGTTAAAAGACTAATAATCTAATTACGATAAAACCCGGTATTTATACTAATAATGCTCGATTAGTCACTAATTCACCGAATTCTCGTATATTTATACTTTAGAGTTAAGAAAATTCATGTGTTTTTTCCGAAAGGTTTCCTAGCCTCATAAGTATTTAAACTTTAAAATGTATATCAAGCAAATTTGACAAAAGATAAAAGACATATTGTAACAGATTCTCCATATAATGTTGGAGAGAAGAGTTTTAATTACATAAGTATCTATAAAATGTGATATGAAACTAATTACCATTTTATTATAATATCCCGACGTTTCTAAAATCCCTACAAAAGAGAGCTGAGCAAACATACAAACATATTTTAATTTATACGTACATTTTGAAATCACTTAAAACGGAATATAATTATAATTTTAATCCCTAAAACGTTCATAATAACACGAATTTGCAAAGTACCCATTGTTAGACATAAAGGAACGCTATGAAGATTATCATAGATAGGCGGTTGGTTGTTCCACTTTTAGTTTAAGGGCTCCGTACCATAACCACAAACAAACCACGTCTATCACCTGCCAAATTCAGTAACAGACTTTGGTTGACTGTATATGTGGACGTAATGCGTTAATTAATAATTTTGATTTCGCTTTGAAACAATGAAATAATAGTATTTTTATAGTTTCTTATGATAAAGTCTGTATATTAATACTACTTATTTTATTAATTTAATGTGCCATTTTTTGGTGATATATAGAAAAGACCTAAATGCCTCACCCCTTTGCCTGCGCACATTGTTTACTGAATAGAAAGTTTCAGCACTGACCCTTTGTTTTCATAAAATGAGATTGAATATTTACATAGTTAATACAATAAGATATTCTGAGTAGGGATGAAATTCGCAAACGCTCAGTACGCAACGTAACAATGAAAGTTAAATGAAAATTTAAATCAACATAAACTAAGTTTAAGTTGCCCCTTATGTAAATATTAATTTTGAAACCATTTATTGTATTCTAGCATCATACCAATTATATATTGGTAATAGTTTACGCCGAGGGCGTTCTATTACGAGTACTACGAATTTGTTTGAGTTTGTCACAATTTCAATAATATTAAAGTCACAATGCACACTAACCATAATCAAAAAAAATAAAAAATGCTAGTCAAACCACCCAGTACAGCTTATTGTATGATTTTTTTTTAATAAAATACATGCAAGTGATAAGCTAAAAATTAAAATATTTTAAGGAAAACTAATGCTAATAATATTTTTCGTTTCAAGTTTTTATATTTATATTAAGATGTAATAATAGCATTTGGATACTGTTACCCAGAATTATTTGGTGCCTATATTGTCTGCAAAATATTAAATATCAGAAAAGGTAACAGTATACAGTCAGGATTATAAGCTCTTAACTCTTAACGAACACCAACAAGCATGCCGTATTTGCTATCGACGCTTTTACTCAGCACTCTGTCTGCAATTTGTTATTCATTATTTACTTTAAGCAAATTATAATAAGAAGAATATTGGATATGTACGTTAAGCCAAATTTTATACAGAAATATTGTTTAATTTGATTAAAATGTTGTTTGAAGGTTATTATCTGCATTAATGTTTAATTTTAAGTTTTAACTTTATGATAATATACGCAAAATTATATCATGATGTTTTTTATTATCATGATATACTTTATTAAGACAGTGGTAGTCGATTGGTATCGCGCTTGAAAAGGCGAGTGATGCGGGTTCAATTCAGGGTCTGTTCTGATATTTGATTGCGCGAATCATTTCTAACATTATTACCATATGTCTTACAGTAAAGAAAAACATTTCGAGGAAACTTGCATATCTGAGAGAACCTTCGAAAGACATGAAAAGTCCGCCAACCTGCAGTTGACCAACGTGGCGGACTATGGCCTAATCCCCCTCGTATTGTTAGGAGGCGTTCCCAGCAGTGGGACGTTTAATTATTTATATAAATTCAAAGTCATTCCCTTACATATTAAACACGACATATAGAAAGCTACTTGACCCACAAAGTTAAAAGGTAGTTAAGCACCTAGTTCAAAAGGTAACGTAGTAGGCAGGAATCGTTGGCTTAGGACGGATTTTACAGGAATTAAGGAGGCCTTAAGGCTATCGTAAGTTTCAACGAAAGCTCTATGTTTTAGCTACTAGTTATAAATTAATGATGTTGGTACACATAAATGATGCCACACCAGCATCAAATATTTATAATTATACCATAAGATCATTATTATTATAATAAATGTTGATGTGTGTTTGTAAGTTTGTTCTCTTTTTATGCAGCAACAAAGCAACGGTTTAATGGTATACAGCCAGACAGTATAAAACGAGAACAAAAATAGGATTCCAATTTGTGTAAACAGCTAGATTAAACGAAAAGGAATATTAAGAAAACACACTTAGATAATTTCATCCATATTCAAATCATATAAATAAGAATAATGTAGATTCTCATTTAGAATATCTAGTTGATCGCAAAATAACAAAGAAGGCTAAATATATTTTTTTATTGGTCGCCGTTTTTTACTAGGTCAAATTTGGTAATTTAAATTTTACTTCTTTCCTGTTAACATGTTAAACTTATGTTTGGTACACATATTTAGTTCTGACAATACAACTGTATTCCAGTAGCAACGAAAATCCAAGATTGTCGCAACTACAAATTGCCGGATTTCATATTTTTTTACAACCACCTCAATACTATTATTATAATGATAGGATAATAATGATAGGTTTTGACTAATAAAACACAGTATACTATACTATGAAAAACAAAAAAAACAAGTCCAATATGGTTACCAAATAAAATGGTAGGGCGTGTGAATTTTATATCAACATTCAATCGCCTATATTAACACTACATTATAAATCCTATTTACATATTTACCCAGGCTACGTCTCACGATTTTATTTTTTAAGTCTGATCAATGCCATAGATTGGTGAAGGACCTCTTAGTACATTTTCTATAATCTTATCTATCTGTTTTAATTTTACTTTTTTACCTATTTTATTTACTGTGCCTGCAATAATGTTCTTATCTTTCTATAATATTAAATGAACAATTGTACATATGTGTATATTAATTTACTCAGTGTTTGAAAACGGGTTTAACGATTTAAATAAAATTTTGTATTTAGATATTATGGTAAAATATATTTTGTATTTGGATAGGATATTTATGTTTTTTTTAAATTATCAATGCATATGTCTTTTAAAGAAAAGAAAACATCTATTCAGAATTAAAAACGGTTTTTACAAGCGCCGAGAAAAGTTACCCAGGTACTAAGAATTAACAGATTTGAAAGCTAACTTAAGAAATATAACATGAAAAGGAAGGGAGGAAGTTGCTGCCCATCACAATAACCTACCTAAGTTTTATACATTGATAAATAGACTTCTGCGATAAATGGATATTAAAAATAATTTTAATAGGATATGCCATTTCGAAAATAGTGGTTTGAGATTTTTTACGACGATGCCGGGCAGAAATCAAAAATCAAAATAAATTCGTCTAAAAAATCTGAAACAATTACTACACAAAATTTCGTTAAAAGCGGCTTAATATTTTTTCCGTAATAAAGATAGATACGCTTACGTCTTAGTTAGTATTGTTTTTGTATGTACAGAATGGGATGGACGTTTTTTAATTTGCGGAAGGGAGAGGACATCCCCACCTAATCACCTATCTCCATTTCGAGAGCTTAATAACGCACCCAGTTATTGCTAATGTATCTTAGGAGATAGACATTATATAAACTACTGTAGACTTTTCTATAGATCTTTTTAAAATCAATAATAAAATTAATTATTGTTGAATAGTTTTGATTTAACGCTTACGGTCGATCAAGCGTGAACCATTTAAATTTCTAGGACGTCTCGGTAGAACCAGTTGTGTTTCCCAGTGGAAATGAAAGATTTTCCTACAAAAAAAGTATCCTGAATGTTGCCCAGTAATAATATTTCAAAACACTGGTTCAGAACGTTTTGCGTGAAACGCTTAAATCAATTAATATATTTATAGGCAAGTAGAAAAATAGTTAAAGCGAGTATAACTTAGAAAAGAAATATTAAGAATTTTTTTCTGTAGGTGTTTTAATCTAAAATTTCCTACTACATTGTTTATATGTATCTATTAAGGTTTAGTCTCCCTTAGCTTTTTAAGGACGCAAAATTTCTGTTTTAATATGTTTATAGATGTCAAACATTCGCGTAAATCTAAAAAAGTGTGCTAATATAATGATTCACGTTCTATACGTTTAATAAAACAAGGCTAACTTTGATGGAGATATAATCTAAAAACTTGACATATACAACATTGACACACGTGTAACGTAACACTCCACTGCCTCGAAATCAAAGCCTTCAAAGTCAACGCTAACATTGTTACATGAAATTGTATATCGTATAGGGCTCGGCTAAACGGTATTTTGTAGACCTTAACTTTAATGGTTGTCGAACAAAGTAGGATTGGCATCAATGAACATAGCCAAATTACGCTCTATTTACAGGCAGTATGAAAATAATAATTAAATTAAAGTAATTAAACACGAAAACAAACCAGTGCTATGAACTTGTTTATTGTGTGGTCACCTTTGTGTGAGGCTAAATTAAATGAACCCCTGTGACTTCCGTAAATACAATGCAACAAGTTTTAACATTTTTGTTCATTTTATTCTGTTGTATGGAAATGAAAGTTTTGAAAGGGCGTCAAAAATGTTTAAAACTTTATACTAGAAGAGAAGAGATTCTCGTAATTCCTGTAACGGAACGAATGTTGAATATCAAAGAAAATAATGCTACTAAAGTAACAATAGCGTAGCTCTCAAAATTCAAGTTAATAGAGTAATGGAATTTCTAACAAAAAAAAGATGATAAATTTAAAACTTTCAGTGTTTCATCGGGATATCTAAAGTTACGTTTTTATTTTATTTATAAAATATTTTGCAAAGGTAGTGCGAAATATTTATGGATGTGGACTATTGCTTGGAGCCGGTCAATACCAGTCGCCGCAGGATGTACGTATAAATGCATGCCTGTGACGTGAATAAAACACGACTAAAATATAAAAGAGCGAGCGTTGACAGGACTTGGCGGGCGCATTTCAGTGCGCTCTATTGGAATAGCCTATTCCGAATAGGTGAAATTGGATGTAAAATTAATATAACCTTTTACATCCAATTATTCATTCAAAGCGAATTTATGATTATTTATAAATCTGAAGTCGAATTAAAAGAATGTTGGAAGACTCTGAAAACATAGGTAATTAGAATATTTTTTATCAATTGCTTGCTTTATTAAGTAGAATTTTCTTTTTATTCTATTTCCGTATTCAACAGTTAGTCGTTAACATGATACGACACAAATAAAGACTTACTAAACTATGAATAAAAAAGATCAATCGTGACTGAAAGGATTATATCTAATATCTAATTAGCTTTTCTTTCGGCTTCGCCCGCGTTCTAAGGACCGAAAAGAAAATTCGTACATTGTACATATTATTTATTGTGATGAATAATGTACTTATTTGAGTTAGGATTAATATCATGTTTATAATACTGCCGTAAATGATGCAATATTTTAGAAGAATTACAATAAAAAAGGTTTTAGTGTGTCAACTTTGATAGGATTTTGTTTTAGAAATTTTCAAGGGGAACAATTCCGTCAATCAAATCTTTGGCGTAACTTTACCCGTTTTCACAGGGCACGCAACAGAAGCTCTCAAAAGGAGTAATTTTTCCTGTTTTTGCAAAAGAATCATCCGCTCCTTCCTATTGATCCCCAATCCTATTGATTGTCGCGTGATGTTTTTGTAGCCTTCGTTTAAATGGACTATCCAAAACAAAAATAATTTTACAATCCGAAAAGCAGTTAGAAGGATTTGCGTTTCTAACATAACAAACAAACTCATAATAATATAACATTAGTATAGATAATACATTTACGTAATTATGAACATCGATCTCTTTCTATTGTTTCATTTTGTACAGAAAACGCTTACATTAATGAAAGGCAACCAACCGCAGCGGAATCGATGTAGACTTCATCAAAATAAACGTATAAAAACAATATCGCCTCAGTATAAATATGAATCTCGGATCTTTTTAATTAAAATTTCCTAGACATCTTCTAGTGTGTTATGTTCATACAAATATACAAGTAAAGAATATGCGAAGGTATACAATTAAACGTGAAATAGGATTGTATAATACTTCAAAATTAAATTCGCACAACAATGTATAGCATATACGAGCATGTTTCTATATTTTCACTAAGGGGACTTTTGGTTAAACCTTAAATATTCATTTAATAATTACTTATTAAACAGAAATTCTGACTGAATATAAATTGTATAAATTGAATATGAACCACTAGGCTATTGTTAAGGCACTTAGATGTGCACCCGAGCGAAACGAGAGTACGTCTTGCGACTTACGTATATATATATTTTTATATTTTATATCTTTAGTATATATGTTTAAGACACGACCACTAAATATATTATTTATCGAAATACACTTACCCTGATCGTGTTCTATCCTCACGTGCCTCAAGCCGTTGAGCTTGAATGTGAGAGTGAAGATGTAGTGGTCATCGCTACTGTCACGGACTATGAAGGAACCGTCTGGTTCGTTTGAGAGAATCTTCTCCGCAGCTTCCACCGAAATAGGCCCCCAGTACCAGCCGTACTAAAAACGTAGTCTCATTTAAGTTGGTACTCACTATTATTCCATATATTCAACACTATCAATTAAAAGAGAGATTTTAATTAGACTAACAATAGCAAAAATGCTTTTGTATGTACGACTACCTTACGCTGAAATCGCTTTAAAGTCGATAGTATTGAAATAAAAATAATTTCTCCTCCTACAGTGTTAGTAAAATACATTAATTATTATACAACAATAAGTATGAAACATTATTATTTAAATCATCAAATAAACTCTACCGTAAGACACAAATTGTTACAGAATATCTCACTCAACAGACTGGTGGAACTTTTCTTACAATTTGCAATTCATTACCCTAGCAATTTCAAACAGTGCGAATACCGAATTTCTCGTATTTAATGAGACTAATACTGTTACGTATTTTAAAAACAAAAATAAGAATCAATTATAATGTTCCATTTGAATTGATTTGTTTAAATTAAACTAATTGGACGATTTCAAAATGGCAAGAATCTTTTCCCTTCATTGTGTATTTTACGTGATATTTTTGATTATCGTGAACCTTTTTTCTTTACCTCTAAGGCAGAAAAAATTATTACTTACAAATAATAAATATTATATAAATTCTCTTGAGTTCATTTGTTTTGATAAAGTTGTATGAAGTATTTATCGATACGCCGGTATTGTAACTTTATAACAATTAGTAATATTAAAGTGCCAATTGGAAACAATAATAAATAATATTCTTAACAAGAAAATAATAGTTCAATTGAATTCGATATCATTCGCAAAATACTAAGAATACCCAATACATTCTGATTGAAGTTTAATAAAGTTCGTTGTAAGCTTTGTTAGTGATGCTCTTCAATCCGATTATTTCAGATAAAAGTGGATCGCTACGATTTTCTCTTGCAAGCGTTTTATTTCCTTTGAGAGCTTTGTCTTCCTATTTCAACATGATCCGTAAACTGTCCTTTGTGTGGTGCGCGGTGAGAATACGATACAAGAATTTTATAAATGCAAAAACGTGTTCTTTGGTAAATCCATCTTACCGAATTTTTACACGTTATTTCGAGTGTTACAGGTTACTATGTCGAACTTTATTTAAAAAAAAAGATGTTAGGAGATCATCACTGCACTGAACGAAGGCCTAATGAGCGCCAACAACGTCATTTTCATGCATAACCTTCATTTCATGCATATCCATAGCATGTCATTTTCATTTATATAGAGTATAATTTAAGCATAGGTACATAGGTAAAAATACTAACAAACAGTGGTAATTAAAAAAAAATAAAAAAACCTTAAGTATCTTTCCATTGTACTTAACATAGACACCTAGCATTTTGGGGGACTTAACAAAAAAAAAGAAATATATAATAACAGAACAATGTTAATGAATACTTACATCTTTCACTTTCTGGATCGATGTAGCAAAGTCCATTATTGTATCTTCTTCGTTGGCAGAACGACGAGAGTTCGACGGATGAGGAGACTGCGGCAGCGGAGGCAAAGCTCTACGCACTGCTGGCGGAGGAGACTCCCGACCGACACGCTCCACACTGTCGCTGTCACTAGACCTTCGCCACCGGAACAGGTTACAGAAACTCTGCTTCAAATTCATCGACAGTAAGCGGACCGGAGACATCTTTACTTTCGCACCCTGACTAGCTTTCTTGCCCCTTTCCTTACTCTCCTCTAATGCATTGCATTCTTTTGGAATATTTTCCTTATGCTTTTTATTTTTGGTGTTCATGCTCAGAGTATTCTTGTTTGCTTTCTTGTGGTTATTATTCGTTTCTACCGTTCTGGTTACGTCGTTGTTCTCTTTTAATAACACAGCAGTACTTGAATCTTTGTTGCTATGACGCATGTGGATTCCGACGTTTGTTACAATCGTATTTCCCTTTTTATTAATTGTATTTCTACACTCCGAGTCACTAGAACTAGAATACAGCGTATGAAGATATTTTCTCATTTCGCGTAAAGTTAAGTGTAATGAATCTGTATCTGAATCGGTAACGTTTTTCTTGCAAGACGAACTGGGCAGGCTATGTCTCTTGGACTTAGTGTCTTTGTGCCTGGTTTCTTTAATTTTATATCCCCTATCAGGAGCGACACCCACACCAGTGCTCTGAGAACTACTCTTAGCTCGTCGTCTATTATTTCTAGTCTTTTTTCCTTTGCCTTTTACGTTGCTGTGAGTAGGTCGAACCATATCAATGGGAACAGCATAAATGTCGCTGTCAAAGGGTACATTGTACATATCTGTTATGTCCGATGTTTTCGCGGAGAGCGTATCATGCGATATAGCCTGGGTAATGAAACTGGAATCGTCCGTTTGAAACTGGGTTACGAGAGAATTATGACTACTGGAAAGGCGTGAAGATAAAGAATTTCTAGAAGAAGGCCTTGTGCCACGACATGGACTGAGGTGTAAAAGTCTCGGACTCGCAAATCTATGATTAAGACACTGCCGACGTTCATACAAAGATTCTGTCTTTAACTTCCTCGGATACAAAGGCGACACATGTCTCGAAGCCATTGTAATTTCTAAGCTCGACGTTTTTAATTTATTTATATTATCATTGGTAAAAACCACTGATGGAGGCACGCACACAGCCAAACATTTATTAGGTGAACCCACAAAAGCAGGAAAACAATCTAGACTTGTTGGATTTGGGTTGTCCTGTAACAAGGTTTTCCTTATTATTGATGCTTTTTAAATAAAAATCAGATGGCATTATTTTAGATATTTTATATAGTAATATCACTAATATTATTTGTTTAACAATTAAACATAATAATATTTCACTAAAGTTTAAACGGAATTTTACTAATGATAAAAAAATCTGTGACTAAACCGCTTAATATATCAAAACAACATCCTTATTCATCATTATACCAATAGTTTAAAAAATATAGCACAAAATATAATATCAAAATATGTATTCGCCGTTATTAAATATTTTTAATACTAAATTAATAAATAATTAATTATTTTTCATTATTTTAATACTATTCGAGGTAAGTTAGTAAGCAGTAAAAAGATTTCAAGTAAACACTTCGCAACATATTTCTTTTAATCTCAAAATTAGGAAAATTATTTTTTATATTATTATAATAAATAAAATCCTACCTGAAATTCTGGGGGAGGTTCGATGGCAGTCACAATAACTTTGCCTGGACCTTTCTTCACTGTGTTAAAAAAATCACCGCACATACGTTCGGACGCTTCCATCGACTCGCAGAGTGACAACGACCGCTCGTCGAAATCGCTCTCTTGCAACTGCATATATCAAAGAGCATCGATATATATGTATGCGCTGAATTATTAACCCTCTATACCCTCGGAAGCTATAGGCAAAAGCTGGCGTGCCGGGATTTTCAGATATTCTTGTTAAAAGTAAACTTATTCGTCACTAATTATAATAAATAATTATTTATTATTACGAGTATAAATATAATATAATTTTAATTTGCTAGTAACTATAATGGAGCGCGTCATATTAAAATTGATATTGGGTCAATTAATTACGCTCGTATTGTGTTTGCGGGATTATTTGAATAATAATTGATTTTGTCGCCGACACTCATTACTCTATTAGAGTTAAATTTATAAATATCACATATTTTAGAATGCACGAATAATGAAGTACCTATATTTAATAGTAAAATTTCCTTTGTATTATTGCAAGTCATATTGATATCTATAAAAAAAATACTGTTTGTTAGTGTCGCTAAAACTAAAACACGGCTGGAACAATTTAAATAGGTAATTCCTTTTTGTTTTGTTAGGGTTGCGTAAGTCAGGTTGAGAAATAAGGAAAACAAAAAAAAAACAGAGACTAAGCTGAGCGAAGTGGAGGAGCATCGCAAAAATATAATATTACATATACCTAATCATATATTGCATTTATTATGATCACTTAGATAAGGTTATAGTATCGAGCCCTTTTTACGCGCCAGTACTGGACAGGGGTCTCCCTTCGATACGAGGGGATTTCGTCTAGCCAGCCCCAGGCCACAGCTTATTAAGCTGGCTAAGCGCAGGTTGGATAAGGCTATTAATTGAAATTAAAATCTCTGTCTATAATAGAACAAGCTAACATGCAGACAAACACAATATTTATTTGGAACATTTTTACTAATATGCATAAGCCTTTATACCTATTGACGAAAAAATAGCACAGCAAACGCGATTTCGGACTCATAAATTCCCGTTTCTTGATAAAACAAAATGATTTATTTTAGTTTTATTGAAAATATTGAACTAATATATAAGATTTAAATCAAACTCAATCTGATAATAATATATTTATGGCATTAGTATATAAAAATCAAAAAAGTATATAAAAATCAATTCGCTTATAGCAAACCACATGTTATATAAAATAAATATTATTTTAAGGAGTACTATATATTAGATGGAGCTATTTTCATTCAGCAAGCTTTGCAGGATCAGGTAGAATAACAAATAGAATCACTGGCACACAAACAGTTCACAGAAGCAAATAAACTATCAGTAACTATTCAAACAGGGAAGGGAATCCTGATATTGACATACATATATATATACTAAGTAGCTAAAAAAAAGCAAATATAATGTGGTGTTCAAAACATTCAAGTAGCAATAGAAAACTGGCAAAGGATTTATATTACATATATGCTAGATAGCATTTTGTATTAAATTATAGATTTGAAATCAGTGGCTTGTATGATACTGCAATTATTATAAAACTTTAAAATATTTTTAGTTAGGCACTATTTTTTAGTTTACATTTTTATAAAGAGCAATATACATAACTGTCATTATAATTTTAAAAAATTACCCTAAGTTACTCCTAATAGCATTGGCTATGTGAGCGTGAAAGTCTGTCAAAATCTGTCCAGTCATTTCAGAAATTATGTAGAACAAACAGACACAGAGAGACAAAAATTTTAAAAATTGTTTTTTTGATGTTAGTACTATATGTACTTTCATATACATTTAGTGAAAAACTTATTTTGTAATAAAAACAGATACTTCAATTTTATTTATGATTCTGATTTACGAAAAAAAGATTTGTTTACCCAACCATAATCTAAAAAAAATAGTCATTATTACCTATTTCACTGTTAATCTAAAATAATACTAAATGTTTTTTTAATTTGATCTTTTTTTAAAATAAAATAAGTTTATAATGTGTAAAACTAATAAAATAAGGAAGCAACAATAACATTTAGCTACAGTGACATTGATGCAAATAAACACTTCTACAAAAACAACGAAATTCGCAACCCTAAAAGTTTAAAGTTTTGTTTGAAAACTATCTGTCTCCTATCCATGTGACTTTATTTATAACCTCAACATTATGTAAACTAAGTTACAAAGTGCAGTAGTTAGTCTTAAAAGTGAGCAAAGCTTTGAAAACAATATAATATATTACATATCTAAAACATAATGGTTACAATCTTCTTTGTATTTAAATTATGCAAAAAGTTGTAGAATGATTAAAAATGAAAAAATGCGCGAAGTATAAATGGTACATGTTATGACACCTAAGTGATTAAACTTATTACTTACTTCAGACGCGATGTGATGCCATCCACTCGCGGAATCGCTAGAAAATGAGCCACTTGTAATCAGCAGACCACTGTCTTCACTGAGCGGAGGCACCTCGGAGTGTGTAGAAAATGAAGGTGGTGACTCCATCTCCCCAGAATCACTCAACTTTTCCAAAAGTTTGTTGAGAACATAAATCTAGCGTAAATCTTATAAACTTCATAAAAATTACGAAAACTACAAAAAAAATTATTACAACATTCAACACTAAAGATACAGCTAAAATGACTAAACTAAACGTCAACTTTCTCGCTCGCACATTGTCGCCGTCGCCATGGTGTTTTCGGTTTTTTTACTTACCGATTCTTGACTTTCGATTAAAATAACGAGTGTATTAATTGTTAAAATTCCTTCTATTAGGTTGTAAATATTTTGATCATTTTAAATAAAATTGTTTAATATTCCAATAAATAGTTTAATATTTTTCTATATAGTAACTTTTTAAATGCTTCAAAAGGAAGCGTATTTTTTTATCTGTGGGCATATTTAAGTTAATACTAATATTTAATCTGTAAGTTAATAGCCAATAGTTTTACATTCTCTTTGGCCAATAGGTTAAGCTAATAGTTTAATTTATATGTCAATTTTAGTTTTATTGTTTGGTGTGATTTGTTGCCTAATAAATTATTATGTCGTCTTGATATAAAGTTAATATTCGTGTCCTCTGTATAACATTTTCAGTTCTGTTTAAATTATGTTTAAGAAATAATACTAAAATATTCTTACGATGTCTGATTCCCAAGTTTCTAACATTGTGAACGAAATTTTGGTAAGTATTCATAAAATACGATTTTATTTATTATATCTCTATATAACGTAAGACAATCTTTATCTTTCAGCGAGTTGAAACAGTAGAAGAAGCATTTAGTTGCTTTTTAGTACACAAGCCAGAGCAAGAAAATGAGAGGTTATCTATATACCAAAAACGATTAACCGCCGTAATGAGTACCCCAAGTGCAGATATTCAGGAATCTGTAATTCGCCAGTATTTGACTTTAACAGCGGTACTTACTAATAGGCATAAAATGAGACAGTTATTAGGTATTCTAGAAAATTTAGTAAATACTAATGTACTTCAAGCACGGTAAGTACGTCTTATTAAAATATCGCCGTTTTGTAAAATATCCTGCATGAATTCAGCCATTTCAAAAAACATCTCATAATTCATCTTACTTGGTGAATTACATGATAATGTTAGTTTATTAACTACTAAACTAACTATAGTATAAAATCATGTAATCATCTTTCCTATCCATTGTTGCTTGTATACATTAACTACGCTTAGAGATGTAAACTGCAGACTTTCAATCTGCCAAAATTTGGTTGGTTCCTTATTCAGTATGGAGATATATAATATTGGTACCGGCTGACAAATAAGTTTGATGAAAGTTTAATTGTTTTCTTTAATGACAAACTAAACCGTGGGCCAATTAACAGCTAACTGCTTAATCAGTAAGGTGGGCTTCCATGAGAGCATGTTGTAATTGTGTAGTTTTGGCTCAATTCGCCTAATATTTTAGTTTGTTTCGAGTTTTGGCACCAGACGGTCATGTAAGTTTTTCATGATGTCTAGTTTTGGTAGTTCTTCAATTTTTTTGGAAAATTTAGTAATTTGGAATGCATTGTATAAAATTTTCCTTGTAATAATCTATCACTGTACATAGAATGCTCCCAATAGTCTCGATTTCTCTTCTTGATCCATTGTATAAAAGCAATAATAGCCAAACCCGACCAAACTATCGGCCAAAAGTCTGCACTTTGTGAGGCTCTTAAAGCTTCAAGAACCTTAGATCACACTTACACTTTTAACAATATCCTATGTTCAGAAATATATTTTTTATAGTTTTGTAAAATTTACATTAGAAATACTATATTTGCTGTGAAAAAACAAGTTTTTAATTATATTATGTATTTGCAATGAAAGAAATTACATACATTACATTCAAAACTTTTAACAGTTGTGGGGTTTTACTTTGCAATCAAAATACTAATAATCATCTTAAAATTATCCAAACAATTTAATTGACATCTATATAAAATTACAAAAATATTATTTATTCAGATTTATAAGTTCACACATTGATATTACAATTATTGAGAAATCACATTATTAAAACAAAACTTTACTTTAAAATTATAACTATGAAACTCCTAAATCAGTAGGAGTTATAAGTTGAATTTCATTATATTTATATTACCTTTTAGTCTCTTTGGAATCTTAATCTAAAGCTTTAAAAAAATATTTATAAATATTTTTATTTCAGAATGTTGTGTGATTGTATGTTAACGAGCGAAAAGCTTGTTTACAAAAACAGTGACTATTGGATTGAATGCTTTAATTTAATTAGAAGAATTATAGGTGGTGTTGATTACAAGGGTGTTAGAGAAATAATGAAGGTGCGAGTCATTTAACTTGATATAAATTAGCTATGAAGTGATTTCATTTCATGACAATATAGTTTTTGGGAATCTAATGTTATATTTTGATTAACTTATATATTACTTGTTAAATGAAAAGCAATTAAAATTATTTTAGACATATTTTAAGTACATTTCACAATTTATTAGGTTATTCGTTCAAAAACTAACAAAATATAGTAAAACTCACTTAACAAAATATTGTTCTTTGTAGGGATGTAGAGAAAAATCACAAACATTACCAGTGAGGCTCAATTCTAGTACTATGCCACAAATGAAAGCTTTATATAATGTAATTGAATACATTTTTGATCGTAATGCATCATTATTACCGGCTTACTTCATTGTCACTGAAATTCAAAAGGACCATCCCGATAACCATCACTGGCCACACTGGGTATGCATTATATATCTTTCTGTAATAATAGCCTTTGCTTATATAACTATTATTAATGTACAATATTTGTATGTTACTAGTAGATAAATCAAATAATGCAGATGAAGCTTTAAAGCTATGCAATACCTAAAATATTCAATAAAGATCTAGTGGATATACATTGGCTAATATCTACTGAAAGACATCGGAGATGAAAGATAGATATTAAATAAATAAATATCACAATGAATATTGCAATGCAATTTTTATCATTTTGTCTATAACTCAAGTATTTTTAGGCATAATTTTGTATGTATTTTTATTAACAATTTATGAAGCATTTGTCATTTCATTCTTCTATTCTATGTCAAAAAAAAACTACTCAATGAATTTTATTGAAACTAAGCCGTATTTTTAGCCTGAGAATACACTTTATAGTATATTTCATAATTATCTGTTTGTTACCTTATTACACCATACTAACTGCTTTACAAAAAACAGAAGAATACAGAAAAAATCATTTTAACACAACTATCATCACAATTATATTAATCGACCATTTACATTTGCCTGTCACATGCATTATTCAGACATTAAATTGCATGAAACAGCTGTAATTCCTTACATGGATGTCATGATTTATTTTGTTACAGCAATTAGCAAAACTCCTCACAACATTTGTGGAAAGTTTTAAACCATGTGCTCAAATGGTATCTATTATAGGTCACTCCCAAATGTTACCTGTAGTAGAGTTCTCAGGATATGCAGATCATCTTTCTAATCCTTGGAGACTTGATCCTACAACATTGAAATTTTCCCTAAAAGGAAATTTGCCATATGATGACGAATTATTGAAGCCACAAATTGCGTTATTAAGACATGTTTTACAGCAGCCTTATTCCAGAGATATGATGTGTTCAATGCTAGGTCTGCAGAAACAGCACAAGCAACGTTGTATCGCGTTAGAAGACCAACTAGTCGAATTAATGATACTTCCAATGGAGAAAAGTGAACAAGAAAACGAAGATGACGACATGTCTTCTACCCACTGGTGCTGGCTACATTTATCATCACAAGTGATTTATTTAATACTTATAGGATTCGCATCTTTTCCTAACATTGTAATGGGACTTCATAACAAATTAATCGGCCACGACCTAAAGAAAGGGCGCGATCATCTTATGTGGGTTCTCTTGCAATTCATATCTGGCAGTATTCAAAGGAATCCGTTATCTAACTTCTTACCAATCATAAAGCTACACGAACTATTATATCCCGAAAAGGAACCTTTGCCGGTTCCTGATTGGACAAAAGCGCATTGCACGCATCAAATGGCGGTAGTTTGCATTTGGATGCATTTGTTAAAGAAAGCTGAAACGGAACATAAAACAATGACTATGCCTCAAAATCTCAAAGTTCAATATGAGTGGGTAAATTTTATTATTAAATAATAATATTATTTTTTTATATTTTTATACTAAACATTTTTTTCAGGCTACTTCAACATCTGATGACGTCTAATAATACACCGACATTGATGGGATCTGACTTTAGAATAGCATTACTATGTAACGCATATTCTACAAACCAAGAGTTTTATTCTCGGCCTATGGGTATTATGATAGAAACATTGTTTGGAAATCAGAAAGCTATGCCGAACGGTAACCCAGCAACAACACCATTGCCAACAATGCCTCTCTCTATGTGTATATTGGATAGCCTCACTTTACACTGTAAAATGTCTCTCATACACTCTATTGTGACACATGTGGCAAAATTAGCACAGAACAAAACAAACATCCCCGGCAGTAACATGATGGCCCCCGCTCTGGTGGAAACCTACAGCCGATTGTTGGTGTACACAGAAATTGAATCATTAGGCATTAAAGGTTTTATAAGTATGTATAATTTTTATTTGTGTTGCATCTGATTGGTAATTGGTTTGCCAGGCGATTTTTCTTTATGTTTTTCTTTTTAAAAAAGACATTTGTATGGATAACATTAAAAAGCAAACAAGTCGTTTCCAAGATAACTGAAATAAATCATATATTGTATGTATTTACTAAAATTGTTTATTAAACTTTATAAGATATACATACATTATCACTAATAAATCGTTTTTGAAATTACTTCCTGTCTTGATCATTCATCAATAATCATTATTTCTGAATTGCTATACTTGTTTTTCATTCAAACCATATCATTTCCAGATCAGCTTTTGCCCAACGTGTTCAAGTCCCACGCGTGGGGCATTCTTCACAACCTGCTGGATATGTTTTCGTACCGCATCCACCACATACAGCCGCACTACAGGGTGACCCTGCTTTCAAACATACACTCCTTGGCCGCCTACCCACAAGCTAACCAGACACAACTGCAATTATGGTAAGGACTTAAACTAGGTTTTATATCATCATCAGCCCTTTTTAATGTCCCACTGCTGGGCACGGGCCACCCTCAGTACGAGGCCGAGGCCATACTCCACCGCGCTGGCCTAGTGCGTATTGGCGGACTTCACATATCTTTCGAAAACTTGCTAGGTTTTCTCAGACATGCAGGTTTCCTCACGATGTTTTCCTTCACCGTAAGACAAGTGGTAATCATGATAGAAATGATTCGCACATGAAAATATCAGAGGTGCGAGACCCGGATTTGAACCCGCATCACTCGGTTATCCAAGCGAGCGCGTTACCGCTGGGCTACCACTGCAACTGGTTCTGGTTTTATATATTAACTTTTAAATTAGCATTGAAATCGAGCAGCAATTGGTTTTCCAAGTTTTGATATATGTGACTCACGTTTTTTTTTCGTTTCGATGTGTCAATAGTTACTCTGCTGTTAGAGGCACAGATAAATCTAAAAATTTGGCATTGGTTTTTGCTTTCTTAAGTTATAAATGTCGCGACAAACCTCACTTCGTTTTATATAAAATTTATTTAAACATATTTATATATTAAAATCAATAAAATGTAGAGTGCAAAAATTTTAAATTACTACAGGTTATATCAAAATATATTTTTTATTAAATCATCCATGAAATGTCTAATTCTATAAAAACAATTTTTATATTTAACTTAATGTGGGATCAAAGATGATAATTTCTGTAGTACTATAACATTTTGAGGTTTTAAATAAATGATTTTGTACTATTCCCGTATTACAGAGCGAAAATCCCATAGGTCGTCTGCATGTAACTATATAATAACTTATTACTAACAAACTTTATTTCCTTCTAGTTTTGAAAGCACTGCACTCAGACTGATAACTAGTTTGGGTAGTTCAGGCGTACAGTTGCAAATGTCGCGTGTAGTCTCAGAGCCTAAATCCCTTGTGTCGAGCGAAAGTGAAGAACTAAATAGAGTGCTAGTTTTGACTCTAGCTAGAGGGATTTATATGACTGGTGCGGGTAAGGCTCATAATTATTCTACTAATTTTAAATGAAACTATGTTTTTGGATTTTTCGCGGATTTATTTTGATTTATAGTTCCCAACGTTTCGAGTGCTTTACAGCAATCATGGTGAACTAAGACGTCGGATACCAAAAATCAAATTTATATGTTCGGAAAAATCTATTTATATATAAAGCTATCTGTGTCAAAATTTATAATTTTATTATTGTTTAGTATTTTTCTGCGTTCTAATGACCAGATATCAAGTTCTTAGATTTAGATTTTATATACTCGTATTACTGGAGAATATGTTCTAACTGTTAGTAAAGATTTCTCAGAAATGGGATATTTTTCTGTAGTAAAAAATATTGTATATATTTGGATCCGTATAACCGGTGATGTAACGGTATAATAACACCAAATTTTATCAAAATCTGTCCAGTGATTTTCGTGTGATGCAGTCACAGACAGACATAGAATAATTTTATTATATGTACAGATAGTTGATGTTACAAGGAGTAACCAACGCTAAAAATTTGATAGCTGGCTGTCCGGGTAAACATAAACTTTACTCCAGGAAAATATTTCATTTATGAGAAATCTATTATTATTGTTAAACCGTATCTAGGTACGAACCCGAATGGAGCGAGGGCGTTTCAAATCTATACTAATATTATAAGAGGAATGATTTGTGTTCTAGTATGTAGCAAATAAACTCAAATATTATCGGACTGAAACATACATTAACACTGAAGTAACGTAGGCTAAAATTATTACAAGCGGAACCCGCGGCTTCGCTCGCGCTATATCTAGGGACTGACCCGAGCGAAGTTAGGGTGAATCGCTAGTATAATATAAATGTGATACTAGGTATATCGTCACTGTAGAATGAATACCTCTTTGATTTTTTGTAAAAATCAAATGAAAATCACGTATTTTATATTACGGCGCAAGCGTAAACCCAATACATGACTACTAGTGCCATATTTGGAGTAAAACGAAAACCTCTTGCTTGAAAAAAATTGACAAAATGAACCATTTTTTCGTTTCCTGTAAAGTTTGGATTTCTGGACATACAAGGTTTTCATTCTACAGCGACGATATGGTGTGATTGTGTGTCAGTGTCTTCTCAACAGTACTACCTTCCGAGCCGGTGGTAAATTCCTTACATACTTACAGACATTTAATTTAATTTCTATATATTCATTATTCATATATAATTTTAAATATTCAAAGTGCTTGTAAAGTATAAATGGATTTGATTGGAGCCCAACAAGCAGGTAACGACGGGGCGACGGTGAAGGAGTTGCTAACGACGATTATGACGAACACGCCGCATCTGTGGTCGCAGCACACCTTGCAGTGCTTTCCGCCTGTGCTCGTCGAGTTCTTCTCACAGGTAGGAGATTTATTATAATCTATTCTTATAAAAATGTATTTTAATCTATGTGTAGTTATATATAGGTGTAATTAACAACACCCGGCTTATCACTACTGGCTATTAAACTTCAACCACTGGGTTATTTGGAGATCGCCTGAAAATTGCATCATTTGCTCCGGTTGTTTTGGAGTGCTGTTTGTTACACCATAAAATTAATATAAATTATAATATGTAATATGAAAATAGGATTTATGTGTATGATAATTATAAATAATTATTTAATTGTAAAAGTTGCCTGTTCTGATATTCTGATATAAAATATTTATTTGGGTTTTTCTTAAGTTGACAACAATATACATGCATATATGTATATAGATTAAGATTCTAAGTATCTTTGTTCTTTTTGGTGTCACGTAACCATCAGTATCATCATATAAATAAAATTGAAGTGTTTCTATGTTTGTAATTTCAACAGCTTTTTACTATATGCTTATGAAAGTATATATAGTACATACTTTAAAATTTATTTTTTTTTATTTTTGTCTGTCTGTCTGTCTGTCTGTTTGTTCCGGCTAATCTAAGTTCGATGTTATAAGGAGTAACTACTTTTATTATATTAGAAAATTATAAAAACCGTTTAATTTGGTTTGCTAGTATTAGGCTTTTAGGCTCAATAATTAGGAAGTTAAATCTGGCAGGTAGTTATGAGATGAGTGCTTTAAAATAAACAAATAAATTGGTTAAATTATAATGTCATAGGTATTAAGTTTAGTATCAGTTTGTAATGTGGTTAGAATTGTTAGAATTTATTTGTAGCACTGTTTGTATTCTAGTGTTTATATTTATAATTTGTAATAATTTATAATATAATTAAAGTTAATAATACATATATAAATCTACACATATAAATATATACAAATAATATAGTTATATATGTGTAGTGTATCAAATGTTTCATATCCTTAATACAAGACTCCCAGATTACAATGGAACTAGATGGCGTTGTGTGTAATAATATTCCAACATACTTAAATAATTTATATGATTTAATAATAAATTTAATACATTCGAGCACCATTTTGAACAGAATTTGGCACCGAAAGAGAACAAACAGCTGTTAAAGAAGTCTGTAGAAGAAGAGTATCGCAAATGGACGTCGATGGCGAATGACAACGACATCATATCTCACTTCTCAGTGCCCGGCACTCCTTTATTCCTCTGCTTACTATGGAAAATGATATTTGAGACTAACCGAATCAATCCTATTGCCTTCAAGTAAGTAAAACTTGTATATTAGGAGAATTGGATTATTGTGACGTAAAAAAATACATTATTAACATAATTATTATGTATACATATAATAAAACAATCACTAAACGAAATCGATCGATTTTAACGAAATTTTGTGTACTATTATTACTCAGTTCAACACTTAGGATACCTTACAACAGAAAAATCTTTCGTCTTCAAGCCAAAAGCAATAACTGGTTCCAAAAATAAATGTACTAAAAAATTGTAGGTATTAAAAAGCTCTTCAGAAAAGTCCGCGATAGTATATTTCTATTGATTCTAAAGTACACTCACGGTAACTTTTGTATTTAAAACAAAGCGAAGCAAGGGCGAAGTCGCTATATATAGTTAAATGACTACTTATCTTTTTTATTTGTGTACTATTGAATCATCATGTAAAATCAAAAATAAATTACAAGTAAATATAAATAATTTTATTGTGATAATTTATCTCTAGCTTATCATAATGCATTGTTGCTTTTCTGGATGTAGGTACTTACATCCACAAAAATGAATATAAATCAAATCGCGTGAAAATTTTTCACTTTCCAAAGAATAGTATTCTCATGCCACGGTTATGTAAAAACTAATATATAAATGGAAAGGTAATTCAGAAAATTATTTACATACATTGGATATTTTAGTTTAGGCGACAATTTTTAGTTATCACAGCTTTATTTTCTTGATTTATTATGATCTATTCATTATACAATACATGGCCCGCCTCGAAGAGCTTTTGACCATTTGACATATTTTGGCCACGCTGACAACCATTATTGATAGAGCGAAACCCATACTTGTATAACTTTTAACATATTAAAATATAATATAATTGAAGAGATAATTTTGTTTACATAATTGAAAGTACGTTGACAGGTCTGATAAGTTTCCTTTACTGTCCGCATAGTCTCTTTTGTCGATTTAGTGCTGCCACTTATACGTTCCTGCACGTTCCCTATAATAATTGTAAGGAAAATATGACAACTTTTTGTGATATTATGTAGTAATTATTGTAAATACTGCAAACATAATAATATTTTGAAGAACTTATGACGTGGACTATTTAATGTATAGGAGTAGATCCTTTGTTCTACACATTTAATAAATACCTATTATATCTTTTTTTTTGAAAAAACAACTCGGCCGAACCAGTTATTGTGTTTTCTCGTACAAATGAGACAACTTCGTGTAGTAAAAAGTTTTAGACATTGATCCGAGTAATAAGTTATTACTAGGTAAACAGAAAATATCAACATCGGTTGTTTTGGGGTCTATGTTCCGTGCAAATTACGTTACAGCAATCGTTTTAAAAATATTTCAAGTAAAGATTTGACGTCATAATTTTGTTATATATTGGGCACTGGTCTCAAAAATGATTAAATGCTTTTAGACACTGGATTTAAACCCGCTTCACTCATTTTCCCGAACGAGCGCATTACCACTAAGATACCATTGCCTTTAATCGTAATATCCCACAAATATTAGTGTAATAAGAAAAAGTAGACTATTTCTATCAGTATTACAGTTTTATCTAACTTACTTATTATACCGATTCTCTAGAATCTGAGCAGTCCCACAGTATCAATAATCCTTGAATAATTTGCGAATTTAGAAAATATTAAATTTAATATTGCATTTATTTATACAATGTTTTAAATTTCTTTATAAATGAAATATACTTACATATTATCATATTTTCTATGAATTTGTGTCTGTAACCATCATTTAAAAGTATTTTAATCTACGCTTATAATAATCGATGTTGTTTTTAGGATTTTAGAGCGTATAGGGGCTCGAGCCCTCTCAGCCCACTTGCGTAAATTCTGCGACTACCTGGTGTTCGAAGTGACTAACCCGGCTGGCGGGCCGCATATAAACAAGTGTGTGGACGCGATCAACGATATCATATGGAAATACAACATTGTCACCATCGACAGACTTGTTTTATGTCTCGTGAGTATGTTATCATTATTAGTATACACAGTTACACGTGTTTTGTTGGAACGAAGTTCCTTATGGGACGATGCGGAGGGGGTTAACCGGAAAAAAACGTCCGTAACGTAAGGTTTTTAATCATCTAGTATTTAATAGAAATGGGTACTTATATAACAGTTTTACTGTTGAGTGTTGTAAGATATTTTCTTTCTTTCAATTATATTTATATTATTTAAAAATGGCAATAAACATTATATATTATATTTTTTATGTTTAGATTTTTATTTTTATCGATAAAAAAAATATAAAAAATGTATACCAGAATAATTATCTTCTTTATACCGCTAATAGAACTTAAAATTAATATTTTTATAATAAGGAACTTCGTTCCTATCCGGTGTCTCACGACACCAAACGTTATACTTTTTATTATATTAATGTATTAAGCCCTTTTTACATGCCACAGCTGGGCAAAGACCTCCCTTCAATACGATCTCGCCAAAGTTCACCACGCTTGACAAGTGCGAGTTGGCGAATTGCACTGTCTTTCGAGAACTTGCTAGGTTTTGCCACATATAATACAGGCGATTCTATGGTCTACAGGCTACCTTGTAATGCTACAATCTAAAATCTTGGATTCAAGTCCCGGGCCAAGAATTTAATAGGTTTTTCTTTCAATGAATTCCCAGTAAAAGCAAGAAGTAGGGAATATTTTCTTGTTTTACTCCGACTTTAAGGCAAGTAAAGCCTTCGGTAATCCACCTGATCTCACTGTCATCATCAGCCCTTTTTAATGTCCCACTGCTGGGCACGGACCTCCCTCAGTACGAGGGGGATCAGGCCATAGTCCACTGCGCTGGCCTAGTGCAAGTTGGCGGACTTCACATATCTTTTGAAAACTTGCTAGGTTTTCTCAGACATGCAGGTTTCCTCACGATGTTTTCCTTCACCGTAAGACAAGTGGTAATCATGATATAAATGAGTCGCACATGAAAATATCAGAGGTGCGAGACCCGGATTTGAACCCGCATCACTCGGTTATCCAAGCGAGCGTGTAACCGAATCGTGTCAAATTGGTGCCCCACCGGAGTATGAGAGTGACAGGAATAGAGGATGATAATGAAGTCATTCATATTCCAGGTCCTACGTCCTAATCCAGACGGCAATGAGAGCCAAGTGTGTCTCTACATCATACAACTATTGTTGCTCAAAGGCTCCGAACTGAGAAATAGGGCCCAAGACTTCGTCAAAGAGAACTCCCCCGAGCATTGGAAACAAAATAACTGGTAATATACTCTTATATCATACATATAATATTGTTTTATTTGACAAAGTTTTAAAATAACACTTTCTTAGGTTTTCGCGAATGTTTGATATTATAAATAAAAGTATTTTTTTTTTGGACTATGTCGCGATTGGCCGCCATGGCCGCAATCGGTCGGAGAATATTATTATTATTTAGCAATATGTTTCTTATTCACTCTTTAATGGCGTAACGGCTTTTTAGTAAGATATGAAATCATGATAACTAATACTAACAGATTAGACTGCCTTCTTCCGGCAGCCGGAACATTATTATTACATTTTCCCTACTATAAGAGCTTTAAATATATTTCAGGTACGACAGACATTCAGCATTTCATCGTAAATATCCAGAAAAGTTTGCTCCAGAAGAGACCAACGGTGCCTACGGCGCGCCCATACCGGTGTACCTCAGCAATGTTTGCTTGAGGTTCATACCCGTGATGGACATAGTTATACACAGATATTTGGAAATACCACAAGTGAGCAAGAATTTAGAACAACTGTTAGAACATTTGGGTTATTTGTACAAGTTTCATGGTAAGTTCAAGATTGTTTCGCTTTTTATTCTTTATCGATTCTTAAGTATTTGCAATTATTCACAAAATTGTACACTTATCGTGTAACTTAATGTAACGGGGAAGAGTTAGCCTTAATTTAAATTCAAGTTTTACTTATGACATGTGTACTTTGTACACACGCACTTTTTTTAAATTCAAAGTCAATTAGGAATCTCAATAGTTTCAACATGTCTATCCGCAGCTAAGCTTATTGAGACTCTTTAGAGATACTAGAGAACTGTAATTTGATATAGTGTATGCATTATACATAGTAGTAACACCTACAAAGCGGAAAAATAACATCTTGAAAAAAATATTTATGTTATAGAAGAATATCACAATTATGTTTTTTTTTCTAAGTAGTTATACTGTTTTAAAACATTACTGTTTACATTCTATCTATCTATTATCCTTTTTTCTGAGGTAGTATACCATTATTAGATCTCGAAGTTTCGCCGCCGAAACTAATTTTTACATACATATTTTTATAAAACTATAATAATTAGTTATTTTATTAAGTGCTAATATTATATGTAGAAATATAGACACAGTTGAAAATAATACTCACATAATAATATTATTGTTTTATACGTAATTTAAAAACAAATATTTTCAGAATTTTAATTTAGTTTCCCATTGCTTAGATTTTGCAAAATCTGGACTAAAAAACCTTTGAAAAAATAAGGTTCGCGTAAATATAAGAAATTATGAATGTTATTTTTTTATTCCAGACCGTCCAGTAACTTTTCTATATAACACTCTCCATTACTACGAATCAAAATTACGAGACAAGTCGTTGTTAAAACGTAAACTAGTAAACGCAGTGCTCGGTTCTTTGAAAGAAGTGAGACCAAACGGATGGGCCACAACGGAAGCGTTCCAAAGCTATTTGGGCAAGGGTGATGTGGAAACTACCTGGACACCTGACTTGAATTACTATTTGAGTCTTATTAATCGAATGGTTGATAGTATCCTTTTATAAACTGATTGATAAACTTTTTCATTTTTAGGGTTCCGTACCTCAAAAGGTAAAAAAGGAACCCTTATGCTGATGACATGAGAGTGCTCATGTCATCAGCGCTTTTCTCGAGAAGGGATGAACCTAGACAGTTGAAATTTATACCAGATATTTAGGTCTATTAGTCCCTGTTAGCTGTATAATAATCAAGGTCCTGAGTCAACACGATAAAAAGACCTTGCTTTTAACCAAAATTCACAATTCTAAGTCAACCGGAATTACCCTAGAGGTTTTGGGTCGAAAATACATACATAGTACTTTTAGTAGTATGGGCGCTCGTACAGTTGCTGTTAAAATTAATACCATTATATTTTATTTCTATCGTGTAACAATATCTAAAGTATGCTGGTTTTTCACCCTTAATTTCAGAGGCGTGAGTCGTGACTTCATATAAAGATAAAAATATTTTTGTGTGCGACATCGAACAACAAGCATGCGAAACCTGATAGTGTTTGATAAAATCCTTAACCAGTTTTATTTCAGCAATGATAGGCACATCTCACTTCCCAAATACAGATTGGCGTTTCAACGAATATCCGAACCCTTCCGCCCACTGCCTTTACGTAACTTGTGTAGAACTTATGACTCTACCAGTAACACCCAACATTGTCGGTAACAACCTCTTAGATGTCGTCACTCAAGGCTTCATAGTGATACCTGCAACGAAAATTCAACTCTGGATCAACGCAATAGGGATTATAATGGCATCCCTTCCCGATCCGTACTGGACCGTTATACACGATCGAATTTTGGAACTGATAACTCATAATGATATGGTCGAATGGTCCTACCAATATACGCCTTTCCAACTGTTCAGTTTGAAGACGACTAATGACGCAATGTTGGAGAATAAGTATAGTCTGACATTGGCGTTAGCACATGCAGTGTGGTACCACGCGGGCGCCGGACAGATTATGCAGATTCCGACGTGAGTTTGTATACCTTTACTTTTTGAAGTGAAACTTCTTTAGAATCGTTGTGATTTCAAACTCGATGAAACGAAAAAATAAGTCCATAGTACGAGGCACTGAGAGACGGGGAAGAGTTAGCCTTAGTTAGATCTGGCCCACCGCGGGTCAGTGACATTTCTAACTTTGTCTAACTCGTGGGTGTGACCTTCGCGCCATCTCCCTCTCTCGACGAGCTTAGACGGGGTTATTTAGTATAAATATAAACGAGATTTAAAAATTAGTTTGCCAAAGAAGTTTTATTTCTGACATGAGCACGAATTTTTGCACTGCAGTCATAGTGTTTAAATTTATTATGTTATATATGTGTAGTGTATCAACTACTGGTATCTGTAACGCAAGCCTCGTAGCTTACCGCGGAACTAGATGGCGCTGTGTGTGTTAATGTTCTCACATATTTGTATATACGAAGGGCGGCTCTAAAAGCTTATTTTTCAATTTGATTTTCTTCTCATGCCTCTTCCATGGAGATCTTTATTTAACAATAACCGTCATAGTTGGGAAGTTGCGGTGTTAAATTATTGGCGGAGTATTGTTTTACAATATTATTTTAAACAATCAAAACAATTTTATTTATTAATAATCACTTTGTGAATTACAGGTTCGTCAAAGAGAAAATATCACCGGAAGTCCGTACTGAGGTACAACTCATTTTCCTATGCCATCTCGTTGGTCCTTATCTGCAAAGATTCCACTCAGATTTGTCGAGGGCTGTGATGGATATAACATTAGTGCTGTATGAGTTGTTGGCACACATCGACAAATCACAACCCCACCTGCAGTATATAGACCCTATATGCGACTTGCTGTATCCTTTTTCATGTAATTTTGGTATTTGGACTATGAATTATTATATTATTCAAAGATTAAACAATCTTTTCGCAGTTTTTCTCGGATATAAGTTGATTTTTAAAAGCTATTATTTATTTTTCAATGTTACTATTTTTGTTGGGATGGAATCGTACAATTCAATTAAGAAGTATGTCTATATATCTTCAACCAGTTGAGCAGAATTTTCTGTACGCGTTTAGTTTGGATTCTAAATCCAAAATGACGGAACACACAATATGGTCGACTAGTTATTTTATTATTTTCCTACGTTCGTTAATATGTCAAATAAATGCGCATGCATCCTTACAACATTTTAGCTAACGCGCCACCTATAATCTAGAAATAGAAATACGGCACCATCTTATCTGTGCAACTTAGATGCCAAACCGCCATCTATTAGGATTTATAGAACTAACCGATAAATACTCAGTAAAGTCATATAATGAACATTTAATTTGCATTAACAAATATTGAGATCAATAATTGAGATAAAAATTACCCTATCTCCTAATTCGGACCAAATTACTGATGCTTACAAAGTTTGATAAAAATTGGTTCAGTAGTTTCGGAGTTTATCGCGAACATACATCATGACACTAAAATTTAATATATATAGAAAATAGAAGATAGAGTAGCGGTCCCGACAGACATTGTTGACTTAGTTATCTATAATTGAATAATATGTTATTTATTGTCTAAATTTATAAATAACTAATTAATTTTAATAAAATACATTTTGTAGTGTACCGAATACATACTCGAATGTACTCGAACGCACTCGAACACACACAAAACATTTTATCAAAATCTGTACAGCCGTTTGGGAGGAGTTCAATTATATTACATACACACGCACAAAAGTGTTTTATATATAAAGATATATAGATATAAACTTGCATGTTGAGTAGTTATGAAATATTTGTTTTTAAAGAGGTATTTGTAACGGATTAATAGTTGTCTGGATAAATTTGAAATATTATCCATATAATACACGTTACATATTATACTGTCTCGTTTTAGTCAGTGGCTTAGATTCAACAGTTTTATCTCGAATTTTTATACTTAATCTTCCTAAAGAGGCCTTTTTTTTGCATACTGGGATTTTTTAAAGTTTAAATACGACTATATTAATATAAAGATTTTACGACGCGCGTGGCGCAGTTTGTAGTGACCCTACTTGCTGCGCAAGCGGTCGCGGGTTCGAGTCCCGTTGGGGGCATACATTTGTTGAGCACGAATGTTTGTACTCCAGTCACGGTATTTATAATGTGTATGTATTTAAACTTATATATGTGTAGTATATCAACCATCTAGTAACCATAACACAAGGCTCGTACCTTACCGTGGAACTAGATAGTGCTGTGTGTAAAATGTCCCAACATATTTATTATTATAAGTAGATTATATGTTATGAAATATTACGTGAACAAACCGCCTTAACAATTAACAGTTATCACATCAAGTACATGTTCGTCGGAGACACTATGAAGAATGAAGTGGAGATCGTTATAAGAAAACTTCGACCCGCCTTACAAATGCGTCTTCGTTTTATCACCCATCTGAACGTGGAACAAATAAACACCGCCTAGCAAAACGATTACTACAGCTATACGCCGTCTAGTTCAAGTTCTAGCTCCGAATAGCCTGTAGTAATAAAAATAATATGTGTGTGTACCAGAGTACACAGGTAAGAAGTGAAACTTCTTTACGACATATCATTTTTCTACTATTTGCAACTTCACGAAAATGGGGTAGATAAGGCTTAAGAAAATTATTTTTTTCCGTATTAAATTAAAGCTATTTTATTATTATAGACATGCATACAATTAATGAGTAATTTATTATATCATTGTTCTTATTATAATATCATTGCTCTTTTTGTATTTTTACATTGCTACAAAATTTCTCCCATACGTCGATAAAGAAGTTTCACTTCAAAAAATATAATTGTGTACCGGCTGAGTTTAAGAGTCAGTGAAGCCAACATTAAAATAATTTTAAATGCATATTTCCAGTATTGATCTGCGGTTGAGTGAGTTTTAAGAGGCCTGTGCTATTTTGATGATGTATTAATTGTTAAAGTATTTTTATGGTATTTGGAAATAGAATGTAAGACTTCGATTGTGATTTTAACTGGAAAGTTATAAGCATTAATTAGATGCGTTAGTGTTAGAAATATAATATATTATATTACCACGTTGAAATGTTCAAGTGGATATGATAAGTTGATAACTACCAATATGCACAATAATTGAAGCCTTTTTACATGTAATAGTCAAAGAAAGCAGTTCTCTTATATTATTCTCTGTTACCATTTAATTATTTTTGTCGATTCAAGTAATACGAAATAACGACATTATCAAAACATGGTTCATAGTAAAAATTTGTGACAGAATTGTCAATTATATTCACTCAGCAAAATTAGGTAAATATTTGATACGCCTTGAGTATGTAAAAGTTCACCAGTATGAGGATTATATCGTCGAATTCCATACGGATGGTTGACCAAATGAACAGCACAAAAGTATGTATATTAGGAAAACTTTAGAACGCTAGCTCAATATATTGTAAGGATTTTCAGTAGTTGGCTTATTTGTTTGTAAGTTATAGTTCACAGTCCGGTTATTATTAATTACTACAAATATGCCACAACTATCGGAACGATAGCCGAAACAATTGTAGTAAATATTATGTGCATCGAAAATGTTTATGTGGAAATGGAAATATTGTGACAACCGGGCTTTAATTTATAAATAATTTATAACTTAGGTAATCAGTAAATTAGTACAAAATAAGTAGTCTATAGAAGCATCATAACGCTAAATACTGGAAAAGTGAAAGCAATAAATCTTACGTACAATCTTTGTATTACAGATATATAAGTGAGTAGGTATTGTCTATTGACATTTGTTGTATTTTGATAGTTGCAGACATTTAACCGTGTGACGAACAAATGGAAAATATATTTTTTGATATATGTAGGTAGCTACATAGCCAGTGTTCGCGCATCGACCGGCCGCAGCCCACAACACATTCAGTTGTAATGGTTCATGTTTATAATGTATCGGCTTGAGCGAATGATTACGTTAATGATTATATATTTTAAGCAAACTGAACATAGGGTTATTGAAATCAATGAAAGAAATACATAGTGAGTTGGGACTACGATATCT
The DNA here is from genome assembly GCA_905231865.2 of Boloria selene. Lineage (NCBI taxonomy): Eukaryota > Metazoa > Arthropoda > Insecta > Lepidoptera > Nymphalidae > Boloria > Boloria selene. The sequence goes on from HG993131.1 coordinate 11,768,516, forward strand.
GATTATATATTGATATAATATTGAGATCTAGGTAAAACTTTACTATGAAATTGCTCGCTTTAATGAGATATAAGAGTCCCTCGTTGTTTCGTTTCTGATAGAAAAACCGAGATAGTTCTATGAATCTTAACTCAGGCCTTTATAAGATATCGGTATAGTAAATATGAACCGAAATTCATTTATACAAATACTTGTTATTGTTATTGACTTGCTGCCTTTTATTCATTCGCCCATTTTTACGAACAGTAGTTCAGATTGAACTACAATCATTAAGTGACATTACCGTTATATTGTCAGTGTGCCTTAACATTATTTACCTATGAACCGTATACTACTCTGTTTAGGTTGTATAAGCAAGAATTTGTGTATTGTATAATTTTGACATCACAACGTTTATTGTATAGATTTAAAACGCTTGTTCACAATTATTATAATCAAATGTTTAGTAGCTAAGACTTTGCAGCCGATTCGATCAAGGTTCCTAGCTATTAATAATGATCATCGAAAACTAGCAAGAATATGCTGCCTTTAAGAACAAAATAATTTTGTATGATTTATTATAATATTCAGTATAAAGTTTGTCAAATTTAAGAATCGAATAAGAAAATCAAACGTTTTCAGTGATGTATTATGTTGTTTGTGATAAGAAAAGGGTGAATATTTTAAAAAAGCATGATGTAGCTCTTAAAACGTTCACTTGTTATATATATTATAATTACGTTAATGAAAATATGTTCATATACTAAATAAATCGCACATCAATCAAATAATCACAATCAAATGCAATAATTATGAATAATCACAAAATTAGACACGTTAGTTTAGATATTAGATAATAGTTTAATACCTTATTGAAATAATGTTTATTTTTTATTTTATAAAAAGTAGTCATTTTTATACAAAAATATTTCTTAAAAGGTCATCACATAGCATATTAAATGATTTTTGGCTGGTATGTATTTATTATGTCATAGTATTTGTAAATTACTAATAATAATTCCGTATTATTAATGTGTATACAAGTAACACTGTTTAATGTTTGGAGAAAATGTGAAATAAAATATCAGCTTTAACTTAGAACCCTTAAAAATAAATACGCTTTGTGGTAAAGATATTTTACCTTTTTTTTAAGTTTTTTACATTATCATTGAAGTATGATAAAATAATATTATTATGCAGTATATTTCAATTATATATTATAATATATTGGAATAAAGCTATTAATTAAAACGCTTTGAAAGTCTCAAATGCCCATTAAATTAATATTATTATAAAATTTCAGTTCATCCGTCAAAGTAGCATAAGAATATACATAATCAAACCAAGTTATTCATAGTAAGATGAATATATCTTTTAGTCGCATTGACCTGTTTTAAGATTTTGTCACTTAAAAAATATTCTCGAGAATATACATGATTATACATGTTATATAACAATTTGTGAACGCTCAAAATGCGAGTGTTCATACATAGCAGACGACTCGGGAAAAGTAAAAAAGATGTATTTAGATATCCGTATTGTACCCGAAACATTAGTTTTTTAACAAAACTTAGGTTTAATCAAGGTAAATTTAATTAATTTATTTTTAATAATAAGTCATAAATATATCATAAGAGTGAATAAAAATGTATACATAAAATAGTTTATTTTTGATTTGTCAATGAATTATTGATACAATTTTATATTGATAATAATTAATGGGAATGTTTTTAAAAAAATTTATATGAAGTTCTTTATTTCAGATAAACTTTTAATATTTTGTTTGTATTGTAATGTACATTTCACGGTAAGACGCCCATTTTGTTATTATTTTGTGCCCCATGTTTTTAATCAATAACATTTGTATAGAAACAAAAAGTGAGAGTATCTTATAAATATTCTATATATATTTATATACCTTTATATAAAACATACCTGTAATTATGAAATCATCAAATGTGAATATATAGCCATTTGTCAATTGGCTTATATTAAGTTCAATCCAGTTTCAGTGACTAATATGTTCAGTAAATAAACAGTTTTAGCAAAAACTCGATTAATCGTAATTTATGAAAACATATTACATAATTAATATTACTTTTTAAAAAACAGTGACTAATATTTAGAACATTAGGTATTTAGCTAGTAAAATAATATAGCTTTAAGGACTACGTTGAATAATAAATATTTTTATGAATATATGACTTTTTATTTTAGTTATCCAACACATCCAACAAAATTAAGATTTTCCAAAATAATATTTAATGTACTGTTTGAACTGACATGTGCAACAAGAGGGTACTTTCGGTGGTGAAAAATAAATTATGAAATTTGATAAAAATAAAAGATTATGTAGAAATATACTTAAATATTCTGATTTTGAGTCATAAAAGCTCATTATTAATTTATTATATTAAAATTAAAAGTCGTAATTTTTAACCTGTATATCACGTGACCTAAAACACGAGCTGCTATGGATGTGACGTCAGTCAGGCAACCAGCCACAGACCACTGTCAGCGTAGAGCATATTGCTAGTTGCTACATATTATTATAAACTGTTAGTTCTCCTGAGTAAGTGTTCTGTGGTAATATACGCTATGGGTACTACATACAAGACTGTTGTTTATTACCAGTATTACGTCATCAAATGGCTGACAGCGTTTTTGCGGGAATAAAAAATGTTTAAAATTAAATTTATTTTATGGCAAAAAAGCGTGTTTATTTTGCCGAAATATATTTTATTATGGCTTTTTATTAGGAAAATCAATATTTTAAAGTACTTTTTCCAACATAGTAGAATACCCTAATAAGTAAAATGTAAAAGAAGTCACGAAGTCATTAGACTTCCACCATACCATTTACCATTAAGAACCATAGCAAAAATAACAAGATATCATAGAAGTAGGTACAATAGTATAATAGTAGTACGAACACATGAAATAGAGCCAATTCTTTCATAATATGCTACCTATAGATAGTATACATTTTTTTACGATTTTACGAAAATTAAAAACGACTAAAGTTACGATATAAACTTTTATTTAAAAGTTGTAGAATATTAAATATTATAACAAAAAAAAATAAAGCTAAGACTTTATTATTTTTGTTATAAGAATTTTGTGCCACGCACACTGGTCTACTCTACACACGCTTGCGCGCTCAGATGTTACATAGAGGGGGACCCCCCCCCCCCGACCCCTACGCGCCTCGTCCGATTCCTTTATATTTCGTTCTGCGCATCTGCTCGCGCCAATCAATAGAAATTAAATGTTTCCATGGAAACGTGTTAGAAGTGAATCGTGAATTATTTTTATATTTGAATTTTTTTATATGATGAATTTGAAAGAACATTTTTTGATCTTTCATCATATAAAAATAACTATGTTTGTTGTAAAAAGCTTGCGTTAACCGGAAATCGATGCCACTAAAAATTCAAGATAGGGCTTTGTCAGTGTGGATCTATGGTATAATTCGCGTCATCAGTGTGACCATTTGTGGCAGATTTCTGCCATTTCGGCAGATTTGGTGCCTAAATTTACACTGTGGCACAATATGCTGACGAATGAAAAAAGTGGCAGAATATGGCAGATTTCAAAGAAATCTTTATTATTGTGAAATATAAATTGAATAATTATAATTTTCTGTATCTTATTATTTATTTAATTTTTTATTATGTAGGGAATAATAATTTACTGAGTGATTTCCCGTTTATACTATTTTTAACTATTAACTAAGTACGCCATATGAACAGTAATAAATCAGTATCGAGGTTCAAATCAATGTTTGTTGTCTTATCTGCCACCTTATTCTCTTTTGGCGTTTAGTGTATAAATAAATAAATAAATATGTTGGGACATTTTTTACAACAGCGCTATTTTGTTCCGTGGTAAGCTACGAAGCTTGTGTTACAGATACCAGATAGTTGATATACTACATATATAAGGTTAAATACATACATATTATAAATATAAATATAAACATCCATGACTGAAGTACAAACATTCGAGTTTAACAAATGAATGCCCCCAGCGGGTCTCGAACCCGCGACCGCTGGCGCAAAATAGTAGGGTCACTACAAGTAACATCACGTGACGCGACGCCCGCCAGTGCGGCGGCGGTGGTGTTATCGTTGGATATTTCATGCGGGTGTACGCTCTGTGTGTAAAAAATCTATAAAGTTGGCCCTTTTCACTCTTTACTTGGTTGACACATCAATCAGCGGTGGCCAAAAATATTAATTTTCGTGGTGAATGACTGCTATTAATCTTATTAATTACTAGCGACTCGCTCTCGCTTCGCTCGGGTTCGTCCCTAAATAAATTAAATTTATACTTGAAGTCGATTCAAAAGTAGCCTTAGTTATTTAGAATATTAGCTATCTGCACCCTAAGTCTTGTCAAAATAGGTCCAGTCGTTTCAGAGATAAACCGGAACAAACAGACAGACAGAAATTTAAAAATTGATTTTTTTGATTATGGTGCCGCATATATACATTCATGTATTTAGTAAAAAGCTGTTAATATAAAATGAAAAACAGACACTTCAATTTTATTTATATGTAGTATATAATATATATTTCTTAAAGATTGCATTTTATGAGAAAACCTGGGCGACATTAACTGCCTGCGCCCTTGAGCGTATGGGAGGAGATTGCGTCGCGCTTCAACGCCCACCAAGATTATTCGAAAAAACAACCCACCTTGATTTATCAAACACAATACAAATAAAAACCGTATACTAAAATATGGGTCATTAAATTGCCTTTTATATGATTAAAGTTTCATGTAAATACGCCCCATAGCTTTTGCGTGATTATCGTTTTTTTGTCCGCGTTAGACATTACTTTACAAATTAATTCACTATGTTATTAAAATATAATTTCACATTTTCACATATCAAATTATGAATAAAATTGTCTAGTACATATAACATATATTTTTTTCAAAGAAAAAAGACTAGAAGTTTAGACGTGATGTTCAATATAAAATCATTAAAAGTCGTTTATCTGCGCCTTAAATTTCATCAAAATCAAAAAAGCGGTGTGCTCGTGATGCGATGTATAATTATTAAATGATGCATGATGCATGTTAAAAGTATTCATTTGGTTACATTGTACGATACTCTAGATCCTGTGGCGAGTCGAGTTCAGACCGGTAAGGGCCAACGGTACAACAGGATGGCCGAATTAATTGTGGACCAGCTTTCTCCATACTCGCGACCCTAGTATCTGACACCGACACGTCAGTTTCAAGTGTACTTTCGCTAGAGCAGTTGAGCAGTGTATGACATTATAAATGAAACTTTTCAGGCAATAAGCCATCATGGCAGAGGAGAGGGAGAGTCTCTCCCATGACTATGATTGCTGTTAAGCATTCGAAATGTCGGGAATCAAAAATCCAAACAAATCCGCGACAAAAGCCGAAAAGGTAGTTTCATTTTAGTTCACAGTTTGCATGTGTCTGTTAACCAATCACAGTCAGCGTCTCACGCAGCCTGTGATTGGTTAGCACACACATGCAAACGAAATTACAAGTACGCTAGTGGTTGACAAATGAAAAAATGCTATCGACATTTTTGTCGACTCTGTGTATTAAAACTAAAAAGAAAAAAAAAATAATTTTAATTACTTAGTTATTGTTGGAGTCGGTGCCAGCCAAGGAGATTGTATTAGGATTATTTTGCTTTGGCTGGCACCGACTCCAACAATAACTAAGTAATTAAAATTATTTTTTTTTTCTTTTTAGTTTCGATTTGTAGCGTTTTGAAGTCGGTTTTCATTTTTGTTAAAAAATAATTTATTTTAAATTTTTTTGTGGAAATTATTATGTTTAAATAAAATATTGGAAGGCTAACTAAACTACTGCTCCAATAAGTCAGCGAAGTTTTGAAATGAACGACAATAGTCAATCGAGATTTGTCCACGTCTATTTTTCCACGTAACTCGTAGACGTTAATAAGATTTACCTTCTATTATCAATCCACCTAATATCCTGAAGGAGTACGACTATCAGTTCATAAGTACGTATAATATTAAAAGAATTTTCTTTCAACTCCTAACCGTTGAGGATATATACCTTACATCATCACAAATTCTTGAACAGCTTTAGAAAATATATGAAAAAGGTAATCAGTGCCGATAAAATTTAAGGGTTGCCCTCGATTTCTCTAGGATCCCATCATCAGATGCTGACTTGGTGACAATGAGAACATCTTGAATGTATACCCTACCGAACAAAAAAGAAATTTTTAAAATCGGCCTACAATTCACGGAGAAATCGGTGAAAACACATAAAAAACAACTGTTGAGGAATTTTACCTTCCATCATCAGCTCATCCACATGAGATGATGATTTTCATACGTAAAAGCTTTATCGGGTTTAGAAAATATATCAAAAACATAATAGGTGCCTGTAAATTTTGAGAGTTGCCTTCGATTTCCCTGGGATCCCATCATCAGATCCTGACTTGGTGACAATGGGACCACCTCGGAACTATACCCTACCAATCAAAAGAAAAATTTTTGAAATCGGCCCACAGACGGCGGAGCAATCGGTGAACATACATAAAAAAAAAAAAAAATACATACAACGGAACATATAACCTCCTCCTTTTTTGAATTTTTTTTGAAGTCGGTTAAAAATAAATTTATGTAATATTTGTTTTTTTACAGTTATTTAAAACAAATATTATATTTGGATTAGATTAATTTAATTATAAAAAAAACAAAACGTTTAACTTTTAATAATATAATAATATGTAAATGTATTTTAGTGTCCGGCATTGGGTGACGAGATTTCTTAAGTTATCCCGAAGAAAATATAAAAAGATTGAGCTTTATACTTTAACGAAAGTAAGGTACTATTTTATACACCTTTAATACTTGTTACCTGCCAAAGTAACCACTACCCAAACTCTATAGTCGCTGGTCGTTCTTACCTGTATAGGGGACATCCACAGAAAAATTTTCAGCTTTTATGAAATGTCGAAGGTCTGGCCATTGCTGGCTCTTGGGATATAATATGAAAGATAAAATAATTTGCTGACTAGCTATTATTATGGGATCAAACATTTTCAAAATAGCCAACTTCACTATTTGACTTTGAACTAGATGACAGATTTTATAATTACGTATTTACATAGGTACATTTTGATATTTCTACTTTATGTTTTACACTTATAACATTACAAAGAATTACTTTTCATATTCTTTTCACTTTGCTGTGAGGTTATGTTTGAAAATGGAGTTAAAAACCAGATGCATTTGATATTGAAAAAGTACACAGCGTAGTTTAGTTTAGTTGTAAGATTATTTATTTTTACATTTTGTGATATTTTTAAGAAGAAATAAAGTTATTTTTTAAATGTTGTTTTAATTGACTTTTGAATACTTTTTTAAAATGAATGATGTATTCGTATATTTTTACTTACTACACTGTATAAGGTATACTTATTTCCCATTTTATGAAAAAAAAATACGTTTTATTATTTATCAGTAATCAGAATTCTCACAACAGGTTAGTTAATTATTCTTAATTTAAACTTCTTTTTTACGGATTTTTATAATTAAGAATAACTTAAATTTCTCTATAATTACAGATTATGAAGGATGATCTGTGTTATGCAAATAATATGTAAAATATATTTTTAAGAAAACTTATACAGTATATTTTAAACTACGTGTATGCTTGGGAAACACAGTAGAAAAATTTATCTTTAAAATTTTAATTCCATAGTCATTAATTTCGATATTTTTTTATAGGAGATTTTTCCCACCTTTCACCAAATTTTTTTTTTGATAATTCTTTAAGAAATCTTTCATATACTAATTCATTCAGTAAAGATTCCTTACAAATACCACAGCTCATGATATACCTACCTAATAGTAAATTAAATAATAAAACCTCTCTAAGCATCACAATTATAAATTGTTCTTTCCCCTTTAAATGTTTAAAACCGTTTTTGAATAAAATTACAAGTCTAGTAACATGTAACAAATTTCCGAACGATTATAATTTAAACTGCTACATTATATAAAAATAAAGAGGGTACTTTAAGGTTTTAAGCTCAACTGATTGTATTCTCTATCTACGGATTTTTCAAGCGGTCACGCTGGTCGTGATCACGTATATAAAACGTGTTAAAATTTTAAATAAATAAATATTGCTCATAAGTTATAAGCTATGGATAACGAAAAAGAAAACATAAGAGTACAGTTTAAATCAAAAATACCTCTTCCAAGAGCTCCACTACCACCTTTACACCCACAAATTGTATCAAAACGACCTCGAGAGCTAAAGATTGAGAAGCATCCATTAAAAACAATTAATCGGCAAACTATTACAACAGGCGCGATCCGAAAAAATGAAAATTTAGAAAGAAATAGTTTGAAATCAAAATGTCCACCGAAAGTTGACACGCGACATGTTACTCTTCGGCAGAACAATGAAGATTTAGATTGGAGTTATCAAGTGTTCAAAGACAATGTGCCAGGACGTAGTAGCGCTATGATTATAAGCGATGACGAAGAAGATAATGATGAAGAGAAAAGTAAAAATGTTAGTTATTTTCCTAATCACAATGATAAAAATTCTCTGGGAGATACTAGACAGGCGTTGACGCCCGCCCTTAAATCGCCATCACTAGAGCCAAACAGGATTAAGAATATCAAAAAAAGTCTGAAAATACCTCACAGTAGAGAACTTCAAGGAATATCTCCTAAAGTACAACCAGATAGAGGAGATGAGAGGCATAAACGACGCTTAGAATTTACTCAATTGTTACAAGATAGATTACCTTCTCCTGAGTACTGTAAGTAAAGACATAATATATTACAATACTTTTTAAATCGTATTTCTAATTTATTAAAATATTTTCGTAATTAATAATGATATAAAAATAAAGAGGGTACTTTAAGGTTTTAAGCTCAATAAGCTGTGTGAATATATATTGTTAAATTATTATATTAATTATTGAAGTTTATTTCATGTAAATTTTAGACTACGGTACTACTGTACTGTAGAAGAATAATATGTTCTTTTTGTTTTTAGTGGATTATACGGAAGATCTGTTCCCGTATTTGCTCAGTATCGAAACCAAAACAGCAGTACCCAGAATATCAAGTAAAATACGGGCATGTATTATTAATTGGTTGATAAAGGTTAATGTAAGTTAACATAATTGATAAGATTTATAACGCCTTTTTTAAATGTTACTGTGTTGTTACTATTTATTTTACTGACCTTTTCTTATAAATAGGGTCCAAGCGGAAATCCGGCCGTAATTCAAACTACGCAAAGTTACTTCGACGCAGTGTTAGCAGTTTGTCAAGTGAAATTGAATCAATTACAATTGGTTGCGGCGGCGTGTTATTGGATAGCTCAGAAGAATCACGGCTCGGCTTTTAGTGCGAGAAGACTTGTCAAGTACTCAAGTGAAGCTTTCACAGTTAAAAATCTGCTAACAGCTGAAAAAGTTGTAGTGTATAAGTTGGTATGATACATTTCATTACTTAAACTAATACGGCGATATATTCGTTAATTCTAGCACTGTATGCTTTATACTCTTATACGCTGTTTTGTCTGATAGAAAGGAATTAGTACAAAAAATGTTTATTATCTTACAAATTATGCAAATAAGAAAATACCTTTTCAGAAATTTCCCTCACAACCAGTTGTTCCTCAAGAGTTCATAACATACTTGTCTTGGTATTGCGATAGTGACAAAGTCGGCGATATAGAAGTAGCGGCCACGTTCCTTTGTATGGTAGGACTGATGGTAGACAAGTCCTTGTGCAATGAATACCCATCTGTAATAGGTGCTGCTGCAGTAAGAAATGCTGTTTTACTTTTGCGAAGGAAAGACGCGATGGTTAGATTGGACATGAATTCAGCGTAAGTTTAATTTCTAAGGTCTTAAAATTACTTCTTTATTTTATAATATTGTAATATATATTGTAATAAAGTATTTTATTAATCGGGGATATTTAATACGGGTAATTTTAATTTGAATATCTTATGTATTTTATTCAGTTGTTTTTTTACCTTATTTTAAATCGCCTTAAATCAAAACATCCGGTTTTAATACATTGTGTATCCTTTCTCGATTTTTTTATTTATTAAATAAAAATAAAATCAAAGCAGGCAGCAAACCTCTACATAAATACGATTATGTAGGCTAATCTAATCTTAGTTTTAACGTATTGTTTTTTTTACAGATATAAATGTGCTGAGAGTAAAGTTTCCAATATTTCATTAATCTGTTCGTACCAAAGGAAGGCAATTCTATGCATGTCATCACCATTTTTTAAATATAAAGCACCTTTAGAGCATTACAGAAATGGCACCCTTGGCCTGGACCGTATAATTCAAAAAGTAGTTAATTCTGCTAATGAACTTTCAGTTGTAGAATAGCTTTTGGTGTAAGATCGTAAAACTTATTAAAAAAATAGTATTGCAAATAAATAGGTATAAGTTATCTCATAATTAAATTCTTATTTGAATGTGTAAAATAAATAAGTATTACAAATATAATGTCTTAAGAATCAAAGAAAATAATAATTATTTAAATTATATTATAAAATAATTACCTTCATACTTTTTATTGTTTTATTAATTTTTACCCGACCGCGTCAACTTAAAAGTATGGTTATGTTTATGAACTGTATGTAAGTGTGCCCCAACATATAAACGATCTTCCCTCGTGATTGCTTAACCGATTTTAATTATTTATACGTTCGTTAGATTAGACTTTATGATGTTTACATAGGTGGGGCGCCAAATTGTGGGCCGCAAAATTTGTTCAAAGCGATCGCGAGGGTTGTAAAAATATATAAGGTATGTTAGGAATTAGAATAAAAAAATATTAAATGGAATTAAAAATGTGTAACTTATCATAATAATTATTCATAAAAAAAAAACCCGTCTCATAAGGTGAGCACAAATTAAGCAAGACACTTCTTAATTCGTGGGCACCCAGTAATACGGGTTCACACCTAGTTTTTATGAAAAAATTTTGAGTCAATAAAAGTATTTTTATTTTTTTAATTTTATTACACTTGCCTATGCAGTGGAGACACAATTAGAGGATTCGATCCCGGGATCCCGGATCTCGGGATCCCGGGATCCCGGTCATATTTTAGTCCCGAAATTTTCGGGATCAAATTTAATAAATCCCGGGATTTTCGGGATTGATACATTTTTTAAATAAGTCAACGTTGTTAGTTTCATAAATTATTTACAGAAGTGCCTAGTTTGTTTATTTTATAAGAAGAAAGTATAATTTTATTTAACCGCCTTTTTGAAGATTTAAAACTTAAATATTCTATGCCCTCACAAAACTTAAAGATGAATAAGCAAAAAAACGTGTGTGTGTACTTATGTACGCACGTAAGAAGTTATACTTCTTTGGCATAACAAGATAAAAATCTTTCTAAAAATTTTATCTTCGCGTCATCCAACATTTGTAGAAAAAGCGACACTAATAATAATAGAAAAAAGGAGTATTTAATACATTGAAAGTTTTATTATAAAGCATTATCTAAATAAAGTTTATTTAAATATCATAAATAAAAATTATTTTTACATAATTAAAATAATTATTATTTGTATCTATTATTAATTTATTAATTTATTTGTACACTTGTTACATCTATATAAATAAAAATGAATGTTGGTAAGCGCATAACCGACAATGGCTGGACCAATTGGAATTTTTTTTTGTACGTTCCTTAAGGGCCACAGAATGTTTTCTAATAAAAAAATAATGAAAGTTTGTAAAAAACTTATACAAAAGGGGGTACCTAGGGACGAACTCGAACGAACCGTGGGTGAGCCACTAGTAAAAAAATATTTTATTTTATGATGTAAATAAATAATACATACCGTCAACTAACCTCAAATTCTATAAACGTACTCAAAGTAATATGTAGAAACAATTTTTATCACTTATAAAGTTATAATCACAGTAAATTATCTTTCAATCAATAAATTGTTAATAAATATCAATCACCACGATATATTATTTGAAAAAATACAAATATCCGAATGAAATATATATAAATATACATACACATAGTATATTTATATATATTTCATTCGGACTAATACAAAACACGTGTTGTAGGTTCAGAAAAACGTGAATTACAGTTGCAAGTCCTCTAAACTATTGACTAGCTAACTTCATACTGTCAGTTTTTCGTGTCGGTGTGCGCGCGCATCATAAAAATTTACTCTCATCATTTTTCCCTAACGCGCCTAAAGAAGTATAACTTCAAAAATGATTTTGATATGTTTTACTGTCTTTTTGGAACGAAGTTCCTTATGGGACGATGCGAAGGGGTACCCGCGAAACGTCCGTAACGAAAGATTTTTATTCATCTAGTATTTTATAAAAATGGATACTTATATAACAGTCAATTATATTTATATTATTTAAAAATGGCAATAAATATTATATATCATATTTTTTATGTTTAGATTTTTATTTTTATCGATAAAAAAAATATAAAAAATGTATACAGAATAATTATTTTAAAATTAATATTTTTATAATAAGGAACTTCGTTCCTATCGGGTGTCGGAACAAAAAGTATACCGTGTGTACACCACACGGTATACTTTTTGTTCCCACTTTCCATTAACAATATAATCCCGGGACTATCCCGGGATCCCGAGATTGACTGTAGATAATCCCGAAATCCCGGGATTAGAAATATCGACCGGGATCGAATCCTCTAGTCACACAATACACATAAAATTATGATGTGTAGATTGTGTAGGTAGGTAGGTAGTAGGTTCATAGTTTCGTCCTCAGACTAATAAAAAAATTCGGCCAAGTGCGAGTCAGACTCGCGCACCGAGGGTTCCGTACAAACCTGTACGGAACGGTGTATGAGTAAAGGGGTAATAAGTTTAAAATTATTAAAAATATTTTTATTATATGATGTAACTAAAAATTTATGCTTTTCGCAATTTTTCCTTTATCTGTGTTATAAGACGTTGTTTCGTACCAAATTTCAAGATTCTGAGTTCACGGGAAGTACCCTGTAGGTTTTGATTCCCTTGCGAGTGTCGAAAATTTGCGGCATAAACGGGAGTATCTTTTGATCGCGTTGACTTAGAAGTTTGATTTTTTCACAGCTCCAAGAGACCATAGACTTGAGTATTTGATATGAATTTCAGCTTGATACCTCCACGCGTTCCTGAGAAAAAAGGTCTTGACAGACAGACAGACAGACAGACAGACAGACAGACAGACAGACAGACAGACGGACAACAAAGTGATCCTATAAGGGTTCCGTTTTTACCTTTTGAGGTACGGAACCCTAAAAGTATAGACAGAACATTGCGCACATAAAGTGAGGCACGTAATATGAAGACGATTCAACCATATGAAGACGAGTGAGAGCGCGTGACGTACTTTTGGTTAAGTAATAATTGCAAAATTATGCCTTCCTGTGTTATAAACTGCTGCAAAAACAATTCATGTTTTCAAAAAAGACTTCTGGGATTACCTTTCACAAGTAACTAACTGATTTTTTGTATAATTTAAACAAAATCGTAAAAATACTTTACATAATTCTCCAAACACGAATTCTAGACGCCATTGCATCAGTGTTGCAAGGTAAGAATATTATCTTTTCCCAAAAGTAAGGGAAGTTGTGATTTTTGTACGGACACGTTATAACTGTGTTTTTTTAACCTTATTATTGCATATTATAGTTTCCGAGTATATTAGATATGTTATTATGTAAGTATTTATAAAATATTTTTATTTATTATTTGTATACGTTTTATAAGTATTTATGTATTCTTTACTACTATTATTATTATATTTAAATATTATGATATTGTTTTATAATATTTGAAAATAATATATTATAAACACAAATGAACAATATTAAAAAGTAAAAACTTTATTACAACAAAACAAACAAAATTCTAACAATTTATTATCTATTTTAAATTTTTGAATTAACTTCTGGTTATGAATACAATTAAAAACAATGACCAACTATTCAGTGATGCACCTAATCGTATATCGCGTTCACGCCATTACGAGAGCAAAGTTATTCGACATCACAGCTTGACCACAGATAATAAAATATCCTATATATCCAGATAATAATATATATATAATTATTTGTACTCGTAGTTTATACTTCCAAAGGGTATTAAGTAATTAGTTTAATATAATAATAAATTTGGTTTTTTTATTTGCATGTTGTTCTATATACCTACTTAATTTAATTTTAAATGGATCGTAATTGACCTTTATAATTGTATTACATTTTTTCTTTTATAAGTTATAACATTTGCTGTGCTGTGTACCATCCCTAATAAATAATTAAATATATTAAAATAATAGTTATTTTGATATGATAATATATTTTAGGTTTCCAAATGATATAGCGTGGAGAGAAAACTGGATTAAAGCTGTACGGGACAACAGAAATAATGTTCAGTGGCTTATAAGTTAAAAGTTGTGACTCAAAACGCCAGACATATAAAAAATTGACACGTCATAATAGGCATTAGTTATATTTACCTAGTATTAAATTTATAATTATTTTTATATAAGAATAAATGACTCATTTAAATAAATCACCTTTCATTTTATCTGACCAAGACAAATAAAAACAATACTATAGTAAAACTATACCAAAATATATCTCTCACACGTGGGAGTCGTAAGCACAACGCTTGCAACATTTTTCTCTAACACACATGCGCAAATTTACGCTATCTTACACCAAGTTACGCACACAAAGCCAAGACTAGTCCTCACTTATTTTGTCGTGATTGTTTGCAACGGCTCCGTCTATACTTTTTTATTGGTCTGAGGTTTCGTCGCCATTTTTAGTTCACTTAATTACGAAGTTGGGTTTTTTATTTTATGAATATTTTTTAATATCATTATCAAATTAAGCGTTATGTCTAATAAACAAACTTTTATCACCTTATACCTATTAATTAATTATATATTTTTGGCCGCTAAATAAAAATTAATTTATAACTAGATTGTCAAAATACTAAAACTATTACGTATTAAGTATATTAATAATACCTATTTATAAATTTATTTAAATTAACAAGTTTATTTCTTTTAAAAAAATTTAATAAATAAGATCTACAGTCTATTAAGTGTCCTGCCATTAGTACCTACCTATTACTTATACATTTTTATGAACTCACTCAACTCAGCGTATGCCAAAATGATATACATCTGAGATCTGATTACAATAAAAACTACATAATATGTAAATTTTTAATAGTTCATAAAACACTGGTTTGATATGTTACCATTGTTTGAGCACTATACAAAGTCATGACAAAGGTAAACCTAAACTAAAGAAAAATAAAGTTACAAATTACAATTAAGGCGCAGATAAACGACTTTTAATGATTTTATATTGAACATCACGTCTAAACTTCTAGTCTTATTTCTTTGAAAAAAATATATGTTATACTAGACAATTTTATTCATAATTTGATATGTGAAAATGTGAAATTATATTTTAATAACATAGTGTCATGCATAGTGTAATTAATTTGTAAAGTAATGTCTAACGCGGACAAAAAAAACGATAATCACGCAAAAGCTATGGGGCGTATTTACATGAAACTTTAATCATATAAAAGACAATTTAATGACCCATATTCTAGTATACGGTTTTTATTTGTATTGTGTTTGATAAATCAAGGTGGGTTGTTTTTTCGAATAATCTTGGTGGGCGTTGAAGCGCGATAAGCTGTAAAGTTAAATATTAACATACAGTGAGACGATCGTCAGGGCAGAGTATATAAATTCTTTATACTATGGTCAGGGTGTAGGAAAGTGTATTAGACAATTACAAGTATTCATGAATAAATATGAATGAATATGTAAATGCCGCTAAAATTAATTGTTATTACTTAAACAAGATCCATTATTTTTACTAGTGGACATTGATCTTTTACTGGCCGAGAGAAATAGTTTTTATAAAACAAAAGTAACGTTTTATTTTGTTTTATTTTGATTTAAATCAAAGCTTACTTTTAAGAAAATGTTATGTATAGATTATAAGTAGGTACCAATTAATATTATAACAATAACAAATACGAATATTAATTGGCCTACTGCGACATAAAATTGCATATATTTAGATATCTAAATCGACGCGAACTCTGATCTTTAACTAATATTTTATCAACTAAGTGCTGTTTTAAATACCTACTTGTTGAGGAAACCTGCTTTGATACGGGAAAAACCAGAATGAGATCTACAAAAAAGCTGGCTTGTAGCTTATTACAAGTGTCATCCTAATGCCATTGAATATTTATCTTTACATTTTGAGAAATAAAATCCAATATCAAATAGCAGATAGTAAATTGCATGCGAATGAGAATTATATTCTTGTTTACGACTGGGGGCGTACCATGAACTATTTGAAAACATTCTTATTTCAAGACTGTTTTGTTTCAAGTTTACAATAATCTTACTTTCCTTGCTATAAGGACGTCATGGTACGAAAAGTCAAAGTAAGATTATAGTATTCACGCTATAAGAGTTCATAGTACGCCCCCAGGATAGTAGTGAGTTGAGTTTGTACAGTGCGAATGTTTTAGCATTTCGATATAATAACAATATTTGATTAAATAAAGTATATAGTGATATAGGTTATAGGGATTAATGCATTGCACTTAGTGCAATTTGAGTGTGTTAATATGAAATTTATTTTTGGTAAGAACTAGCTAACGGTAACTAATATTACATTAAATCATGTTCACATATAATATACATACATATAACTATAAACATTCTATTTCATAATACGCACTTTCGATTCTTGTACTGAATGAATTTTCGTACCCATAACATTTAAAAAAATAAAAGTACAGTTTCGCAATTGTGTATTCACAAATCAAATCAAATCAAATCAAAATATTCTTTATTCAAATAGACTTTTACAAGCACTTTTGAATCGTCATTTTTACATTAATAAAATTAAATGTCAGTCTGTAAGTCTGTGAGTAAGCTACCACCGGCTCGGAAAGCTGTTCTGCTGAGAAGAACCGGCGAGAAACTCAACAGTTGCTCTTTTCAAATATTTGGTAACAATATGGTATTACAATTTATCTATTTATCCTACGTGAGACACAACCAGTCACTCCCACACATTTACATCTACTAGGTATTCCGTGATGGTGTAATAAGCCTTATTCAGTAGCGTATTTTTAATTTTAGATTTAAATTGCTTCAAAGGCAAGCTCAGTATTGACTGTGGAATTTTATTATACATGCGTACACCTTGCCCCATAAATGACCTATTTACTTTTTGTAGGCGAAAACTGGGTGTTACAAGTTTACTCTTATTTCTTGTATTTATACCGTGTTTGTCGCAGTGCCTTGAGTAGCTATTAACGTTTTGACGAACAAACATGATGTTACAATATATATATTGCGCAGCAACCGTAAGTATACCTATTTCTTTAAAAAGTTCGCGGAGAGTATCCCGAGCGCTCATGTTATAAATAGCCCGAATGGCCCTTTTTTGAATTATAAATATTGATTTAATATCCGCTGCATTACCCCACAACAAAATACCGTACGATAAAATGCTATGGAAATAGCTAAAGTAAACAAGTCTGGCAGTATCAACGTCCGTTAGCTGCCTGACTTTTCTAACAGCGAAAACAGCTGAGCTCAGTTTACTCGCAAGAGACGCGAGATGGGGACCCCATTGCAGACCCGAATCTAAAGTCAATCCCAAGAAGACCGTGGAATCTACCGTATTTAACATGTCGTTATTAAGATACAAATTGAAATTCTGCCTTTTTACATTAGGTAATAAAAACTGCATATATTTTGTCTTCTTGGCATTTAAAGCCAGATTATTGATGTTAAACCAGTGAAGTATATGCGATAATGCACTATTTACTTCGTCGTAATTATTTAACTTTCTATCAACTTTAAAAATTAAGGAGGTATCATCCGCAAAGAGTACAGTATCACACAATTTATCGGCATAAAACGGAAGATCATTAATATAAACTAAAAACAAAAACGGACCCAGGATAGATCCCTGCGGAACACCCATTCTAAGACGAGAACCAGAAGAATTGACGTTATTTACCGCGACCTTCTGAACCCTATCAGTAAGATAAGAAGCAAGTAGATCGAGAGCAATACCACGAACACCGTAATGTGCAAATTTAAGTAAAAGAGTTTCATGTTGCACACAATCAAAAGCTTTAGATAAATCACAGAAAACTCCAATTGCGTTCTGTGATTTTTCCCAAGCGTCATAAATATGTCTAAGAAGCGCAATCCCCGCATCAGCTGTAGACTTGCCTTTAGTGAAACCATACTGTTTACTATGTAAAATATTATTTGTGTTAAAATGAATTATAAGTTGACTTAAAATAAGTTTTTCAAAGATTTTACTCATACATGGCAATATAGAAATAGGTCTATAGTTGCCAGGATCATTTTTTTCCCCATTTTTGAAAAGAGGTATTATTTTACTAATTTTCATTAGATCAGGAAATATTCCTGTATCTATGCATTTATTGAAAATAAGAGACAATTGTGGTGCAATGTTTGTTATTATTGTATTAAGTAATTTAACAGACATGCCCCATATATCACCAGTTTTTTTAAGATTGATAGTTTTAAATATTTTAATTATTTCATCCGCATCTACATAAGAAAATTTAAATTGGTGATCACAGTGAGGAGTATGACTTTTCAAAGAAATTAATGCATCTGTAGGAGAAGATTTTAAAGAAGATGTGACCTTTTCAGGGATTTTCGTAAAATAACTTTCAAATGAACTTGCAACATCTTCATTGGAACTCACTGTAGCATTATTAATTAACAGTTGGACAGGTTCACTAGCGGGCTTTGATCTTCCAGTCGTACGAGTAATCACGTCCCAAGTGGCTTTAATTTTATTATCAGAATTTAAAATTTTATTTCTTATATGTATATAGACTTAGCCTGCTGACAAACATTTTTAAAAATTTTAGAGTAAGCTCTTACCCGACTATGGAAACTTGGGTCATGATTCCACTGCTTCATACTATATAATTCATACAATTTATCTCTACTTCGGTATATACCGACTGTCGCCCAGTCGCTAAATTTCATTTTAGGGTTCTTAATTACAGTGCGCTCTTTAAATACGTCATTGAATGAAAAAAAAGTATATAAAATATTTTATTATAATAAGAATTAGGACTATCAACTGCCATGTCCATTTGTAGTAATTGCTGCGTAACTTTACACAAGTGTGCCTTATAAGATGACATTATCAAAAATATATCCACCATTTAAAAATTGCCTAGAATGTGATAAAAATGAATTGATGATGTAGACCTATCTTAATATTAAATGACTTAAAAATAGTTATTGCTTTAATTTTGCTGAAAAGCAAAACATTTTTGGAACTTTTTCATAAAGTACCTATAACATGTCAAAAAGAAAAATAGCTCACGAATTACAACGTAGTTGATAAATTTAAACATCTGGCGAACGCTAAAACCTGTGGAAAGGTCTGACCGTAATCAATGTTGCTTTATAGGAATATCTTTTAAGCCTGTTTTTATTTAGCAATCAAAATAATTAATTATTTTTATATACAGCTTCCTTTATATGACGCGGGTTAGGCAGCTTACATAGAGTTCAAAATAGAAGGTGTTTAATACTTAAAACCAGGTCATCATCGTGTTCTGAAAATAGGAATTCTTATAAAATGATTTAAGTTATAACTTAACCCAAGTTTTAAATACCTATATACATATGTCTAACAAATATTAAAATTTGGTTTTAGCAATATGGGCGTTCTGCATTACAAGTACAAGAGCGCAGTGGTTCAATGGGCGACAACAAATAATTCCAAATATTTATTTTAGACAATTGACAATTCCAAATGATGATCAGACTTTCTTTAATCGTAATCTTGGCAGAACTGAACCAGATGCGTATGACAAGTATATTGAAGAGATAAAAAAAATCCAAGAGGCATCTGAAAATAGTGATAAAAGTAATACAATTGATCGTATACTAACCCCTTATGGGTCCGATGAGCCTTCGACTCCAGTCCCATTTATTGGAGTGCCAAAAACTGATGTAGAACAACTTAATAATATAACATATGCGATAACTACTTTTGCGATTAATGTGATGAAAGTAAGTTAGATGCTTCTTTAAACTAAAGCCTGTATCATGCTTAAGAAAAAAAAATTATAATAAGGTCCTTCTGAAAGAATTAGTCTCATTATACAAGAGATATTATAGTTAGGTATAGAACCGACGATGGGTTTCAGAACTCATCAACACACTCTGGATCTCCAGCAATAAATGGCTAGGCACTTGGTTTCTGTTATATTGATTTATATATTATATAAAAGTGAAGAGATGACGAAGTCTATATTAATAACTTTGTTAATAATAACTTTATTTACAATACTGTAATATATTACATATTTATAATTTCAGAGTATCAACCAGTTACAAAAGGCAACATAATAGTGTCACCAACATCGATTACAACTGTTTTAGCTCTCTTGCAACAAAGTACAATAGATGAAACACAAAACGAAATAACGAGGGCTTTGCAGATGCCTGCTAGCATTACAGCACCCACATACCAACGTCTTACTTATGATATGAAAGTAAGACAAATAGGTAATTATTGTTTTATTATCTTTTCTTCTATCTAATATATAAAATCTCGCGTCACAGTGTATTTTATCGAACTCCTCCGAAACGTCTTGACCAATTTTTATAATTTAATAGTGTATATTTGGTAGGTCTGAAAATAGGTCGTAGGCTATTTTTTATTCCCTTAGGTAATAAGGGTGGCCCTCTCCAGATTTTTATTTATTTATTTTTAGACCAAATTTTTTTTTATGATTTGGCATCAAATAAAAACTTATGAACCTTAATAGTGATTAGAACGCGGGCGAAAAATATTATTAATTATTTAGAATTAAATGTATAATGTATATTTTTAGTGTTTATTGTTTTTAGAAAAGAAATTCTCGTAATATATTGACAGTTTCGAATAATCTATTTATCGGGGATGGTTTCGAAATCAACCGGGATTTCAAAAGTACAGCAATTCAAAATTTTGGCAGTGAAGTAACGCCTATTGATTTTTCAAATACTGCTGCAGCAGTCCGACAGATGAACTCAACTCTTCAAACTCATAATAAAATTACAAATCTGCTCACACCGGGTAAGTTTATTCGTTAGTAATTTATAATATAGTGTCTAAACCTCGAATTCCATTGAAAAGATCGAAGTTTGTCTGTGCTATCAAAATGACCAAACGGACGAACTGTTTTTTTTTCAGTTTTTTATAAGGTGTTCCTTCTTCTTCAGAAGTGTTCCTATCTACGAATCATAAAAATAAAGCCTTTAGCAGGCCTATCAGGTCTATCTTTTTTTTGAGATTTAATAAATAAGAGCAAATTCCATTCAAATCCATTTAAAAATAAACATCCCGCTGTTTTAATGACGGAGTAATGAATTTATAGTAATATGGTTATCTGGTATGGCGCCTGCGCCTCATGCAATCTGCAAGATACGCTAATTCTTTACAAACGTGCTGCAGATATCGAGTGTAGGAAAATTAAAATGATATCTATGAATAAGAGATATCTATGCTAAAGCAGTGTAAAAAAATCAAGATAAATTGATGACGGTTCGAAGTAGGTTTATAACTTTCATTTAACCAAGCATTGCGAAAATTGAATTAAGAAAATAATGTAGTTTCATTTTTGATGACTTAGTGTAGTAAATGAAATTGTTTGAGTGAATTGGACTGAGTAAATTAATAAATATAATTTGATACCTATTTATTGCTTGCTAAATATTGAAATGAAAATAGAAAGTGACAAATGAGTGTTGTTGTCTTGACCTGATGCCATGAAGCACAACTACCAATGGAGAGCGTGAGCTGGGGCTACCGCACTCACTAAACATATGCTAAATCAAGCTAACGCGATGAAATTTTAGTCAATCGTTGCTTAAATACGGATAAATACGAATCAGTCGCCACTTGGTTGTCACTTAGTTACCCAATCACAGCTGACCAAGCTTAGGTACCTCTCCCCTCTCGTTAAACGAGTGAATTTGAGCTGACACAAAAACGTGCCGATGCTTTCTCCACTGGTTGTTGTGCTGCATGCCTGATGTTGACATTAAAATGGTAAATATAATTCATTTTATAAAAAAATCATCATCATTTTAATCATTATAATGATGAATGAGTCAAATTTAACACGCAATTGGTGATAGTTAATGTTGTGTATTTCAAGGGATTATGGGAAACAAAGTTTAAGCAAGAAGCTACTAAAAATTTGCTTTTTCACCTCAGTAATGGGCAAACTAAGACAGTACTTTTTATGCGAATGCGTCATTCATTCAGATATGGTATTGATGAAGAAACTCAGTCTCTTATTGCCGTTCTGCCGTTTGAGTATTTAAATTTTTTATGTCTATGTCCTCTTTTTTACATCTGGTACACCTGTTTTATTACAAACTGTCAATTTTTTGACCAATTTCGTGATTTCTAAAGTACTAAGGAAAATTATAAATCTAATAAAATTATATCTGATTTGAATATTTTGTACATTTTTTTTGAAGAATCTTTTTGAAATAGTTATTATCAAAAGAGACCTAAACAGGTTTAAAAAATTTTGTCTGTCTGTCTGTGACCGCATTACGAGAAAACCACTGGACAGGTTTTGATGAAATTTGGTGGTTTTGATGATAGCTGTTTATCAGAGTTCATACTTTCTTGTTTTCCAAATCAGTCGACATATTTAAAGAATTACCTATCTATCTATAAAAACAATGAAAATATCAAATCATAGCCGTTCTTCGGTAAAAAATATACTTCCATACGTAAATATAATATAACTATTATTACTCGCTAACTTAGCTTCATTTAGCTCGACGGTACACGAACCTCGAACTACAGATCTGCGGCCAACAGACTACCGAGGCAGTTATAATATTAAGAAATAATCAAAATAGAATTTTGTTACAGTGCATTCAATACTCACTAGTAATGATGTTGCCGCATAAAATGTCCAATGTCGATACGGTTTTGAACTCCTTAACTAACATGAAACTAGTTAGTTATCAGAAATTAAAGGAAATTGAAATTCAACTGGCAATCCCGAAATTTACAATGAAATCCGATACTGATTTGATACCAGTACTAAAAATGTAAGTAAAGTACTACTTCTTTTAAGAATATTGTAAAATTACGTAGCTGTTTAACAGACAAAGGCATAGTTTTAAAGTACTCTATATAATACTTTCTTAGGTTTACGCGAATATTTGACATTATAAATGAAACTATCTTTTCGGATTTTATCGCGGATTTATTTTGGGAACCAAAAATCAAAATAAATCAGCGACAAAATCCGAAAAGATAGTTTCATTTATAATACTCAATATGTTGAGTATATGCAATTAAATTATAGCATTTTAAAGTGTGATGTACAGTAAAATTTATTAATTAATTATTTATAAAATTGCAACTTTTTCAGATGGGTATTTCAAGCATATTTTCACGTAACAGCGACTTAACAGGGATAGGAAATTATAGGACCTACTCTCCAGAAATATCTCGTGTTTTTCATACGGGTTACTTGTCTGTAGACGAGCAGGGACTTTCAGCCACAGCTGCATCAGGATTTGCAGCTGTAGCATTATCATACGAAGAGCCATCTAACGTTTTCTAAGCCGACAGACCGTTTTTAGCTGTACTATGGGATACACAATTTGCTATACCGTTGTTCATAGCAAGAGTTGACGATCTTTCGAATTAATTTAGATGACTTGTTTTTCATATATTGTTAGTTTTGGTTTTTTATACAGTTTTAGGTACAAAATATAAATCGATTTAATATGAGAAATAGCAAATAAGTCATTTAGTTCTATGCAATATACTTGTATAAATTATGTATAATATATACTCGTACCTTAATATATACTCGTACCTTAATATATAAAGGTTTCTACATGTGAAGTGAAATATTAGATGTTACTTCAAATAACAATTCTTTTATAAAAATAAAGTTTTGGGTAAAATAAAACGCATTTTATTCTTATTATAATAGATATTCCTTATAAAATAAATACGTTACTTATGTGTACACATACGTACATATTATAGGCACAAAGAATATTAACTATTTCATCGTTTTTGTTGTTTTCGTTTCCTAAATGTATTTATGATGGGATCATCAGCAAATATTCTAAGATCTCCATTGTAGAATCCTTCAATTTCTTGTAAACTCTTACCTTCAGTCTCTGGCAAAAAAAAAATATAAATAAAATGTTCCTATGAAACCAAAAGCAGCATATGTGGCAAAAGTCCCCCATAATTTGACACTGGTTTCTAGGTTAATGAAAGTTTTCGAACCTAAGAAGGAAAATACATAGTTGCTAGCTGCAGATAATCCTTGAGCGTTGGCTCGACTCCTGTAATAAAAGGTCTATATTATAAAAACTGTCATATTCATTTGTTATGAAATAGAAATGCAAGATTATACTATAAAGAAAGGAAGAGTATCTACTTAATTTTTGATATTAAGACTTTTAGTTAGTAAATGTTGCTCAAGAATTAGGTACCTGAAGGGGAAAACTTCTCCAAGTAAAACCCACGGAATGCCCAAACCAGTAAATATAGTTAATAAGTACATCAATATAAATGGCACTATACTAGTCTTCTTCGGAAACGTTTCGGGGTTGTATGAAAATACTTTTTCATCTAAGTTTTGTCTAGCATAAATACTCAGTAGCCAGCAAGTAACTGCACTTCCGAATAATGAAGATATCGCGAGTTTTTTTTTGCCCAGAACTCTTATAATACCGATGACGAAAATGCCAGTAACAAACGTTAACACTCCAACCATTAACTGAAAAGAAAAGAAAAAAAAAAACCTCGCTCCTGGGGTTCGTCCTGATTTAACGCGAGCGAAGCCGCGAGTTCCGATACTTAAAATAAATTCTAAAATAAAATTAGCCTAAGTTACTCCTTATGACATTAGCTATCTGCGAGTAAAAGTCCCGTCAAAATCGGTCCAGCCGTTTCAAAGATTAGCTGGAACCAACAGACAGACAGACAGATAAAAATTTCAAAAATAGATTTTTTTATGTTAGTAGGTACCGTGTATACTTTCATATGCATTTAGTAAAAACACTTCAATTTTACTTATTTGTATAGTGGTATAGATTGTTTCTGACAATCTACATATATTGGTAAAATCCAGGGGCGTAGCTTGCCTTAGAGGGGCCCTGTATCAAAATTTAGTAGGAGGCCCCTTTTCCTAACTGGAATAGAACAAGTGCTTTTTTGGTCCACTTTTTGTTGCAGTCAAAAAAATGTGGACGAGGTAACATAATATCTGGCATGTAGATGATTTTTGAAGAAAAAAAGTTGCAAAGTTATAAACAATTAACTAAAACAAAACATAGGGGATTAGTTTTTTGCAAATATCTCAAAAACTAATTGAGATTTTTGAAATCTAAAAAAAGATTCAAAAAGAGGAGGAAATTTCCTAAAAAAAGTCTTTACTCCCGGAACGCTTTAAAAAAAACAAGTTCTGCTTGCAAAACTTGCAAAAGTTATAAGCATTTAACTAAAACAAAAAATAGGGGTTTAGTTTTTTAGCAAATATCTCAAAAACTAATTGAGATTTTTGAAATCTAAAAAAAGATTCAAATAGAGGAGAAAATTTTCTAAAAAAATGTCCTTACTCCCGGATTTTTTTTTAAAAAAAGCAAGTTCTCCTTGCAAAACTTGCAAAAGTTATAAACAATTAATTAAAAAAATAGAGGTTTAGTTTTTTGCAAACATCTCAATAATTGAGATTTTTGAAACCTAAAAAAGATTCAAAAGCGGAGGTAATTTTCAAAAAAATCCTTACTTCCGGAACTGTAAGATCAATATTTATAATTTTCCTACGGCCAAAAACGAGAGCTTTCGCTAGCCACATCTACTTTTATCATTAAAAATTATTTAAACATACCTATCTTTACATATTATAATATAACAGTAAGTTAAAAGAATCTGCACCTGAAATATTTCTTAAAAACAATCACTGTAATTCTTTTATTGTGAATGTAGAATAGTTATTAAAATTTTTGTGTGTTAAAAAAATAAGCCCGGTATTAAGGTAGGTACACCATTGGGTTCTATTTAACAAATACATCTTAGATATATATTCATCTCTTTCCTACACCGAACCAAATTGAAGTTATGCCTTCCGCACGACAGGGAAGTCTACACTTTTCTTAGCCGCACTGTACGCGAGACGTAATACAAGGTGTTTACACCTGGTAACCCAGTGAACGTGTTAAAGAGATTTATAAGTGGTCGAATATCTACCAAACATGCCTTAACTAAGTCTTCATTTTGGAGCTCTTCAGCATGACGATCACATTTCTGCCAATCTTCGGTTATAAGTTGTCGATTGTCGTCATAGCATCGTAACGCAGCTTTTCGACAAACGTCGTACTTTAATTTTAATTTGATCCCATACTATTTATTATTATTTATAACTGGGATTGGTGCCGAGATCGGCCCTTGCTACGTCGATCAGTGTTGGTCCATTGTAGCTCCCTTAAGGTGAATTTAAAGTTCTCCGCTTAGTCCTGTTGCTTCCAGGAACTTCCAGATTTTCTGAGCGGAAAGCTTCTGTATCTCTTCCGGTTGCATGATATGCTGTCCTAGAAAGATACTTCTGCGGTGCACGAGTGGTCCGCACGAGCAGAGGATGTGCATAGCAGTTTCCTCTGACTCATGGCATAGTCTGCACATTGCGGACTGACTTAGGCCAAGGGTAAACATATGTTTATTGAGTTTGCAGTGGCCAGTGAGTATTCTGGTTACCGCACTAGTTTTATACTTGTTGAGTTGAAGCAACTCTTTTGTAAAGGTTTTGCGATATCCCTTAATTAGCGCTTTGGAGTGAGTTTGTCCAGAGGTGGATTGCCACTCTTTAAGTGCTTTGAGATTGCAGTCATATTTGAGAATTGAATAGGCATGTTGTTTGGCAATGCCACAAAATGGCTCGGGGCCACATTGTGGGGTTTCAGCGCCCGACCTTGCCAATTCATCTGCCTTTTCATTCCCATCTATACCTGAGTGGCCCGGGACCCATCTGAGGATAACTCTGTTGGATGTACCCAGGACGTTCAGGTTATCCCATACTAACTCTATTGGATTATATTGTCAGTGGTACGGTGGAAGTCTAATGACTTCGTGCCCGTATTCATTAGCAAGCTGGGGGGCGTACCATGTACTACTTAAAAACATTCTTATGTCAAGGCTGTTTTGTTTCAAGATTACAATAATCTTACTTTAATGCGTACCATGAGCTTTATGAAGCAAGATTGTTTTATGACTGCTTAGTGATGCGACTGAACGAATGATTTTTTGTTTCCTCCTTTAAAAGAAAAGAAATAGCTCTATATGAATTGTATAGCGGTCAGAGGCATAGCTAGAGCTACCGTCGTATCAGCCGTATGAATTATACGGGGCCCCGATGGTAAAGGAGTCCCCAACCTATGTAAGCAAAAAATTCATAAAGTGCTCTCCAAAATCAACATATAAAGGGGCGCCTGCGGTGGCCAATGCCCCGCGCTCTTTTGTATCGCGCCCTAGGCGGTTGCCGCAACGCGCCCTGCGCTTCCCCCCCTAACGCCGGCCCTGGTTATAGATAATACTTAGATTTTTGTAATGTTTTCTTACTTTAGTTTAATATGTGTAAGAAATTTTGTTATCATACATGACGCTTGCGAGGCGGGCGTTAATAACTGCGACAGTTTTATACTAATGCAGTTATTATTGTTATGTTGTTTCTATTATACAGGTATTAAATATTTAATAAATAAAAATTTACTACTTATTAAGATACCGATTGTTAGCCGCGTCTGAGTCCATAAAAAACTTTTATTGTAAACGAGTCAGTTTCTGTTTTTTAATTTGATTTGATTCCAGTAAATTCAGTGTCTTTGTACAGTAAATACTTCTGGTAATTGTGACCAGTCATATAATGTGTAATAACACATACACAGCCAGACACATAGCCAGTCATACAGACAGATATGATGAGTGACCAATAAAACTATTTACTTAGATTATAATTATTTATTTCAATAAATGCATTATAGAGCATTAGTAGCAGGCATTTACTCACTTTGCTAATTCATTTCTTCAAGGTAGTATGTATTAGAATTTTGAGAACAAAGTATTGGGACTTTGATAGAATTTAGAAATTGATCAAAGTTTTTTTGTTGCTATGAGTATATGCCCACTTTACAAGAGTTGATTATATAAGAAGATACAGATGTTAAATTTTGATAAAATCTTAATATCTATAAAATAGTTATAATTGAAGTTAAGGAAAATTTAAATTTGAAATAAAGTCTTTGTCTAGTAAAACAGTTGGTTTTTAAACCTAATAAATATAGATTAATTAATATTACAGGAAAATATAATACAGGATAAAATAACATTAATCTTGTTAACAAGCAAAATCAAACACTCGAAACGTTAAAGATAAATAAATAGAGTACAATAGTCTGAGAGATAGATTCCATAGAAGAGAAGAAATTACATCATAAGTAACTACTCGTTTATCGTCGAGTCATTAAAATTTTATTACATATAATAATGATTAAATATAAGACTCGTGCGTAGTGTTGCGTCGGGGGGCTTCGTTACACTCGTCACTCCGAAGTCAAACAAACATTGACCTATTCGGCATGATCAGAGTTCACTCAAGATTGACGATCTCCCCGCCCCGTTCGAAAGGTCCTTCTCTTAAAACAATTCGTTCCTAGTTCCTACACCTAAAAATTCGAGATGCCACGTAAATATGAGCTAATATCGTCTAGTGTTTAGTTTGTCATGATAGTCTCGACAAGAGTGTTACATAACATTTATTTACGTGCCATCCCCGCTACGGGTAGCAACAATATATTCGTCTCTTTTTGACAGAAAACAGTGCAACTGAAAATAGGACAATGGGCTGATTGCTTTACGAAATTTCAGACTATAGACTGCTATTCTTGCTCCAACTAGACGCAACACTATCGAGGTACGCGCTTCCTTTAAATGCGACTATATATTCGTATAAGAGTATTTGATTAAATATAGATCCTTTAACATTCGGTTATCCGTCTCTCATATTCCAACCCTTTTAAATTGAGTTAAACAAGAACATTTTGTCAATATTGCCTTGAAATAGCGATCGCACTTTGAGAAATGTACGTTTTCCTAGGGCTATATTGACTAATATTTACTTTAATTTAGTGAAAAAACAGAAGGTACTAATATTAGAGAAGTAATTTTGAAGCATGAACATTATAATAAATTATCACAATAAAACTATCTTTTTTTTCAAATCTTATACAAAATAGATAGTAAAGTGAACGGTAAAATTTTCTGTCGAATTTCACTTTAATTGTAAATACTGACGCGAAAATTATAGATGGATTTTCAAATTTCGTGTCTATTAAACCCGTTTATATTGATTTCGTTATATCTTCTTGCAAATGCGTGTTAGCTTTTCATTTCATAAAACATCATTTTGCTGTAACAACCTCATAACGTACACTGTTGTACCAAAAACTGCGTTAACGGATGGAGGGTTTAAATTAATGATTTGTTGATTTGAAGTTATTGCGTTGTGCGCAAATAACATTCCTACATTGTGCTTTAAAAACCTCAATGCTCTCTGCTAATAAACTTATTACTTATTAGATACATTTTGAATCAACAAATCAACGAGTTTTGGGCCTTCTAGGTGATAGTAGCTTCTCCACAAGATAATATTTCCATTCATTAATATATTATACTAAGGCACGTCCCTCAAAACCTCCATACCAAAACGGGCTTTTAATTTATGTACTCCAAAAGACTTGTTTTGTTAACCCAAGGTAAGTTTTAGATCTTACTAATTCGTCAGAAGAGCTCTTGAGGTGTTTTAAGGTACGATCCAAATTCAATTTTTTTTCTTTCAATTCCTCCTCCATTTGAGTAGTCAAAGTATATATTTTTCCTAAGAACTCGGTCGTTTCAGGTATTAAACGATTGCAGTTGTACCTCGAGTTATTTAGGATATCGAATACTTATTCTTTAACAATAGATGGTTTAACACCGCCGACTAACCTTACGACAGAGAAATAAAGAATAAAATAAATAACGTCATATCCTTGTTTTGTCGTGTAGTTGTCCATCCGCTGTGGACAACTGTTCCACAGAGATAATCACAATTTTCGCTATATCACTAAGTTTAAGCAATGCTCTGTTTGTGTACAAACGTCTACACAGATGGAAATCAAAGAAGAAACTATTCTACCACGTCAAAAAATAACGTATTATTTTCGCCGGAAATTGCTTGTACAAAAACAGAACACTGTATATATTCTAACTCCAATTTAAGGCACATCCTGCAGTGGCTTGTTAGCATAAACACGGCGTCAACACTAAAACTAGTAAGGCCTTTATGTTCATATCTCGTTGTTCACAGTTGCAGTATAGCTGTGTGAGGTAGGCTCTTAAACAAACTTCGTATCATGCTTTACTGCAACCGCGCCGTACTATAATCCATTATTAAATACAAAAATCCGCAGAAAATATTATTGCTTTGATACATGTTGCCAATACTTAATATAGATTGTAACGATTATAATCAAACACCCGATTAGTATCACCCTCGAGATGTTCTGAGCGTGTGTGTGTAGAAACCGCAGTATTGACATGTCGCGATGCGATGCGAGCGAGTGCTCTCGCGTGGGATCCAAAGATAACCTCCAGAGCCACTCTAGATGGTATGAGCAAGGTGTGATGTGAGCGCCGTCGAGGGGATCTTGGGACAACGCGAAGCACTATGAGGTAGTTTTCCTTGGTTGCGGAAACAACATCCAAATCGATTAATATCTCGTTTAAATAAATGAACGTAATACATCAAAATCTTATTGCTTTACAAATCGATTAATAACACGTTAAAATAAATGAACAAAATACACCAAAATCTTATTGCTTTATAAATCGATTAATAACTCGTTAAAGTAAATGAACATAATACACCAAAATGTTATTGCTTTCTAGAGGTTATAATTATTGCTTTGATCATTACTCCAGCGGAGGATTCGACATATGCACATTGATGTGAGACCGACCCCTAACCTGATTGACTAGCTTCTCAGGCCGCGGGGACGTTGGTATATGTACGAATCCCTCTTACTTTCCCTGACATTTTCCTATACCTCCCTTACCATTGTATATATATAAAGAATAACAATTTAAAATATTTAGCAATTGTAATGCATTTGCCCATGAATCCTATGAACTCGTTGCGGCTGCCATGGTTCATGAACAAACATCCAAAAATATATATATATAAATATATGCACAACACACAAATGTAAATATTATGTAAAAATTGCAGCGAAAATTGTGATATCTCATTTTTATTATAACCCCAAGCTTCAGTGCAATAGATTAAACAACTATCCTGCATTCGCAAACATTATAAATATATACTCAATTTTATCCAAATCCGTTGTTAACAATCTGTCTCTAATCCGGTAATATAGACTTTTAAGCCATTGCACCAAATCCATAAGGTTATATAGTGGATTCTTTGTATGAAACTATAATAAGGCAAAATCGGTTTATTGCTATAGAATCTATCGGCGTTTTATACAATGTCAATGGCGCTGCGGTGTGGCAAAACATCGTAGCGGGGGAACTGAGAATGCGTGTCTTTACAAGCTAAAGAGCCATTATTGACGCACCCTCCATAGTAGTCAAGTCCGAGTTTAAATTATAAAAGTAATAACGCACAGGTTAACGCAGTTTTGTAATCTTGAATATTTTTCAGAGCTAGTTAGTTTATTTCCAAAATAAAAATAAATCCGACAGACATTATTTGTTCACGAATTTGCTCGTTTTCCCTTCTGTCCTTTCTAACGATAAAACTATCAGAAGCCTTCACAATATACATAGAGATACCTTCTCGTAGAGCGAATCCATAATAAAACTTTCCTTTGAAAGTATGGCAAGAAGTGCTTTCACAGGACAAAAGTATCGTAGGAAGTTTATTACTATTGTTTTCAATAATCAAATCTTAGGTATGTTTTACTACGACACTTCCATGTGTGAAAACGAAAGCGACTATAATCTAAAATAGAGAATGATAAGATCGTTGCCATCATACAATCTGGGTTTTACACAATCCATTCCATATCACAAAGACAAATAGTAAAGAAAAACCTGCATCATCCATTAACACTCGCCTGACATCGACAACGATCATAATTTCTACTAAGTACTATTCGTTATAAGTGCGCATCAATATTAATCATATTAGGTAAAAATACAGTCGCTTTACAAATGGTCTTCTAATTACTTGTTTCGAGCATGTTAATAAATGTTACCTATCATCTTCTACATTACCAGTGTTTCGTCATGGTATATTAGTCGTATGAAAAAATTAAAGTTAATAAAGGTAAATAAACATGTTAAGTTAGCAACAATATAGAATTCTGAAGAAATAAGACTTAATAGAAAAAGATCACAGTGTATTACTTTGTGTGCTCTAACGCGGAACAATATGATTCTTATACAATGTGTAGCTCTACCACTATTAGATTTTTCTAAATTTTATTATATTTTTACGTATACTCTTTTCTTTCTTAGATGACCAAACCTCGTCTGTAAAACGGCCACAATGGTTTCGCTTCGACAACTCTTCTAGACCGATTGCGATTCCGTCTGATCCGGAAACCTTCATCTCAAATTCCTCGAGAGGCAAACTTCTTCACGACCGTAACGAAACAATTTTCAATACAACATAATCATTCAGTAACTTAAAGTGTACATACTACCGCGCCTTCTTTGCTTCCTCCTCGACACGACCTTCGTATGCACATGACGAAACATAATATTAAATGCGCACTTATACATAGATCATGAAATTCAAAGAAATTTGAATATTTATATAATATTATAATTAGAAATGAATAAAGAATAGACCGTAAACCGCTGAATCAAGTCGCGAAGATAACGTTTAGAGAGTTGCCTTTATTTGTTGCGTTTCCGTCGTTTCCACATGCCGTGGTACCTCCTTCAGAGGCTCATGCAGCCATCGGGTCAGGGGAGGTCGATCCAGGCGTCCAAGTACTGTTGCACTTCCAACCGAGCCTCGATGAGATTTGCGCTGTCATCTTCGCTGGCCGGATACATATTGGCACAGTGAGCTGTACCTGTCATCACGATAAATGCTATAACTAATCATACATTAAATATTTTTAAATGTCATCACCAACATT
This sequence comes from Boloria selene, assembly GCA_905231865.2. Taxonomy (NCBI): domain Eukaryota; kingdom Metazoa; phylum Arthropoda; class Insecta; order Lepidoptera; family Nymphalidae; genus Boloria; species Boloria selene. The sequence continues at coordinate 11,801,844 of HG993131.1, forward strand.
TTTACTTTTCCTTTCCTCTTCTAACTTTAAATGTGTGCTTTACCAAATATTCTACTGACCAATAAAAGTATTTAAACGTTTTGACTTTTCGAAAAATAGTGAATACCAAAGCATCTAAGTCAAGTTTTTTATGATTGGTAATACAAATTTAAATGTAAACTTACAGAAGAATAAAGTATAACTGAAACGCATAGACTTAAATTATACCTACCCTTTATGAATATAGCTGGAGAATCATTATTTTCTGTTGTTGTCATTCCGAGGGCGTGCCACGGATCTATTGACCCATGGACATACACGACTCGGTTGGTTGGTATGTTTAAAGCACCGTATGCGTTGTTCGTCCAAGCTGCCACCTCGTCCACGAAGCTTTCAATGAATCTAGAAGAATAATACTTTTATTTAGTTTGCATTTACTTTAATATAGTTTACGCAAAGCTTACTATATAGTTTCTTTCTAACGCAACTGGTGCATTCGAAATCACACCTTACTTCTATGCTCACAAGAACGCAATTTCATTGTGTTCAGAATTTACCTACATGTCAGCTGAAGCGTCAGGGTTGTACGCAAAGTAAAATAAATAATAACATAATACTTTCTTCTATATTATTAACTTATTTTTAGCTACTATAATAATAATTATTACAATTTTTTATAATCTTTATTATATAATATTATGTAGTGTTGTTTTATTAAAATATGTAGCTATATTGTGTTATAATAAAGAATTTAAAATATAAATTGTTTAAGCAATATTAAGCTTTCATATATATATAATATTTTAATTAAGTATTAATTAGAATATATAAAGGGGTCGTTCCCCTTAATTTTTTTTTTTGAGCTGTCCTTTGGAGAAGGCTCTTAAAACATCAGAAACTAACATTTTTTCACACGAGACTCAAAAAAAAATATATCTATGTTTGTATTATTATGGGTCCTTGCCTGAACTAAAGATATAAATAACGTCAAACGAAACCGAAAAACGACTTGGTCCAGCGATTTATCGCGGTCTACTGTGCGCCCTCTATCTATAATGAACACACAACTGCCTTTCACGAATTGCGCATGTCAAAGTACGCAATGCAGATGGCTAATCAATACAGGCGGTATTCGAAAGAAATAAGTTGCTCTCGCGTTGTGAAGACTTTTATGCATGAGAGATGTCGATTATTTATTACAAATACAGTTTTTGCTAAACATTAGTAGTTCATTGTTCTTTTGAAGTAATAAAACTAAATATGGTAGATTTGAGACGTTAACTAAAAAAATCAATAAAAGAAATACTCACAGTACACGTAGTATGTACACACTACAATAGTAAGATATGAAGTTATATTGCAAAATTTTCAGTAACAGTAATATTCACTAAAGATTTTAAAAATATATATATACAGAAGGCACGACTTGCTTCAGCGATTTACCACGGTCTACTAAGGGGTTTACGGTCGGCATGGCGCATGTGCTGGCACACGGCAAACTCAATCGATCAAAAGAGGTCACCTTCAAGAGAAGTTGATGCGCGCGCATTGAAAATTTTCACATGGGCGGGTACAATAATAAAAGCTAAAATAAACTCTAAGGCGAAACCATATAACTTAAGAAAACGACACTAAGATTCGCATAATCACAAGGAGACTAATCAATTATCATTTAAAAGCTATACTTACAAGAGAATGAAATATTTATGTATACACTGATTTCAACTAAACTAAAAGCACCTATTATCTCAAAATTGTGCACTTATTATTAAATAACTTCAAACGAAACCGAAAAACGACTTGGTCCAGCGATTTACCGCGGTCTTTTATGCGCTCCCTATCTATAATGAACACACAACTGCCTTTCACGAATTGCGCATGTCAAAGTACGCAATGCAGATGGCTAATCAATACAGGCGGTATTCGAAAGAAATAAGTTGCTCTCGCGTTGTGAAGACTTTTATACATGGGACTGAGAGGTGTCGATTATTTATTTTAAGTACAGTTTTTGCAATATATTAGAAATTTATTCTACTTTTATAGCACCAAAACGAAATATGGTGGATGAGAGACGTTAACAAAGAACATCAATAAAAGAATACTCACAGAGTAGTGAGATATTAAGCGACGAGATTCGGTAAATTTTAACTGACAGTAATATTCACTAATAATTTAAAGAATATTAATATAAACAAAAGGCACGACTTGCTTCAGCGATTTACCACGGTCTACTGAGGGGTTTACGGTCGGCATGGCGCATATGCAGGTACACGGCAAACTTAATCGATCAATTATAGAGGTCACCCTCGAGAAAGGTGAAGTGCGCGCGCATTATATATATATATATATATATATATATATATATATATATATATGCGAAAAACACTCACTGACGCATCACGAAATCTCGAAAACCGATAACATATAAAATAAGAATTGGCAGAGAGTTAGTTTATAAATAGTAGACGTCCGCTAAGAACGGATTTTGTGACAGGGCCGGATCGATAAGGTCCAAGAGGAAAATAGTTTATAGTTATTAGATTTTGCGACAGGGCCGAACGAGAATGTCCAAGAGGAAAGTAGTGTATAATAATTATTAGAAGTCCGCTAAGAACGGATTTTACTACAGGCCCAGAATAAGGGCTAAGGTCTAAGGGCTGTAGCAAGCTTCTAAGTAAGTCATTCATCTTTTGTGCTTCAAAATTTAAATTTGGCAAGAAGGTAATGTGTGGTCAGTAGACATCCGATCAGAAGGAATTTTGCGACAGGCCCGGAATAAGGAGGTTTTAAAGGCTCTTTTTAGTTTGTATGAAAGTCCTTCATTTTTTGTGCTACAAACTTTAAATTAAGCACGGAGGTAGTTAATAGTTAGTAGACAACAGCAAAGAATAATTTGCGACAGGGCCGAATCGAGGAATTTGGTATGAAAGTGGTTAATTGTTAGTAAAAATCTAACGATTAGGTTGTCATGGAAGGAAACATTGTTGGTTGATATTTTGTTATCTAATTGACATTTCGGTCTATCTAACGATTACATAAGCTAGATTATTGTTTTGATTTATGTTTTTTTAATTCATAAATATTAAATTTTGGTACTTAATACCCTATTCCGGACTAGAAATCCAAAAAATCAAATATTATTAAAGTTGGTCCAGCCGTTCTTGAGTCATAAATGGTGTAACTAACACAACTTTCTTTTATATATATAGAAAGAATAGAATTAATGTCAGATGGGTTTTTTAAATAATTAAAATACAATTTGTTTTTTAACTTTTTAATTTTCTTTAAATTTATATTCGAACTAATACTTAATTAAATTATAATATATGAGCTGAAAATTAACTTAAACAATTATACTTTAAGTTCTTTATTATAACACAATACACATATTTTAATATAGTAGCTAAAAATAAGTTAATAATATTGCCATATTTATAATATAATTTTAGAATTTAAATGTTCAGAATTAAAATATATGTATATTTTATAAGGTACTTTGGGGCCTGTTGGATTTTTTGTATATTGTGGGTATGTCTTTACTGTCTGTATTCTGTAACAAGTATAAAAACCCTGAGACGTCTTTCCCGTGACCATGATTGTTGTAAAGCATTCGAAACGTCCGCGTCGGGAACCAAAAATCTAAATAAATCCGCAACCAAATCCGAAAATATAGTTTCATTTATAATGTCAAATATTCGCGTAAACCTAAGAAAGTATTATGTTACTATTTATTTTACTTTGCGTACAACCCTAATGCTTGAGCTGTCGTTTAGATAAATTCTGAACACAAAGGAATTGCGCTCTTGAGAACGTAGTAGTAAGGTGTAATTTCGAATGCTCCAGGTGCGTTAGAAATTTTGTAGATATTTAAAACGTCGGCTTTCTTCAAGATCAAAGGAGTGCAACTTCTGGTATATTAAATATTCTGTAATTTTACTGTCGCTTAATATACGACTTAATAGAAATGTGATGACAAATTTAAAAAAATCATATTCTAAATATCGTATTTTATCTAAATTGAAACATAAATACTATATTAATAACACTCAACTATCGTATTTGTCGCAATAACTAGACCACAGAATGATTTTGTACTTAAACAAAAATCTGATAGAACCAATAACACTACTTGGTTCAGGATCTTTCTCTTGACAAAATTATCCTTACTAACATTTAAATGCGAAAGTAACTGTATTTCTGTCTGTCTGTCTGTCTACTACTACTACTACAAAACTACAGAACCGATTTAAAAAAAAATTTGGTACATAGTCTAGACTCTAGAGCCTGAGAAAGGACATAGAAATACTTTTCAAGGCGAAAACAGGGCTGTAAGGGGTTGAAATAGGAGATGAAAGTTGGTATATAAATAACGTTATTTTTAAAGCTATGAGCTAGAAATTGATTTTTTAAGTTTTTGATTAGATATAAATAAATAAGACATTCAAAGTGTGTAAAAATGTTATCCTAAAGGATAGTATTTTATACTAGAGACTCACGTACTGTTTAATTTTGTTATTATTACATTAACAGTTAGTAACGTTAGATTTTGTCAAAGATGAGATATCTTTCTGCAGTAAAAAGTACCCAATAGGTTAATTTGGATAATCAACAACAAAACTTTCATCAAAATTTGTCTAGTGGTTCCCAGACACACAGACAATAGTTCTTTAACTTATAGAATCGGCATTAATGCCGATAATAATGATTAGTTGAATAAGATTTTCAAAAAAAAATATAATATATTATGTACCTACAGATAAAACACTAATTTTTTATAAAAAATCTTTTATTAGGCTCATAAATATAAGGAAACGCATAGCATTAATATTATAATTTATAATATAAGGTACATTTTAATAATATACTTGCAAAAATTTATAGCTCACAGTAACCCATATGCTACTCTAGGTATGCTGTGGTATAGAGCAAAACATTATGTAAATTTGTGCTTTTCACCCAACTCTGCCCAGCCATTTACGCGTGAAGGAATAACAAACATATGTGAACTTTCGCGTGTATAATAGCAATGCAAAAAAAATAATATTAAAACTAATTGCTTTGACTGAACTTATATAAGAAAATGGCTAATTGTAATTATAGAATTCAAGACACCTAAATCAAATTTATTGTAGTGATTGTTATATTTAAACATGTAAAAATGTACTGGGATAGTTACTTATAAAATATATATTTCTATAGATACACAATAATATATACTCATGTAATAAAGAAGACACATTTCTATTTTTGCATTTTAGAATGTTTGTGACGAATAAATTCAAAAACTACTGGACTTCTTATTCCTGAGTAACATATTTTTATTACTAGAAAAAAATTAAGGTCCCCCAATAATACTTCAGTACCTAACCCAAGGTGTAAATAAATAGCCATAAAATGTCTTTCATCGCATGCGCTGCAGAACCTGATGTATTATTATCGCATGCGCTGCGGAAAATGATGTATAAAACTGATGATATAAAAAATCAACATTTTTTTATATCATCTTTTATTTATATCATACGAGTATGTTCTTTAATATTGTACAACTACAATATTGAGGAACATATCAACATGTAAAAAAAACTAATAGAAATACCTACCAAAATCATACGATGTATCCCCATACCTTTGTATCTAAATAATTAATTTCATATTCAAGGCTGTTTCAGTACCCGTAGATTTTTTGAATTATTCAAATCGGACACTCCGTTCAAAAGATATTAAAAATTTCAAAATGTCAATCTAAACAATATAGGTACTAAGTACTATATATTTTGCAGAGACAACACTAATATGTAAATAATGTTATATTGACTTAATACAATAAGTTTGCTAAGTACAATTACTTCGCTATGCATAAATCCGTACATACTCGTATGTGTTTCAACCAAGGGGCTAGCCTTAACAAGTTTAAAACAGAAGATTAAATTACTACTCACAGTTATCCTGTACAATCTTCTCAGCATTCTCTCCAACGAAATAATGTCACAACAAAATGAGTAGAAATAATTTATTGAAAGAAACATGTAACTAATATATGAATATAAACTAAACTAGTGAAAAAACAATTATCCCCGACGGATCCGCAAAATAATCTAAAGACGTTGAAATCCACTTAAAAAAAGAAAAAAGACTTGTCGAACGCGATTCTTTTAGCGTAACTCGAATATCGGTAAGCTGACATATTGCCGCCAGACTTTCATTCTCCGGTTCACGAGACATCTCTCTGAAACAGTACTTTTAGTAACGTAACTAGACCTTCGAATAATATTAGGACCTTTACTGCGCATGTCCTACAATATCGCCATCGCGTCAGCTATAAATCGCATGCGATTTACCGCAATGCAGACAGATTATTACGACGTTATTGGTTGTAGATGCATCACGTGATTTTTCATAGTTGTATGGGGCGGGGCCAGGCAGGGCCCACCCTGTCTAAGTGGTAGCGTCCGGCAAGCCGGACGCGAAGCCAAGGAACGTGCAGGGAGGGCCCACTTAGGTAGGCGATGGCACTTCTCTGGATAGCAGAGTGGACTGTGGAGCAACCCTTTTGGCGGTGTAAAAAGTGCTGATGATGTCTGATGATGAATGATGATAACTTTAAATAAATACATAATCTAATATATAAAATTCTCGTGTCGCGGTGTTTGTAGTTAAACTCCTCCGAAGCTTGACCGATTCTCATGAAATTTTGTGTGCATTATTATTTTTATTTTATTTTTAGATAAATTATTATTTATTTTTTATTTTTTGATACAACATTTTAAAAATACATACAACCCTAAATTTTCAACCATCTACGATCAACCCTTATTTTTTAATTATAAATACAAAAAAAGTTTGTATGATTTTACTCTATCTTTTGAGCAACAAACTTAAAAATTGGCAGGGAGGAAGTTAATTTTTAGTAAAAGTCCGCTAAGAACAATTTAGCGACAGGGTTGGATTAAGGTGGTCTGAGGACTCTCGAACGTTTGAATGAAAAGCCTTAATTTTTTGTGGTACGAACTTAAAATTTGGCAGGAAAGTAGTATATAATTAATAAGCATCCGCTAAGACAAATTTTGCGACAGGGCCGGATTAAGGAGGCCTAAGGGCTTTCGCAAGTTGTATAAAGTTCCTTCATTTTTGTACTACAATTATTTGTCAGGAAATTAGTTTATACTTAGTAGAAATTCGCTAAGAATGAAATTTCTGACCTTTCCAAGAGCGGGAGAGAGTATATTAATTGTAGAGCATTTTTAGGCAATCTACAGATCGACCGATTGCGAGTGATCTCCGTCATCAGTGAAGCCGCGGGTATTGCTAGTATAATATAGATATTGATATTTTTAAGGTCTTTTACATTTTTAACATGACATGTTATGTTTATTTTTTTAACTGTATAATGCAATTATTATTTGGTGAAATTTAAATAAAAACAATTTTAACAATTATATAGTTAATTAATTCCAACTTCAAATCATAAATATAATTTTAAGCATAAAATTTTCTTTTATTTACACCCACCCTATAAAGTAAGTATTAAGTTCTATCAATGTAATAAAAAATAAAAGACCAAACGCGAGCAATTAAATTACTTACTTGGGCCCGAAAACATCTTGACATTGCCGTATGAAGAAATCGAGTGTAAAGTGGTCACCGAAGACATCTATTGCAGCAGACGAAGTTTGATAAAAACCAAACTCTGTGCAAGTCTGATACATCCATTGGCGACCTGAAATAATAATTAGATATTTTACACATTTCCGAAAATTTTATTTTTACAAGTGTACATAACATTCAACAATTAAAAGTACAAAAAATCTTTACTAAAATAATAAAAAAATCATTAATAATAGTAAAAATGGATGAAAGACGATTTTGCTGAAAAAATCCACTTTTTCCAAGTATCATCGAATGCGGTTCTCCCATTTTCTGTTTTAGGTCGTCGCTGCGCCCCGTTATCTTTTATAGATATTAAGAATTTGAAAATTTAATATTTTTATATTTTTTAACAATAAAAATAAAAAAATCTGTATCTCTAAATTGAAATATTAATTTTTTAAGCAATTTAAAAGCAAAAGAAATATAATAAGCCTATTTTTCTACTACCTACGATTTTTTAACAATTACGTTCAACCCTTAAACCTTCCTAACTCGGTAAATTTTGACTGTATAATTTTAAACTAAAAATTTACAGTTCTTTTACACCCTTGCCGGAGGTTGCTGACACTAAAACCTTTACTTACTTACTTTAAAAACTACATCATATAAAAATGCAAAGTTGTATGCCAAATTTCTATTTCAGACCTTATTTGACTTTGACTATTTGGATTATGTCGGGCTGGTTCAACCTAACCCCAAGCCTGTTGAAGGCAATTCTAAGGGAGCGCACAATCCTTGGCCTGCTATTGCACAAAATGAAGCTTTGCAGTCTGCCAATGAGACCTCTGCCGTGGTTGATACGGCGTTCTGTCCTCCTCTAGCATCGCTTAACTCTAGTACTACACAGATTTTAATTAAATTTTGTGTACCTAGTGATTACTTATTACTCGAGTCGTGACTTAAGATTCCTTTAATTGGAGAAAAATATTTTATTCCTCCAGGAAAACGAAATAATTGGTTTGGTTTATATGTAGGAAATTTTAGTAATTTTTACTCGTAATAACTATTTATATTTGTACGCATAAAAACAGTGACTTTGCCAAATCAATGTGCACGTTCACACAAAAAGCACTGAACCGATTTTAACTAATCTTTGTGTTGTGATAGGGTCAATATTCAGACTAACTTTATAGGTATAGCAAGTGGATCTTTAAATGGAAAATTACATCTGCATAAAGCCAAAGATAATTTTTGTACTTTAAGCGCGAGCGAAGCCACGGGTCCCGCTAGTATTCAATGATAAAAATAGTAATTATTTCAATAAGATTTAAAAATATATTTTATGTACAGATTCGACTCAATAAAAATTTTATATTCATTTAGCCACTCATAATTTATGCTTTATTCTTAATTATTATGTTAATAATCATAACACAGACGATCTACATAGTACAATGTGCTTTATATATTGCTACGACGCCAAGTAACTTACGCGCTCATTGGTCAGATCCGCACATGCGAAATACTTCAATTCGAGTATTGATTTTGTATCAAACATCCTGTTTGAAATAGGTTCGTTTCATAATGAGCAAAAATATTTAATAAATAATATTTTATATCTGACCTACTAACTTACAAACTAGTTGTTTTTGTTACTTTTAGTACAATAGAGGAAAAAACTATACATGCGTTTATACAAAACGCATATATTCGTATCTATTTAAAAAAAGAAACTTGTTTTGACACAAATCAAACACATGTATCTTTAAAATGGAACTAAAAATTATCGTACATAATACATAAATCGTCGCTGTAGAATGAATACCTCGTATGTCAAAAAAGCATTTTTTTTTTGTAAAAATCAAGTGAAAATTAAGTATTATATTTTTATATTACGGCGAAACCGTAAACCCAATACGTGACTACTAGTGCCATATTTGAAGTAAAACTAATACCTCTTGTTTGAAAAACATTGACAAAATGAACCATTTTTTTCGTTTCCTGTATTGGATCTCTGGACATACGAGGTTTTCATTCTACAGCGACGAAATGTACAATAAATAAATAAATATTTGGGACATTATTACAACAGCGCCATCTAGTTCCGTGATAAGCTACGAGGCTTGAGTTAGGGATACCACATAGTTGATATACTACACATATACAAATTTTAAATACATACATATTATAAATATAAACACCCATGACTGGAGTACAAACATTCGCGCTCAACAAAAGAATGAAAACCCCTAGCGGGACTCGAACCCGCGATCACTGGCGCAGAAAGTAGGGCCACTACCAACTGAGCCAAACTTGTCGTCGAAACAATGTAATGTTTATGTTGCAAACAGTACCCTAAAGCGCGTTCACCTTATCGTGAAACACATGGAGGTCCACTTGGTTGCTCCTGGTACTACTCTGATAGCAGAGTAGACTATGGAGCAACCTCTATGGTGGTGGTCTTCTTCGGTAGACCTGCCGTCGTGGTTTAATGCGTGAGCGATCCTGCGACGCCCCATTAAGAAAGGACAGGTCTGTAGGGTTTTAGTGGATAATACTGGGTTTTATTGCGCTTATATGTGTTAATGCGTTACCCAGAAAAAAAGGTAGTTACACAATACGTTTAAATTATTATTTTTGATATAAAAGCGAAAATTAATGATGTCACAGTCACAATATACGACTTTTACTTGTGAATAATTTTCAATGAAAACTTTTTTTCGCACTGTAATTACTTCATATTAGGCGGTTGGTTAACATATCAGGAGTATAAGATTATTATATAGCAGTAAATAGTGTTAAAAAAGTAATTATACTTATTTAACATTACCATTATGAAAATGTTTTCATCTAAACGTAGTATTAAAACAGAATCGAATAACTTGAAGATAAAATATTTAGTATTATAATAAACTTGATTTTTAGTTTCGTCAAAGAGGAACAACCCTTATTTTTGTTTACATTGACGTCGCAATGGCGCCAGTAAGTAGGGGGAAGGAAGATGGCCGAGATGAACGGGGGATGGGAAGCTGAGCCCGGCGCCCGGTATCTCACGGCAATAACGATCCGAAAGTTCTCGAGAGAGGTCGCGTCTATAATTGTAATTTGACTTTCAATTTGTAATTTGAAGAAAATCGTTTAAAATGCCCAGATACAATTCCAAGAATCGTCCGAATAAACGACCGAGGAATGATTATTATCATTTTGATGTCTTCAATAATTCAGGCTCCAGCTCTTCTTCGAGTGAGGTACGTTGGGCGTTTCCGATTTAAATAAATATATGATTAATTATTTTTTTATTTAGTGTAGTATAATTAGTAAGAGTTGTGCATTTTTATACGCGTATTTATTTACTTTTGTTTCAATTTGTTTTTTTCGGATTAATATTCATTTTGACGTTTGCAGGATGAGGGGATCGATGACAACGATGCGGAGCGATACGTACTCTCCATTGTAGGAGATTTAAAGATGGAGCTGGAAAGGGCCGTTTTATTTCTTTCGCTTGCAAAAGCGGGAAAAATGCGAGAAGTGGCTGCTTTTTACAAGCAAAAAAGAGATGAAATTTTGGAGAAGATCTATCAAACTTGGAAAGACAAACATGGCTCTATGAAACGGTGCGGAAAATGTAAACAATGTATTGCATTTAACGCTGCCCAAGCAAAAAAATAAAAAAAAAACAAGAAACCGTTCAACTTTCATTCATACGTAAATGTTTATGATAAATTAATGTTTTAATATACATAGGTATGTGTGTGTCAATTTTATATTCAGGGTATTTTTTGACTCATTTGTCGTATCAACTTTATTGTAACACCTATCAGAATTTTGAAATATTTTGATAAAATCAAATTGTACCAAGTACACGAAATTAGTAGATAAAATGTTTCGAAAGGTATATTTAAAAAAAAAACTATTTTCAAAACTGTGCTCAATGTATTCATAGCCATTTTATTCCTTAATAAACGAAAATTGTTGTCGTGAAATAAATGTAATAGTGTTGTTTTATTTCATATCTTCCCCTTTAGTAATATTTAGTCAAAATAATTAATACTTAATTTGCTTGTCTAAAACTATGAATACGCAAGCGAAATTTCTAGATCAAAGCTTAAGCAGAATTAGCGAATTGATATAATTATAAATTGTTACACACTTTGTTAATAGAATAACTTTAGCTTTATTTGAAATTATTTTTCTCTTATAGTTATGAAATTATGTCTTATAGGTAGCGAACATTTATCATTTTATAAATTATATTAAAGTGATTAATCTTAATTTGCAATGCATAAAATATTAATAAACATAAAATGTTATGTAAGTTTAAAATTATGAATCTATGAAAATGTGATGCCAGGAAGTAATCAGGAGTTAACAAAGTATCTAAAAGTATATTTTATTTAAAGTTTTGTGTCTTTGTTCCTTTGATTTTTTCATAATCACTGAAATTTAGTAAATTTGAACGTATAAAACGATTTGGCAATGTTTTTTAAGCGAATTAAAAATGACTCATTTTATTTTATATATTTTTTATGATGAAACTATCGCGATGTAAGCAATAAGAATAAAAAATTTCATTTACTTGGGTACTATAGATTTTCCTATAAGTCATTAAAAAATCAGAACATTAGCTACTGACTGAGTAATAGATATGAGATACTGTAGCTTTGCTTAACTAACAAGACAAAGCACAGCTCTGAAATTTCCTTTATTACCACCTACCTCTTCAGCAGTTCAACAGCATATTTATAAAGTATATTATCAAATAAAAACCTGGTTAGGAAGAGAAATTGATCCAGAATAGTGGGGTTGGGAGTTAAAAAATATTATACTACAGCCAATAACAACTTATATACCCGCATGATATCCGCGCCCGATGATCTACTGAACACAATATTTTGTAATTGTACAAAAGGTTGTGGCGGCAAATATGGATGCAAAAATGCATTAAGATGTTCAAAAGTTTTTGGGCATTACCATGACCAGTCATACTTAAACGCAGAGTCAACCAGTGATGAATATGATGAAAATATCGATTTAAATATATAGGAATAAATCCACTCGACGTGTTGAACTGAAGATCGACAATGAATGAAAAAAAATTATATGCTAAAGGTAATTTTTTCTGTAATTTTCAGCATTCAAATAAAAAAATATTCATTCATAAAAAAAAAGCTCTTATTGCATATCAATGTTGTTGTTGATTAAGTGTACGGCGAAAACCATCTAAAAAAAGCACCTTCAAGATAGAATGCAAGGAGTATTCTACCTCGAAAGTGGCGAGGAAACGGTATAACCATATTACTATTGGCATAGAAAAAAAATGAAAAGATTTTTTTTTCGAAATTTTAAAAGATATTAAAAGTCCTATACATAATGTTCATAGGCTGGGGTCACTCGGAAGGTACCATTCACTTTGTATGCCACAAGTTTTCCTTAGTTTTCCATCGTATTTTCTTGAAGTATTGATTTTTAGAAACTGTTATTATTTAATTTGGGATACTCACCAAATCGACGTGATTCGCTCAATATTTTAGCTTTTTCCTCCTAATATCAGAATTTGGCCCAATGATAAAAGTTGGGTGTCTCGTGAAAACGAAGCTGCATATTAACTTTCAGCCTATTATTAATCACTGAAACCCCTTTTTTTGGACCCGTGGACTATAAGACAGTAAGTCAAGAAACATACCAAGACAACAATACAAAAACAGTTAATTGTGAATTATCGTGTGTAAGAGAAGATCGAAACATAACTAGAAAAGTTTCGATTTTTCAATTATTTTAGTTTATTCATATAAGAAGAGCGGCAGTATCGAGAGATCATTTGAATTTCAGAGCTAATTGCAGATTGAGAAGAAACTCAAAGTGAAAAAATAAATAAAAGTTGAATGAAGTTGAAGTGAAAGTGGTTAACCAGTGGGTTTTATGTGCTTTTTTTAATCACCATAAGTCACTGTTGATATATAAAAACTTAGTACAAAACACTCGACTTAATTTCAGATCCTAAAACCATTGAATGTAACATTGTTCATTGCATGAAATTTAATGGAAAGTTAATATCAAAATTAGAATTCTTTCTTATTTCTTTCTTTCTTCTTTCATTTATAATATCAAAATTATACTTAAATACGAAGTTGTGTACTTACCTCCCTCTGATCCCCAAGTGACATTCCTTAATTCTTCAATCATATTATTATAGCTGTAATCCAGGCAGGTTTGATTTGACTTTTCCAACACTATAGAATTAAATGCGGCCAACTTTTTATACGCTGGAGTATTAGATTCTGTTATCATTTTGCATACCTAATATTATAAATAAATAAAATATATTATAAATACTGGCATTTAATAATGTAAATAAAAAATATAACAATATATCGAACTATTTATACAAAAGTGATTTTAGTTAGGCGACCTTAAGCCGGGTCTCCTGCGATACTGTTTTATGCTTTCTAACATCTAACAAAATATGAGCGTGGCCTAAATGTTTTGTTAGCGAATAACAAGCAAATATGTTATCCGAGGAGGACGGAAAATATATCCGTGTGTTGCGTTTCGTATTACCTGATTTATCTGTTTTACTTAAACTATAGTGTATTCTTTGTATTTTAATATGAATTGGAATAAAGACAATACGTTATTTCTGTGATTTAAGATGCTTCATCGTCACATCACAAAAACAAAAATTAAAAAACATGAAGTCTGAACTCATTAAAGTCGAGTAGACGTTTGATGTTATTGTTTAAAAGCTGCACGAGACTCAAAATGTTTTGCTATCACGTTTAGTTAACAATGTTTTGTTATTTTTAGGAGCAGGAGACACGACTTCATGCTGACAACCTCATTTATATAAATGAGGCTTTGCATTGTATATACAATATTAGTAAGATACTTATTAATTTACATTTAAAATTACAGTGACCAAAACCAATTAATGGTCTAATTTTGAAATCAACTCCGTCAAGTTACAATATATGTATAAATCTTTAGGAGTTTTTAAAAAACGGTATTTTCAGTCAGGTCACTATAATTCTAATGGTGCTTTTGAATTTTATTTGTTAATAGTAATTAAACAAATTCTGTTAAAAATTTAAATTAATTATAATTAAAAATTATATTTCTTTACTAGTCTGCTTTTTTCATTGTAATGTTTATGTTTATACATTGGAAACAGTTCAATAAATTTCATTAAAATAAAGAAAAATACATTTCGTAATGAAATCAGAAATTGTCACGGTATCTAAATATATGTCAATGAACTTCCCTTCGTACTTTTCAGGCTTAGGACTGTCTGAATATGATTTAATATGTTTAAAGCTAGCAAAAATTAAGTTTAAGCATCTTAGATATATTTTTATACTTCAGCATTTATATAAGGGTTATTTATATACAACTCTTTTAACCATTCTTCTCTATGTTATATAGACTTATTTATAAAAATAGTTATTCGCTTTTTCATGTTAAGCTATTTTGAGAACATACTTAGTACTTTTACATTTTTAATAACTATCTGTAGTAACTATCACATTCAGGCGTACTTACAAGTTCATTGATTTTGGACACAAATTGTAAGTATATCTAGTTATTCTACTAGTGCGCTTTTGCATTTGAACAAAGTCAACAGTGTATGTGGTTACCTTTTTACAATGCCAGCTCTATTCTCTATTCTCAAACTCTTCATGTTTCTAAAGGGAAGAAGATAAGGTATTATATGAGCTAAATTAAGCATTAACTTTCTATTAAAATAGTTAAATTGAAATTTGCAAAATAAATAAAATATTATGCGTTAACAATCATCTTTGTACATACTTCAAATTTCTAAAGCGGCAGAAACGATTTTAAGAATTTGTTTGAGATTGCTGATGCAATGAAACTCATTTTGTAGGAGAAATATATAAAAATATAACATTCAACAAAACCTATTTAACTAAAAAGAGTTGCAAATATTTAAATTATAATCAAAAATAATATGAACACTCATAGTAGGAGCGGGCCAACGAAAAAAGCAGACGATTATACATTAACATAAAATACCATGAACAAAGAAAAAAAAAAAGATACAGAGGCATTAACATATTAAACAAATGGCTAACTTTATATACACTATACATGTTTCTATCATAATCTTTACATATAAATAAAATTGAGGTGTCGGTTTTTCAAACTAGCAATCCCGGCCTGCTTCGCGGGGCGTAAGTTAAATCTAGCCAAAGGCTGAGCTTTGTGAGGCTCGCGTAGTTTTTATAACGGGTAATAATATTACAGCGATGTTAACTTTTTGTTTTAACAGATGGCGTTAGTAGTAATAACATTCTCTCCAATGAACACAAAATAATGTTAATGTTCATTTTTTTTAATGGTTGTAAAATTATATTTTTTGTTACTATGTTAAAGCACAAATCTATAGCCGTGATAGTTTTTCAGTAAAGTGTACCACAAAATGCTCAGGTTGTGGGATAGTGTTAGGTCTCGCTTCGCTCGCCATAATTAATCAAACAGTTTTTATAATTTTCTAATAAAATTAAAGAAGTCTATGTTACTCCTTATAACATTAGCTATCTGCGAGTGAAAATCCCGACAAAAAAAATAGAAATTTTATTTATTTTAACTAGCGGAACCAGCGGCTTCATTCGCGCTAAATCTAGGGACGAACCCGAGCGATGCGAGGTTGAGTTGCTAGTACTGTATAAAAAATTTCAGGTCTACTATTATCCTAACAAGATATCCAAACTAAATATGTCACTCAGAAGTTTAAGAGCCCCCGCATACTGCAGACTTTCGATCGGCAAATAGTTTGGTTGGTTGCTTAATCAGTATGAAGATGTATGGAAATACGCACATTATAACGATTCGGTTTCGGCCGACGAAAAAGTTTGGTGGGCTATACAATTGTTTTCAAACTACAATCGGCCGACAGCTAACCGGCCAGACTCGGCTAATATTTCAGTTTGATTCTAGTTTTGGCACTGGACGGGCATGTATGTTTTTCTTAATGGCGGTGTCTAGTTCAGGTAGTTCGTTATTTTTTTGGGTAATCTAGTAATTTTGAATGCATCATGCAAAATTGTCTTTGTAACAGTCTGACTGTAGAGAGGATGCACTCAATAGTCTTGATAGCTCCTTTTTTGTATCAAAGCAATAATAACATTTTTGGAAAATTTTGTACCTTTCACAATACGACCAATCAATCAAAGCAAATCGCCCCATAAATGTCGGCCGATAGTTGTATAGTATGTGCACCCACCATGAACCCCACTGTTTAGTCGGGCTTAATAGCCATATCCGACCAAACTATCAGCCGATCGAAAGTCTGCAGTTTGTGGGAGCTGTTACAGTCGTACTCAATAAAGCCGATATGGATATTATTACAATGACCCAAATAGATATAAAAGGTTATTCATTGTGTAAATACTGGTATTTACTCAGCTGTTAAAATATTATTCTAAAAGTTAATTCTAATCTATAGGAGTAGCTGTTTTTTTTAACAATACAGAAAGAATAGCACATAATTACCGTATTTATTGTAATATTTTTGTACTTCACGTCAGCACTCATTCTGTTATCTTCGTTGTATTGTACAAGGTCAGCAAAATCATCAGCGATTGAATTATAAAAGTTTTTGATGTCATTCTCTGTTGCTTTGCGAAATGGTTGGCATACCCTGGAAAAATAATATTAGGAATACATTATCATTACATAATTATTTAAAACCAGTCTTAGCATATAGGTGATGCATTAGCTTTTTGACTTTTGCCAGCAAGCTGTAGTATAAACTAATTCCCCACACAATGAGGGAAGACCAATTGGCAGCAAAGAGAGTAGAGTCAAATTATAATAAACAAGTATTTTCATATTCACTTCTCTACAAACAGACAGCAATATATTAGAGTAGCATTTTTATAGTTCATTTTACTTTTTAATACATACTTGAATTCTTTTTCAATAGTAACTGGATCAATCTTGATTTTTTCTTCAATCTGTTGATGTGCTCTTTTCAATTCAGAGACGCAGTTGGAATCCCCTGTTTTTTCCTCTAATGCATTTATAACAACTTTAAAATATTCTGGAACATAGGAAAGTTTTACAGTATCATTTTGTTATATACCTATACATTTACGGATTAATAAATATAAATATCATTTTATAGCAATCCTTATTATCCTTAATCCTTAAGGTTTCCCAGGTTGAATTTTCATTTATATAAAATACTATATAGCAGTCCCCGCTGCGCTGCTCGCATTCATGTTTTTCATCACTACTAAACTTCACGCGATCATAATATACCTAAAATCTAAACAAAACCCTAGAAAATAAGTTTCAAGTTCTAGCTTTAAAAAAGACATACTCGTAACTTCCATAAAAACTTTCATCCACAATTCGAAACCCTTACATAACAGAACTTTTTCGCATTAAAGAGTAGCCTATGTCCTTTCTCAGCCTATAGACTATAGGTTCCTAAACTTTTTCACTTTTAAAAGCTGGTTCCGGTGGACCCCTACATTTTCACCAATTCCCAAAACTACAAAACATGTGAAGAATAGATGTACCTAACTATGAAAATTTGCGTTGCGGCTGAGTTTCAATCATGAATTAATACGTTTAAAAAAAAAGCTACAACTGATAGGTTAATTGATTGTAGATATCAAAAAAAATAAAGTAAGATTTATCAAAAAAGTGATTCCACCCAACTTTATCCACAACTTAAAGTACCAATCAATTTTCACTCATTTTATTTCATTAAGAAAACTCCCCATTCGGAGCAGTAAAAAAAGAAAAATAGTATTTTTTTTTTGTATATTTAATTACATTCAGCCCTTTTCAACGTCCCACAGCTGGGCACGGGCCTCCCTCAGTACGAGGGGGATCAGGCCATAGTCCACCGCGCTGGCCTAGTGCGTGTTGGCGGACTTCACATGTCCTTCGAAAACTTGCTAGGTTCTCTCAAACATGCAGGTTTCCTCGCGATGTTTTCCTTCATCATAAGACAAGTGATAATCGTGTTAGAAAAGAGACGTACATGAGAATATCAGAGGTGCGAGACCCGGATTTGAATTCGCATTCAAGCAAGCCCGTTACCACTGGGCTACCACAGTCTTATACCACTGATATAACAGTCACAATAGATTTAAAATTAAACATAACGTAACGAAACTACTACAATTAAAGTCACAAAATAATCATAATTTGATTGGGAGGTACGTACTTGATGGATTGCCTAGGATTGGATCTACCTACATTGATAGTTGAAGTGAACATTTTAGTTCTTCACTATCGAAATGAGACATATACAAATTGTGAACCCATTGTGCGTTTTTTTTTGTCACACCAGCCCTGTCGAGTCTTTAGTGGACCCCTGAGGTACACCTGGACCACTTTGGGAACTACTTCTCTTGACTATCTCAGTACCAAATTTCATACTTTAGCATTTATAATATTAATGAAGTAAGGGTGGAAGATTTCTTGTGAAGTGGATAATGAAATGATAGTAAGGTTATGAAATTCGTTCATATTTATGAAATACTAGGGACTCGCCCTCGCTTCGCTTTTAGCGTCAGCGAAGCCACGGGTTCCTAGTTAAAATAAATAAAATTTCTACCTCCTCCTTTTTTAAAGTCGGTTAATAAGTAGCCTAAGTTACGCCTTGTAACATTACCTATCTGCGAGTGAAAGTCCCATCAAAATCGGTCCAGCCGTTTTAGAGATTACGCCCTGCGAAGCGGTCCGGGTCTGCGAGCTTATTATAAAATGTATCCACAATATTAAGGAGGCAAGTTATTTATAGATCGACTGTATTGATTTATTAAGGGAGTAAGACTGCCGAGATGAGCGGGGGTGGTGTGCCGTGCCCGGTGACGCACATCATTTGAGATTCGTAAGAGCACAACGCTAGTTGTGTTTTATTGTAATTGACTACTGTATCTGTTGTAGATTTGAAGAAAATCCTTAAAATATGCCAAAACATAACGAAGCAAAGGAACCCGAAAACAAACGAAAAGGCGAGCGAAACAACGAACGGAGGAACGAACGGGACAGGAGCAGGTCTCCGTTGAACAATCAACCAGGCCCCAGCTCTAATGCGCAGATGGAGGTATGTAGGGCGTTTGCAATATATACATTGTACATATTAAAATATAATATATTAAAAAGTAAGAAATGTTTTGCGCGTGTTTATTTACTTTAATAAAAAAAACTATAACATATATATTGAGACTTTGTTTTACAGGATAACACTGACAACGATAGGGAATTCACAGAAAGCCTAGATGGATTAATTCGTTCTCTAAGAGAAATGTCAAGAAAGCGAGCAGAGAGGATTATTCGAAGAAAAAGAAGATACGAAATGATGATGGCCATTTTTGCAGTTTGGATCGACTCTTTGCACTGGTGTGAAGTATGTCCAGATTGTTCGGACCCCCCAGACGGAATTTAAAAAGAGTAAAGGAAAATTTGTCTATTATTCATATGTATGTGTCTACATGTTGATGTATGTGTCTACATGTTGATGTGTGTGTATAATTATAAGCTCATGGTATTATTTGGTACTCAGAGTATTATTTCAACAATTATATTTTAATATCATGTACAACTTCCTATTATAATTTTGTAATATTTTGATAAAATCAAATTTACCAAGTACAAGCAAATTGGTTGTTTTTTAAAAACAATTTTATAATTCTATTCTTCTTTTAACTATATGTACAATGTAAATAGCCATATTAAAACAAAATAGTTTTCTTGAAATAAATTTTACATTGTTGTTTTATTTTACATATGATTTTGTAATATGATTAATATTCTAAATAATTAAACTATTTGCTTGTTGACTAAAACTATTCACACAATATATTCAAGCGAAATTTTTATATTAAAGCTTAAGCAGAATTAGCAAATTCATATAATTATATATTGAAAAAGATCAGAAAAGTCATCAGCGAATGAATTGTTAAAGTTTCTGATGTCATTTATTTCTTTATACTTTTTAATTCAGAGACATGATAGGAAATCCCTATTTTTTTATCTAATGCATTTAAATATAAATAGCATGTTATAGCAATGCTTAGCACAAAAGGTTTCCCAGGTTTATTTTCCAATTTTAACAAATATAGGGCATTAGAATATGTCCATATCGCTGAGTGAAATACATTATATTCAAGACATTGAAATATTTATAGACTATACAAAGGCTGAGTTTTAAGTTTTGTCGTCACAGTTTAACTTTAAACAAGAAACTTTTGCACAGGCCAAGAAATTTTCATTTATAATATAAATATTAAATAAAGTTCAGGTCAACTCAGTTCCCATCATAATGTAATAGCACAGCTTTGACTACCTCACATTAGGTGACTTTTATAATAACAATAAGTTACATATACATACCCATAAAATTAACCTTGGCAAGGAGAGGACCACTTGAAGAAACTGCAGCATGAACCAAATGAGGATATTTAAGTCTGAGCCAAGCAGCTAAGGATCCAGGATATGATCCACCAAATGCCACCCATTTTACATCCTTATTAAACTTATATTTGTCATTCATAGAACTTATGAAGTATGCTAGATCAGCTAGTGCTTGATGTGATGATAAATATTGTAAATTTTTTGTACTAAGATCCCTGTAATAAAATTTTAACCACACAGTGTATAAGAAAATATTTTTTTTAACATAATAAGTATTTAGCCTCTCAATATGAGGGGAATCAGGCATTACATGTATTTATAAAAACTTGCTAGTTCTCTCAGACATTCAGGTTTGCTCATGATGTTCTTCTTCATTATAAAACAACCATTTTAGAAATTATTTGCACATGAAAATATCAGACTAGCAAGACCCAGTATTTGAACCTGCTTCACTTAGTAATCCAAGCAAGCATGTTATCATTGGTCTACCACTGCCTTTTTGTAACATATACATGAAATTAATAGTTACACTTAATAATTTTATATAGTACATTGACAATATGATGTTAACAATAAATTCTGAGCAGTACATATGTTTTTAAAGAATGTCTGGCTAATGTAATGTTCCAGTTTTTTTTATAAAAATACATAGAGTATCATAAATTGACCTATACCATAAAGGCTACAAAGATTAACATTTAACAATAAACAAAATTTTACCTAAGTTATAATAAAGACAGTTAAAACTGATGTCTCTCTAAGCTGATATTAAAATGTGTTGATAATAATTAGGTACCTATATATGAAATTGATATGCTAATAATCATCTATACAACTACACACATAAATAAAATTGAAGTGTCTGTTTTTAATTTCAAATTGACTGATTTTCACTAAATGAATATTAAAGTAAATACAGTACTAACATCAAAAAAATATTCTTTTTATTTTTGTGTGTCTGTTTGTTCCAGCTAATCTCTAAATCGGCTGGACCGATTTTGACGGGACTTTTACACGCAGATAGCTAATGTTATAGAAATTGTATTTATTTTAACTAGCGGAACCCGTGACTTCGCTCACACTAAATCTAGGGACGAACCCAAGTGAAGGGAGGGTGAGTCGCTAGCTAAATATAAAATACTTGTAATATATTATGTTACTTACTCTGTAGGATGACTTTCTCCATAGTAGCGATGTTCTAATTGAATACATAGGGCTTTGAATTTTTTTGCATAATCAATCCAAGTACCTTTCACCATCCATTTTGGACTTGCAGTGCCTTCTCCACCAATCATCAAAAATACAGGTCCGGGATTATTAAAATCGTAAAAACTTTCGTTAACAAAATAGCGCTGAAATAAAATAATGTAATCTTTACCCAACCTATTTTAATACCTATTTTAATAATCTAGAAGCCCAGTGAAAATCCTGGCTCTAGCACCTCTGATATTTACATGTGTGAATTATTTTCAACATGATTATTATTAGTCTGCTTTCACTACAGTGAAAAAAAAAAACGTAAGGAAACACACATGTCTGTGAGAACCTAAAAAGTTTTCGAAAGTCGCGTTTTCTACAACCCACACTTGGCCAGCGTGGTGGATTATGGTCTGATCGCCCACGTATTGAAAGGAGGCAAATTCCCAGCAGAAGGACATTTAAAAGGGCTGATAACAATGCAAAAAATAAATACTCCATATAAATTGCTGCCATTTAGTATTCATATGTGGCCCCTGAAGGAGTAGAGGTTTTTTTTTTGGATAAAAGGTGGGATAATGTGTCAAAATACATAAAATTATTTGTCGGAATCAATGGAGTCAAAACTTATTTAAACCTAAAGTTAATACTTTATTTTACAATTTACCACCATTTTTAAAGTTCATCTTTAAAAAACAAGTGGCTACAAATTAAAAATAAATTCTAAAAATTCTAGTCTGGAACTTGCCGGCCGCTATTGCGACACGCTCGCTTCGCTCGCTCGGCTTATGCGTTGTTTTCAGTTTTGACCATGGTCTAACCTAACCTAACTAACCTGAGAACCTGAGAAACAGTATACTTAGTCAAACTTTAAATAAAAATATGTCATTTTCACTACATATATGCATAACTCTTATCTAATTATTATTATATGATAATATTTGGACATTAAGGTGATAAATAAAATCAAAATTGACAGAAAAATTCATATGTATGCCGATTTTGTTCAGAACATTATTATATTACATAAAAACATTAAAAAATCAATAAAGAAAGGTTAATAGTTCTGAAAATAAGGTTTTTATGTAAAAGAGAATTTTTTTCTGTTCTTAAAAGATACCTGTTTATTTTGAGTGTGAGAATTCGCCCGATCCCGTGCCGGCACAGGGCACTGGTTACGGGGCACGGGGCACGGCCGCCTTAATATTTTTCTAACTTTATATTTAGTTGATTAACTGTTCTTTATTTTTTATTTAAATCTTCAATTAAGAAAAGACAATGTGTCACACCCTATAAATTACTCCCAATAATTATTATTAATGATTATGTAAGTGAATATTTATACATTTGTTTTATTTGATTTGTGTAATACTTATATAAAAGAAAATTTGAGATAAGTAACAAATTTAAATGTAATGATAAATAATTGTGATGACTGATGACTTGTTATTATATTAATAAGATGATGTCATGTGTGAAAGTGCTTTCATCGTAAATAACATTTTTTTTTCGACTTGGATAACATAGGTTCAGAAGGGTTATCTTAATTTTTTTTCGTTCTTTCTATGTAGGTTAGGTTAGGTTAGATATATGACCACAACACACGCGAGCGAAGCGAGCGTGCCGCAGCGGCGGCCGTGCCCCGTGCCCCGTAACCAGTGCCCTGTGCCGGCACGGGATCGGGCGAATTCTCACACTCGTTTATTTTTTGGTAATGACTATGTTAGGTATAACATTTTTTGGACATGTTGTAAGTTATAGGTCCCAATAACTTTTGACTCCGTCGTTTCCGACAAATAATAATATAATTTTATATAGGTATTTGAACTCTTTAGCACACAACACCAAACCAAACCATTTAAAAAATTTAACAACACCAACCCCCCCACAAGGGTCACAGCACAAATACTAAAACTGGTGCATATAATATATTCTTACTTGTTTCCACGTTCTCTTATCCGTAGGTTTAAAATGGTCCAATTTTTGCATAAACCACTGTGCAGGAGGCAAATTTCTATATTCAACGCCGGCAGGTTCCCCTAAATTTCCACCTTTGCTTCGTCCTAACCGAAATTGTCTACCACATTCTACTAAGAACATTAATTGTAACGAGAGTAATAAGACATATAAACGAAACATTTTGATGTTTACATGTAATAAACGTCTGCATGCAAATGTATATCGTAATTCATACGAATGATGAAAACTACTCGCACTGAGTCGCAGCACGATTTTCGAATTTCGATTGAAAATTGATTATTGAAATAATATTCAGTAATTAGTTACTATAATATGTACTAAATATTAAATAATGACTTTTGAAATTTGAATTTGACATAAACTTTTAAATTATAACAGTTACATCCACAGATAATGTAGATTAGACCACGGTCGAGTAAATATAGAAACTAGCTCTATTTCAGTAGTAAGAAATTTGTACGTTTTGTGTGACAACCTTCCAAGCTTCGCGTCAACGCCGCTGTTTAGCGTAGCTATCGACTGGAGCTGCGCAGTGCGCAATGTGCACGCCTTTTAAGGGACAATTAAATGGTATTTATTAAATATGAAATAAATTAGAGTAATGTGATGAGTGCTTAGTACGCTCACATTACGTGGGACAAAAAGAGACAGTAATATTCTATCTTAGTTGCACAGCACTCCTGTCTATCGTCACGCCACGGCCATAAATGGAAACTATCGTCACATTAAGCCGACGTATCCCACTACTCTAACTTCTTTCTAGACCGTGTCGTAGACTAAAGATTGAGTATAAATAGACAGGCTATAAGTGTACACCTGAGCAAGACAAAAATATGTAATAAAAATATGTTATATTAATAAATACCTATAATAAATTACCACATATATTATATGTATACCACATATATATAAATATGTATTAAAATATGATATTTTTTATATTACCCATGAAGATCCTGTATTTATTTCACAAAGATAAATTTATTAGCCAAGTATGATTACAGTCCATAAACAATGTGAAGTAGGAACAAAGGTTTTTATACATGAACTATCATAAACAGAGGTTTATTGACCCGTATTTGCCAAGAAAATTATTAATATTTTTTTTTAAATAAATGAATGGAGAATAAACAACAAAGAACAAACGACGAACTATGTAAAAAAAAAACAGTTCAAAATTTAAAAAAAGAAAATCCTGGGCGGCTAACTTCAGTGACCCTGAGCTGTCAACCAAATAATTCGTGACCAAATAATGTTAACGCTCAAAATGTTTGGTATAAACATAGGTTACATTGTCTCTCTACGACACTAACAATCTTTGATAAAATACATGTATAGATTGAGCAATGCAAGCAAGCAACGCGCAAAAAGTGTAGCTGTTGTAGTCTAACTGTCAAAGTGTGCGTGTTTAGGGATACCTGCTCTATATCTTTCTGCCATTATTTAATAAGACGAAGGTTAAATAAAGTAATAAAAAATGTTTATTTATATTGTCAGATTAAAAACCGTCTTGAAAAAAGAAACACTAAAGAGTAAAAAACAATTTATTTGTAGTTTTATTAACTATAGATGCCTAATCAAATATTTTCGAAGTCGTCGCCAGCTGACAAATCAAAGAATAAAAAATTGCTGATTATTGTAATATAGTTGTATTACAATAATCAGCAATTTTTTATTTTATGTGTTTTTAAAGTAGGTTTTTATAATAAACATAATGTATTAAATGCTATTGCATTATTTCATGATTTACGAATATAATTTGTCTCCCATAGTATCGCTAAGTCTCCCAAGTAATAAACTGGCAACACAGGCTTGTCATATTTACCTAAAAAGTGACGAATTAAAAAACCTTATTTTCTTTAAAAATAGTAGTTAAATAACGTAACTCGCCGATGAAAAGTATCCTTGATATTATTATACGGTTTTCTCACATAATTGCGACAGAATTTTACAGCACAAACCGGGGTAATTAATTATTTTTTGTGAGTTTGTCTTCCTCAAATGACTCAAATGACACTGACATAGGTGAGAAGCAAGTCTACCAATTTTAGTAGACTTTTTTTGAGCCGTTCGGGACGGTTCAAGGTGGTATCTAGACTAAGACATGTATATAATCAAAGCCAACAATGTTTTACGTTTCTTTTATTACCTACCCAAGGAACTTCTGTTGCTAAATAAAAAGAGTTTTGTAATTAAAAAAACATACTTAAATTCTTAAAGATCAATATACAGTAGATTTTTCAAAACTCTATTGATTGGAATCTTTAAATAAAGTTTATTTATTAAATTACATGGCATATTGTAGATAACAGTGTTAGAGTTAGTCACATATTTTGTTGTAATATTTTTAACAGCGCCATCTCTTTGTATATTGTGGCGATTTTTAAGCGCCATTTGTAAAATGAAACGTTTCGTTATGCCACAGTACAAGTTAGCCAACATTTCAATTTACAATTTTCAAGTTTCCTTGCCCCCACTGACTACTCGCGAATACGATCAATAGCGGGGTGTACCTTGATTGTGTGTTGGTTAGCGCTCGGTGGATTTAAAAATGGCTCTATTCAGGATCACCTCTACAAAACTAATCGAAATACAGGTAAATTTAACAATTATTAAAAATTAAACAATATTTAATATAGGACTAGCCATGTAACACTTTATATAAATTTTATACATAACCTTCTCACCACATTTTGAGTTCGAAGTTATGTAATGTGAATAAAATATTTCGGGATATCTAGTAGTATATTTTAATATACTAGGTATCTCTTTAGAACCACATGAAGCTTAAGAGAATAATTTCAATTCAGCGTTTTATTTGTGCATTATTTTGTATTACGTAAAACTTGTCCGCACATGAAATACGCCGCGCATTACATTAAAAGCTCTAAAGATATTTAATTTCCCTTTAGAAACATAACAATAAATTTTCCAAATCTGTCAACAGGTACCTCGTTAATAATGGGTAGTAAAGGGATTGTAAATTACAGTGTTTTCGATCTCTCCGCTCGCACTTTTTTCACGCTAGGTACTAGCGAGCTAAGCAATCTCAAAACCTTGTTATATAAATATTATATAAACAATTTTCGGTTTGAATAATCATAATATATTATTAAAGTTAAGTAGAATTCAAAAAGATAGGTTTGAAACTAATGTCTTTTTTAGTATTTAATATTTATATTCTCTACTGATATGTAAGTAAGAACTTTAATTGTGTTAATATACATAAATAATAATTATTTGTTAAGTTGACACATTAATGAAACGTAATATTGGCCGTTTTAACATTTTTTAAACACATATACATAAAAATTATTTTACTTTTACATTTCTTAGACCTTACTTTATCATGTACAGAAAATGATCATTAACATGTTATGATATTATACGAAATGTATGAATACTGAATAGATAACTTTCAAGGATCGAAATTTCTGTTGTGTCAAAATTTTTAAACTTAATGCAAATATTATATAACGTAAAAGTCGGCCGTAATTTGTAATAACGGTATTTTGTTCAATCGTCCTACTCAGTGCAATTCGTGAGACTCCAATAAAGTTGAAATGTTTAACGATATTTGTCATAGTAATAAAGTCGATATAGCAGTGAAATTATCGCGTCTGCTGCCTGCTATAGGTATTTTATTTTAAAGAATAATTAATTGAACCTCGTTTTTGTAATGCAAAGTAGTTTTTGTTATGACTTTGACCATGTCCGCAACCTCTTGGAAGATAACGGGTCGTAGGTTATAAATACGCGCCCAAATGTTATAGTATTTACTATTTATGCATTAGTAATTATAAATAATATACATATTATAATCTAAGAAACATACATAAGAATAGTAGTTTATACCTATACGTTTACGTTAGATTTTATGACGCGAAGGTCAATAACTATGGAAAATTTTCCATTCACAATAACATTGTTATTGGCATGTTTTCTGTTTTTTTTTCCTAATGTTTTATTTTATGGTAAAATAATTATTATATACCTAGCTTGTAACCGTACCGTATTGTTGCAAAAAGAAAATTTTCTAAGAACACTCGAGAATCGAGACTATCTGCTCAGGGTCGCGTAAGCTACGGCTTCTTTAGGTCGAGACCATGATCGAGACTAATTAATACCTTAGAAACCTTTTAAGATTTATTTCCACTGTTATAATTACTACTTACTGTCATAATTTACAAAGGCTATTTAAGTGACAATTAAAGTAAATTGACTTAATTCTTAGTTTTCGTTCTTCTAAATTTAATCTTAATTACCTATAAATATTTCGTGTAAATCATCCGAATTATTTTATGATGCGTTGCCATTGAATTCACCTACAATTTGGTATCCTACCTATCTTATTACGTCGAAACATGGTATTATATACTTTAACATCTTGCTTGTTATAAAATCTGCTAAAAATGGTGACGCCAATGGAATGCTAATTATGTTTATAGATTTATCTATAAACATAATACCTAAGCGGTTCGGTTAATGTGGCAAAAGTTCATTTTAATCAGGCTTCAAAGCATGTCAGTCATAGATTACTATTATAGACTACAAATTACTTCGCCGACGCGAGTCACATGAAACAGAGAAGACTTTGCAAAACTTATCATGAAACATATAGGTATTATTCTATTCCATATGGATTTCAGATTTGTTCAAGATAATTTTACGATTACTTTAATATCTTTATACACAACTTTTTTATTAAAATTTCATTATCAGAAGGGTTAATGTTAGGGTTATATGCTACAATACAGATTATTAGAACACGCAAGCCGCAAAGAGCATCACACAAGTGTCTTTTCGCGATTAACCGCGCTTCGTTACGCAATACCAGTGAAGGTTATTCTAGCTTCAATGTCGTTCGTTATAATATTTTGGCGCCGAATTTTGTGGTGCGTAATTCTAGTACGTTATGATACGCGGGCTTTTAATTTTTTAAAATAGCAACATGTTTACATATCGTTTCATTTTTCTTTAATAAATAAAACACCTTCAAGGCTTCGTTCGCCATATAATAGTAGCTATGTTTTAATAGTATACGAAAATAAAAAAAAAGAAAATCGTCACACGTAAATATGATAATCTATACTAATATTGTAAAGCTGAAGAGTTTCTTTGTTTGGTTGAACGCGCTAATCTCAGAAACTACTGGTCCGAATTGAAAAATTATTTTTGTGTTAGATAGTCCGTTTATCAAGGAAGGCTAATAGGCTATATTTAATAACGCTACGACGAAAAGGAGCGGAGGTTCAATGAAAAATGTTGCAAAAATGGGAATTGGGAAGGGCTGGCGTTAGTTCTGCGAGGTATCATACCGCGCGACTCAGATGCTTTCCGGTCTTCAGAACGCGTGCGAATCCGCGGGAAATGCTAGTCTATATATTAAAGGTGATGTGTGTATGTATGTCCCCAAAAACTAATAACCCTATAGACTGAAACAGCAGGACCGATTTCAATGAAATTTTCAGGAAATCTTCAGGCCTAATGGGTTGGTGATCCCGTGAAGTTTTGTAGCGATTGTATTGTAGGTATTAAAATAACTTATTTTCTGCTATCGATCTGCTATTGTTTTCGTAACCCGCATTATGTTAACAAGTGCGTCGTACCTATTTTTTCATTTAATTACTGTTTCAATACCTGTAGATTAATTAGAATTTATTAAATTGGATATTTTATTCAAATGATATTTAAAATTTAAAAAGGTCAATCTATAGAAAAATATAAATAAACGCGGGTAGCGTGGCGACGTATGGGGTGCCGAAGTGCGGGAAAGGGGCGTGCACATCTATTAAATTGTAATAAGTAGCCGCGCGGCTCACCTATATTTACTATGGATTCTGACACCGCTGTAGCGATTTTATGAAATTTTCACCCAACCTATAGATTAGCCCCGCGAGTCATCGTGTGATGATTTGATAGCGATTGAAAATATGGATTCGGGCGAAGGCGCGGTTACTACTAGTATATAATAATGATAATATACGTCTACATTATAATACTATTCTTATTACTTATTCATATTAAAAATGTGTTCATGTATGTTATAATTTTAAATACCTATGTTATTTAATTTTTTTAAAAATACATACATACTTTCGAGTAATAAATAATAATAGAAATATCTATAATAATTAAAACTAAGTAGATACAATCGTCAAGTTACAAGTTAAGGTGAACAACGTTTGTGAGCCAAACAATTTTTGTAAGCTTCCGTGTCGTTAGCCTTCTAGAAGGGTTTTTTAATATAAAAACTGTCCTCAAGGAAAATGCTTTGGAATTTTGCTTATGAGAAATAGATGTTTTCCGTCTACAGTTACTGCTTTTACCTCTATGACCTCTAAAGCAAACAATGTGGTAGGTAGGTATAATGTAAGTAATGTGAATGATCTCTTTAATTGACCCTCGTCATTATCTTTTGTATGTATTTTTGAGAATATTTCTTGTTTACAAGGAACTGTAGGCTAATATGTAATTGATTATTTTAAAATATTAAGCATAATAAAATAAATTACCTAAATAAATACTTCAATTCAATTGTTTTTGTTAAATCATCGTCTTTAGAATATACCTAATTATGTATTGTATACATTTTTTACTTTATATGATAAAAGCTTTATAGTACCTATAATATGTTAATGACTAATACGTACTTTGTTGGTATGTAAATGTATAACTTGGTCTATTAGCCTCATCATGTACCTACCTATGCGTACTCATAATCGTTTCTTGGCCCATTTCATAATACATAATATATGGAAATCTTGTTAGTTCGTAATAAGTTAAAATAGTTGACGAAGACCGACCTTATTTACTTGTGTTTGTACTTTTTTGTAATCGAATAATATACTAGACAACCGTGAACATTTTAATTTTAATTCTTATATAGACAATAAGTACATATGATAGCCTTCGCCTTGTACTTTGAATCTTCAACGTTGATGGATCAAATATTATTCATCAACTGGTTTTTATCGAAACGACGAAGTTTTTGATACGAAGTTCCTTTGCTTGCGATAAGAGTTCTCATGTAGAAGAAAAAATTCGGCCAAGTGCGAGTCAGACTCGCGCACCGAGGGTTCCGTACAAACCTGTACGGAACGGTGTATGAGTAAAGGGGTAATAAGTTTAAAATTATTAAAAATATTTTTATTATATGATGTAACTAAAAATTTATGCTTTTCGCAATTTTTCCTTTATCTGTGTTATAAGACGTTGCTTCGTACCAAATTTCAAGATTCTGAGTTCACGTACCTGTAGGTTTTGATTCCCTTGCGAGTGTCGAAAATTTGCGGCATAAACGGGAGTATCTTTTGATCGCGTTGACTTAGAAGTTTGATTTTTTCACAGCTCCAAGAGACCATAGACTTGAGTATTTGATATGAATTTCAGCTTGATACCTCCACGCGTTCCTGAGAAAAAAGGTCTTGACAGACAGACAGACAGACAGACAGACAGACAGACAGACAGACGGACAACAAAGTGATCCTATAAGGGTTCCGTTTTTACCTTTTGAGGTACGGAACCCTAAAAAGCGCTCGGTTTCGTCCAGCGTGTTATCGCCAAGCGCTCTGTCATACTGGTTTAATAAAATTGCTCGCTGGTAAACTCCCGTTAAATGAAATCGTTTTCCAATAACTAGCTACATACGGAATTGAAGAAAAGACGTGCGGAACAACTTCGTTTATGAAGGGATTCCCCTGTCCTTATCTTTGAGTAGTTCGGTTTTACCATTATTAAATTGCAAGATTTATTATTATATAATTATATATTATATAATTATATATTATATAATATAATGTATATATTATGTAGGGACAATTTATACATACATAGTAATTCAAAGTAAGAGAAGTAGTCAAATTAAAACAAAAGTCGAGGGTGAAATAAATAATCTTATTAAATGATTTATTTCATCAATAGGCACACTCGCGGCGAAGTAGTAACTAGCAATGTCAATAACATTAAACTCTGGCCTGTCCTGACCCAAGATCAGCATTGATTAACAATAACCCAACGATTGTTTCATTGAATTGTCGTTGCCTTTTAATTTGTCTTCCGTTCATGAGAACTCTACTTAGTTATTTGATATGTTTATGATTTGGTGTTAATTTACTAAAACCTATTTAATTTGTGTACTACGTTCAATTTATTACACTTTTTTATTTGGTTTTTCAATGTATATGGTACTTTCTTTCTTCATAATGTAATATAAGTAATAATTATTGCTTTGTAGTATAGTATATGAAATAACATTGTAAAGTACCTCGTGGTTTTGAAGTAGCCTCTCATTCGTGTACTTATTATTATCGATAGTCATAAGATTAAAACAAGATAAGCATTATAGATAGGAAGAAAATAAGTTTTATTTTATAAAAGCTACTAGTAAATTGCATTTTCACATATATAATTATTGCGTTTAGCACAATGGGTATGTTTTAGTTTAACTTTCGGTACTAATTAAATATGTGCTATTATATAATAATACTATATATTCGTAGTATAATTTGTCTCCATTGAGTATTACGTTGAGTTGAGTGAACTAACAGGAAAAACTACTAGTCATATTGACAAAAATCCCCCTTCGCATACACTTTGCTCTCTTCTATTCTATTCACGTACCTGAAAGATGAAAAGAAGATGACGTTATCGAATGCTCATTTTACCTATATAAGGAAAGGTTCTAAATAGGATTTCAGACATCTTTTATTTTGTTTCTTAACTCCATTAATATAATAGCAGAATAACTAAAATGGCAGATACAGTCATTAAAACATACTAATATCCACGGATATCACTTATTACCACGAGAGAATGTAGCTGTCTTTCTTTGTGAAACAGAAAATTTCAAAAGGCAAAGTTTATCTCGATTGCTCGAAAAGAGCCGTTTTGTATTGATATTATAGTCTATGTAAAATAAATTATAACAATAAAGCTAGTGTAATATAATTATTTGTTATTATGTCATAGCTTTTGAGGAAAAGAAAGCAAGAAGCTATTTCTTGTTGCTCTGATAGATCGGATATATAAACTATTTAAAAATGGTAGTAATAATAATGTTGTTTAATTATTATTCTTATATGAAAAAAATATTTTTTTTGTAGAAAGCATGCCCGACAGCATCAATTTTGCTGAGAGGCTTGAGTGCGGAACAAACCAACCTAAAAAGCATACTCCAAGAGAAAATTCCTAAGGAACAGGACAAAATCCGAGAGTTCCGTAAGAAACATGGAGCCTCTAAAGTCGGCGAAGTCACCGTCGATATGGTGAGTCATTTGCCGTTTAACCCGTACCATACTCTTTGTTTATACAGTTTACTTTTAGTCGGGTCGCATTTTGAACTGAACATGCAGTAAATTATAATTTCTCTTTTATGAAATATTTAAAACTGGTTAAAAGATTTTTTTTCTACGTTGATATAGTAATATGACCATTGCCCGGCAGTCGAACCCAAGATTTACAGAAAAGTAGGTCAACATGCCATCTACTAAATCAACAAATTCATCATCAGCACTTTTTAATGTCCCACTGGTGCGTGCTGGGCACGGGCCTCCCTTAGTACGAGGGGGATCCGGCCATAGTCCACCGCGCTGGCCTAGTGCGTGTTGGTGGACTTCACATGTCTTTCGAGAACTAGGTTTTCTCAGACATGCAGGTTCCCTCACGATGTTTTCCTTCACCGTAAGACAAGTGGTAATCATGATAGAAATGATTCGCACATGAAAATATTAGAGGTGCGAGACCCGGATTTGAACCCTGCATGTCAAAAAAACGAAAGACGTTTAGCAGGGTGGTGGACTATGGTTTGGTCCCCCTCCTCCTGAACTGAAAGAACTGAATACACAATATCTAATAAATTTGTGCCATAGCAGTATGCATGCTATAAATTACTGAAATAACATGATCCACCTCTAATTTAAAAATGTTATCATTGTGAAATTATCATGCTAGTGCTCACTGCAAATGGCCTTATAGCGTCCCAATTACATATTTACTTATGAGGAAAATGTCATTTTATAGTGGTACAACACTAAACCTTTTTGCTGTAAAATATTTTACTGACGTTATGACAGGGGCTGGAAACTTAGAACATCTACCACAGATAAGAAATTGGTAGTGTCATCTATTGCTCGTCACCCAAAACTTTTGCTTAAATTTATCAGCGACTATAAGTCGGTGTAAGAGATGTCGCTACGGTCGCAATCGTCAATCCAGCAGTCCAGTACACGCATACCAAACAAATTTGCATGCAAAAAATTATTAAATTTTGAGAAAAATAAGCATAATGTCACATAAAAATAATACTGTTCATTGCTTAAAATAACAATTTAAATATTTGAATCAATATATTTCATTATAACTTTTTAGTGAACCAGCATTTCAAACAAATAATAAATTTATACAAATGCGTGAATTGGATAGCTTGCAACATTGTTTTGTTTTTTTGACATTTTAAACTTCATTAAATTTTATTATTTTGACGCTTAGTAAAAATATTAAATATCTTAAAATTTAGTTGGGTTTAATTTAGTTATATGATATTGACACTATTTTAAATAAGCAGTCTAAAGGTCGCTTTATTTTTTGTTGTCTAGTTTAAGCAATTACGCCTAGCTTAAGCCGTTGTGTCTTTGGGTGTATGTATGACCAGAGGTAAGATTTTATATCTACGATCTTCATGTCTACGCTCTACGTAATGCCACGCGCGGCGAGCTGTGTTATACAATAACTGTATTACACTAAAAATATACAAAATAAAGTTTAAAAATAACATTTTCTTGTATTATTTATTACATAGAACGACAGTCTTCAACCCTACTTAATTATTTGAGTAGATCGATTTTAAATTTGTAAATATGGTGATGTTAAGTATATATTTTTCTTGCTTTTATTATTTTAATGTTAGTAGATATAATAATATCATCACTATATTTACACATTTAGAATCGATCGACTTTAATTTTAAATATAATTTTTATGATATCAGAAGGACAAGTATAGGCCATGGGGTGAAAAATTACAGATGGCGCTAGTTTAGTGTTGGCAAAAAAAACGGTAGAGAGGGCTCTCTATTAAAAGTATAATATTACTTTTCTCTATGCGTTATGACCTCGTAGAAACCAATACCATGACAGTTAAATATTTTATGTATATTATGTATTTATTAACTGTCGTAGATGTATGGTGGTATGCGAGGCATCAAGGGCTTAGTATGGGAGACGTCCGTATTAGACCCCGAAGAGGGTATCAGATTCCGCGGCCTCTCAATCCCCGAGTGCCAGCAACAGCTGCCCAAAGCCAAGGGAGGTGAAGAACCCCTCCCAGAGGGCTTGTTCTGGCTCCTAGTAACTGGTGAGATACCCACCGAAGCACAAGTCAAGGCTCTGTCGAAGGAATGGGCACAAAGGTTAGTATAATTATTCTTTTGTCAATAATATGTTTGAAAATCTGCGAATTTTTATGTTTTTTCTAAGTAATTGTATAAAAACCAATAGTATTTTACAATTTAAACATTATTTAATTACAATATAACCAATAGGGCTGAACTCCCCGCGCACGTCGTTACAATGCTCAACAACATGCCGAGCAAACTCCACCCTATGTCGCAGTTCTCAGCAGCAGTGACAGCCCTTAACAGCGAGAGCAAGTTCGCACAGGCCTACTCTGAGGGCGTACACAAGTCTAAATACTGGGAGGTGAGTTATTATATCGTATATATGTACGTCCCTAGAAGCATCCATAAAATTCTAGAAACTTCAGCTATTATGCTGTACAAGTAGCATTTAATGTGTATAATCGTTTTATCTTTAAGTTGTTAAAAACAAGTCACATACACAATCATTTTTGCCCATACATTGTATTTCTTATACATTTAAGTGATAATTAATGTATCAACCAATAAACTGATTTAAATTTTATTTAATCGTTCCAGAATATTCTAATGTTAAAACATTTAATAAAACGTAAATTATAATGTGATTAATTAATAGACACATTAACCCAGATAAGCCTGAAACTATTATTTTCTGAAAACTTTGAAAAAAATCATATTATTAGGTTTTATAGACACTATGTTACATAAAAAAAATGCTGAAAAAAATATTGACTGTAAGGCTTTCAGGGAAACAGCCGTCCTATATATAGGACAGTAGGATAATAAGGGGAAATAAAAAACCATATGACAAAATAGCATGTAATCGTAACAGAATCAACCGAGGGCCTTTTTTAGTTATTTCTTCTAGCAAGGGCGTCCCAGTTAAAAATTTATCAAAAACTACGTGGTAAGGAAGTTCGAACCCACGTGAAATTTCACACATCACAAAATGTGAGTACTACGCTAGCACCCAAGCCCAATTCTTTATATATTGGATTGCACATAGTTGAAGCACCTTGGTATGGCTCCATCGACAATACATACCCCAAACGAGCAGCACTAACCCAAGACTTGAACCCATACCTAATAGGTTAACCTTTTATGTGCTGTTTGCAGCCATGCCTCCCATAATAAGGGATCATGGCTTCCATCTACGCTGTAATACTCTTCGAGAGGCGAAAAGTCCAAAAACTTTTTGTTTAGGAGTGTCACGTGGGCGTACTTTTGTATATTTGTCTTGCAGATCCTAATTATCATTGACATGAAAGTGGCGAAAAATAAAGTCAAACGCTACCCCTAGTCATAGCAGAGCTAATCAACTTATTCTTTGTATCTGGAGAATTTTCCCAATACAATCTTCTTAACCACTAACCAGTAATATGCCAATGCAACACTTCATATCCTTCTCGTCTCCAGGCAAATTCTTTTTGATGGCATATTTGTTACTCTCTTACACCAACAAGGAAATAACATCTTCATCTATAAAGTTTTCAAACCACTCAATTGGGCGCTTATCTTGGAATCCTCCTTGAATTTCAGGCCAATTCATTGGATTTTTCTCCAAGTCTCGTTTTCTCCACGCATCGGTTCATCTGCGTTTTATTCGACCTGTAGAAGAAGAAGGTTCTTCTTCTGTATCACTCACCGGAACCTGTCCTTGTATCGATATTTCTGCCGATTGAAGTAGTATGTTGCGTGGCAAGTTGTTCAGCGTTACATTATCTCCTCTCCCGAATCTTCATCAGTGGGGCAGTCGGGATCAATAGGAGGCGGTAGAATACATATTACTTTTATCAGAAATGTTTTCCAAAGCATCCAAAACTTCATGCGCAGCTAACGGCCTGTAAAGAAAAATATAAGTAGATTATCCTACTGTCCTATATATAGGACACCATTATTTATGACAGCATATATCGAATTATCAATTTGTTATGTCTATAATACTTTATTATTACTAAACTTCAGGCTATCAACCACAAATTAACACAAAAAAATATAACTAACTTGTAAAATAGGACTATTTGTACATACCTGATATAAGACATGTCTGCAAATCACTTTTATTACACACTTTACTCTAAATTATCTATAAAACTGTTAAAATAACAGGATTTTATTTATTTTACTATAAAAGCACATATGTTCATCACTACAAATCTGAAGAGTTAATATTGTTATGTTAAGTGGGTAATCTGTAATATATTTTTATTTCCACTGTCCTATATATAGGACAGTAGGCTTATCTGGGTTAATAAATGCATTTTAATTACTTTGTTTTTAAAACTTTATTATGGTTTTTGTTGAATAAATTCAGTATTATAACTATAATAGTAATAAACGGTTAATTTTTAATTTTAATAACGCGAGATTTTATTCCTGTATAGTTTTGACTATAAAGTATAACGTTGCACGAAAAATGCGTCATCAACCCTAATTTTATTAAATATAATATCTTATGTTGACGTGTGAAATAAAACTATTAAAGCATTACATAGATACATACACTATAATACAGTATACTAATCTGTACAGTCGTCTAACCAAAGTCTAGGCAATATGTCAAACGCAGTTGAACTTGAAGCGCTCCCGATTATCCTACATAATTTTACATTTTAATCAGGCAAAGGTTGACGTTTTTACTTCGATCGGTTTGGCGTAAACATTGATTTTTTTAAAGAAAAAGCATTTAACAGCGTTTTCGTTAAACTCGAAAGACCAGACGTACATACTAATTAGGTTGGAGTAGAGCCTATATGGATTTTTATTGTGATTCAACAGTACGTATATGAGGATTCGATGAACCTGATCGCCAAGTTGCCAGTAATCGCGGCTACCATATACCGTAACACCTACCGCGATGGGAAGGGCATTGGCGCCATCGATGACAACAAGGACTGGTCAGCCAACTATTGCACCATGCTCGGCTTCGACGACGCTCAGTTCACCGAGCTAATGAGACTGTACCTCACTATTCACAGGTAATTATTTTTACTGTTATATAGTTTGTTTATCTAATCATATAAATAAAATTGACATTTATTGCCTATATATTTTCTTGGGTCCTCTGTAAGATAGTGAAAGTTCCATCAAAATTGGTCACATATTTTGAAACTCAGATACAGAATAAGTACAAATATGTATACGTATAAATTTTGATGTCGGAGCTCTATTATCGAACAATTATTATAGCTGTTTTAAAGTCGGAACATGCTTCAATTCTATATATGTTATGTGTAAATTACAAGAAATCCTCGTTAGAAAAAACTCGTGACCTTCAGTCTGCAAAGTTGCGATCAGAGACGGTGAGTTAGCGATAAATTTTATCTTCAATTAATTTAAAGTTTATTTAATGAGTTACTGTATTAAAGAAAATAATTATATAAATTTAATAATCATGAACAAAATTAATTTGAACTTATGGAAAAATTAATAGCTCAATTTACAAAAAATCTAGTAGTGTATGAACTATGAAGCACCGTACAATATTTTATCATACACTAGCGACTCGCCCTCGCTTCGCTCGGGCTCTTCCCTAGATTTAGCACAGGTAAAGCCGCGGGATCTGCTAGTTATGCATATAAACCTTCCTCTTGAATCACTCTATCTATTAAAAAAAACCGC
This sequence comes from Boloria selene, assembly GCA_905231865.2. Classification (NCBI taxonomy): domain Eukaryota; kingdom Metazoa; phylum Arthropoda; class Insecta; order Lepidoptera; family Nymphalidae; genus Boloria; species Boloria selene. The sequence continues at coordinate 11,840,974 of HG993131.1, forward strand.
ATCAAAATCCGTTGCGTAGTTTTAAAGATTTAAGCGCACATAGGGATATAGGGACAGAAAAGGCGACTTTGTTTTATACTATGTAGTGATACGTCATTGAAGCTGAAACGTTGATATGTCGAGTAGGTATATCGTAAAATAAATAGTGTTAAAACTTTATAATTAAAAGATAAGAACGTTTTAGACTAATAAATGCAATAAAAAATATGAATATATTATTTTATTGCAATTTTAAGATCTAGACCTTCATTAATGGTAGGTTTTAAAAATCATAAATAAGACCAGTTTTTATTATAAAAGATTTGGTAAGTTTACCTACTTATGTGAATATTAAATTTAAATATAATACTCACACATATCGTGATAAATGTAAGTTTGTGTTTTAATGCCAAGTCTTTATATTGTCACTGATATTAAACATAAAACGCGATAAATGACTCGATGTATAGATAATGATCATAAATGGACGTTACGTGACTTGCGTGTGCGCACATATCTGCTCAATAGTGTTAGCAATTTTTAAATTACTCTAAACACGAAGAGACGATTCTATAAATGAATGCTTCCTGAAGTATTTTCTCCGTATCTCATACGGTAAAAATGTGAAGTAAAGATCACGTTTTTACCTATTTAATATGAATAAAACCACTAATTCTACTGTTGTATAATACAGAGTACGTAAATCATCTATAATCGATTTTTTATTGTTTCCATTTAAAGTAAAACGTCCTTATTTTTTATAAGTTAATTTTTTATAAGTTAATACAGTGTAGAAACTATATTATCAGTATGTCAACTATTTCTCGGAATATGTGTTGTTAATTTATCCAATGACGTTACGATGTATGATTACTCTACATCTACTCTACAAAATGTTACATTCATTTATGTATAAATGGTAATACCCATTAAGCTTAGAGGTATGTCATGATTTTACAGGCTTATCGTACTAACGTAAAATAATGATTCACGTAAACGTAACTAATAAACGACTAAAAATATATAGTTTCATGTCAAAATTTTATTGTATTTGTAAATTTTATTTTTATTGACACATTTTTTGAAACATCTTGCATTAAAATATAACAAGATTTTTTGGTATGCGATAAACAAAGGCTAATTATACAAGTACTGGTGAACATGTAAAAAACAAAGCGTAATTGAAGATTTCTATTTGTACAATTTTAAAATAGTTAAATTTAGTTTAAAATATCTTTAATGAAAGGAAAGAAAAAGTTTTATAGTACACAAGTCGTGTACAAAAATACAACATAACATGTTTTTTCCTCTTACAATGTTCACTGCATGCTGTGTTTCCCTGCTATTGCGAATTTACGTCCATTATTTCTATAACCTTGAACATGCTTTAGTTTTTACCTCAACAATATAGTTGTAGGCAATCATCTGGTCAATAAATCTGGACCGAAATAGACTATAGTGGCGTTTGCATTGAGTGTTTAAAATGATCATGCATAATTGTTTTCATACTCGTACACATACGTATGTACGAAGCCCCTACTTATAGCTACATAATCATAACACGTGTTGCTAACATTGCTTTATCGCGCAATTAACTACCTACTGTGCGGTAAAAGCAAATTTTATCATTACTTTACATATATTTATTAGCAACGTAATGTAAAATGTTACATAACAATCGATCTAGATAATTCCTTTTTTTATTTCATCGTTGCCAGAGAGTGAACTTTATTGCTCGGGGTGACTTACAGATTGCAACTGTACCAATACTAAATATAAACGCATGCGTTGAGTGATCGTATGCGATTTTTGTTAACTAAATTGCTTGTCACATTCTGCCGCCTTGCTTTGCGAATATTTTATTGCACTACAGCCGACCTTGAGACATCTTCACAATGAAAATGGCTCTTGAAACTCATTGTACATATAATTTTTTTGTGACTCATTAATTTACAATTTAACGTTCAACGGAGAACTTCTCGACACTCTCGACTCTGTACGTTGGACGTGTCTTATTTATATTTTAGCTAATAGACTAATAAATTATAAATTCTAAAATAATAAAATTCTGAGATAATCTGTAAATTTTTTTATTGAAGAATATCAAAAGAGTTCGAAAGAGTGCGTTTCTGGCTAAAAAGTCTGTCTTTTAGTTTGAAACCGAATCACGAGAAAATCACTGAACAGATTCTGATGAATTTTTGTAATTATGATAGCTGCTTATCCCGATCAACATATAGAATACTTTTAATGCGGGAAGGTATCTCATCTCTCTCATCTATACTAATCGATAAAATGTACTTTACGATAACTACTATACTTATCTATTTAAGTTGTTAAATATAAATTCCGAATACAATATTGTATCAAAAAATTTGCAACCACCACTGAAAGGAATTTTATCTTGTATTATGTAACTCGACTATCGATATTAAATCATTTATGAAAGGTATACAACATGAACATTATCAATTTTTTTATTGATAATTCCTATCTTCATCAAGGGATATTACAGTTATCGCGATAAAAGGTTGTTTTTTTCGTTAGATATCAAATTATTGTACCGCGTAATGCAACCCAGGTGTTATATAATATAGAGAATATACTGACCGCATTGCGATGTTTTAAATTTAACAATGATTACGTAACATAAGTACCGGTGAGGAAGTCTATTCATTTGTCTTCTGAATACTAACAAGACACTGGTTTTATATGACTGGACCGATTTTTTATACTTACTTTGTGTAATTTGCTCAAATTTCTACACGAAATTAGCGAAGTACTTTGTGCCCAAATGGCATAATTTGCTCAAATAATAATTATAATTATTATATATCGTAAATTTAATAGTAACTATGTAGGAACTACATAGCAAAGTATACATTACATACGTCTCTCATCGATAAATTGAAAGGTTTTTTTACAAAAATGAATATTTAAAACGCATTAAGTATACATTTATATACATACATACATACATAACAGCAATATATAAGTTGATCTTATTTAATTCCCATTCAAAGTCAAGTAAATACATGACATCGATGACAAGTGAGTGATGAATAATATGTATGTACTTATATGCGAAAATAAAGAGATAAGCTTATCGCTTAAGCAATAGCGAATAACTGATAAAATATATAATATGTACATTGTACATACATTATACATATGCATCAAGTATCAAATCATATTTCAATAGTGGTATTATAATAATGCAAAACAATTCATTATAGTATGAATCTATGTAAAGGTATTTATATTGCAAAGTTACTGGAATGAAAAATTTACCAATGAAGTTACAATTCTATATTATTATCAAATAATATGTAATATGGCTATAATTTTAAGGTCATCTGGAGTTGCTATGCATATTGTAGTACATATATAATATTTTAGCTCCGCGAAATTCGTATATAATCGCGTGACTTCCTCGTGCTTCACTCGACGTTAATTTATCAGAGTGCCAATAGCTCGTTTCTACTAAATAATAATCATATAAAATGATGTCAATGTCTTAGAAACAATGTCACGATAAAGTGTCAAAGAACTAATTTCGTATTAAATTATCTTACCTTGTGTACAATAGTCAGACAATGCTAACAGACCATGATAACTTAAGTAGGTTAGGGTGACTTAACTACGTGTTTTTAGATTATTTTAGAATCTTGTATTTACACGATTAGAGAACGAAATGATGTCGTTATAACAAAGGTTCTTAAATAGCAATCCACCTAATGAAATTAGGTAAATTTTAGCTTTTGCTTACATAAGTAACGTACACTTGTTTCATGTTGTCTATAAAGAAACACTTTATTTCAGTGACCACGAGGGTGGCAATGTATCAGCTCACACCACTCACTTAGTGGGCTCAGCTCTCAGCGACCCCTACCTGTCCTTCGCGGCTGGACTTAACGGCCTGGCCGGTCCTCTCCATGGTCTTGCTAACCAGGAGGTGAGTGCTGCCACTTGTGTGGTTTTCACACGCACAAACACACTAATATCACATAACTTATTTCGTTTATGTAATAGACTAATAGATTTATTGGATTTTTTGTACTTCAAGACTGTAATGTCGTTTGTGTTCTTAAATATGTACTAAAAATATTTTGAAATACAATATAAATTCTTAAATTGCTAATCCAATCTATTAAGACAAACTATCTATGGGTACATAATACAATAAAAATCTAACTAAGTTAATGAAATTAAAATATATCTTTTGGAAAACCTTATTGAATTAGTCACTATCGATACAGCGGCCAAATCTATAGTTTTTAAAACTGTCTATCTATTCGTCCGTCTGTGACCGTATCATGAGAAAAGCACTGGACGAATTTTGATGATGATAAAAGCTTACCCGGTGCAACATACGAGTACAAGATGCATTTTACTGCGCGAAAATATGTCATCTTTAATAAATGTATTCTGTTATAAATCTATAACCGTTATAATATAGGGACGTACCCGAGCGTTGGGAGGAGTGCCTAGTTATAAATATAACCATAAATTATAATATACATTTTGGTATACCTTATATTATTTTAACTTAAGTATGAGTATAACAAGAAGAAATAATTTAAAACAGGAAAACTAAGTGGCTACGTGATAATACTGCACATTACACGAAAACATCCTTGTAAACGAAGAACACTCACAACATGGCTAATGTCGTCAATGTTCTAAGTAATAAACAAACATTTTGCTTGCCTCTAAATAAAATTCTAACTTAGTCGAATCTACATTATCTATACTAATATTATAAACGCGAAAGTTTGTAAGTATGGATGTATGGATGTATGGATGTTTGTTACTCTTTCACGTAATAATTACTGAATGGATTTTAATGAAACTTTACAATAATATAGCTTACACATCAGAATATCACATAGGCTACAATTTATAAAGATATTGTGTGAATTGTCCAAAATATGACGATAAGTATCAAGTAAGTAGTAAAAAATCTACCATCTGCGAGCTATTCTGGCGTGCGCTGCCAAAACCGCTAGAGTTATACATATGTAATGTATGATGGAAATGTTTATCTTAACAAGCGACTCACACTCACTTCGCTCGGGATCGTCCCTAGATTTAGCGCGAGCGAAGCCGCGGGTTCCACTAGTTTATTATATTTTTTGGAAAAACTTATTGAAATACTCATTATTATCGACAATTATTATTAAATATATAGACCGAATTTATAGTTTTAAGAATGTTTACCTGTCCACCTGTGACAGCATCACGAGAAAACTTATAGGCTAAATGGGAAAATATTTCACCTCTGAGATAGAGATGAACTTATTATATTCAATGCTTACATTTATTAATTATAATAAATTAGCTTTAAATATTTAAAAAATTAACTACTAAGGTAAAGCTTAATTAATTTACTTTTAACTATATATTCTTCTCAATCCTGGGGTTTTCATTGCAATTTGTGACTTTTTTAGTAGCCAAGAGGCTTGTATTATAGATACCTGATATTTGATACACCATACATTTTTATCTTAATAATACACTAATACATATATATGACAAATATTTTAAATACCAAAGTAAAACAAAATACAATTCAATAAAAAATTGCTCTCATTTGATCCATAGGTACTAATCTGGTTGGAGAAACTTCGTAAGCAAGTTGGTGATGACTTCACAGAAGAAGGTCTTAAGGAGTTCATCTGGAAGACCCTAAAGTCTGGACAGGTTGTACCTGGTTATGGCCATGCTGTACTTAGAAAGACTGATCCTAGGTAAATATAAGTTTTTTTTGCACTGTTACTTGTAAAATAGAAAAATATAAAGTTTAAATTCACATTTTTTGTCCACATTTGCAAAATTTTCTATATATTATTATTTTTATAATATAAATACTAAACAGTCACTCTCTCGCTTCACATGTGATGTGCCTAAAAGTCTCCATGGAACTACCATGCACATAACTCCAACTCGCACAAACATACACACACACCACAAATAAACTTTTGCAATTATATTAGTGGATCTGATTATATAATATGCATATTACTGTTGTGGTGTGTTAGCTTCTATTGCCAAATTTAAAAAAAATGTGAAGGACCGTTTGTGTACTAAAAGCTATTATTCGACTAACGATTTTTAGAAGACAGTACGCCTTGAGAATGATGTGATCGCCGCCAGGCTATTTCAACATATAGAATTATTGTTAATTTATAATTTAATTTAAAAAAGAATGAGTTTATGATAAAAAAAAATATTAGACCCGAGTTTCTTTCGCCAGTTTTTCTAAGGTCAGTGGTTTCTTCTTTCCGAACTGGTGGTAGATGCATGACGATCAGTAAGAAATTGTAACAATTTTTATGCTGAATAAAATATTTTGATTTGAACTTAAATAACTGCTTACAACACAGGTATACCTGCCAACGCGAGTTTGCGCTCAAACACCTGCCCAACGACCCCCTGTTCAAGCTAGTAGCAGCCGTGTACAAGGTTGTACCACCAATCCTAACTGAGCTCGGCAAAGTCAAGAACCCCTGGCCCAATGTGGACTCACACTCTGGTGTACTGTTACAGGTACATATTTGTTATCACTAAATAGTATAAAACAAAGTCGCTTTTTCTGTCCCTATATCCCTATGTATGCTTAAATCTTTAAAACTACGCAACGGATTTTGATGCGGTTTTTTTAATAGATAGAGTGATTCATGAGGAAGGTTTATATGCATAACTAGCAGATCCCGTGGCTTTGCCTGTGCTAAATCTAGTAGCAAGGGCGAGTCGCTAGTTATTTCTATATAATACTAGTGACTTACCCATGCTTTACTGTTTGGGTGAGTGTCTCAACATGTATACACGTTTTCAAAGTGAGTGTTACACGCGGGGCTCTAAGAGATGGTCCATCTCAGTAGGCTGATAGGTTTTTCCAACGTAAATTAAAGTTATTGTAATAGCAATGCTAGATGTTAATATTGACTGACTTTATCCGGACTAACTTAGATTTATTCCCCAAGAACAATATCTATACTAACATTATAATGCAGAACAGTTTGTTTGTTTGGTTGAACGCGCTGATCTCAGGAACTACTGGTCCGATTTGAAAAATTCTTTTTGTGTTGGATAGTCCGCTTCGAGGAAGGCTATAGTCTATACTTCATCACGCTACGACCAATAGGAGCGGAGCATCAAAGATAAATGTTGCAAAAACGAGAAGAGCAGGCGTTAGTTTTGCGAGGTACTTTCCTATCTTTAGAACTCATGCGAAGCCGCAGGAAATGCTAGTACATGTATATAACATACTATTGTACTATTATTTTGTACCACATTACAGTCATGATGATTTCTACCAGTAATCATATTTTTATAGGATTAAGTAGTTTATTGCACAAAACCCCGAGTTTCATAAAGTTGCTATCAAGGAAAGTTATAGACAACTAATTATAAATTATCTAATTGATACATATGTTGCCTCTGCATACATTTTAAAGAATTGCACTAATTGTTATACAATAACAGAGAAGCCCTAAAAAGCAACAAAAACAAAGCATATATTATTATTTATATTGTGTTATGGAGTCTGTGTGTGAACACGCACCCATACATTTTCAAGTGGAGTACTCTCATAATATACAAACTTTTAATTTACAGTATTACGGACTCAAGGAGATGAACTACTACACTGTGATGTTTGGAGTGTCTCGCGCCCTCGGAGTCCTCGCTCAACTGATCTGGTCTCGTGCCCTGGGCTTCCCCATCGAACGCCCTAAATCATTAAGCACTGAACTACTTATCAAACAACTTGGCAAGTAAAGCGTATCGGCAATATTTAGATCTAGTCAGTCTAGATCAGATTGGTTTGGAGGTTCACATTGTAAGTGCGCTAGGGTTTGCATATAAATCTTCATAAATTAGCCAAATATTAAACTGTTTGGATTTTTCCATATTAATTGTAGTGAGACAACCCTTAAACACTATGATGTTTTACAATGTAACCTTCAAGCTGATTTTTCGTCAGCATACTTCAAGTTTTAGCAGTATCTGGATAAAAACCATTTTTCAATTTCATACAAATAATGATTGAAAGTCCACTGCATATAATATCACTGCAAAGTCCTCAACATGAGTGACAATTCGACTATAATTTTTGGTGTTAGCTTTCATTCATTATCTGCATGCAACAGCTCGTTTCACACAGAACCAATAGTCAATTTATAAAAGTTAAATACTCGAAATACAAAATCAAATTATAACTCATTTATAGAACTAGATGTAAGATAATGTTTTGATGATGTTTTGATGTTGTTTATTATAATTATGTTGCAATACTTCGTACTTATGTATCTGTGATTGTGTATTATTTTGTATGCTGTATTAATCGGTCGTTTATAATGGTTTCGATTTAAAATTGACTTGGTCGTGTGATACAGCTGTTTTAGCTGTGTAGTGCTAGTACTAGATTTTGTTGGGTTATCTAGATCATTATATGTAGGGTTTTCATAGCAAATTCGACGGTATGCTGTGCATACTGTCCGTAGTACGAATATGAACAAGATATTCGCGCCCATTATCAAGTAATTCTAATTACTCAGTATTGTATTGTAGTGCAGTGAGACTACTAGATGACGGGGGCCGATCGATTTTCAAAGGAAAACGACCAACATTTACCCCGTCAGTAATTCTTGGGTCACCTATTTATTTATTTATGGATGGTAAATTCTGAGACATGTTCGTAGTTGTACTGTAATATAATTTCAAGTTACCAAAGTATTGATGTAATTTATTTGAGAATACAATACAATTGAACAGTAGTGAATCATAGAATGTATTGATGTAAATCAATATTTATTATATACATCTGATGGTTATTGAATTCATTGCAGCTCGTCGTGAACCTCATGACGTCATTGTAATAGTTTAATTATTAATATTTATCGAAGCATTGTGCATTGTGTGACATGTTTCATGGAGATAAAACATAAATTGACAATACTTAAATAAAATGGTATGGTGTAGTAAAATGTTGGTGTTTTAATTTATAGTGCAGACTGTTTACTCAAACAGCTTCACATGCAATTTTTAATATATTCGTTTGTGTAAAGTGACAAGTGCTGTACTATAACAAATCCCTTAATGAATAATAATAATAAAAGGCCTTAGCCTAACTTTTCCTTTAATAATTGACACTCCCGATATACATTTCCATAAACTATTATTTATTATATACCATTAATTACTAAAAAACTCTTTCTATATAATGTAATGATTCAGATACGACTAAGAGTTTTATGATGTAATTATGATGACTATTCCTCTTGATATGATGCCAATTTCAATCAGACTAGCCATCCGTGCAGGACACACTACATATTATGTATGTTGAGAAAACAATATTTCAACAAGTCTGGTTACCGGTGAGAGATAGGAAGTGAAGAAACTTTCGACTTCCCAGGACAGGCTTCCAGGCAGGAATAACTTGACAGAAAGACCCGATAACTAAACTGCTCGCCACGAACCTAGTACTTAAGGGTGTGTGGCTGTACATGCTAGCCACTTAACCACCAAGGCAGTTAAAATTAAATTCAAAGTTTTCAGTTTTTTTAATGTTATTACGTAGCCGCCATGTTATTACGTTATAGGTCTGTAAGCAAAAATTAATCCATAATTTGTTCGTTGTTTTTACACTAGTATTCTTGCATTCAGAAACATTCACTTATTACAATTAGTAGAACGCCATACTTGTTGTTACAACTTTACGGTGACATTAAACATATTATAATAAAATTCTAGTCGAGTTGAAATTGTACATTAATTTTTTTTCTAAAATATTAAAGAAGACAACAAGTTTGTTGACAACAAATTTATTCTGTTATTTTAAAGTATATTACACATTTTATTTATAAAACTACAATGTATTATAAGCATCAGTTGTTAGTATTTTTCTTTTATGCTTACAGTATATTATATTTGTCTTATTACTAATACATTATTTAATAATTATAAAACTCTTGCAATAGTAAATTCGGAATGTATTTGAATTACATTAATTTTATATATCTGAAAATCCTATATATGCAAGGTATCCCAAAAAAAAACAACTTATTTCAAATACTAATTAACGAAAATTTATAAAAATGACATGAAATGAATAAAATATATTTCGTTTTTTTTTTTACATTTTATAATATTCTCTTATTTCATTTTTGTACAAATAGCAATATTTTTTGAACACAATCTCTGGAAGTCTTTCTTTTCATAATTTTGTATCTTACGAGAAGAGCAGAAAGTAGTCGACCGAAGCTACAAGTAAAAGTTAGTATGAATTATGATTTAAATTTATTAATGTTAAGCACATAAAAAAACTCACAACGAAATAATATAAACATGTTTACAAATTAACATATGATAAAGTTTAAAATATCATAACAAGTATTATATCTAGTTTTTATAGTTTACAACATTTATACTAAATAATTGAAAAAAACAAGGCCTATTTATACCTAATACATAACTCTCACACTAATCCCTCACTAAAGATATACTACTTTATTATTCTAGTACATATTAAACGTAATCACATTACGATGAACACGACGTTTAATTTACTGTTCTTTTTTGCTATCCATCTCACTTTCCACATTAGCCTTTTGTTTATTAGACACTTTTATTTCTTTACCAATTATTATATGTTCTTCATTTACCAACACGTTATTCTCAGTTTCTAATAGTTTATCTTGATTTTCTTTGTCACATGATTTTTTACATGAAGGTTGAATAGTTTCACTGCATACTCTCCATTCGTCGAGGACAATCAAATGTTTGCTTAAATCCCAACCTGGTGAGACATATAAACATTAATCATTATCAAAACTTGATACAAACTCAGAACTGAGCGTACTTGACCTTTTTGCCATATTTTAATACAGCCGCATAAAATTGACTATTTTATTGGTATATACGATGTCACATGTAAATGGTAAAAACCAATATAATAACTCTATTGAAAATATAACCAACATTAGTAAAATCATAATATTCTCGTAGATACCTACTACCTAGCAGTGGCGAAGGGTGAAACTTTAACAGAGGTACATTTCTCGAGGCATAAGCTCAGCTTTGCATTTGTGTGAGTGATAGCTAAAAGCCAATAGCCGCGCATCAAAAACCAGTTGAACCTACCAGCTCGTATAAGTGTAGGTTTTAAAATTTCCCATTCTTTAACAGCAACATCAAGGGCGTATTTTAGTAGCTCATAAGAAGGCTCAATACATTTTTCGTCGTAATTATTTCGGCTCCATTCGGCAGTTCGTAACTTTTGACACACTTGAGCGAATGGACTTGTGTCGTAACTCTTATCGAATATTGCCTGAAATAATTTATCATACATATAAATAAAATTATAGTGTCTGATTTTAATTTCAAAGTAACTGTACGATACTTACGTCAAAAAATCATTTAAAAAAAATGTCTGTCTGTCTGTTTGTTCCGGCTAATCTCTGAAAGGGTTAGACCGATTTTTACGGAATCTTCACTTGCAGAGAGCTAATGCTCTAAGGAGTATCTTGGGTAACTTTTTTTATTAAAAAATATAAAAACCGTTTAATTTATTCTAACTTACGCCCAGCGCAGCGGGCCGGGTTTGCTAGTCATAAATAACCATCATGACCGATTTTGTGGACGGCGGTCAATCTTTATTTCGCCAATTAAAAGAAGCATAGATTGACATGACCAGCCAAAGTTAGGGCCGATCCTTACTATAATGCAGTTCACCGTTCGTTCTCGGTCCAATTTCGGTCTTGTAAAATAGGTATTGGATTCACTTATAGGCACAGGCCTCCCTTCAATATTAAGGCATAGTAGGTACACCACGCTGGCCTAGTGCGAGTTGGCGGACTTCACATGTCTTTAGAAAACTTGTTAGGTTATCTGTAAGGTACGTAGAAACCATTTATGAAATGATTCGCGCTCTATAACTATTCTTGGGACTCGAACCCAGGGCCTACGGATCTATCTGAACAGACATGCTAGTTACTATCCTAACAAGGCAGCTGGCAACATTCATAACAATAACATAACCTGTCTCCAAGCAGTGTTGCCATTTGAAAGATATAAGAATAGCTTACCAGAAACTTCAATCCTCAAATTGACTGTATTTTAGATTGTTCATTATTTAAAAAAAGCTTGAGCGAGTTAACATAAAAATAAATGCTACTAACCAAATGATCATCCTTAACAGCACAGATTATAATCGAAAGTATAACCGCATGGAAATAAGCACATAAAACGTCGTCAACAGTGCTGCCATCTTTTATAAACACATGCATTATTCTCGTATGTCTGTGTGTGAACAAAATATAATTTCTATCACTGTATATAAACTTGATGGTTTCCCAGTGCAGCGCAATGTACGAGTTATTGATAACTTGAGACATCGATTGACCAAGTTTTATTTGATATCCGCATATTTTCACATCTGCAAGTAAAATTAATAAAACAAGTTATGAAAATTTAAGTTGTGTTACTTATAGAAAAAATTACATTTGCATAGCATTTTTATAATATACCAAATCGATTTTTTATCAAAATCGTGTTAAGTATATAAAAACATGTACATGTACAAACAAAACTATTATATGGATTTAAAAATTCTGTTTAACAAAGATAATGAAAAACAGTATTGGTAAAAAGTGTAATTTTACTTACTATTGGAAAATCAGATATCAGGTAATGGGTTTGTTGGACATAATTTACAGGTGATATTGATTTTTGTGAGTTGTTTACTTAACATGGTTATAAACTGTACAAGCCATTATTTTTTATTTATTTAGAGTCATTTAGATTCAAATAAGGATAATCGTCTTTTAAAATATTTTTATAATATAATTTTCATATTAATTACACCTTATCACCTGAGCAGAACCAGCACTGTCCAATTTCTATGAAAGAGATAGGGCACACTAATATGTTATAGAATTACATTGTCTGTTTTAAATCATAAAAGAACACATTTATATTTCAATCACTACATAGCAACTGTGAGTGAAATATATAAAGGGCAACAAAAATAAGGTTCTTTATAGTAACTAGATGCCTTTTTAATTTCATTATATTATGAATGTTCACTGCAAGCTCATACATTTCATAGCTGGTAAAAATGCTTAGACAACACTGTAGTTAGTATGGATGTCTCATCGAAACCAACATTAATTCAGATTAAAAATATTTTTTTGTGTAAATCAAGTCAATTTTAGCCAGATCCAGAACATAGATCCATCAAAATTTCGCATTTATAATATTAATGGATAATGGCTTACCTAACACACTAGATCCAAGTTGATAGAGTACTATAGGCTCAGATTTATTGATTTTACAAGGAGTTTCTACCTGTTCCTTCTTTAAATACTTGTCAATGACTTGTAAAAACCTGGGCTCATTAAGAGATCTCAAACACACAGCCCGCACTGCCAGATAGTTAAAAGAAATATGAAGGATCAACATCAGTAAAAAGATGTAAATGGAATTGCTGTAATAAAAAAAATTTAATATTAGCCTATGAATATGAAATCCTTGCATATCATACATTTTTTATTCAGGAACTAGTCAAGCAAAAAAGTTTATAAATATTATAAAAAATCTAAATTATGGTAAAATTATTTAGGGTTTCCCTCATACTAATTATTTAATTAAATAGATAATAATAGACCTCTGACAACACGTTTGGCTCAGTTTCTAGTTACCCTACTTGCTGTGCTACTGCTTGTGGGTTTGAATCCCACTGGTGACATTCATTTGTTGAGCATGAATGTTTGTACTTCAGTCATGCATGTTTATATGTATAATATGTGTGTATTTAAAGTTATGTATGTATTTGTCTTGTTGCTTTACACGGAACTAATATAACTAATATAATATACTCATTACCCTAGTCAGTTGAAATAAATAAAATTAATATGCATATTACATATACATATTATGTATTATATATGACAACAATAGGCTATATTATTAACATTGTAAAACTCCATCTTTACCCAAAAATAGAGATGATCAATAATGCAACCATAGAGGCAACTAGATTTACAGCAGTTTCTTGAGCAGAATCTTTAGCTGCCACATCAGCCATATTGCCTCGAATAGCATGATGTTGAGTCATAGCAGCCCTTGTTGCACCACCTAAAAAAATTTAGAGTTGCTCTAGGTGTGGGTATATAACTCCCCCAACGTGAGTTCACTTAGTCAGAGCGAAGCTAAGGAACGTGTAACTTCCGTGGCTTGTGTCATGCTGAATCCCACATAACCATCTGGTGGTATGCGTTGATGCACTTCATAACGAAAAAAAGGTGCATGTATATAAGATAAAGACAGTTTTTTCTTAGGTTTACGTAAATATTTTTGACATTATAAATGGAACTATCTTTTCTGATTTTATCGAAGACTTATTTTGATCAGCAATCATGGTCATGAGAGTCTTAGTTCTTAAGATATTTAATTTTTTTATGGTATGTTCTCAAGATGTTATACTGATCAGATTTTTATTTTGTCAAATATAATACATTCAGTGCCACTGACTTGCCCTGCAGGTGCCAGTGAACTCATAGTTGGTAGCATTGGACATATTAAGTGAAATTGATTTACTCACCTGCTACTCCAACAATGGCTTTCATAATAGTGCTTATGCATAAAGCAAATGTGACATATTTACTAAACAAAGGCAATGCTATTTCTATACACATAGCTGCATCATTTAATATATCTGCAAATAACCTCCATTTCTTACTGTAAGCATCCAAGTGTGTGCTGTAAAAAATTATAATAAAATTTCATTATTGAAAAATATAACTGTAACGAAAGTAAAATTGTGTAATTTCTATATTAAAATGATTATAAATTTTTTAACCCATGGCTGTATGCAAAAAGTATTCGTCCTAGATGGCCGCAACCATCTTTAAGAACCCATGTAACAGTTGCAGCCAGCGGCGTGGCATTAGTGTCTCCCACACCCATACCACGTAATACTTCTTGTGTTGCTAAGATACCTGGAATGGTAATTTATAATATTTTATTTATAATATTTTACTAGTCTAAAGAGTCAAATCAAGTAGATACATATTATTTTAACATAAAAATTTAGATTTACCTGTGATAGTACTGCAAAATGCTTGAGCAGTATCCCATATTTGGTATGTGGTGTAATCTTTACTTACACTATAGGGATAACCCTGAGGCATGAATATTTTTGTAAAAATTCCAGAAATATTGATTAATTTTTCATTTTTCAAAACAACTACTTTAAATTGATCTACAAACAAATGTATTAGTAACATTTAAATTGTTTTCGACATATTTTCAGTAAACTTTAAACTAATTTCTTCTCCTCTTACCTGGTGGCTTCACATAGTATCTTTCCTTAAAATCACCATATTTTTCTTTAAATACAATTTTTCCTCTCTTTGCTTCCATCGTTTAATTGCTAAGCTTGATAACTTACTTCTTATATTTACAGCATAATTTTTGTGAACATTTAAAATTATATCATAAATCTTATCCACAATTCTCGCCTTAAATATACTTTTTTATAAATAAATTTGATGAGTTTACTTATAGTACCTCATAAACACATACTTGATACTTGATAGTTGATTATTCGTAGAGGTGGGCGAAACTGCTTAGGAGTGAGGCGTATATATCGGAACAGATAAAAATAACAGGTATTTAAAAGTAACAACATGGAACTGTTCCGTCTAAACCGAAAAACCTGTTTCTGTTCCAAAATAATAGGTAGTAGGTACGAAACATCAAACACTTGTCAATACGTCAACAGTGAATACAGAATCTGTTACAGGTACAAAATGGAACTGGAACACCTTGGAACTAGCTCTTCTATCTTCTAATGTATGCTAATAAAAGAAGATAGTTTGTTGTTGTTGTTTTTTAAATTTATCCCCAATAGGGACAGGCAAAGGACTATAGTCCATACAGCCTAGTCTAAATTAGAAGAAGATAGGTTGAAATTGTTCTCGTTCACACATTCGGATACACATACAAAACTATTTGGGATTTACCGATGAAAATGAATAAAAAAACAATAATTTGCGCGTAATATTATGAATGATACTGTGAGTTTATGTTATTGTTTAAATACTATTATTGAAATACCTAATTTAAAGTCATTTAGCTAAAATTAGTATTAGTTAATAGTATTTGTTTTGGCTCAACTACATTTATTATATTACTAGCTGTACCCGCGGCTTCGCCCACGTTCATTTTTTTAATTGCTAATAAACTTCATTCAATCATCGAGCTGATCTGTAGGTTGCCTAAATCTTCAAAATTACTCTAGCTATTTCAGAACTTATCGTTAATACACTCCTGAGTCGCGCGGCTACCTATTTCATATAATATGTGCACGCTCCACTCCCGCTCATGGCACCCCCTCCTTGCGCTTTATATTTCTATTAGTATTTTCTACGATCGATACACTAACAAAACCAAAAAAAATGACTGAAATTGTATAGTGAGTGAGGCAGGAGACCGGCATCGTTCTCATCACTACTCCGAGATGTTTGCTGGATGAGAGGTGACAAAAGTCCTGGCGGGAATAACTGATCGATTGATAGTTGATCAGTTATCGACTGGCGAGGGTTGAAGATCAATTTAAATTGAGAAAAAAATATAATTAAAGGAAAGTGTATAAACTCTGAACGAAAATTTATCGTAGATACTTCAATTATTATATTCAATTGCCATCTTGCAACCCTATTGCGGATCTGTGGATATAATAATAAAAAAATCGCGTTGGCAAAATAGGGGTTGATCGCAGAAGGGTGAAAAATTGGAAATAATATGAATTTTTATTATTCTAAGTCATGACAAAATAAAAATATTGCCAAAAAAATTCAAGTTTATAATTAACAAATAAAAAATATAGAGATTGATCGTAGAAGGGTAGAAATTTAGGATTGTGTAGTTTTGACTGCTGTATCATAAAAAAATAAAAACAAAAAAAAATTGACTAAAAATTAAAATAAATTTTTTGGGGTGGTCCTACCCTTAACATTTAGGGGTATGAAAATTAGATAGTAATCGATTCTCAGACTTACTGAATATGCATAAAAAATTTCATAAGAATCGGTCGAGCCGTTTCGGAGGAGTATGGGAACGAACATTGTGACACGAGAATTTTATATATTAGAGATAAATTTAATTTTATTATAATTTAAAATTTATAATTAAGCTGTCAGTTCTAAGCCTGTAAAAGCATGAAGGATGGTTTTCTTTTCGTTAACTTGTGAAATAATTCCATAGCATTGTTTCTAAGGAATTGTTAGTATTGATGGAACAAGCTGTTATTTTGGAACAGGTTATTGAAACTGTTATTTCTTTGGAACAGGAACAGGTGTAACAGGTTTCCAATTTTTCCTAGTATGAACCACCACTAAAACTGCTTCTTTTCGGCTATTTTAAGGGGTGCTCGTTATTCTAGATAACTGCTAAAAATAACCTGCTATTTATAAAAATAGCATGCTATTTATAATAACCAAATCGCCTATTATTTATAAGCAGAGGCAAGCGCTATAGCTATTTTTTAAATTTATTTTTATTACATATAATATGACCACAACAAAGAGAATATAATCACTATGGTATGTACCCATACTCCATAGACAACTGCCGTGCTTGACACTTCGTGCTAGCCGTATAATATTTTTGTCGTGCGCTAAATTATGCTCTAAGACAATTGTATTTAAAACTATATTGAAATGAAATAAATACCTTATTTTTTCTTAATATATTTGTGCGCCAAATTATGCTCTAAGGCAATTGAATTTAAAACTATATTCGCTATATTTTTGTTTGAATATCTCTTAGCTGTATAATATTTTAGTCACTTGCGCCAAATTATGCTCTAAGACAACTGCATATGAACTATATTGAGATAGTAATGAAATGAAGTACGGATTACTTGCTTCATGTTTGTTTTTGTATGACGTATTATTTAAATATTAATTAATAATTATTATTGATACGCGATTATCGTTGCGTGTCGATTTGTTTGCAAATAATTCGTGTTGGTTGTGTTTATTGTTATTAACTGTAAATAAAAGTTAGTTTTAGGTGAGTGTAAATAAAATGTGAAACCTTAATAACAACGAAAAGGTTCATAATTATTGAAGAAATATGTATTGTAACTTAATTGGTAAGGATAACCTAATCGCAATCGAAAAAGCTGTGAACCGGAATTAACATTGTGGAATGTGATAGATCAAAAAATATCTGCATCAGAACAACCCCGCTCCACTTATACTAAAGTTTTAGAAGAAGTCGAAATGTACATGAAACAAGTAGTGATAAGCAGAGAAAGTTGCCCTCTTGAGTGGTGGCGTGGCCACAAGACTATTTACCCCTCTTTATTTTTAATATTTCCCAAATATTTTAATATTATTGTCACTTCAGTGCCCTGTGAGCGTGCTTTTTCGAAGGCGAAATAATTAATATAATAATTACGCAAATAATTAACGACCGAGGCGACGTACAAGGCTCACGTCGAGTAAAGTGGCACAATTAATTAGACTTGTGTAGTTCGCGAACGAACTAGTTCGAAAGAGCGATCCCACAGACGAACTACGCGAACTAGTTCTCAGATCCCTCGCTCCTTAGTTCTTTAGTTCATTAGTAATCTGTGCTAACTGCTATGGATCCTTTTTCGAATTTAGCTGTCAAGTACTTCACAAACGATTAACGAACGAAACGAACGAAATCAAATCCCATTACGATAAAAAAGGTTTCAGCTATAATAGTAAAAATATTATATTTTATTTTATTATAATATATATTTTTTTTATATACCTACAATTTTGTTACTTTTTTATTTATTTCTTATTCTTATTTATATTTATATACATACAAATATGTATATTAGATCTTATATTATTATTATTTTTTTACTGGATATGATATGGTTTTATTTATAAATACTTTTAAAATAATATTACATATTATTTTTTTTGTAAACGCCTGAAATAAAAGTATTTATTTTATTTATTTTATTTATTTACACTAATACATTTCGAGGTTCGAATCTATTTGGCTGTATGTGTGCGTACATTCGGTTGGACACTTTAAGAAAACTCTCATTCAAAACTTGAGCCATGCCGGAATCCGGATCGGGCGAACGATCTGTCTCGGATTTGAGAAAGGAACTAACGAACTAAAAGAACGACCTAGTTCGTTAAGGACCTGCGAACTAAATTGACCGCTCCCAGTCGCGAACTATTACGCGCAAGTCTACAATTAATGTTCATACGTGGGAACAAAAACTTTTAATAATCATAAAATGTATTATTCTCTATTTAAAAAACTAAAAAAAAGATTATATATATTATTATAAATAGTTCTACGGATAAATAAAATCAGTGTAAATATCAGTATAAAATCAATGAACTTTTAAGTACGCCTGACTATGTATTTCCTATGTAGAGTAATTGGTAGTATATAATATATATATTTCTTAAATAATACTTAATTGATATATTATAAATAATAACTTCAGTCAGACAGTCCTAAGCCTGTTAAAAGTATGAAGGAAAGTTCAATGGATTTATTTAAAGAATTAATTCGTTTTTTCATTTATCTATATAATATTTTTTTAAATAAATACATTACAAAGTAAATATTGTCTTCTAATTGCTTAAACAGATATTATGTTGAATTATTTGGTTGGTTCCCTATTGTGAAAAATAATAAACTAGCTTTTTAATGACAAGTTTATTTTCTTGCATCTCGAGAGGGGCAGCAATTTTTCTTATATAGTCATAGAAAATAAAAACATACAATGTTAACTTAACTAGGTACAATGTACACTTCTTTATGGATAAATATTTGTTGTCTTTTAACACCTCAACAAATATTAATTTACATTTTACAATACTTACCTAATTACCTAGGTACTATGAAATTCTACAAACTTAAACAAACCCATCTGTGACTGTAGTTACACTATAACAAACTTGAGACTTATAATAATCTAAACTAACTTATGTACTCTTATTACTTAACATCCTATTGATCTAACAATTAATCAAAAACAATTTAGCAGAACACAGTGTTAATATGTATTAGTATTTACCTACTTTAACAATTCATCCCTAAGTTTTTCAAATATTGTTTTACTCAATGGTTTAGTGAAAATGTCTGCAATGTTTTCAGAAGTATTTATATATTTCAATGATATTAATCCTTTATTCACTTGTTCAACTATGTACTTGTATCTTATATCAATGTTTCAATCTTTTGATATTTTCTGAATTATAGACTAACTAAATTACAGATTGATTATCTTCATAAATTGTTATGTTATTACATTTAATATTAAACTCAGTTAATACATTTTTCAACCAATTTGCTTCAACAATACATAAACTCAAAGCAATATACTCAGATTCAGTTGAAAAAAGACTTACACAAATTTGCTTCTTGCTATACCACAAGATTGTACATCCAAATAATTTAAATATATTATATCCTGATGTAGATTTCCTATCATGCATGTCACCAGCCCAGTCTGCATCAACATATCCTTCTACTAATGCACTACTACAGTTGTAAACTAAGGAAAGTGTATTGTACCTTTGATATATCTTAATATTCTTTTCAGACACTTGTATAACATCTGACTGGCACAATGCTGAAACCTACTCAAGAAACTGACTGCAACACATATATCTGGTCTTGCACCGCAAGCTGCATATAATAAAGAGCCTATCAATTGCCTACATTTTGTTTCTATTTCATTACTTTCAAACTGTTCTCTCTGTAAGATCTGAAAATTAAAATTTTGATCCATGGGGGTTCAAACAGGATTACAATTTAACATTTGGTACTTCTTTAATAATGAAATTAAATATTATTCTTGATTAAGAGTTGTTATACCGTCTTTCTGTTTAATTTTTATACCTCAGTATGTTGATGCTAAACCTAGATTTTTCATTTTAAAATTTTGGGTTAATTGAACCTTAAAACTTTGTATTTCCTGTTGATCTGATCCAAAACATAGAATATCATCTACATACAATAAAACATACATATATTTACCTTCCGCTCTATTAAAATATAGACATGACATTATTTTTAGATCTTGTAAATCCCAGTTTTGTAATGAAATTATAAAACTTCTCATTTCAATATTTTGGAGCTTTCTTTAATCCGCACAGAGATTTGTTAAGCTTACATATCTCTCCTGTATGCAATTCAATGTACACTATTTCTTTTATATTCCCATGTAGAAAAGCACTCACTACATCCATTTGATAAACTGATTGTTTTAACTTATTTGCCAAAGCCATAAAAAACCTAAATGTTCCTAACTTTGCAACACATCTGATATACCATCTCTTTGTTCAGAGCCATTTGCTACTAACCTAGCCTTATATAATTTCCCCTCATCAGTATCTTTAATTTTGAAAACCCATTTGGTAGATATAATATTTGTTCCTTTTGGTATTTTATTCACCACTGTAAAAGTATTATTGGCATTTAATGTGTCCATTTCCCTATTAATTGCTTCTTTCCATTTATCATTATCATCCCTTGTCATGGCCTCCTCATATGTTAATGGTTCATTATGTTACAAAACCTGTTTCATATTGATCAAGCCACTGTGGCATTACCTTCTTCCTGGATGGCCTATTAATTTCTTGTTCTTTCTGGACTTTCTTCTATTTCATGTTTTAGGCAATGGGAAACTTTAGTAATCTGTAAAACACTTAATATTATGATACATATGTTCTGAAGCACTACTATCTATAATCCATGTATTCCTACTTTGACATGTTTATGCATTCAGGGCTGGTAACATACTTACATGAAATGCATTACTACTTGTCTTTATCATTATAATATGATAGTAGTCTAGAATTTTTAGACTAATGTTTAGACCAACATTCACTAGTACTATGATTTGACTTTTTATAAAAATTACAAAACTTATTTTTCTTTGAGGTAAATTGACCTTTACCACATTCAAATTTATAATGACCTTCTAAACCACACTTGAAACACTGACGTCCCTTCTTTACTGCTTTAAATGCCTATGAGGTTGAGCTCGCTCCATTCTTCATCCGCAATTCCTCGACCAATAGCCTAGAAGATAATTCTTCATAGGTCTGCTTTTCTGCCGGAACGGATTCCCATGCAAAAACATTAAACAAAGTGTTTATATGACGTTGGAAGTGAAGAAGTTATTTTAGTGAGCGCCATGCTTGTAGAGATCTTAACACCTAGAGACTAATGTAGCTAAAGTCTCCTCGAATCTTCCCAGGAAATTTGTTACAGTATCATTTTCATTGAATTTCAGGTTATAGAACTTTTCGTGAGGGGCAGCAATTTTTCTTATAATAGAGTCATAGTCATAGATAGTAAAAAAACGTACAATGTTAACTTATCTATGGTACAATGTACACTTCTTTATGGATAAATATAAGGAAATATAATAAAGGATAAATTAATTATACTTGAGTTCATAGCTATTAATTAATTATTATAGGTGATGTGATCTGTGTTTTTACTTATATTATAGTATGGTAATCAAAACGCATCTTTCTACGTAGCGAAAATATATAACGTATAAATATATAGCGTTTTACGCTATAATATATAATAGCATAAAAAATAATAGATATTTTAAAAATAGCGCTTTTTATAACTCTTTATCAATATATAGCCGTTTCGTCCACCTCTACAGCGATAGCAGGTTATCAACCGATAGCAGTTTCGCGCACCTCTAATAGTTAATAATTAATACTTAAGTAATACGTCAGACGTCAGTTCATAGAATAAAAATATATTTAGTGTTGCCTTTCTTGAAAATGAAATAAAAAAGTAAAGACCCTTTTTTATCACTATAAAAACTTTTCCACATCCACTCTACGAATAATAATTATAATATTGTCGACTGCGAGTACCTGTATATTTTCATTCTCATTTCCTCAATACCAATAAGTCATAAGCTTTATCCAAATGGAAGAGCAAGGTGACCTATTATCTTCTAACCTATTTATTTAAGTACATTATACTTTCGAGTAAATACAATTTTAATAAAACTGCTTTGGAACTAGGTACGAATTGATTTGATGACTGAATCCAACCATAATAAATATTACATTTCACTCCTGCACACTTGACAGAGTGATTTTCATAATTCCGACTGACCCTCATTTTGTACCTGGTTCAAATAGTACATCCCCGAATTAATTTCAAAGTATCAAACACGTCAAGCAGTTCATCGTCAAGTAGAGAGCTACTAGAAGTAGAGACTTCCAGTAGCTCTTCATGAACAAGCTCAGATGATGAAGCTGAGAGTACTTTAAATTTCGTTGCATCAACTAGTGGATCAACTGTTCTAAATAAAAATACGAAAATACGATACCTACGTAAGGTATTAAACTTAGATTATATATCAAAGGTATTAAATTAGATAAGTAAAATAGTAAAAACACTTCGCCATACTGGTATTAAGCATACCAATCGGAAAATTCTAAAAAAAAAGTAGTACCTGCATACAAGATGGGTCCAAAGTGTGGCGAAAAATGAAAGTTTAATATTGTCGTTCAAAGATAAATGACTCATCAAGACAGAACATTTTCAACAATTGTTGGAGTTTGGAAGACAATTATTGTTGTAATAAAGAGAACTCATACCTAATTAGATATACCTATTACAGAGATTAAACCAAAATCTGTATTTTGGTTTAACTCCACTTAAAATTTACGTTAATTAAATCCTTTTTCTTAGGTCCAATTAAATTACTATGTAGGTACATACTACGTGATACTACCACAATAGCAGCTGATGGACTTCGCTCTTTTATGAGAACGTCAAAAATTTATCCCAATTGAATATGTATTATGAGCAATATATTTATAATACCGGAATTAAAATTTATAATAAATTATAAAAGTAAATACTTTTGGTATTTTATGAAATCAAAAAATTCATCTTCAAGTCTAATAGTGTATTTCTATTTCATCGATTTAAGTTGGCGAAAGGAAAAAGATGTGGTCACTTTATAATGATTATTTTACTTAAATCAGTTTATGAAACGCAACTTGCTGAACCACTCAAAACATACAAAAATAATAGCAGTTGTAATATATATTAATATTATAAAGCTGAAGAGTTTGTTTCTTTGTTTGTGTGTGTGTTTGTTTGTTTGGTTGATCGCGACGCGCTGATCTCAGGAACGACCAGTCCGAATTAAAAATTTCTTTTTGTTTTGGATAGTCCGTTTATCGAGGAAGGGAATAGGCTATATTATATCACGCTTCGACCAATAGGAGAGGAACATCAATGTTGCAAAAACGGGAAGCATTTAGTTTCCACCCTTTAGAACGCGCGCGAAGCCGCGGGAAAGGCTAGTTTTAATATAAACCTTACCTATAGATTTCTCAGTACCGACCATTAAACATTTTTGAAATCATTAGATATCAATAAGGGTTACGGACATGACGAAATACCTCCAATATTTTTAAAGCAATGTTACAAAACATTAAGTGGTTTATTATCAATTTCACTCCTGTTCAATAAATCGCTGCGTACAGAGATTATGCCAAAAGTTTGGAAACGTGTGTTTTCGTTATACCTATTTAAAAATCGGGAGATAAACAATAAACATAAAGTTCAGAACTATAGGCCAATTCTCTAAATTGTGTACAATAGCTAAAATGTTTGAAAAAACTACCTACAACCTAGTATCTTTCCTACTATAAGAGGTCTCTTGAATGACGAGCATCATGGTTTCGTTAGTAAAAGGTCGTTAGAAACAAATGTGTGTGAATTAGTTAAGCATGTGGTAAAAGCCATGGACGCTGGTGTTCAGGTTGACATCGTCTACACCGACTTCTTGAAGGCTTTCGATAAAATATCTTATACTATCCTACTAAGTAAACTAAAGCAAATTAGTATTCATGGTGATCTTCTTCGGTGGTTACGCTCTTACCTCCATAATAGAAGTTATTGTTTGCAGATGACCTAAAAATGTTTTTTGAAAAATTCTAAACTGTCAGACTGGTTACAAGTACAAACTTCAAAACTAAAAACTTGTTATTCCAAAATGTTACTCAAAGCCATAGAAAAAGTCACCTTAAATTTGTAGTTATTCGAAATGTTTCCAGAATAACTATAAAACTAAAAATTATTCATCTTTCTGAAAACTTTGTTCAGATAAATAAAGTCTTAACTGCAAAATTGCTAATTATATTTATTACCCTGTCCTCTAATTTACTAAAAAAGTTTTTTAATAGGTCTTCAGACTTAAGTATGTAATACCTGAAATTAATTGCAGATCCAACCAAATCTCCTTTATAGTATTTTAATCATCATTTGATAATAATAATGTTTCCAAAACTAACTATGACTCAAGTTTATTGAGAAATTATTCAGTAAGTTCATTAAGTCACATCAATTTAAACTACTACATTACACCCTCAGACCAATAAAAAAGTATTTTATTGGTCTGAGATTACACCTTTATGAATTATACTAATATTATAAAGCAGAAGAGTTTGTTTGTTTGTTTGGTTGAACGCGCCAATGTCAGTAACTACTGCTTCGATTTGAAAAAATATTTTTGTTATAGATAGTCCGCTTATCAAGGAAGGTTATATTATATATTACGCTACGACTAATAGGAGCGGAGCATCAATAAAAAATGTTGCAAAAACGGGAACGGCCGGTATCAGTTCTCTCTCGCGACTTAGAAAGAAATTGGTTTCCGGTCTTTAGAACGCGTGCGTAGCCGCGGGAATTGCTAGTATGATCATATTCTCATTAAAAGCGCCGACTGCCAACGAGTACTTTTAGTAAATGACATACTTACATGTTATTAACATCATAATGGATACATCATACACTACTAATCATTATCACTACAAATTATTATAATATTTACCTTGTTATCAGAAATCAACGAATTTATTGCAACGAAGTACCTAAACATTGCAGACCTTAGTTTTGAAAATTGCTTTATATTTCTATTTGTATATTTTTAAATTGTATTTCTTAAAAACACCTTTTACAAAATAATGCAATCGGTACCTACCTATCTATTTTCCAAGGTGAAAGTAAAGCAACCACGTAGCATAAAAACTAAAACTTTTTCAGCTACATTATCCCTACATTAATCATCTCCTAAATCTACAAAACCTTTAATAATTTCTAAAAGAAAATTAAAAAACAAAATCTTACTAATTGTCATTTCATCAAAAGAAAAACACATTGCAAAATATGTTTAACCTTCTTGATTTTAGCAATATCTTTCAAATGTTAAAGTACAGTCATTAATTTCTGGTCACATGGGAATGTTTATTGATTGAATATGAGCCCCGATGCAAAATAGTTCGTCTAGTATGGAAAATAGTGCAAAGCGTAAAATATAGAAAGTGAATATTGGTAAAACAATAAACGAATAACTTGAAGATAAAATATTTATTATTATAATAAACTTGATTTATTATTATAATGAACTTTTTTTATAATAAGCCTAGTCACCTCCAAAACTTCTCTGAAAAGACCTGTACGGGAACTACTATTGCAAGAAATGGCACTTTTAAAAGCTATGTTATGCTTTAAAAAATTGTGTATTATAAATTCTTCATAACAGACGATGAGACCAAGAGGAATGGTCTTAATTGCTTTGGATTGCTTATAAAAAGTATTGACATACTTCCATTAATATCATGTATAAAAATAAAGACATACATAAATTATAAGTAACGTTACATTGTTATAGTAGTAGTTATAAGTTACAGACGGACGAATTATACATTTTTAATGATATTCTCAAAAACTTTTACTATTAGTGAATATCAGCACTGAAAGTTTAAGAAAAGTGAATACTATTTTGACTTAACTTTAGCACAGGGTGATGTACCCAGTGCTCAAAGTTAATTGACCGTCGCGTCGGCCGAAACTAGAGGGTATGCATACATTCAAAGACCATACATAAACCACCTAATCCCATTGATTTTGTTAATGAGAAAAGAGAAAATTCTGGCAGGATTTTAGTCGAATCGTAACGGGCCATCCATAAATTACGTCACACGAATTTTAGTATTTTTAGACCCCTCCCCCCGTCCTTGTCACAGGTTGTCACAGTTTTAGACCCCACCCCCCTAATGTGACGTCACGTCAAAAGAAAACAGTTATTTTCATTTTTTTCTTATTATTATTAAATAATCTTTAGTAAAATTAACATAAAATCAAATATTTCTGATAACAGAGAGAACAAACGACTAGTTAAGAAACAATAAGCAAAGAATTATGTTAATCTATATATATATAATGAAAATGGTCTTCGTTTGAGGCACAATCACGCCTAAACCACTGATCGTATCGACATGAAACTACCACCATTCGATGCGAAATTTTTCCTAGATGGTTTATGGCTATCTATTTTTTGAATTCCAACATTCCTTCATTTTTTTATTGCTATTTTACTTTTATGAACATTTATTCCGCTAATAAAAACAAAAGATAAGCATTTTCTCTTGGTTCTTTTGTTTTCATGGATTTCAGAGCATATTAAACGGATTATGGTTTTTTACATTCAGCTAAGAATCTACTCACGGTAGTGGAGAACGGCTGGACCAATTGGGCTTTTTTTCTTTATCTTCAGAATTGTCAGGAAAAAGTTTTGTATGTAAAAAAATTTAAAAAATTCCGATAAAAAGTTAAAAATTTCGATGATAATCGAAGAATTCCCATCTATATAGTCACTCACCACGAAATATCGGGAACCATAAGACTTAGAAACGTGAAACTTGGTAGGAATATTACTTTTGCTATGTAGAGGTCAGCTATGAATAGATTTTAAGAAATTCATCCCCCAAAGGGGGTTGCGGGGGCGTTAACAATGAACGATTCCCGTTTTTAAACTATAGCTCCTATAGACTTCAAATTTGGTAGGAATCTTCTGTAAGAGGTGTAGAAAGAGGCTATGAACGAATTTTACGATAGCTCACCCCGCAGGGGGTTGCGGGGGTGGGTATTAACAATTAATATTTTTAATTTTCCAGCTAAAGCTCCTACAAGCTCCAAATTTTGTAGGAATTTTCTATAAGTGATGTAAAAATGATTTATGAACAAATTTTACGATATCCCACCCCAAAGAACTTTACATGTAGCTATCCAATCAACGGACTAAGAATTTTACATTCATTTTACTTTTGCAGACTACATAACCGACGAATTCTTTTATTGCGGGATCGCGGAAATGTAACAGATTAAAATGAATGCATTTTCCAAGCACTTGAGATGTGGAAAAGAAATTTAGTTACTTATTCCAATAGAATTCATAAAAAACATGAACAATTAATTTTCTATAAAAAATTGATGCCACGGAGAAAATTTTAGTTAACAGAAAATTCGTCGCACTTGAACCTAGACAGATTTCAACTTCACATATGAGACTTGCAATGACTTAAACTTAAACTTTCAATGCTTATTTCAAATTTTTTTCTTCATGTCAATTATTAATAATTTTTGGAAGAAAGGCACGGAAATGTTATAATGATTGCACATTGAAAGTTACAATGAATATTAGTGAGAAAAATCGATGGAATTCGGAATTTGTGTAAGTCTAAACAATATCGATGCTTACAGTTCTATCCGCGGGGCCTATTTATGTTCATACAAAAATAAAAAAAGGAGAATAATAAAAATATTAAAAAAACAATAAAAATGAAACATAAAATGTAATTTATTTCCTTTGCCAATTCGCCCAGCGAAGCGGGCGGGAAACGGCTAGTTAAAGATAAAAACTTAATCATCTTGTTTCGTGTTTTGTTATTTTAAATTTTAAAATGAGACTTCACAAAGCTTTTGACCCCCCCCCCTGCCCCTTGTCACACTATGTCACATTACGGTGATAGCCTTCCCCCCCCCCCTTAAAGTGTGCCGTAATTTATGGATGGCCCCCAAGGATTCTGTAGGTGCTAGTGCACAAAAAAACTACGGAAAAAGGAGCAGTAGCCAGTAAGTATATTATGCGTCACTCCCAGTCACATAGGCTAGACTCATACTTCCGCATGACTCTTATGGAACCCAACTCGATGGACAAGGAAGGACAACAGATCTTGAATAAATTTATTTTTAAAAAAGGCTGCAGAAGTCCACATAGAAGTGTGAAATAATAATCGGTTATCGACAGCCATGACGTCTTAGTAGAGTATGTCGTATGTCGAGTAGAATGACAGTGCTTTATTGTATGACTTCCTTCTCCGCACTCAGTAGTATAGCGAGCATGTGTGAGTGAGCCAGTATTTGCTTCAGGTACAATAGTAAAATTTCACGATTATTATTTTGTCATTTATTCTTCTTAATTAGAATTTTTACATTTTTATCACGGTGCTTAATTTACCAAAATTATATTAGATTATACCTGTTAACCTTTATTTATTAATAATATTCAGATTTTTTAAGGTACTTTGTAAAAAAAATACACGTGATTTTTAGTGGGGGGAGGGGGGGTAATCTTAAACCTCACCACGTATCACCATGGGGGAGGGGGGGTCTAAAAAGTTGCTTAAAAACATCACGTGATTTATGGACGACCCCTAAGTAGGGGGAAGGAAGATGGCCGAGATGAACGGGGGATGGGGTGCTGAGCCCGGCGCCCGGTATCTCACGGCAATAACGATCCGAAAGTTCTCGAGAGAGGTCGCGTCTATAATTGTAATTTGACTTTCAATTTGTAATTTGAAGAAAATCGTTTAAAATGCCCAGATACAATTCCAAGAATCGTCCGAATAAACGACCGAGGAATGATTATTATCATTTTGATGTCTTCAATAATTCAGGCTCCAGCTCTTCTTCGAGTGAGGTACGTTGGGCGTTTCCGATTTAAATAAATATAAATTATGATTAATTTTTTTTTTATTTAGTGTAGGTATAATCAGTAAGAGTTGTGCATTTTTATACGCGTCTTTATTTACTTTTGTTTCAATTTGTTTTTTTCGGATTAATATTCATTTTGACGTCGTTTGCAGGATGAGGGGATCGATGATAACGATGCGGATCGATACGTACTGTCCATTGTAGGAGATTTAAAGATGGAGCTGGAAAGGGCCGTTTTATTTCTTTCGCTTGCTAGAGCGGGAAAAATGCGAGAAGTGGCTGCTTTTTACAAGCAAAAAAGA
This sequence comes from Boloria selene, assembly GCA_905231865.2. Lineage (NCBI taxonomy): Eukaryota > Metazoa > Arthropoda > Insecta > Lepidoptera > Nymphalidae > Boloria > Boloria selene. Next base: position 11,871,111 of record HG993131.1, read on the forward strand.
GATGAAATTTTGGAGAAGATCAATCAAGCTTGGAAAGACAAACATGGACCTTTGATACGGTGTGGAAAATGTAAACAATGTATTGCATTTAATGCCGCCCAAGCAAAAAAAAAAAAAAAACAAGGTTTTTCAACGTTCATTCATACGTAAATGTTTATGATAAATTAATGTTTTAATGTAAGTGTGTGTGCAATTTTATATTCAGGGTATTTTTGACACATTTGTGGCATCAAGTTTGTTGTAACACCTATCAGAATTTTGAAATATTTTGAAAAAATCTAATTGTACCAAGTACACGAAATAAATAGGTAGATAAAATGTTTCGAGAGGTATATTTAAAAAAAAAAACTATTTAAAAACTGTGCTCAATGTATTCATAGCCATTTTATTCCTTAATAAACGAAATTTGTTGTCGTAAAATAAATGTATACCTAATAGTGTTGTTTTATTTCATACCTATCTTCCCCTTTAGTAATATTTAGTCAAAATAATTAATACTATTTGCTTGTCTCAAACTATGAAAACGCAAGCGAAATTTCTAGATCAAAGCTTAAGCAGAATTAGCGAATTGATATAATTATAAATTGTTACACACTTTGTTAATAGAATAACTTTAGCTTTATTTGAAATTATTTTGCTCTTTTAGTTATGAAATTATATGTCTTATAGGTAGCGAACATTTATCATTTTATAACTTAACTTAAAGTGATTAATCTTTATTTGCAATGCATAAAATATTAATAAATAGTATAAAGTGTTATGTAAGTTAAAAATTATGAATCTATGAAAATGTGATGACAGGAGTATCTATATATTTTATTTAAAGTTTTGTGTCCTTTGTTCCTTTGTAATTTTGCCATTATCACTGAAATTTAGTAAATTTGAACGTATAATACGATTTGGCAATGTTTTTTAAGCGAATTAAAAATGACTCATTTTATTTTATATATTTTATGATGAAACTATCGCGATTTAAGCAATAAGAATAAAAATTTTCATTTACTTGGGTACTATAGATTTTCCTAAGTCCAGTCATTTTTGACATTTGAAACCCCAATCTGCGGAAAAAATCCTAGTGAGCTGAATTTTTGTATACACCTTTATTACGGCGTTGTAATGAAGATGTGAAAAATCGACATTGATCGTATTATCGTCATTATAAAAATTGTTCGTCGTGAAATGCCTATTACATTTTCTGTAAAATTAACCGTTTTCGGAGTAGAGCGCTGAAGAAGCGACTGGAATGCACTTACATACGCTATTGAAAAATATTATATTATATGATACTTATATTATAGAGCAATGCACTTGGCAATGTACGGTGCTCCAAAATCAGAACATTCTATAGATACTTAGCTACTGACTGAGTAATAGATCAGACAAAGCTCAGCTCTGAAATTTCCTTTATTACCACCTCTTCAGCAGTTCAACAGCATATTTATAAAGTGTACTATCAAATAAAAACCTGGTTAAGAAGAGAGATTGAAACAGTGGGGTTGGAAGATAAAAATATTATACTATTACAGCCAATAATAACTTTATTACCCGCATGATGATCCGCACCCAATGATCTACTGAACACAATATTTTGTAATTGTACAAAAGGTTATCGCCGGGTTTGCTAGTACATATATTATATACCTGAGTTACCTACGAAAAATGTTTGCCCATCAAAAGGTATTTCAAGAAGAATAGAGAAGTGTTTCTGGGCCTTACTACATACCTGCTATTTCGATGCAGCTGTAAAAACCGTCCATCATGTCGTGTGATGAGCACGACGATTATTTTTGATAATTTTCTTAAGGATTCTGTTTTCTGCTGCACTTGTGATGCGTGGTCTACCAGTTTTCTTCAAACAAGAAGTCGTTCTATTATTTTTAAAGTGCTGAATGATAGATTGGACTGTAGACCTGGGAAGTATCAAGTCTTTAGATATTTGGTAACTTGATTTGCCAGCGTCGACCCCACAAACTATTCGCTTTCGAAGCTCTTCACACAGGGGTTTGCCACGACAAAGTATAATATTACTTTTCTCTATGGCCACGACCCATTGTTATTTGAAAACTGAAATATTCAGAATTTATACTGTCTCACTTGACAAATGACACAGAATTAATTTTACAAATTTAAATTATGCAACATAATAATTGTACAAAGAAGGACATAATTTTATTTAACTCACCGATAGACGAACTATTTTGCTTATAACTTCTTCGACTTTAAAACAGGATATCTATAAATTTAAAAAGCTAAAATAGTTTATTGGTTCATAATTAAAAAATAGCATAAGTAACGCGACATGATGACATAGTAGAACAGCTTAATATTTTATACAGATAAACAAAAATGATGAAGTTAGTAAAAATCTCACAGAAAAATGTACGTATATGTACTATTACTACATATATACTTTCATAATACATTAAACATTGAGTTTAAGGTACCAAATTTAAATGATCCTGTAAAAATCAATGAGTTTAATTTCAAATTAACAGCTTTTCACTTGATGCATATAAAAGTATATAATAGGTACCGTACTAATATCGAAATATCAATTTTTAAATTTTTGTCTGTCTGTTTGTTCTAGCTAATTTCTGAAATAGCTGGACCGACTTTAACGGGGCTTTCACTCGCAGATAGCTACTGTTATAAGAAGTATTACCTAACCTAGGCTATTTTTATTTTATTAGAAAATTATAAAAACTGTAATTATTTTTATTAGTAGATATGATTTTGAGTTTATTCGTTACATATTAACATGTTCAAATCATGACATTTTTCTTACTTAAAGAACTTTTATACCCGTCATAACTTCTAGTTGGAAAGTCCGATCCCAATAATATAAATAGAATTTTCACGTACATAATATATACAAAATGGCGTTTATGCCAATTTTCATTATGATATTCGTGATTAGGAGGGCAAATTAATACGTTAGTATACCAAATTACAGATCGATCGGAGGTATGCACTTTTCGGAAGCTTATCCAAAAGTCTGCGATAGCATGTCTATTGTTTAAGGTTTTTTTATACGCTATAACCTTTTTTATGGTAGGTAATCTTTGTTTAAAAATAATGGATTATTCGTGAAGGTGTTTTTATAAACATGATATTATTCCCCATCTTAATAAATAAGTTACCTACTCATCAAAGGTTTTAAATTTTGAATAAAATTGCTCTTACATCATTTAATTTAATGAATATCTTAGGAGATATCATAGTTTTAACATAACTCAGCAACAAAATAATGATGACTGCGTAAAAGACGGACGGTAGTGAGTGGTAGGTATATACCATGTATATACATAGAATATACCGAGTGGTTCTGAAAGAATGTGGTTTCCAGCCGGGCAAAGCCGCGGGTATGGCTAGTTATACTATATTCAACAAGATCAGTAGTCATCGGTGATTGAATTGTTAAAGTTTCTGATGTCATGGTCTGTTGCTTTGCATAACAATAAATATTTAAAACCAACTGTAGCTCATTGGTAATTCGTTTGCCTTTTGATGAGTTGGCAGGTGTGAGAGTTGAGCCATATTATAATATAACAGTATTTTCATATTGATTTCTCTATAATCAGTGAGACAACAATATATAGCTACATTTTTAATAGTTACTTATACATTTTAATACATAAATAAATTCGTTCTCAATAGTAACTGGATCAATCTTCATTTTTCTTCAATCTGTTCTTCTTTCTGGAATCCCCTGTTTTTCTTCTAATGCATTTATAATATAATAAATAAATAAATGTAAATATTATAGCAATTCTTAGTGCATAAGGTTAATGGGTTGAATTTTCATTTATATAAAATACTAGCAGTACCCGCTGCGCTGCTCGCGTTCATGTTTTTCATCACTACTAAACTTCACACGATCACAATATATCTAAGTAGTAATCAAAACCCTAAGAACAAGCTTCAAGTTCTAGCTTTAAAAATGACATAATTTCCATACAAACTTTCATCCACAATTCGAAACCCTTACAGAACTTTTTCGCATTAAAAAGTAGCATATGTCCTTTCACAGCCTCTAGAGTCTAGACTATCTCTGTACCAAATTTCATTTAAATCGGTTCAGTGGTTTAGGAGTGATTGCGTAACACACAAATAGACACAGTTGCTTTAGCATTTATAATGTTAATGAAGTAAGGATTGAGCATTTCTTGTGAAGTGTATAATGAAATGATAGTTGAAAATGAAAATGAAATTCGTTCATATTTTAAAATATAAGCAGAGTAATTTGTCGAAGTACCTACTGGAAATGTATATCAGTACATATAAATAGAACTGAAGTCTCTGTATTTAATTTTAAATTAATAGCTTTTCAGTAAATGCGTATGAAAGTTTATATGGCGCTTACATAAAAATATCAATTTTTAAAGTTTATGTCTGTCCGGTATCGGTCCGGTTCTGTTTGTTCCGGTTATACTCTGAAACGGCTGGACCGACAATGACGGCACTTTCACTAGTAGATAGCTAATGTTATAAGGAGTAACTTAAACTACTTTTACTTTATTAGAAAGTTATAAAAACATCTTAATTTATTTTAACTTATCTACGTCCTGCGAAACGGTCCGGGTCTGCTAGTTTCTTATAAAAATGTATTTACAATATTAAGGAGGCAAGTTATTTATAGATCGACTGTATTGATTTAATAAGGGAGTACGACTGCCGAGATGAGCGGGGGTGGTGTGCCGTGCCCGGTGACGCACATCATTTGAGATTCGTAAGAGCACAACGCTAGTTGTGTTTTATTGTAATTGACTACTGTATCTGTTGTAGATTTGAAGAAAATCCTTAAAATATGCCAAAACATAACGAAGCAAAGGAACCCGAAAACAAACGAAAAGGCGAGCGAAACATCGAACGGAGGAACGAACGGGAGAGGAGCAGGTCTCCGTTGAACAATCAACCAGGCCCCAGCTCTAATTCGCAGATGGAAGTATGTAGGGCGTTTGCAATATATACATTGTACATATTAAAATATGATATATTTAAATTATTTTGTTTATTAATTTTATATTCAGAAAGAGTACATTTTTTTGCGCGTGTTTATTTACTTTATTAAAAAAACTATTAGACATTAATTGTGACGTTGTTTTACAGGTTCACACTATAAGTGATAGGGAATTCACAGAAAGCCTAGATGGATTAATTAGTTCTCTGACAGTCATGTCAAGAAAGCGAGCAGAGAGGATTCTTCGGCGAAAAAGAAGATACCAACTTATGATCGCGCTTCTTGCAATTTGGGTCGACTCTTTGAACTGGTGTGGAGTATGTCCAGATTGTTCGGACCCCCCAGACGGAATTTAAAAAGAATAAAGAATAATTTATCTATTATTCATATGTATGTGTCTATATGTTAATGTGTGTGTATAATTATAAGCTCATGGTATTATTTGGTACTCAGGGTAATATTTCAACAACTATATTTTAATATTATGTACAACTTCCTATTATAATTTTGTAATATTTTGATAAAATCAAATTTACAAAGTACACAAAATTTGCTTATTTTTAAAAATAATTCTTCTAACTATATGGGTGAATATTTCATTTGGTGCATATTACAGTTCTGGCCATAAAGAATGTATAAAACGTTAAAATATTTTGAAGATGATAATATTTATTTTTAATAAGCTACGGGTTCTAATGGACGCAACTCGTTGAATATGTATATTATTATTAGGTATGTGTAAAAAAAATTAACAAAGTCGTAAAATCTAATTACCATTTGTGTCCTTTTTCCAGATTTGACCTAATCAAAATATTTTACTAAAAAACTGTCCTTAAAGAATAAGTTATCATATATATTTATGATAAAAGACTAAATAATCTATGTTTTATTATTTTAATATTCATGAAAGAACAGTTTTAAACAACTTTTTACTATTTTAAAAAATGTCCTTACACTTCTTCATAATTACCATTCAGCGACATGTTTGTGTCGATATTTTAATACTTTCGCATCACTATGTACCTTCATTCTCACAAAACGTTCGGCATCAGTCGACACTCTGCAATAGAGCAGGATACACGCATGAAAGACTGTTACCGGCAAAGTGAAATAAGTTTCTCCGGTTAAAATTTGGTGTGGTTTGGAATATTTCTACATACCGTTTCGACTATAAAAGGTAATATATTGGTTATTTTTTATTTAATTTTAGCTAGATGTAACCAACAATAGGATATCTTTTAAACAATAGACTGCATAAATCCATGACTCTTTAAAAAAACTATATTTAACCGCATATATTGATGAATCTAATTACCAAACTTCTAATTACCATTATTTACCATTCGTTTATAGTCGAATGGTGATTAGAAGAAAGTGACGTTAATGAGTTTAATGTTAAGATTTGATGAAACCTTAACCATATAAATTAACAATTATACTTACAATTAATGTTAAGTGACGCATTTTCGGAAATTAGATTAGTAAGCTTTTATTTTGGTTCTATTTGTCTGTTTGACCCCCACATACTTTAATTGTTTTTAAAAAAAAACAAAAAAAAAAACCAGATTAAGGGCTAAAATAACACACAGAAAAAGATATTAAATTGAACCCAGTCTTACATGCTCTAGAAAAAAAAGGAGGCCAAAAATATATGTATAAGATGAAAGGCGTTCCTTTCTGTCAATTGGTGATATGACTCCAAGAAGCAAAAGACAGCAAAGAAAAAGTGGTGAGAGACCATTTTTTTAACAGTAAGTGGAAAACGAGTTAACAATCTGCGTTAGCTGGTGATGGTAAGTTTGTTGCCCCTAGACACCTGCAACATAACAGGAGTTGAGAGTGCCCCACATAATAGCGCTCAGAGAAAACTCCAGGAGGAAGATCATTGCACATTTTGCATGTGCGGGCAGAAAGGAGCGAGATGCATGTTCATTTTTGGGATGCCAGGCATGTAATATATAAGGATGGCATCAACCCGACGGGGAAGAGAGCGGTGACAGAAACGCGACGGTGGCATCACACCAAAAATTTCGTCAGAACATTCCATTATACAGACGAAATAATTCACATAGAGAGCAACATCTATCCGAAAGCTTAAGGGTTCTAAGTCGTATGTTAGTATGGGATCATCGACAAAATGAACGGCTTGTCACATGGAAGAAGTTGGTATTGAGGAGTGCCAGCCCAGAGATCATAACAGTATTCCATGAGAGGGTGAACCTGTAATTTATAAAGAACAGGAACTTAAATACTGTTTCGCTCCGTTAATAATAAAGCACTACTATTGTTTTGGAAGCCAATTTGGCTTTCTGTTCCAAATGACGTGTAAACTGGACATGGCATTGAATCTCCGAGGATCACAACTTCCACGCAGGGATATAGCTGGAATAGGAAATCTGACCCTTCTTGGATGTCCGAAGGGTCGGTCTATTTCGGCGTTTCCACTATGAGATACACGTCTTTATTGGAGTATATCCCCCATATTTTATACGTGACCATAAAATTGCCAGGTCAGGACGGGGTGGCGACAACAGTGATATCTTCCCTGACGAACGTACAAATCCCAACTTTTGGCAGAAAGACATGTTCCAAGCTGTTACTAGGATATTTTAAGCAAGATGTATCGGCAGGACAATATCTGTCTCCATTAAAAAAAGTAAGACCGGCTTATCTGTTTCAAGATAGTGATGGACAGCATTGAGGTTGGAATGGAGTGCCTTTATGTTGCAAAAGTCCACATTAAACGCGGAAGGGGTGGCCGCTGTGCAAATTTTTCTTACGTTTGTTGCAACCATAGTGTGTCAAAAAGGGGAAAAAAAGGAATTCTGAGATTTCGGCGGACTCGGGTTAAATAAAAATATTCAGTATGTGTATATCTGCACCATTCAAACTGTGTATTTTGCTGGCATGGGGGATAGATCTGGGTACAAACAAACGAGCGGCCAGCTGTAGAGCGTTTCATCAGGTCTCCATGGACTCCATGCCAACACGACACACTTAAACAGAAGCGATGGACTTCACTTAAATACCGATCCCGAGGTCGCCGAGATCATCGGAATTTAGGAAAGGGGCTGGCTTTGAACAGATCTGCACAAACTTTGAACATTTAGCGATCAAGTTCGATATGAAACTGGTCGCGAGCCAGTAGAGATACTGGCAAGTTTTAGTGGTAGAGGGCATTGGTGAGTTACTCACATTTTAAGAGCAGCTTTCACAGTGATAGGGGAGAAATGTATTCTAAACATGTCACAGGAACAGTAATGAATATTACCAAAGAAAACTTTTGCTCTGTCTTGACCTAACGGTGAGTAAAAGTGCTAACACACCAAGTTGCAGTGGTACATGAAAATTATAAATCGATTAGTGTTTATTGTTACAAATAAAAATTGACAATTTCTATTATTTACTTTGAGTTGACTCCTTAAATTCCTTTTTTATGATTGTTTATATTATATGCGTTTGATTATTTATACTAATTATGTTTCCTCTTTGTTACTTATTACAAATCATATTTGATTGTTAACGAATAAAATGCTGATTAAAGTACTCTGATGTTATACTTTTTAGTATATTTCTAATCACCATTTGAATAAATCTCATTACCATTAGCTAAATATCAATTACCGTTCGTGCTAATCTCATTACCGTTTATTAAAAAAAACAAAGCCCTATATCTTCAATACTAAACGTCACATTACTGTACCTCCTTCATATTTAGTTTATTTTCATTATATATTGTACAAAAAAATAATAAACAACACCATCAGGCTTAATATTTGATTCGTCAAAAAAAAATGTAAAATATGCATGAAATGAAATATTCACCCATATGTACATAGCCATAATAAAACAAAATAGTTTTCTTGAAATAAATTAATTAACATTGTTGTTTTATTAACCGATTTCCTCAAGGAGGAGGAGGTTATCAATTCGATCGGTATGTTTTTTTTTTATGTATGTACACCGATTACTCTGTGATATATGATCCGATTTACGTGATTTTTCTTTTGTTTGATGGGCAATGGTTGTCATTTGGTCCTATTAAAATTTAACATAGTTTGACCCAGTAGTTTTTATTTTATGAACATTTTTTTATTTTTAACGCACTCCATTTTCATGTATGTATTTCTCTGCTAACTGTGGACCGAATTCTAAAATTTTTCTTTTGTTCGGGAGGCTATAGTTCCAAGGGGGTTCCATGGTCACCAAGTCAGGATCTGATAATGGGATCCCAGGGAAATCGAGGGCAACTCTCGAATTTTAAAGTTACTTATTACCTTTTTCATATATTTTCTAAAGTTATTTCCGTGTGATAATCATCATTTCATGGGGATGAGCTGGTATCGTTTTGAAGTCGGTTTTCATTTTTTGTTAAAAAATAATTTATTTTAAATTTTTTTGTGCAAATTATTATGTTTAAATAAAATATTGGAAGGCTAACTAAACTACTGCTCCAATAAGTCAGCGAAGTTTTGAAATGAACGACAATAGTCAATCGAGATTTGTCCACGTCTATTTTTCCACGTAACTCGTAGACGTTAATAAGATTTACCTTCTATTATCAATCCACCTAATATCCTGAAGGAATACGACTATCAGTTCATAAGTACGTATAATATTAAAAGAATTTTCTTTCAACTCCTAACCGTTGAGGATATATACCTTACATCATCACAAATTCTTGAACAGCTTTAGAAAATATATGAAAAAGGTAATCAGTGCCGATAAAATTTAAGGGTTGCCCTCGATTCCTCTAGGATCCCATCATCAGATGCTGACTTGGTGACAATGAGAACATCTTGAATGTATACCCTACCGAACAAAAAAGAAATTTTTAAAATCGGCCCACAACTCACGGAGAAATCGGTGAAAACACATAAAAAACAACTGTTGAGGAGTTTTACCTTCCATCATCAGCTCATCCACATGAGATGATGATTTTCATACGTAAAAGCTTTATCGGGTTTAGAAAATATATCAAAAACATAATAGGTGCCTGTAAATTTTGAGAGTTGCATTCGATTTCCCTGGGATCCCATCATCAGATCCTGACTTGGTGACAATGGGACCACCTCGGAACTATACCTTACCAATCAAAAGAAAAATTTTTGAAATCGGCCCACAGACGGCGGAGTAATCGGTGAACATACATAAAAAAAAATACATACAACGGAACATATAACTTCCTCCTTTTTTGAAGTCGGTTAAAAAGTAAAAAATAATAATTTTAATTACTTAGGAATTTTTATATATGTACAGTGTTCACGGATTAGGCTTAGATTTATGATGCAATGTACGTGATTCTTCGGTCCCACAAAATTTAACATAGTTTGGCCCAACAGTTTTCATTTCATGAACATTTTTTTTGTTTACGCGGATGATGTAATTTTAGTATGTGTACTTTTTATGAGTTTTCATTTAGGTTGTTTATATATTATTATAATTCCGTTCCCGTTTCTTGGGATCTAGAGATAAGTCATCCTTTGGACACAATGTCTCCGCTTCCTTTGTATATTTATGTATTTTTCTTTTTCTTTTGTGTGGTACATAAATAAAATAAAGTCCACCTACTCGCACTTGGCCAGAGTGGTGGACTATGTCCTAATTCCCTCTTCTTGACGGAGTTCTGCAGTGGGACGATAAAAAGGGCTGAATACATGTATTTAAATTTCAGGAATATTTTAAAACTCAAGTTTTACCATTAGCTCGGATCAAGAAAATAATGAAATTAGATGAGGAAGTAAAAATGATATCACCTGAGGCGCTCACTAAGCAACTAATTATTAATATAATTAGTTTCAGCAATCATCAAGCGCAGCGGCAACAACCACTGCCAATCAACCCGTCACGCTTGTGTCAGCAAGTGGTCACGTCCTCCGGGGCAGTCCAGCCTGTGCCTGTGAATAATGACCATGAACTCCTCATTGACGTCCGAGACTAGCCAACTACTGTTATAAGGAAATAATATTATAGCATAATATTTAGTATGTCTTAATCTAATATATAAAATTCTCGTGTCAATATTCATTCCCATATTCCTCCGAAACGGCTCGGCCGATTCTTATGAAATTTTTATGCATATTCTGTAAGTCTGAGAATCGGTTAGGTACTATCTATTTTTCATACCCCTAAATGTTAAGGGTGGGACCACCCCACAAATTTTATTTTTTAGTCGTTTTTTTTTTTATGATACAACAGCCAAAGCAAAATAATCTTAATATAATAATCAAAATATCCGTTCGAAAGTTCATTGCAAAGGCAGGATAAAACTGTCCTTCTTGGCTGGCACCGACTCCAACAATAACTAAGTAATTAAAATTATTATTTTTTTTCTTTTTAGTTTCGATTTGTAACGTTTTGAAGTCGGTTTACATTTTTGTTAAAGAATAATTTAGTTAATTGTTTATAACTTTTGCATGTTTTGCAAGCAGAACTTTTTATTTTTCAAAAAAAGTTCCGGAAGTAAGGACCTTTTTTAGGAAATTTCCTCCTCTTTTTGAATCTTTTTTTAGATTTCAAAAATCTCAATTAATTTTTGAGATATTTGCAAAAAACTAAACCCCTATTTTTTGTTTTAGTTTATAACTTTTGCAATTCTTTTTCTTCAAAAATCATCTACATGCCAGATATTATATTACCTCATCCACATTTTTTTGAGACTGCAAAATAAAGTTCACCAAAAAAGCACTTGTTTACTATTTAGTATATCCTAGTTCCCAACTCCTAATGTTATATGGAGACGCAAGTTAGCAATACTCATTCAAATTTATTAAAAAATATATTTTTAAAATATGTAATCAGGCTTCATGTCCACAACTGGAGCAATATTTTAAATAAAATTTTAAATGAGGCATTGAAGAAAAGTATGTATTAAAAATGTCAGACATTCACAAAACTGCTTTTGTAAATAAATATAAATGTAATAAATTAAGAAAAAAGACAAATAAATGATAAAACTATATAAAATAGGTACCTCACTTAAGTATCGATAGCTGTATTATCGACTGTTTCAAGCACTATGCGATGTGAACTGTCAAAATAAAGCTAGGCAACAGTGGCGCCAGAACGGAACAAATGGAAACTGTTACTTGGGGAAAATATCACTGTCGCATCTGTTATGTTACGAATAATTAGAGGTGCGCGAAACTGCTATCGGTTGATAACCTGCTATCGCTGTAGAGGTGGACGAAACGGCTATATATTGATAAAGAGTTATAAAAAGCGCTATTTTTAAAATATCTATTATTTTTTATGCTATTATATATTATAGCGTAAAACGCTATATATTTATACGTTATATATTTTCGCTACGTAGAAAGATGCGTTTTGATTACCATACTATAATATAAGTAAAAACACAGATCACATCACCTATAATAATTAATTAATAGCTATGAACTCAAGTATAATTAATTTATCCTTTATTATATTTCCTTATATTTATCCATAAAGAAGTGTACATTGTACCATAGATAAGTTAACATTGTACGTTTTTTTACTATCTATGACTATGACTCTATTATAAGAAAAATTGCTGCCCCTCACGAAAAGTTCTATAACCTGAAATTCAATGAAAATGATACTGTAACAAATTTCCTGGGAAGATTCGAGGAGACTTTAGCTACATTAGTCTCTAGGTGTTAAGATCTCTACAAGCATGGCGCTCACTAAAATAACTTCTTCACTTCCAACGTCATATAAACACTTTGTTTAATGTTTTTGCATGGGAATCCGTTCCGGCAGAAAAGCAGACCTATGAAGAATTATCTTCTAGGCTATTGGTCGAGGAATTGCGGATGAAGAATGGAGCGAGCTCAACCTCATAGGCATTTAAAGCAGTAAAGAAGGGACGTCAGTGTTTCAAGTGTGGTTTAGAAGGTCATTATAAATTTGAATGTGGTAAAGGTCAATTTACCTCAAAGAAAAATAAGTTTTGTAATTTTTATAAAAAGTCAAATCATAGTACTAGTGAATGTTGGTCTAAACATTAGTCTAAAAATTCTAGACTACTATCATATTATAATGATAAAGACAAGTAGTAATGCATTTCATGTAAGTATGTTACCAGCCCTGAATGCATAAACATGTCAAAGTAGGAATACATGGATTATAGATAGTAGTGCTTCAGAACATATGTATCATAATATTAAGTGTTTTACAGATTACTAAAGTTTCCCATTGCCTAAAACATGAAATAGAAGAAAGTCCAGAAAGAACAAGAAATTAATAGGCCATCCAGGAAGAAGGTAATGCCACAGTGGCTTGATCAATATGAAACAGGTTTTGTAACATAATGAACCATTAACATATGAGGAGGCCATGACAAGGGATGATAATGATAAATGGAAAGAAGCAATTAATAGGGAAATGGACACATTAAATGCCAATAATACTTTTACAGTGGTGAATAAAATACCAAAAGGAACAAATATTATATCTACCAAATGGGTTTTCAAAATTAAAGATACTGATGAGGGGAAATTATATAAGGCTAGGTTAGTAGCAAATGGCTCTGAACAAAGAGATGGTATATCAGATGTGTTGCAAAGTTAGGAACATTTAGGTTTTTTATGGCTTTGGCAAATAAGTTAAAACAATCAGTTTATCAAATGGATGTAGTGAGTGCTTTTCTACATGGGAATATAAAAGAAATAGTGTACATTGAATTGCATACAGGAGAGATATGTAAGCTTAACAAATCTCTGTGCGGATTAAAGAAAGCTCCAAAATATTGAAATGAGAAGTTTTATAATTTCATTACAAAACTGGGATTTACAAGATCTAAAAATAATGTCATGTCTATATTTTAATAGAGCGGAAGGTAAATATATGTATGTTTTATTGTATGTAGATGATATTCTATGTTTTGGATCAGATCAACAGGAAATACAAAGTTTTAAGGTTCAATTAACCCAAAATTTTAAAATGAAAAATCTAGGTTTAGCATCAACATACTGAGGTATAAAAATTAAACAGAAAGACGGTATAACAACTCTTAATCAAGAATAATATTTAATTTCATTATTAAAGAAGTACCAAATGTTAAATTGTAATCCTGTTTGAACCCCCATGGATCAAAATTTTAATTTTCAGATCTTACAGAGAGAACAGTTTGAAAGTAATGAAATAGAAACAAAATGTAGGCAATTGATAGGCTCTTTATTATATGCAGCTTGCGGTGCAAGACCAGATATATGTGTTGCAGTCAGTTTCTTGAGTAGGTTTCAGCATTGTGCCAGTCAGATGTTATACAAGTGTCTGAAAAGAATATTAAGATATATCAAAGGTACAATACACTTTCCTTAGTTTACAACTGTAGTAGTGCATTAGTAGAAGGATATGTTGATGCAGACTGGGCTGGTGACATGCATGATAGGAAATCTACATCAGGATATAATATATTTAAATTATTTGGATGTACAATCTTGTGGTATAGCAAGAAGCAAATTTGTGTAAGTCTTTTTTCAACTGAATCTGAGTATATTGCTTTGAGTTTATGTATTGTTGAAGCAAATTGGTTGAAAAATGTATTAACTGAGTTTAATATTAAATGTAATAACATAACAATTTATGAAGATAATCAATCTGTAATTTAGTTAGTCTATAATTCAGAAAATATCAAAAGATTGAAACATTGATATAAGATACAAGTACATAGTTGAACAAGTGAATAAAGGATTAATATCATTGAAATATATAAATACTTCTGAAAACATTGCAGACATTTTCACTAAACCATTGAGTAAAACAATATTTGAAAAACTTAGGGATGAATTGTTAAAGTAGGTAAATACTAATACATATTAACACTGTGTTCTGCTAAATTGTTTTTGATTAATTGTTAGATCAATAGGATGTTAAGTAATAAGAGTACATAAGTTAGTTTAGATTATTATAAGTCTCAAGTTTGTTATAGTGTAACTACAGTCACAGATGGGTTTGTTTAAGTTTGTAGAATTTCATAGTACCTAGGTAATTAGGTAAGTATTGTAAAATGTAAATTAATATTTGTTGAGGTGTTAAAAGACAACAAATATTTATCCATAAAGAAGTGTACATTGTACCTAGTTAAGTTAACATTGTATGTTTTTATTTTCTATGACTATATAAGAAAAATTGCTGCCCCTCTCGAGATGCAAGAAAATAAACTTGTCATTAAAAAGCTAGTTTATTATTTTTCACAATAGGGAACCAACCAAATAATTCAACATAATATCTGTTTAAGCAATTAGAAGACAATATTTACTTTGTAATGTATTTATTTAAAAAAATATTATATAGATAAATGAAAAAACGAATTAATTCTTTAAATAAATCCATTGAACTTTCCTTCATACTTTTAACAGGCTTAGGACTGTCTGACTGAAGTTATTATTTATAATATATCAATTAAGTATTATTTAAGAAATATATATATTATATACTACCAATTACTCTACATAGGAAATACATAGTCAGGCGTACTTAAAAGTTCATTGATTTTATACTGATATTTACACTGATTTTATTTATCCGTAGAACTATTTATAATAATATATATAATCTTTTTTTTAGTTTTTTAAATAGAGAATAATACATTTTATGATTATTAAAAGTTTTTGTTCCCACGTATGAACATTAATTGTAGACTTGCGCGTAATAGTTCGCGACTGGGAGCGGTCAATTTAGTTCGCAGGTCCTTAACGAACTAGGTCGTTCTTTTAGTTCGTTAGTTCCTTTCTCAAATCCGAGACAGATCGTTCGCCCGATCCGGATTCCGGCATGGCTCAAGTTTTGAATGAGAGTTTTCTTAAAGTGTCCAACCGAATGTACGCACACATACAGCCAAATAGATTCGAACCTCGAAATGTATTAGTGTAAATAAATAAAATAAATAAAATAAATACTTTTATTTCAGGCGTTTACAAAAAAAATAATATGTAATATTATTTTAAAAGTATTTATAAATAAAACCATATCATATCCAGTAAAAAAATAATAATAATATAAGATCTAATATACATATTTGTATGTATATAAATATAAATAAGAATAAGAAATAAATAAAAAAGTAACAAAATTGTAGGTATATAAAAAAAATATATATTATAATAAAATAAAATATAATATTTTTACTATTATAGCTGAAACCTTTTTTATCGTAATGGGATTTGATTTCGTTCGTTTCGTTCGTTAATCGTTTGTGAAGTACTTGACAGCTAAATTCGAAAAAGGATCCATAGCAGTTAGCACAGATTACTAATGAACTAAAGAACTAAGGAGCGAGGGATCTGAGAACTAGTTCGCGTAGTTCGTCTGTGGGATCGCTCTTTCGAACTAGTTCGTTCGCGAACTACACAAGTAGAGATGTGCAAAATAGATCACTAAGCTGAAAAGATAGATACATATCTTTTGAATACAAAGATATATATCACTCTTTTAGCTCATTTAGCTCAGTCAGCTCAGTAAAAAACAGAGTATATTTATATTAATAATTTCGTCAAGGGGTACTGTAGACTCGATCGAAACCTGACCTGGATAATAAAACATAAAAAAATAAAGATTTCGAGTCGACAACATATATCCGCAAAATTCGGATTGTCGAGTATTTTAATTTTTGTTTAATTCTAATCTATAATCTCTCAAAGAGAATGTAACCACTCTAGCGAAACGCCAATGACAACAAAAGACACAGACAACAAAAAACACAACAAAAGTGTATAAAATAAAATATATAGTATAAATAAAATATATAAAATAAATTAAATAAAATATAATATATTTACTACATAAAAAAAGAATACTTAATTACTAAAATACTGTTAAAAAAGAGTAATATAATAATGTGTTCTAAACTCTTAAATCATAATTCCGTACTTTCAATTATCAAATGATGCGTAATGATTTCTCATAGATGGCGTTAATAATATTTTTATTATTTAATTTTAGTAAGTGTTAATTGTATTTTGCTATAATATTTTATATCTATAATATGCTAGCGGCTTAACGCGAGCGAAGCCGCGGGTTCTGCTAGTAATAATCATAATTCCGTACCTACACTTATCAAATGATGCGTAACGATTTCTCGTAGATGGCGTTATTAATATTTATATTATTTAATTTTAGTAAGTGTTAAATTGTGTTTTACTGTAATATTTTATATCTATAATATACTAGCGATTTAACGCGAGCGAGTCCGCGGGTTCCACTAGTATATATAAAAATCTCGTATCACAGTGTTTGTTATCGAACTCCTCTGAAACGGCTGGACCGATTTTTATGATTTTTTGTGTACGTTTGGTAAGTCTGAGGCTGCTTTTTATTCCGCTAGGTGATAAGGGTGGCACTCTCCAGGTTTTTTATTTTTGGGCCAAATTTTTTTTTATGATTTGGCATCATAAATATTTTATAATAATATCAACCAAAATTGATTTTAAGTCTCAATGTGTCTTATTGACCAATGAAACTTTATAATTAAATACAAAGAGAGTTGATCGAACAAACATCGCAGTGACGCAGTGAGCTATAGATAAATACAAAGAGAATGTAAAGGAATTGATAAATATTTATGATATGTAGTGAGTTATAGATTAAAGTACTCTTTGGTGAGCTATAAGTTGTTGGTTATACTCATCAATCATCATCATGGATATAAACGGTATACTGAGCTAAATGAATGAGCTAGTGATATATTCGGTACTAGTATGAGTGAGTGATACATTATGTCAGTATTACTGATATAGTTCTTTTATATCATTCACTCAGGAGCTACACAACTCTATACACAAGTCTAATTAATTGTGCCACTTTACTCGACGTGAGCCTTGTACGTCGCCTCGGTCGTTAATTATTTGCGTAATTATTATATTAATTATTTCGCCTTCGAAAAAGCACGCTCACAGGGCACTGAAGTGACAATAATATTAAAATATTTGGGAAATATTAAAAATAAAGAGGGGTAAATAGTCTTGTGGCCACGCCACCACTCAAGAGGGCAACTTTCTCTGCTTATCACTACTTGTTTCATGTACATTTCGACTTCTTCTAAAACTTTAGTATAAGTGGAGCGGGGTTGTTCTGATGCAGATATTTTTTGATCTATCACATTCCACAATGTTAATTCCGGTTCACAGCTTTTTCGATTGCGATTAGGTTATCCTTACCAATTAAGTTACAATACATATTTCTTCAATAATTATGAACCTTTTCGTTGTTATTAAGGTTTCACATTTTATTTACACTCACCTAAAACTAACTTTTATTTACAGTTAATAACAATAAACACAACCAACACGAATTATTTGCAAACAAATCGACACGCAACGATAATCGCGTATCAATAATAATTATTAATTAATATTTAAATAATACGTCATACAAAAACAAACATGAAGCAAGTAATCCGTACTTCATTTCATTACTATCTCAATATAGTTCATATGCAGTTGTCTTAGAGCATAATTTGGCGCAAGTGACTAAAATATTATACAGCTAAGAGATATTCAAACAAAAATATAGCGAATATAGTTTTAAATTCAATTGCCTTAGAGCATAATTTGGCGCACAAATATATTAAGAAAAAATAAGGTATTTATTTCATTTCAATATAGTTTTAAATACAATTGTCTTAGAGCATAATTTAGCGCACGACAAAAATATTATACGGCTAGCACGAAGTGTCAAGCACGGCAGTTGTCTATGGAGTATGGGTACATACCATAGTGATTATATTCTCTTTGTTGTGGTCATATTATATGTAATAAAAATAAATTTAAAAAATAGCTATAGCGCTTGCCTCTGCTTATAAATAATAGGCGATTTGGTTATTATAAATAGCATGCTATTTTTATAAATAGCAGGTTATTTTTAGCAGTTATCTAGAATAACGAGCACCCCTTAAAATAGCCGAAAAGAAGCAGTTTCGCCCACCTCTATTAACTATATAGACAATATAGTATATGGTAGATTCACATATGTAAACTCATAAACAAACTGTGTTTATAGTTAAAAATGTGAAAGTATCTAGAAAATTAAAATGGCTATGAAGTTAGACGGATCAAATACAAACGGTAGTGTAAGTGTGAAAGTTGTGGGTGATTTGGGTGACCTCCAAGTTATTGAAGAAAATGAGTCTGAGGACAATAAAATTTGTCAAAACCAAAAAGTTTTACGACCTTTTAATAATAAACCTAACATTCCGTCAAATTTAATTCAGAACACAGTACCAGTTTTTGGAAAAGTTAATGTAGCTAACTCTGAAAATGTGCAATTTGGAAATAATACATATTTTAATGGCCCTGTTACTATTAAACAAGTAATTCAAAATAAATCTGGTGTTGACAACTCTAGTTATGTAAAAGCCGAAGATGAAGATGACGCCACTACTCATCTGCCGCACAGTGAAAAAAAGGTCCAGAACTGTAAGAGTTCATATTTATTAATATCACTCAAAATTTGCATGATTGTATACTTGCGTGGAGTCACTTATTGCGTGGTAAGCTACGAGGCTTGCGTTATGGGTAACAGATAGTTGATAGATTACCCATATATAAATTAACTAGCGACTCACCCTTGCTTCGCTCAGGTTCGTCCCTAGATCTAGCGCGAGCGAAGCCGCCAGTTCAGCTAGTGAATTATAAATATAAACCATCCTCTTGAATCTCTCTATCTATTAAAAACAATGTATGAAAATCTGTTGTGTTTTAAGGATCTAATCATACATAGGGACAGACAGACAGACAGCAAGGCAACTTTATTTTATACTATGTAGTGAAATGCATAAACATATTAAAAATATAAGCACAAACAACTAGAAGACAAACATTTGTGGTAAACAAAAGATTTTCCCCAGTTGGACTCGAATCTCTGCACATCTACTGGCACACCAGATAGGGTCGCCACAAACTGAGCCAAATGTGGTAGCCAAATGTAGTGCATATATAGTAAATTGTCCATTAACAAATAATATTAACAAAATAAAAAGATGTTATATTTAATATCTTTTTTGTGAATATTAAAGAATATTAAAGAAATATAATACTCATTAGTATGGTACTGCCCGGCAACTGAATGACAGTGCAAAGGACCTCAATGTAGACTAGCAATACGTGGGGCTTCGCCTGCGTTCATTTTTTTAATTGCTACTAAACTTCATTCGATCACTTGCTGGGTTGAAAATTCTCCAAAATTACTCCAGCTTTAATATAATCCTGAGCCGCGCCGATACCTATTTCACTAAGTAGTAATTAATAGTTAAGTAGTACTGTGGATATTATTTGGGCTACGTTGGTCGGCTTCACCATTATCATACTAATATTATAAATCTTAACACATTCAGTGTCCGTGACCACCAACTTGTCCTACATGTACCAGTGAACTAGTAGGGAGAGTCGGTGCCACTGAATATGTTTGGGTTGTTCTTTACATTACAATACCTCTACTGATTTGAGTTAACATAGTCTACATTTACAATTGGGCAAGGAAATATTTAATGTTGATGTAAAAGTTACAATAACTTACTTTACTAATTATAATATAAAAAAAATTTAGTAATTTCTTTGGATGGTAGTATAGGAGTGACAGGAATAGAGAGTGCACTTGTGTCTCCGTGTACAATCGTGCACTATAATATCTCCTGCGCAGATTTCTAGCCCATAGAGATTGGCCGCCAAGGCCGTTATCGGTTGGGAGGAAATGAATTGTTAAACATAGTGTGTATAGTAAATTAACAAACATACATTATTTTCCAGCGGCAAAGAAAGAACAGATATTACTATGGCACAAAATAACATTTTCCATTGTTTGTATCATTGTGATTGGAAGTATTATTGCAATTGTGCTTGTGTTACAAAACAAAAATGAGCAGCATCAAGACTCTCAAAAACACTTTGACGGCTATAAAACCACAAGTAAGTATTTCATTTATCCTACCAAATAAGTTAATATGAATATTAAAAAGAACTATTGTAAGATGTATTTTCAATAATACTCAATAAATTATTTAAATTCATCAATAGAGACAAATATTGGTTTTTCAAATTTTTATATGGGATACCTATGTAATATGTACAGTATATATTATATTTATATTACAATTAATATATATAATATAATATTTACATATTTATTATTTTACCTCATAAGCTGTGTCCAAAATACAGTTTCAATAAAATAACCTAAAAAATAAGTAATCAAACTTTATTCATATAATCTATTTTGTACTCATATTCATTTATTATTATTTGTGCACTAACAAACCACTTTCATGCTAAAAATATTCTATACTTTAAAGTAAACCTATACAGAAATATTATAACAGCAATTTTGAATATCTGTATCTGTATGTAATACTATTAAGTACTAAGTTTGTTAGCATGTATGTGAAAGTTAATTTTGTATGTAATTAATAAACCAATTATGGTTGTTTATTTCAGAAGATACCACGGTGGTGGGATATTATTTTGAGAATTTTCAAGTGATTATCATCTCAGTGATTCTTTTACCTTTAACATTGATAGTTTCTTACTCATTACTAACAAAAGAAAACATTGGTATTGGTATGGTGTTTGTCGTAAAGAAGAATAAAGCTTACAACGACTGTCACAATCAGTATTCCATGCAATACACTGAAGAAGGTATGACACAGTTTGTAGCAGTAAATATATATGTATTTATCAATTGGCTATTAAAAATTCTAAATTTTTTAAGGTAAAGTACCTACTTACTCATAATTACTTTATAAGTATATCTTAAAATTCAAACTAGCTCCTAATCTTTTTATTATATATAAGGATAAGCATATTAAAATAAAAAGTATACAACACATTATTTATCTAACAAATTTTGTATATGAACTTCTATTTTAATTTTTGATAATAATTTCAATTGTTATTATCACCTTTCAAATTCTTAACATATGTGCTGTTCACTGTAGTAGAATTTCTTAAAAGTGATACTACATCCCTATAAAAATTATATTATTAATAATGGCCGATAATTAATAATCACGAAAAATATATAAATAATAAACAGTAATAAATATAATTTCATTCTCATTGTTATTATTATAAATGCGAAAGAAAGAAATAATGAAGAACGGATCTAGATGTGGCACAGAGATAGATTATAGTCTTGATTAGCACATAATATGAAATTTATATGCCGGGAAATGACGGACTGTCCCCGTCGTGGGGTAGATTTGTTTTTGTTTCTTACTAGGGACGAACAATAGCGAAACGATGGCCTGATACTACGTTACGTTATTCATAGTTTATAATTAAATACAAATAGATATGAAACACGTATTATTGTACCTGTTTATGTAAAGTAAACTGAGTAAACTGCTTTTCAGTACCACTTGTTACGGTAGTTAAGGGCCAGTCAGTCACTAGGAAAGATTTGAAGTAGGTCATGCAAGTATTGAACATTTTTTAAAAAAGTGTAAACCTAATGCATGATTATTAATATCATGTTTGAATTTAACGATTTGTGTTTGTTGATGAGTGTGAACTCTTATAGGTGCATTTATTTTCAAGGTTGTTCTTGTATTTTATCGTTAAGTTTCAACAAAAATATGGCTGACAGTCTCGTTGACTCACTCGTATATCTTGCCGTCCCCAAAAATTTTAACGGCCTTCGCTTAGTCGTGACTTTGTAATCTACCTAGGTTGCGAAGTATTAACTCGATATAGTCCGCTTCCAGGAATTCAGAGTGAATCATTCTTCATATCACCAAAATAATTAGTTCTTTGTATTTTATAGCCATATTGAAATTCATTGTATTACATACATATTTGAACAGCATCAAACAAAAGAGAACAATCTCAATTAACTATTAACGTTACATTTTATTAAATATATCTCTATATTTAAATTAATGTTATGTTTAAGCTTTCATTCAAGTTTATCAAGAAACTTATTATTCTTAGAAGGTCTTTTTAAAAACGTACATATATATCGTAAATATTGCTATTATTATCATGAAAATACGTACTATCTATGATTGAGCGATGTTAAATAACTCTCGCTAGTCACTCACGCTCTGCTCTGTTTTAACGGTTACTATACGTTTCTCAGTGATGAGATCAAACAACGT
Source organism: Boloria selene (assembly GCA_905231865.2). Classification (NCBI taxonomy): domain Eukaryota; kingdom Metazoa; phylum Arthropoda; class Insecta; order Lepidoptera; family Nymphalidae; genus Boloria; species Boloria selene. The sequence goes on from HG993131.1 coordinate 11,894,144, forward strand.
TCTAGAATATTTTATTGAAATAGTCACTATTATCTATACGAAGGTGAAATCTACAGTTTTTAGAATTTTAATCTGTTATTTTTATTTTGTCTGTCTGAGAATGCATCATGAGACTCGACAGATTTTAACGAAATTTGGTATGACTTTACTGTTGGAAAATATCTAATCTAACTGTTATGATACATCTAGGGCCAAACCCAGGTTCGCAGCCAGGTGAATTTCTAGTTTATTCATAAAAAGGTTGTTAATATATTATAATTGTATTTCAGACAATCCGTTACTCATAGCACCAGATCATTTAAGGATAGTGTCTCGAACGGATTGGTTGGCTCAGCCAGAGGAAGGGCCCCTGACAAAATTAAGGCAGCCCGTACCCTGGGTGATTATCACGCACACAGCCACTGAGCAATGTTTAACACAGGTAGGCATAATGTATACCTACTTACATATAATATGAAATATATAAAAAAATATGAATATCCGTCCGAAAGATTTCAGTCGCTCCCAATCTTAACTATTTTTGACGGAAATTTATCCCTACTAATATAAACGTGAATGTAAGTTTGTCAATTAATCGGAGAGTCTCCTGTGAACATGATTGCAGTAAAGCATTTGAAACGTCGGGAACCAAAAATCTAAATAAATCCGCTACAAAATCTGAAAAGATAGTTTCATTTGTAATGTCAAATATTCGCGTAAACCTAAGGAAGTATAATGATAGACTTGTGCTATATAAAATCTAAAAAAAGAATTAAATATAAGCTATTAATTCACGACCTTCGATCGATAATCACTTTAATTCCTGCTTGTGCGGGTACGTGTTTTAAAAAGATACGATGATTTCGTGTTTAAAGTATTACATAAAAATATTACCATTAGTATCTTAAAATAGAATTAGAAATAAGAATTTGTTAAAATACTGAACCGTTTTTTTGTTGTTAAAATGTGCGATGTCGAAAAATCCCCTCCGGTCATTCCCCTCGTGATTCATATTAGTAGTTCAGTCCCGATAAGCGACCGTGGTAGCCCAGGAGTAACGCGCCCGCTTGGATAACCGAGTGATGCGGGTTCAAATCCGGGTCTCGCACCTCTGATATTTTCATGTGCGAATCATTTCTATCATGATTACTACTTGTCTTACGGTGAAGGAAAATATCGTGAGGAAAGTCATGTCTGAAAAAAACCTAGCAAGTTTTCGAAAGACATATGAAGTCCGCCAACACGCACTAGGCCAGCGCGGTGCACTATGGCCTGATCCCCTTCGTACTGAGGGAGGCCCGTGCCCAGCAGTAGGACGTTAAAAAGGGCTGATGATGAAGCGACCGTTATTTATTTTTAATACTGTTAATATGATTATGCAAACAATGTATATGAATAATAGAAGGTCCGTAAAAGAAACAACAATTTTACATAGGTACACCATGGAGCTTATATTGTGTCGAGACGGTCACAGTTTTAAGTAACATGATTACTACAATGTATATGAACTTTTTTATTACTCGGTACATATTCTCATCGCATAATACTTTGTGTTTATCATAATTAATATGATAGGATGAGATGGATGGTTCTACATGTACCCAAGAAACGAAAATGTAGGCCTCAATAAGATATTTTTCGGGATGTAAAAAAGATATTTAAATAGGCATGTATTTTAAGACTGCGAGTACTGTGTGACTGTTATTAGTGATTTAGATAGAAAACAACAAACTTAAAAAATATTGTTTTTTTTAATTCAATAGATACGTTACGATGTAATTTTTTTATGTATCTTATCTCTTATACTTGACTGATTAAGTCACATGTAACAAAATGCATTTTTGAATTATTATTAATCTATTATATCTTTTTTATATTGTACCTACCAAATAAATTAACATTTAAATTTGCAATTTGGCATATTTTATGTTGGAGTTTAGCTCGAAACTGAGTGAAACTGGTTCATATCCGTTACGCGCACCTTTGATATTTTCATGTGCGAACTATATGTAACATGATCACCACTTGCCTTACGGTGAAGGAAAACATCGTGAGGAAACTTGCATGTCTGAGAGAACCTAGCAAGTTTTTGAAAGCCATATGTTATGTCCGCCAACCTGCACTCGGTCAGCGAGGTGAACTATGGCCTGATCCCCAGCAGTGGGGCTTTAAAATAATCCAACTCATAGCCTTCTGCTAAATATCAATCTTAAAAAACGTTAAGTCTTTACCATCACTAATAATATTATAAATGAAACTATCTTTTCGGATGTTGTCGCGGATTTATTATGATTTTTGGTTCCCGACGTTTCGAATGCTTTACAGCAATCATGGTCACGGGAGAGACGGTAAGGTAGGACGGTAAGGTATTAGACGTCTCAGGGGGTTATATACTTGTTACAGACAGCCCCCTATATAATGTCATGTTTCATTTATAATGTCAAGTATTCGCGTAAACCTAAGAAAGTACTATCACTAATAATATGTTTATTTTAATATTTCAGAGCAAATGTGTGTTAAGCGTTCGCTTGATCCAGTCCTTTCACATAGAGTCGCGAGGGTGGTATGACATCGGCTACAACTTCCTCGTAGGCGGCGACGGTTCAGTGTATTACGGCAGGGGGTGGGACTACGAGGGTGCTCACACCAAAGGATATAACAAGTATAGTGTAGGCATAGCTTTTATAGGCACATTTACCTCTAACAATGAGGGACCCCCCAAGCAACAGGTGGAAGCTTGCGAGAAAATTATCGCCCAAGGTGTCCGATTAGGCAAAATAACGAGCAACTACAAACTATTCGCTCAAAGACAACTCATGTCCACTGTCAGTCCCGGGGACAAAGTGTACGACATCATCAAAACTTGGCCCCATTTTGTTGATAATGTAACGGATTTGACATCCTTAATTCCTAATTATTAAACCTATGGTTTTCTGTGCCTCATTATTTTAAGTGTTAACTGTTATTATTTAGTTAGTTTTTGTAATAGGATTTTATGATTTTATCTTTTCGTTTATCGCTTTGTGATATTGATTCTTGGTAGTGATTTAATCGGTATATTTATAGTCTTTTTTACTGTAAGATTTTAATGACGCGAGGTTTCTTTAATGTAGCAAATTTTATGTAATACTGAAGAAATGAAAGATATTACCTTTCGCAATTACAAATTACAGTTTACTTGTAAGGTTGTTACTTGTGAGGTTAAAATAATTCAATTATTAAATTGTGACGACATGTTTAACATAGAACTGCATAATATGTTAGATATTGTTTTAGACTATAGTAAAGTTGAATGCTCAAATTAGAGTATATAATATTATATACGATTTTGACAAATATTTTTACCTAATATACTATTTGTTATTACTGTTCTTCAAAAACTAAGTACATAATGTAACTAGAATCATAATATTGAGCGCGAATAATATATTTTGTGATTGTATTTAAAATAGTATTTTATTATTAAGACAATATATTTTTTATAAATTGTAGGATAAATTTTCAAATACGGCTTTATTCTTGATATACTAAGTAAATAATATATTTCTATATCGCTATACCTAATATTTTTATGATTATAGACGACAAAATTAATGAATAAAAACAACATTGTGCCGATGCTACAAACACACTAACACAACAAACATTAGAATCATTTTCGCATTTATAATATTGTTAGTAAGAAAATAAGGTTTAACTTGCTTATAATATAATGCTTGTCCGTCAAAAGTATTTAACAAATTCTTATTGTTTCGAAGCATTTTTAATTTAAGTCTTTATAAAACAAGGACGTATTTAGCACTTTACTGACATAATATTAAAAATACATTTATACCAATAGACTAGCGATTCACCCTTGCTTCGCTCTTGTTTTTGTCTAGTCACGTGGTTTTCCCGTGATGCGTCACAGACAGACAGACAAAGAACTACTATAGATTCGGCCTCTGTATCAATATTTATAATAGGGTATTTTACTCCATATGAAAAACAATCTAAAAACCTATTATTGAGATAGCTTAGGCAAAAAGCAGTCGGGAAATGTTAGTTTTATTTAATAAAATAACAAAATAAATTTTAAAATTAAATTCAAAATTTTCAGTATTTTTAATCTGTTTTTGAACACCAAGAAATAGTAGCCGCCGCGTTATGACGTCATACTGTCCTGTACATAAAAAAGTGTCTGTGTTAATTACTGATCAGTGTATTTACTTTAGTAGGTAGTTTTATTATTTTCGTAAACAACGCCATTTTTATTATTTAACATAGAAGACGGTTTCGTGAAGGGAGACAACACAAATTTGACAAGAATAAGCTCTTTGATGGTCGGCAAATTACATAATACTTCGGGATCCCTTTTCGCTCTTGAACGGTAGATGTGGCTAGTATGAAAACTTTGATAATAAAAAGTTTCTATATATAAAAATTTAAAAAATATATAAAAATTTTCTCTTCTAGATTCCCATGTAAAAATGCTGTCTTGATATCGAATTGTCTTAATTTCAAATTATTCTGAGCTGCTATTGATAAAATAATTCTAAGCGAAGTACTGTTCACCACAGGGCTATAGGTTTCCTCATAGTCCACTTTATATTTCTGTTGAAAACCTCTGACTACTAATCTAGCTTTATATCTTCCATCCGACTTCTTAGCAAAGACCCACTTGCCTGTTAAAAGTTTTCTCCCTTCAGCTTCTTTTTCATCAACCAACTCCCATGTGCCATTCTTCTCTAAAGAAAGTTTCTCTTCTTCTTTAGCTTTCAACCATTTCTCCTTTTCACTGGAGTTAACTGCTTCCTCAAACGTTAAAAGTGCACACTCAGCCAAAAAATCCGTAACATAATCTTTATACTTCTCATGTAAAAACCTATTTCTCGGTGGATTCCTCCTTGGACCCACACTTTCTGCAGCAACTTCTGTTTCTTCTCCATTTGTTTCATCAGCATCATTAAAAACATCAACAACCTCCTCTATTCTATCCTAACTTGCATGCCAAAAATCATCAAAGTCTCCTTTATTTTCTATAACTTCTTCATTTTGATTAGGGGTCGTCCATAAATCACGTGATGTTTGAATGGGGGGGGGAGGGGGTTCGGAAAAAATCACGAAATATCACCAGGAGGGAGGGGGGGTGTAGTGAGTTATCACGTGATTTTTTTTTACTCACCGTTGGGATTATCCCGCGCGCCGCGACAATCGCCGAACTTTTATAATAATAAGCCTAGTCACCTCCAAAACTTCTCTGAAAAGACCTGTACGGGAACTATTATTGCAAGAAATTGCACTATTAAAAGCTATGCTATGCTTTAAAAAATCGTGTATTATAAATTCTTCATAACAGATGATGAGACTAATAGGATGGGCCAAACATTCCCCCAGACACACGAAGCGTCGCTATTAGTAAGAATGAAAGTGTAATAATGAACCGATTGGTCTTAATTGCTTTGGATTGCTTGTAAAAAGTATTGACACACTTCCATTAATATCATGTATAAAAATTAAGACATACATAAACTATAAGTAACGTTACATTGTTATAGTAGTAGTTATAAGTTACAGACGGACGAATTATACATTTTTAATGATATTCTCAAAAACTTTTACTATATTTACATATGTGAATATCAGCACTGAAAGTTTAAGAAAAGTGAATACTATTTTGACTTAACTTTAGCGGGTGATGTACCCAGTGCTCAAAGTTAATTGACCTTCGGCCGAAACAAGAGGGTATGCATACAGTTAAAGACCATACATAAACCACCTAATCCCATTGATTTTGTTAATGAGAAAAAAGAAAATTCAGGCAGGATTTTAGTCGAGTTGTAAGGATTCTGTAGGTGCTAGTGCACAAAAAAACTACGGAAAAAGGAACAGTAGCCAGTAAGTATATTATGCGTCACTCCCAGTAGGCTAGACTCATACTTCCGCATGACTCTTATGGAACCCAACTTGATGGACAAGAAAGGACAACAGATCTTTAAAAAATTTACTTTTAAAAAAGGCTGCAGAAGTCCACACAGAAGTGTGAAATAATAAGGTTATCGACAGCCATGACGTCTGAGTAGAGTATGTCGTATGTCGAGTAGAATGACAGTGCTTTATTTTATGACTTCCTTCTCCGCAGTAGTATAGCGAGCATGTGTGAGAGAGCCAGTATTTGCTTCAGGTACAATAGTAAAATTCCACGATTATTATTTTGTCATTTATTCTTCTTCATTAGATTTTTTACATTTTTATCACGGTGCTTAATTTACCAAAATTATATTAGATTATACCTGTTAACCTTTATTTAAAAATAATATTCAGATTTTTTAAGGTACTTTGTAAAAAAATACACGTGATTTTGAGTGGGGGGGGGGGGGTAATCTTAAACCTCACCACGTATCACCATGGGGGAGGGGGGGGTCTAAAAAGTTGCTTAAAAACATCACGTGATTAATGGACGACCCCTTATCAACAAAATTCACATTCCTCACATCTTCAATTGTTTCTCCACAAACTACTTCATTTGTTTCTGTACTCTCTTCATTTTCAACACCGTCAATTGTTACTTCTGCTTCAACTGTTTCTTTTCCAATTGTTTCTTTTTGAATTCATCCTTTTTCAATTGTTTCCTTTTGAATTGTTCCTTTTTCAATTGTTTCTTCTTCATCACTAGAAAATTCTTGTAAAAAATCTCGTTCTTCAATATTTAAACCACTAAACAAATCCGCGCAAAATTAATTATTAGCCACACCTCCAAAATTTTTGCAACTCTCCGCATAATCATTCATTTTTTCATCAAAAGCGACATCCCTTGAATGGAACGTTTTCCTAACGCGTGGATTCCAAATTATATAGGAATTAGCATCATAACCGACCAGCAAGCCTATCTCACAACGTTTATCCAATTTACCTATACGTCTATTTATTTTACAATATGCTTTAGAACCATAAACCTTTATATTAGATAAGTCCGGCTTCCTACCATACCATAGCTCAAACGTCGTTTTATTTTTCGTAGACGTACATACTCTATTAAGAAGGTTTACAGCTGTAAATAGAGCTTTACCCCAAAGAAATTTAGGCATCTTAGAAACAAACATAAGAGCTCGTGTTTTCTCCATTAGAGTTCTATTTAGTATTTCAGCTTTACCATTTAATTGAGGAGTATATGGAACGGTATAATCTAGCATTATACCCCTATCCTGACACCACTTAACTAGCTGGCTACTGCAGTATTCACCTCCATTATCACACCGTAGTTTTTCAATTTTTTGATTAAAATGTCTTTCAGCCCAACGAATATAATGTTATATGCAACCTATTGTATCTGATTTATTTCGTAAAAGATAGACCCTAGCGTAGTGAGTAAAATCATCCAGAAACGTAACGAAATATCTCCTACCGTCCCATGTCTGACAGTCAATTGGACCACAAATATCAGTATGAATAATTTCTAGTGGTCTATAAGCTAAATGCCGTACAGTTTTGAAAGGAAGCCTACATAATTTAACTTGATGACAAACGTCGCAGGACTTTGATACGAAGTCGGAACTAGACAGGTTTAGTTAGTCTAGACAGACCTACAACGTTCCTTGCTGTTTCTCTAACATTGCTCAAATGAGCTAACCGTCTGTGCCAAATACTTTCACTTTCAACCAGCAACGCCGAGACAGATGGAAAAATTGCATTTAGTTTCGTAATATAGAGGCCGTTATTGTTTCTATGCGCTACTAGTACTTTTTTCTCTCCTTTCTTTACTACTGCAACATTTTTATAGAAAATTATTTTAAAATCTCTGTCTGTTAAGCTGCTAACCGAAATAATATTTTTGGTAATCTTAGGTACATGTAACACGCCTTCTAAAGTACAGGCGCCAGTAATACAACTACCAATTGCTTCTGCATTAATCATCTTATTATCAGCGCAAGCTATAGGTGTATTTAAAGATTTCAAATTGTATAAAAGTAAACTATCTTTGAACATATGTGATGTAGCACCAGAATCTAAAACAGCGTCTATACTCACATTATTTGGTTTATGATTATTACTGCCACTATTATTTCTTTTAAAACATCTATCCGCAGTATGGCCAGGTCTCTTACAGAAAGAGCAGAAAAATTTTGAAGTTTTATTCTTATTGCAATTACAAGTGCAGCTATATTGCCGTGCGAAATTATTTTTAGGACAGAACATGGCAATGTGCTCCTTAGACCTACATATGAAGCACTCCCTCTCATTTGCTTTAAACACAGTAGTAGCTGTATTTGCTTTTTCTAACCTCTCTTCTTTGTAAAGCCTAGAGACAAGGTTCCCCACAGTTCTATTGTCGGATGGAGTTGCGTCCCACGCTAATCTAAAAGCTTTGTATTCAGCTGGTAATATTGAAATAATTTTAGTTGTTATTTCTACATTTGATAATTTGTAACCTAATGAATTTAGTTTATTTATTATAAGCTCAATACGCCCGATAGCCGTCAGTATATCCTCCAAATTAAATGTAAAAGTGTAAAACTCATTAAGGAGTTCACTGATTTGCAGGTCTCTATTCGCTAGAAAAATCTCATCCAGTTTCTTCAACATAGAAAATGTCGTATCTGATATAACCACGTAGTTCTCTAAGTCTGGATCTATTGAGCTTAAAATTAATGACTTGGCATGGGGTACCATGCCTCCATTTTATTAATGGATAATAATTCCTCACTTGTCGTCGAGGTCGCAGTCTGCTCATTATTTTTCAAAATATTTTCAAAACCAGCACCAGTTATTTTTATAATAATCTTTTGTTTCCAGCTATGGTAGTTAGAATCTTTTCCTAACAATGGTTTGATGGGCTTGTCCATCTTTGCAAATTTTTTTTTCTCGCAGCTGTCACTTTTGCTCAAAAAACTGGAAAAACTCCAAAAAATATAAATATTTATAGGCCCATAACCTCTTGAACGGAAGATGTGGCTAATATGAAAACTTTGATACTAAAAGACACTTAAAGACTGAATAGAAACTATTTATTTAAAACTTTAACATTTTGAATCTATTTCTGATAGAATGGAGTCATTACAAAATTAATATAGAAATACAAAATTATGTCAGATAACTAAAACATGTTACTGCTTTGAGAGCTTCTTACGGAATCATAAAATATGACATAATTCAATTTTAACTAATAAAACTAACATTCCAAACTTAAAATAATTCAAACATAATAAACCAAACAGGTCACAGTTGATATCAAAATAGTTGTATGTATAATCTGAGATTACCATTCAACACTTGCTTCGCTCTTGTTGAAGTGAAACTTCTTTATCGACGTATGGGAGAAATTTTGTAGAAAAATCGTCACGTTTTTCGGTTACCCGCCATGTTGCTTTTTGATGGAACTTCTTTATCGATGTATTTGAAGTGAAACTTCTTTATCGACGTATGGGAGAAATTTTGTAGCAATGTAAAAAAAAAATCGTCACGTTTTTCGGTTACGCGCCATGTTGCTTTTTGATGAAACTTCTTTATCGACGTATGGGAGAAGTTTTGTAGCAATGTAAAATTACAACAAGAGCAATGATATTATAATAAGAGCAATGATATAATAAATTACTCATTAATTGTATGCATGTCTATAATAATAAAATAGCTTTAATTTAATACGGAAAAAATGTTTTTAGGCTAAGGCTTAAGTCTTATCTACCCCATTTTCGTGAAGTTGTAAATAGTAGAAAAATGATATGTCGTAAAGAAGTTTCACTTCTTAGCTGTGTACTCTGGTACACACACATATTGAAGTGAAACTTCTTTAGAATCGTTGTGATTTCAAACTCGATGAAACGAAAAAATAAGTCCATAGTACCAGGCACTCAGAGAAAGGGAAGAGTTAGCCTTAGTTAGATCTCGCCCACCGCGAGTCAGTGACATTTCTAACTCTGTCTAACTCGTGGGTGGGACCTTCGCGCCATCTCCCTCTCTCAACGAGCTTAGACGGGGTTATTTAGTATAAATATAAACGAGATTTAAAAATTTGTTTGCCAAAGAAGTTTTACTTCTGACATGTGTACTTTGTACACACGCACTTTTTTTTGTCTAGTCACGTGGTTTTCTCGTGATGCGATCACATACAGACAGACAAAGAAAAACTATAGATTCGGCCTCTGTATCAATATTAATAATTACTCTTACAATTGTGTTATTCAAAAAATATGTTAAGTACAGATTTCACACAGAATGTTATGTATAGATATAGATTATTATATTATTTTAGAATGGAATCACTGAGCTTCTCAGTATTAAGATGTCAATCTGAAATGACATTTTTAAGTCTCATTACATATTATATATTTATGTCATTTATTTTCAAATTTGTTTTGCTTTGCTTTAAGTATATTTGGTACATTTATAGTATACTAGCTGCAGCCCTCCCACGCTTCGCTCGGGTTCGTCCATAGGTCCGTACATGTAAACTATTGCTAAGATAGATAAAGATATATACTCATATGATAAGTTTTATATAATACTAGCAAACTCGGCCCGCTTCGCTGGGCGTAAGTTAAAATAAATTAAACGGTTTTTATATATATTTTAATAAAATAAATATACTACTCCTTCAACATTTTAGCTAACACGCCATCTATAATCTAGAGATAGAAAAACGGCGCCATCTATCGGATATCGGTGCAACTTAGATGCCAAATCGCCATCTATTAGGATTTTATAGAACTAACCTAAAAATACACACTAAAGTCGTATAATAAACATTTAATTTGTAATATAACAACAACAACAATAACAAATATTGAGATCAATAATTGAGATACAAACCACCCTATCTCCCAAGTTAAACCAAATTAAAGATGCGTACGAAATTTGATAAAAATTGGTTCAGTAGTTTCGGAGTTTATCGCGAACATACATCATGACACGAAATTTTTATATATATAGATTTACTTCGCACCACCCATGTATTTGCTGATATACCTAATTGTCATTGCGCGCACCAATGATGTTATGTCTTTTATAACCTCATGGGCGCTCACCATAGCAACTGTTATAACATAATACATCAAACGTCGTTAATTTTATTAAGTTTTCTTAAATTTCCTCATTTTCTGCGTAACTTTCTCAATTTTTTCTTTCATAAGAACGTTCTCTTGATAGCATACATAACAAAAAAGAATTACCGAAATCGGTCCAGCCGTTAACTTGTGATGCCGTAACGTATTGGAAATAGGGATTCATTTGTTATGTACCTATACATAATATACATAGATAGACTAACTAGCATAAAAGGTGGTTTAAGCTTATTTTTGCATATTTAATAGTACTTATTTGGAATTTTCAGAATTTAATATTGCAAATATATGATATTTTGCTAATGTTAAAAACATAACTTGTTTTATAAGCATTTTTATAATATGATCGAATTTAAAGATGTTTGTAACGATGTTACTCTTTTCAAAACCAAAAGAAATGTTTTGGTTTTGAAAAGAGCTGTTTATTTTTGTTATTATCCTTACAATAAGTCTAGATTATATTTCAGTTAGTGTATAATACGATATATATTTTTTATAGTTATGTACAATTTTTTAAACGACTCATTTTATTGTTACTTAATTCATATTTTGTAGAATTTTTACGTATACACTGTACGCGTATAATAAACTACTGTATTATTTGAAGTTAATTTTGACGGACTTATACTTTGGACATTGTTTACTAGTCTAATACGTAATAGAAAAATAGACGTCCATATATGTAATATGAATGGTTTTGGATTTTTGTTCACTATGTATAATATTAGTACGATTTGAGATATAGTAGAAACTTGACTCTTGGAACTTGGTCGAGTGCGGGTTTGCAGACTGTACATGTTTTTCGAAAACTTTTTAAGTTCTCTCAAACATAAAGGGTTCCTCCTATGTTTTTTTTATTACAGGACTAGGTAATTATGTTAGAAATGATTCACACGAAGCATTAAGGGGCGGGTTTTGAGCCCGCATCTATTGAGTTATTTTAGATTTTATATATAATATACTTATAACTAAATGTTTATTGCTCAAACTATTTTGTAATTAAACAAATTACAATTTTATGTATCACAAAGAGAAATATTATAAATTCTAATATAGCTTAAAATATTTATTTTATTTAGATCTAAGTCATTATTGCCATTGTACTACAAGTTACCTATAATTATTAATAAATAAAGAGCCGACCTAATTGGAAAAGAGTGTATCTAATTCACTATGTATAGGCTAATGAATGTACAAATTTCAGCAAGATTAATTAAAATTGTAAAACGTCCGAAGTTATATTTTCGCATTTACAATATCAGTAAGGAAGAAAGAACTTTCTTACATAGAAACAAGCTTATACTGTTTCGTATAGGCTTGTAAATGTGTTCAGTTATAATATATGTACCAATTATCTGTATATCTTAATCGTTGTAAGTCTTATAAATAAAATGAATAAAGATATGCTACACATAGTCAGTTGTTTTTTTTATAAATGATGTTACCAGATAAAATATAGTTTGTAAAATAAAACAAATATATTGGGACATTTTATTATCTCAGCGCCATCTAGTTCCAAGGTAAGCTCACCAGATACCAGACTCGGAATAATGACTTTAAATACATACATATTATAAATATAAACACCTATGAACTGGAGTACAAACATTCGTGCTCAATAAATGCCCCAGCGGGACTTGAACCCGCGACCCCAGTGGGTTAAGCAAGTAGGGTCACTACACAGTCAAACCAGTCGTCAATGGAGAATTTTTTTTCGAATATTTTTATATTATGAATGTTTTAAGAGTTCCTCCTTTTTATTTGTTTTAAAAGCTTTAACTAAAATGGAAATAAATATAGATAATAAAAAAATATGTTGAGACATTATTATTTATTATACAAACAGTAGTGATCAACAAATAAATGCCTCCAGCGGGACTCGAACACGCGACCGATGAGACGACATGTTCACAAAATTAAAAGTTACCATTTTTACTATACATTAAGAGAACTACAAATAAATATGATACCGCGGTATCGTTCGTCCTAAAAATATAAATTTTCTGGGTTCATATTTAAGTAATAATTAAATGGCCGTAATGATTTGCAAATGATTATAATTTTTGCTCCATTTCTTATTTATCTTTTAGTTGTATTCTCTTTTGTATAAAGTTGAAGATATAATAGATAGAAAATAACAATAACACTATATTCAAATAGAATTTTATACTCTTTATATTAATATCAATCAAATAAAAAATCAAAGGAGTAGTCAGAGGCTATCAGAGCAATTTGTAATTTGAGGTATGAATATTTGTAATCCCTCCGAGCATAAATCTAGCAAATATAGTGGCACGACAATGTTTTATGAATTAGATTTACCTTCAGACGGAGTTGATTAGAAAATTAATTGTCTGTGGAAAATAGGCAGGGTAATAAAGGAATTCTTCGAGATGGTGAAATGCTTTATTTATTTGCATCACTGAATTGTCAAACCATATTATTGTATTTTGAACCCTTCAAATGCGTTAAACATAGTTAAAAGTAGTAGCACAGTTGTTTTAGAGGAATAATGTAGTAGACCAGTGTCGATAATTTTTGAAACAAAAAAAAATTGCAGTAGTATGAAACCCATTGGAAAAGGAAGAGAATATTATAAAAATGAAAGGAAAAATAAATTAGGGGCGATTTGAGTTCGGGAAGGGGAATAGGGGGAGCATTTAAGGGGAAAAAACGGTTTTTCTCGATTTCCGGCAAAACTAAAAGTCCGGCAGAAAAAAGTTTAATGGCAAAGTTGTAGGTAATAAAAAGATCTAAGACTTTTGTATTTACACTTTTTTCACATAACCTCAAAATTTATGTGAAAAGTTCAAAAAACCAAGTTTTTGGTTTTTTATTTTTATCTTTTAGAAAAAAAGTTCTTTTTTGACGAAATTTGGTGAAAATTTGCCTTTTTATGTCTCAAATACGCTGTAATCTATTTGATTTGAAATATTAATTTTTTCACCTTATTTTGAATTAATATCGAAAAAGTAGCCTAATTTTCAACCGAAAATTCACCCGTCAAAATATTAGCTTTTTTCAATAAATTGGTGTGCTTTCTGTTCGTTGAAATCTCTAATTTCCGATGGTGAAAAAATATTTATATATTACTATAGAAAATCTTCTCAGAAAATGTAAAATAAATAAAACAAAAGCTGACGTCAAAGTCTCAAATGTTTTGTATTTATTGTCGATTCTTTTCGTGCTAGACCCCACTAAACGATTCAAAGTTGCTTTTTTAATTTCATACACTTGCTTATCATCTGCCTTATTGGAGATTATACAAACAGATTCATCCATACTGATAATAATCTGAAAAGACAGAATCGAATTAATAATGCCCTTACAATTTTATCGTGAGTGTAACTAAATTTATTTGTGCAAAATTAAGAAGGTTATTATTTTTTCATCTTGTACTAAAATATCATTAAATTTTCAGATTCCAAAAGTTTTTTGTAGGTAAACTTGTCACAATTCTCTTTAAGAAACTCAGCCTGCACGTGTATTTTTATAAACGATGTCGTACACTGCTCTGTATTTCGAATACTGGCTAGGTTAATGGTTTTTACAGCTGCTACGAAATAGCAGGTATGTAGTAAGGCCCAGACCCGCCTAGCCCCTTCCCCACTTCTTTATGAAATACCTTTTGATGGGCTAAAATTTTTCGTAGGTCATTCAGGTATATAAATTACCTGAAAATAGTAATAAATAGGCATTTACGCGTATAATTTAAAGAAGATTCTACAACTTTCTCAAAATATTGTAGATGTCTTATTAAATATTAATTGTATTAACTAATTTGTTTGTTAATTATAGTAGTATATTTCGATTTGCAATTTTTTTGTTTGTCAATGTAACAAGCAGTCTTACGTTTTTCGAGTAATTAAAGAGTAAATTATAATAAATAACTCAAAATTTTATATAATAATAAAAAAAATCGAATTCGAGCTTTTTCGATTTTTTGCTTTTTCTGAGAAGATTTTCTATAGTACCTAATATATAAATATTTTTTCACCATCGGAAATTAGAGATTTCAACGAACAGAAAGCACACCAATTTATTGAAAAAAGCTAATATTTTGACGGGTGAATTTTCGGTTGAAAATTAGGCTACTTTTTCGATATTAATTAAAAATAAGATGAAAAAATAAATATTTCAAATCAAATAAATTACAGCGTATTTGGGACATAAAAAGGTAAGCTTTCATTAAATTTCGTCAAAAAAAAAACTTTTTTTGTAAAAGATAAAAATAAAAAACCAATAACTTGGTTTTTTGAATTTTTCACATAAATTTTGAGGTTATGTGAAAAAAGTGTAAATACAAAAGTTTTAGATCTTTTTATTACCTACAACTTTGCCATTAAACTTTTTTCTACCGGACTTTTAGTTTTGCCGGAAATCGAGAAAAACCGTTTTTTCCCCTTAAAAGCCCCCCCTCTTCACCTTCCCGAACTCAAATCGCCCCTAATTTATTTTTCCTTTCATTTTTATAATATTCTCTTCCTTTTCCAATGGGTTTCATACTACTGCAATTTTTTTTAACTTTTTATTATTTTTAAAAGCTTCTACCCTGGTCTATAGTGCGTACACAAAATCAAGCCTTGGCTTGTATATTAGAAACAACAGAATACACTCTAGCCGAGTTCTTTCTCTCGCGCTCGCCAGGTCACTGTTGTGGTGAATCAAGAAGCATATATCCAATTTTCCTTGCGAATCGGAATAATGTTCTCTATTATTTATCTCACTGAAGTGTGTAGTTTCGTCTCCTAAAGTTCTATCAGCTATGTTACTCTGTTTATTTTACTTTATATGGGCAAATCTTCTCGGGTAAAATTGAAAGTAAGCTTAATCGCAACGAAATTCGTTTTACTACTTTCTAAAGGTGAAGTAAGAAAAGTGCGTCAGCTAATGAAGTTCCCCACTTCTTAATTTGAACAAAAGCAATTTTTATTTTAATAATAACTTTTTTATAAATTGGTTTCTATAATTAAGCGTCACAAACATTACTCAATAATAATAATATATGTATTAAATATTAATAAATATATTGGGACATTTTTAAACACAGCACCACGTATAGTTCCGTGCTAAGCTACAAATTGGTATTACGGATAGGTATCAGATAGTTGATATACTATAGGGGAAAGTGTTTGCCCCTCGTACATTTTTTAACAGACTCAAAAAAGGAGGAGGTTATAATATGTTCCACTATTCTAAAACTGATGAAGCTTTTACGTATGAAAATTATCATCTCATGTGGATGAGCTGATGATGAAAGGTACAATTCCTCAACGGCTTTTTTTTATGTATGTTCATTAATTTCTGCGTCAAATGTTGGCCGATTGCAAATTTCTTTTTTGTTCGGTAGTTCGGTTCGGGCGTACTTCCAAGATATTCACATTATCACCAAGTCAGGACCTGATGATGGGATCCTAGGGAAATCGAGGGCAACTCTCAAATTGTACAGGCATTTATTACGTTTTTCATATATTTTCAAAAGTGTTCAAGAATTTGTGATGATGTAAGGTATATCTCCTCAACAATTAGGAGTTGAAAGAAAATTCTTTTAATATTTTACGTACTTATGAACCGATAGTTGTATTCCTTCAGGCTATTAGGTTGATCTGATAATAGAATGTTAATCTTATTAACGTCTAGGAGTTACGTGGAAAAATAGACGTGGACAAATCTCGATTGACTATTGTCGTTTGCTCCGAAACTTCGCTGACTCATTGGAGCAGAGTTAGCCTATCCATATTATATTTAAGCAAAATACATATTATATCTAATTTCCACTAAAAAATTAAAAATAAATTATTTTTTAACAAAAATAAAAACCGACTTCTAAACGTTACAAATCGAAACTAAAAAGAAAAAAGAATAATTTTTATTAAGTACTTAGTTATTGTTGGAGTCGGCCAACCAAGACGGACCTGTCTTTGCAATGAACTTTCGAACGGGTTTTCTGAATATATTTACAAATTGATACATTCATCAAATTGTATTAAGATTATTTTGCTTTTCTACAGCGGTAGCCCAGCGGTAACGCGCTCACTTGGATAACCGAGTGATGCGGGTTCAAATCGGGGTCTGGCACCTCTGATATTTTCATGTGCGAATTATTTCTATCATTGCAAATTTTAGAAAGACACGTGAAGTCCTACTACTAACTATATTTACTGTAGTAAATGTAGTAAGCATAAGCCAGAGTGTCGCAGCAGCCATAGTAATGTAATTGCACTAACGTTTAACGTATTCACTATTGAAAAACGGACCATTAGTAATAACTTTTGGCCTTAACTTATAGGTTTAAACCGGTTATTTAACCTTCACATCCAACCTTCTTGCTTGCAGTTTACCACAGTGAGTGATAGAGCTGCTTGGGACTAGTAGTGTCCTTTAACTTCATAGCAAAAAAAATATTACTTTGTTATCTATTTAAACACAGGTACATATTTTTATATGTGCTTATTATATTCTATTTGGTACATTAATAATGTAAACCATGAATATTAAATGCGGCGTTTTCCAGACATTAACAGTGTCTGTTGAATTATTAATATTGATAGCTTGTCGTTTGTTTTTAATTTTAATTCCATCGTTTCATGTAAATATTGTAAATTATCAGAAACGGTAAATATGGATAGGGATATTCAATATATTAATTCAATTTCTCAATCACTATGTTACTAATTTAAAGTAAATTCGTATATTACGTAACTATAAACAAAGTAATAGTTTACAATTGTTTTGTTAAATAATTTCTATGTTAAAACTACGTTTTTTATTTTTATAAGTATATGTATCTACCGAACTACTTATCAACGATTCATATACCTAAGTAGGTACATTATAATATATATTTATATAACCATTAATTTTAAAAAAGTCAGTTTCAAACTTTTTAAATAAAACTTAGTTTTTGCATTTTTTCGCGAATATATTATGCATTTAGGTTCGCGACATTTCGTATGCTTTACAGCAATAATGGTATTTTATAGTTAAAATGGGTCAAAAGAATAAACGACCACCTGATAGTAAACGACAATAGCCGCTCGTAGATATAGTAAATATAGGAGGATTTAAAAAGAATTCTTAAAGAGCTCCTTATTAAAGCCTCAGGGAAACCTTATGAGGAAGTTCATTGTACATTTTGGGACGACGAAGTGTGCGGTGATGGAAACGCGACAGTGACACCAGATCATAAAGTTCATCAAAGGTTTTAAGTCTGTACTAGTACTGCCCGGCGTTAGATAAAGTCAAATGAGAGAATTTGGTATTTAAGGGTGCTAGCTCCGACATGAGAACAGTACTCTTAGAGAGGACGAACATGTGTTTTATTTAAATACTGTTTCACTCTACCCAATTTGGCCTTTACTACATGAAGACATAAACTTGTGTCTTCGAGGGTTGAACTGGATGACTTCTATCTGAGACCTGCTACAGGATATTTCGGACACAAATTGGACTCTGTTCTTCTCACCCTCAGCTCGAGAGGTGGCTGCTCAGCACGTATAACAGGTATCGACTGTCTCAGCATAGCAAATAATATTGTTAGTTAGTAACATATCGTTGATTTGCAGAATTAAGTGTGGCGAAAGTACGCCAACATTAATTGACTCTGTATTTGGAGTATCTCTTGGTAGGTAAGTCTGTAAGATGTTAGCTTCGATTAAAGTGCCCTATGCCGATCAGTTGCCCAAAGTTGTGGTAACGAAAGATTGCTGAAATTATTTTGTAAATTTGTTGTATGGCACTGTTTCTAACAAAGTTCAAGGATCAAAACTCCAAAAAATTTAAAATTTTTCGCGTAAATCTAATAAAGTATTATTGTTTTAAGCTCGTAGATCTTGTCTATACTATGTATATTGTATATATACACTTTATACGTATTAATAATTAACGGAAGTTTTCATGACCTCTCCTATTTTATACGTAGTTGTCGTATCTACTCGATCAAAGCCTAATTACCGACATATGTCCGTATGACATATTACACCTATTTTTCATTCTGGACGGACATTTACGATTGGATGCCCATTTATTACGTTAAGGGTACGTTCAGATATAAAGGAATCCAATGCTACATTACAGGCATCAAAAGCATATTGCAATGAAGTATAAAAAATCTATACCAGAGAAACAAGTGAGACTCTCTAGATGGAACTACTGTACCTCAAAATTCTTTCAGTTTTGCAAAAGAACTGATCTGCATGGTTTTAAATATATTGCAATGGAGAAACTTAGTGTTACTGAAAGGTTTGTATTTTTTAGTTAATAGTCGTAAATTTGACGATATTGTCACAATTTAAGTCAATATAAATAGAATTTAACCTCGCACAAAATTTTCGATCCAATTTTTTTATAAGCTTTAGGCTCACTTACTGAGCAAATAATCACAAAATTCTGACAGAAACAGATGGAGATTCAAGCGCTCTCATCTTTAAACAAAATTTTTGGAATATATCTCGGAAACTATGCACTTTAAAGCAAAAGTTATTGAAACCATTATTATGGAAAATAAAATTTCGCATTTTTTCATTTCTTGTAAACTTTTTTGTAAAACTTACCGTTTACGATTTATGGCCCATTTGAACCGGTTTTTCTGTCTCGGCCGACAACTCTCAAAATATTGGAATAATCTATAAAATGCATGTTCAATAAATCGTTCAATAAAAAAATAAAAGTTCAAGATTGCACTTTAAGCTCGGCCTAGAGCATTTTGTGATTTTATGCTAAACCTTATAAAAAAAATATTGGATCAGCAATTTAGTGTGAGGTTGACCAAAAAAAAAGACTATTTTTACTGGCCCATTTTATTATTAATTAAATTATAAACGTAGATGTATTGAGTCAATTAAGAACAATCAAAGCAATTACGATAGCAAATCAAGGATTGTATTTTTCATAAAACAAATAATTTTGTTGAAACATAATTTATTATAATGTTACTAGTTACTACGGTACATGTTAATTGAAGTGACTATATCAATAATATCCTTTCTATTAGAAGTGCATGGGCTGTGGCCGTGGTGATTAGCGTGGTATGTGCCACTTTATTCGTCATCATCGCGTACAAATGGTATGCTAGAAACCCCATAGTCACTGTGAGTACATTTTATATTACTTACTTAATCTAATTTGTCCTAGAATAATTTTATTTCTAAGGTCTACATGTATATACAAACACTAGCGACTCGCCCATTCTTCGCCCGGGCTCGTCCCTAGATTTAACGCGAGCGAAGCCGCGGGTTTCGCGAGTTATACATATAAACCTTCCTCTTGAATCACTTTATCTATTTTAAAAACCACATCAAAATCTGTTGCGCAGTTTTAAAGATATAAGCATACATAGGGACAGACTGACCGCGGGAAGCGCGTGTGTAGTGATAAAGCATTTACAAAATGCGGACATAGAATTCGAGGCGTTACGTCGTCGTAGGCGTTGTTACTGAGATATAGAGGAGATTATGCCTTTACACTCCACAACAAGCCGCTATTGTTAGTTCCAATTAGATAGTGAAAATCCTTATTTTTTTAGATTTTTTATAGAAATTATTTATAAATACATATAGAATATATTTGTGTCTTATTTGCATATTACAGACTTAAGAAGACGAGTCTTAGTTTCAATTTAAACCGATATTATCTTATAAAAAATTAAGTTTAAAACAACTAAATATAGTACACCAGTAAATATTGTGAGATACAATGTACAGTAGGTGTAGTTTACTTTATCCGATAATAGCAAAATAATTAACTGTCTAACTGTCATATATAATAATTAACTGTCACTGTTATAACTGCCATTAATTAACTGTCCAGAATCACCTAAGACAAAAATAATATTATGATATCATTATAACATTAGACATCCATTTTATTAAGAACACATTATTTTTTTCCTTGAACTACTTATGTCATAATTAAGTTACATATTGTCTCATCATATTTATATACACAGGTAAATCTCGCAAGAATCTATTATATAAAAATAATGTTATGTAAAAATCGGCGAGTCTCAGCGTTCGGCTATTGTATTTAGGACGCCATTGGTGCTGTTAGCTACATATGTTCCAATTCATAGAGGAACATCGCTTTTTCATGATAGCACTAAAATATGTCAGTACGAGTTTCAGCGACCATGCTTGATGTTGATGTGGGCTGCCGATGGCATGATAGCACCATAAATGCATCGTTAAATACCTATTGTGCGCGCAGGTCGTTGCATTTCCTTTGTGTAAAAAGGTTTTTTATTGTAATTGTTTATGGTTGCCAGTATGTCTGTGTACGCATTACTATCTCTTGACAAAAATTGTGATTCCCAGAGGAGAAATATATTTAAAATAAAGCTGTTTAATACTATTTGTTCATAAGGTAATTTATTTCAAATACAACTTTTAGTCTATTATTTTTATTTTTGTATCCTGGAAACAAGGGCGTTTCAAGTAATTTTTTAATACAAACTTTCAATATGGAAATATTACTTAACAAAGAAGTCATGCATTTGACTTGCAGGATTATGCACAGATTAATGTAATATCTAATAATCTTATCAAAATTAAAATTAATCTCTTAATCTTATTTTAAAACACTTGAACGTATTAATAATATTATCATCATATTTTGATAAACTAAAGGATTTCAGTAGTAATGAGCGCTTAAATTAATTAATGCGCATAAATGCTAAATGTGTCGCTACGCACAAAATCCGAGAACAGCTCGGCTATTTTTTAAATATTCTTTGAAATGTTTGTAATATTTTACTTTAGGTTACTTACTAGAAGGTTAAAAAAGTATAAATATAATAACAAATACCTTCTCTTATAAAAGGAAACTACATTAACAGCGATATTTTACACATAAAAATAACATATCAAATATTTTGTTAGGTTAACTTAGAAAATCCTCAATAGATGTCGCCATGTGTTTTAATACCATAAGAATCTAAGTACAGAAATGGCTTTTCTATGAATTTGTTCAAATTACTAGCATTATCGTCATCATGGCGGGCTAGGCACCAGTATGTAATTAACCAACAAACAATTTGGTTTAAAAATTGATAACAAGTTAATAATGATTTATACATATACAGTTCGCGTCACGTAAAAAGAACGCTGGAAGAAAGTGGTGGGGGGTGTGTTTGCGCATCGGTACATTCGCATACGAAATTCCTAAGCCTATTCTTTTATTATTGAACTAGGCTTTCGCTCACGATGTATATTGATTATTGGTAGGTACATTCAAAAATATATTAGATATAATGTCATTTAATAGAATTCTATTATTTAATAAAATATGTTTGATTCAGTGTAGAATGTTTAATCTACTTACAAAAAATTAAATTAATTCGTTTAATATATATTTTTTAATTATTAACTGCATTATTATCAGACTCTCTCTTTATAAAACAATATACGTCAAAAATATTTTTTCACTATTTTTTATATAAAATCATTTCGTAATTAATAACTTTTGTGTTCGCGATGGTATTTTAAACTGACAAACCAATAGTGAGCCGGAAAGCATGCGACGCGTGCCTCGCCGTCCCGCGCCCCGCGTCTTACCACCAAATTGGCCAATAAATCGCCTCTGCGCAACTTGACAGCCAGCGTAAGATTACATGACGCGAATTATACCTTATAATAAAATTCTAATTGATTCTCATGAGGACATATTTTTTTAATTATAAATACAGAGGCCAAATCAACAGTTTTTCATTTTTCGTTCTGCGTCATGGGGAAACCACTTGAAGGCTAGTTAGTGGTCACTAGATCATAGATGTCGCCATCTGTAATAAAGTATTATATATTCTGTAATAAAAGTCTAACCGATTCGATTCTGTAATTTAAACATCTTTAAAATCTTATCGAATTAGTAATTATTTTCGATATAGACACCAAATCTATAGTTTTTAAAATTGTAGGTCTGTGTGTTTGAACATGTATCTATTGTCTATTACAGTTCTCGAGACTTAAGCCAAAGAGTATAATAATATAGTACTTAAGCTCAGCTTTGCATTTGTGTGCGTGCAGTGCAGGAAAGCATTTCATAAACGTGTTGAAAACGATTCAAACATGAAAATATCAGGTTCGAACCCGCATCATTTTCGAAGCGAGCTCGTTACCACTGCGTATTATATATTGATCTAAAAGTGCTTGTAAAAGTTTGCTACGAAATATATATGAAATAAGTATCTACTTATTCGAAAAAACTTATTTTGAGATTGAATTACGAAGTAGCTTAAACGCTAGAAAAGTTTTTTTATTCTTGGCATTGTCAAATATGCGAAGCTTATGAAATATATATTTTATAACTTCTAAGTCTTCTACGTCGTTATATTTTCTTATATTTAGGATATATTCAATCGAAGCTGGATACGACACAAATACATAAAATTTAACACAACAGTTTACGAGGGCGCTAAATACATTCGCCATTCCTGCACTAACATAATATTCTTTTGGAATAATTAACTGGTCCATAACGGAATACTTTCACATAAAGTACATAATATTTTATTATTCATTTAATATTTTGATGTTGTTTTCAGAACATTTATTCTTTCCACGTTCCTATATAAGTAAATATTTTAGTTTCACGTTTACGTTCATGTTTTACCTCCAAATTACAGTCTTTTGATTTTTCCGAATCCATAGACATATCACATGTTGTTCATTAGACTTCTATAGAATTGTCCTCCTACGCAAATTTGGATACTAATCGGTAGGGTTGACAAGTGACCTAAAAATCTTAATATTATGGAAGTTAAATATATCTTTACTGTCTGTCTTTACCCAAGTATTTTATAAGTATGTGTAACTTAAGATTTTCATTATGAAGCAAGTAAAGGAACGTGGGTGTTGTCGGTTAACATAGGTTGCATCGACTATCAAGCTTTGGAGGGGAAAAAGTATTAAAATTATTTTAATAAAGCAAGACTCTTATGTAAAGCTACTGCTAGCTATTTTTTTAATCGCGAGTTGGGAAAGTTCAATACTCTGTCGATCTCCCCTGATGAAGAGAAGATCTTTCTGTAAGACTCACATTTTGAAGGAGGGATAGAAAATGAAATGAGCCTACTCGTCAAATATCAGGAAACACTTACCTACCGAACCTTAATTTTAGGGTTTTTTTAATTATATGGGATCATCCACTAAAAAAATTGAATCTATATTCTATACATGTTTACTATTTTGTGGTTGATAAAGAGTATAAATAAATAAAATTACGTTACTTTGACAACCCTGGTCTGAAACAAGTAAAGGCAAAGTAGGGTTTATACGTCACGTTGTCGTCTAATCAATAGCTAAGTAACTGTCCTATACCTATCTTTAACGAGTATTTTATTTAGCTTAGAAAGTCTGTCAATCAGTTGATATTGAGATCGGTATCATTTTACCTTTCATTAGTAAATAATTGTATAGAAAATATCAGTCACATATTTGATCTTTATTCGACCTCAAAGTTATTAGGTCAGTCTTTATAACGTGATTTCTTTTATTATGGATGTTTTTATTTTATAACATGATACATATTATTCATTGCTCTCATTATGGGGCCCATTATATCCTAGGGGCCCTGGACTACTGCCCAAGAAGGTCTTATGTAGATCCACCCCTGACATGGAGTATGTCGATACAACAATAAAATAATAATCAATTGTATAATAAAAATAATAAATTCCAAAAGGAATTTCATTTATTTTTGGATTCAAAGTTATAATATTCAGTAATAAATAATACCCGCACGATAATAGGGTATTTTACTCCATATGAAAAACAATCTAAAAACCTATTATTGAGATAGCTTAGGCATAAAGCAGGCGGGAAATGTTAGTTTTATTTCATAAAATAACAAAATAAATTTTAAAATTAAATTCAAAATTTTAAGTATTTTTAATCTGTTTTGAAACACCACGAAATAGTAGCCGCCGCGTTATGACGTCATGCTGTCTTGTACACAAAAAAGTGTATGTGTTAACTGATCAGTGTATTTGCTTTAGTTTTATTATTTTCGTAAACAACGTCATTTTAATTAATTTAATACCATAGAAGACGGTTTCGTGAAGGGAGACAACACAAATTTGCCAAGAATAAGCTCTTTGATGGTCGGCAAATTACATAATACTCCGCAAGTTTGAACTAAGTCATATTTATATCAGTTGGCACATGAATCCATAATTTGTTCGGTGTTTTTACACTACACTAGTATTCTTGCATTCAGGAACAGCACACCAACGATAAGTAGAATAATAATTCATTTTTAAATAATAAACAATTATATCAATTTCAAATTATCAGCGCATTTGTTTACATTTCGTAGACATCACGATGACGTGACCACAGAGTAATAATGGCGTTCAGGTTCACTGTTTTCGGCGTTTTCGTCCAATTAGGCGCGAAATTTGAAAATGTAAAAATTTAAATGCATTTTTATGATACTTATCGAACAAATAAAAAACTGGTAATTTTTTTAGTGGTTTATTAGCACTACAGAATGTAATTGAGATACTTTTCAAAAATTAGTGTAATACCCCATTGTTGATATATGGAAATGTTGGATGTGTTAATAAATATCTATGAAGCTTAGAAATTTCAACTGTTCAATACATTAGGTATTCGATTAATATTAAAATAATAAATTATAAGATAATATTTTTTACAGGTTGTTGAGAGTACCCAGGGTGCTATTTGGGATATTCCGTTTCCGGCTGTAACAATTTGCAGTCTAAACATCGTATCCAAGAGAGCTGCATTGGCTTTCTCAACCAACTTGTTAGTATGAAACTTTTAGTATTATTACTTAAAAAGAAATTAATTTAAATAAATTAAGTGTTAATTTATCTTGTCTCAATATATATGAAATAATGAAAGGAAATAAATACGTTGGGACATTATTACACACAACGCTATCTAGTTCCATAGTATGCTACGAGGCTTATGTTACGGATACCAGATACTTGATACATACGACATACGAGTACATATAATGAATATAAACATTTGTGACAGGAGTACAAACATCCTGCTCAGCAAATGAATGCCAGCGGGACTCGAACCCGCGACCTACGTAGAAAGTAGGGACAGACGAATTTGTTATATCGTTAAAACAATGTTGAAAAATGAAATTGTCAGTTTTATCAAAATAAAAGATAATTCTAGTTTATAATGTAATATTTTCAAGTGAAAAGATTGGAAAAGAGCTTGTTTTTTGTTGTTTGAACGCGGGGTACTCTTAGTTTTATAAAGTTAGCCTTTTTTAACCTAAAAGATAAAGTGCATGAAAATAAAAGGCATCTACCATATATTTTTACGTTTAAGATTACGTATTATAAAAATATTCACTCTAACAAGTGTACAGTTCGCATCATGTAAAAAGAACGCTGGAAGAAAGTGGTGGGGGGTGTGTTTGCGCATCGGTACATTCGCGTACGAAATTCCTAAGCCTATTCTTTTATTTTTTAACTAGCCTTTCGTTCACGATGTATATTGATTATTGGTACGTACATTGAAAAATATATTAGATAGAATGTCATTAAATAGAATTCTATTAATTAATAAAATATGTTAGATTAAGTGTAGAATGTTTAATCTACTTACAAAAAAATAAATTATTTCGTTTAATATATTTTTTTAGTTATTAACTGCATTATTATCAGACTCTCTCTTTATAAAACAATATATCTCCAAAATATTTTTTCAAATTTTTAAAATCATTTCGTAATTAATAACTTGTGTGTGTGCGATGGTACTTTAAACTGACAAACCAATAGCGAGCCGGAAAGCATGCGACGCGTGCCCCGCCGCGTTGCGCCCCGCGTCTTACCACCAAATTGGCCGATAAATCGCCTCTGCGCAACTTGACAGCCAGCGTTCTTTTTACATGACGCGAATTATACGTAAGTGTATATTTTTACACTTACATCATAACTGCTTACTATAATTTTATATGGTATATATGTTAAAATGTACCATTTATTTTGAAATCGATTTTTTTAAGTTCATTGAAAATAGGAAAGGAGACTAAATTGAAGACTTGTTATAACAGTATTTTATTGTCTCGAGTGGTATCTTTATATTATGTGATGAATGTATCTTGATATACGTGTAAGTATTCAGCCTCATTCAGTCATGGGCATCCCTTCAATACGTAGGAGATCACGTGTATACATACTATCAAACTAATTTCTAAAAATATTTACTGAAATTGAGTTAAGGTACATTGTATGTACTATGCATTGTATGTAATATGCATTGTATGAACTAATATGGAATCTCTCTCGTGACCATGATTGCTGTCGAAACTTCGGGAACCAAAAATAATAAATCCGAGACAAAATCCGAAAGGATAGTTTCATTTATAATGTCAAATATTCGCGTCCTATGAAATATCCTATGAAAGTTTAATATGGAATTATTCTTAAATCCTCACGAGCGTCATATAACGATACACCGAAATAGAAATAGGATTGCTTTCAAATAAAAATTAACACAATGCACGTGTAATATGAATAAAGACATTGTATATACCAGTAGGTAATACATGTGCAAAACCATACCTATTATTAAACGATGACTAAATTTAACTACATGAAAAAATATATTTTCAAATATTTGTTAATCTAATCTATAAAAATGTAATTTCTGAAACGGCTGGACCGATTTGGACGGACTTTCACGCGCAGATAGCTATGGTACAAGAAGTAACTTACGCTACTTACATTTTATTAGAAAATTATAAAAACTGTTTAATTTATTTTAACTTCGCTCAGCGAAACTTGCTCACCGAAGCATAAATATATTAATCAGTCATTAAATCTTTATTGAATTACTATATAAAAAGCTTATTTATTACGGGCTTATTTATTAATTCAATTTAAAAAAATAATTAATTACTTATATTTTATATAATGAAAGACCTAGAATCTAGAATTTCGTCTTATATGTAGAAGGAATATGAGATGAAAGTTCGTATGGATGTTCAATCACGTCGAAAGTATATTTATCGCAAACATGTGTATGATAACTAAGAATACCAAATTGAAAATTAATATATGCACGCCGTTCGAGCGTGGAACTTGACAAGCGCCCACACACAATTAGATATTGGTGTTTGGTGCAATGATAGCTGGTTATCCTGATCAGCATACTAGGATACTATTTACAGCGGAAAATATCTCATATCTGAAAAATCTATACTAACACTTAAAACGTATCTAACGTTCGCGAGATACGAAGCTTACGTGAGGATGATTCGCGAGTTTTTAAGTTAGTAGGATAGAATTTGATTAGATTTGGTATAATGACAGCTGGTTATTCGAGTCCACGTATAGAATACTTTTACTGAAAATAAAATGACTGATTACTGAAAAATCTACACTAACCGTCAAAACGTACCTAGGTTGCCCGCTACTTGCTGGTAACTTATACGTGCTTCCTACATCTTATGCTTACCTACTCCAAGTAGCGTAGCTTAATGTGTTACTTGATATTAAAAATTTCTTGTGAACGGACATGGTAGTCTGATTAAATTCTAAGTTTAATCTCATAATTCTATAATGGTAGGAGAGCTCATGATGCTAAATGTGGATTTACTCGAGCGTTGCGGAAACCTAATAGATTTTGTAGATTAGATAATAGGAAGAATAAATGGTCCAATAATGTTTTCACTATCAGCGGTCGGGGAAGCGTTAACAGCTTTCAAAATTATAAAAAAGAACAATGAAATGGAAATATTCAAGCGTGTCAGATAGTGATATTTTGCATACTCTAACATGTCTTTGTGGGGGTGGCCATGGAGGAGTGGTGAACATCATAAAGAAATAAATTTTCTCAAGCGCGTCAGATTTTTGGAGGGGTTGTTCAATAAAACCCACAGAAGCTTCCATTTCTTTAAAGTGACTCGCAGCGAATTCATGAAAATGAAAAAACAATCTCCTATTTGAAATACACTGAAGGTTCGTCATGATGTCCCAGCCATATTGACCAAAAATATGACGCAAAATTTTAAGAGGTAGGTATAGTTACCTATACCATACTGACAAATTGAAAAAATAATATAATTATAATTAATCCATAAAGAATGACCAATAAAACTATTTTTGAATATAGATTTTCGTCACATAAAACATATTGATCAGATGATCGATTTTTTTCTAACCTGAGCATACCCTCCAATATTAAGGGCACATACTGTTTGGAGGCACTAATCGAATCGAAAAGAGCTATTCATTTTTTTGATTGAGAAAAGGTCAAACGAAGAAAGCCCTTTTCCATAAGTACATATTATAAGTACAGATAATGCAGAATTTTGTACAAAAATATAATCTTAAACAAGCTAATGATCAGCTATTTTCAGCAAAAATGCCTAATAGATAAACAGACTTAGGTATACTAACAAATAATTTAGATTTTTAAAATGTTAAAAAGCAAGATTTATAAGTCCTTGTAAAATTCTTTTTGAATATAAAGTATAATTTGATTCGGATTGATATATTAGATACGAGTATTATACGACATAATTTCATTTTCTAAATGGATGTTTTGTAGATCTTGGGATTTGAGTGACTTCATAGAGATAAAATATTGTAAAACCCTTCTTACGGGCGACGGACACGGATTTACATATTAAATTATTAAATCCTAACCAAAAATAATATATAAGTGGGTGGACCATGGAAGGACCACTTTAACAAATAAACAGTTATTATTTGTTTATTTACTGGATAAATGATTTATTCAATATCAAAAAAAAACTTAGAATTTGGTAGTAAGCTCTTCTAAGCGACCTTGCTAGGAACAGGGCTCCATACAAGGCCAATATAAAAATCAGTAGTTTAACTTAAAACTAACGTTGTGATTAACATAATATATGCTTATTTTTAAACTACAGTAAAAGGCCTTTCCTTTAGCGGTCTTCTACTAACTATTAACTACCTCATTGCCAAATTTAAAGTTTGTGGCACAAAAACTGAAAACTTTCATAAAACTTGGGAGAGCCCTACGACCACCTTAATCTGGCCTTGTTGAAAAACCATTCTTAGCGGTTTTTTATTAACAATAACCAAATCTCTACAAAAAAATTGAAGCACAAAAGATGAAGGACTTTCATACAATTTTGTGAGAGCCCTTAGACCTTCTCAATCTGGCCCTGTCGCCAAATTCTCCTACATTTAAGGTTTGTGGAATAAAAATGAGAACCTAAGGGCTCCAGCCTTAGACCACCTTAATCCGGCCCTGTCGTAAAATTCGTTCTTAGCGGACGTCTACTTACTATTCTTCCGCCCTGCAAAATTTAAAGTCTGTAGCATAAAAGATGAAGGACTTTCATACAAACTTGCGAGAGCCTTTAGACCACATTAATCCGACCCAATCGCAAAATCCGTTCTTAGCGGACGTCTAATATTTATAAACTACCTCCTTGGCAATTTTCATCTTTATACGTTTAGCGTATATTAATTATTAATTATAATTATTATAATTATTAAAATTATTATAGATTATAGATATACAAACTACTTTTACTTTAGAACAAGTACCATTCCTTTTGTTCGCCTCTGCAGTTTTCTTCATCACCCTTCTTGATCCTTTGCCGTTTTTATTGTTTTGTTGTTGTGCTTTTCTTTTCAGTAATTTTATGGAATCATTAATATGAATGTTTTTCTTTGCTTGTCCTCACTGACATGTGGACTTTCCTTATTTACCTTTTGTTTCAAATCTTCTTTCTTCGCCTTGCAAGTCGCATGAGTATTATTATTTTCGTAATCTCTAGATGTTCCTAGTAAGGCCCATGTACCCTAGTAAGGTCAACTATCAAGTTTTTATTGGCCTTACAAGGGAACCATTGACTTATCTAGGAAAATTGCTGATATTTTAATTGAAATCATAATAAAGTAGTAACTTTTTTCTTATTATCATAGCAAATCCTAATATTAAAGAAAAAAATATTTACTTAAAAACTTTATTTACTTAAAAAATTTCGTTTTTCTCTGAATGCGAATTACAATTTTAACGTCGACAACCAAATTCAATGAAGCGAGGGACCGCATTTACATAAATTAAGGGACTTGCCAGCGCGTCTAGTTCCTTGAGTTAGATTATAAAATCAGTAAATATTTATCAAATATGGATGACAAACACCATGCCAGTCAAGGGTGACTTATCTCTTACGCATATCTTTCAAGGACGCTAAATTAATATATTAAACATTATAAGGTTATGGATGACTGTTTGATATTAAAATTTTGTTTATCTTTGGAAAAATTGTAATGCCGGTATTATAAGCTTATAGCGTTTAAATTTCGTTATTAAGCTTTCCGCGTTATGTGCGCTATCCGCTATATTATATCATGTGTATTTCTCGTTCTGATTGTGTTGGGAAATATGCAGTCCTTTGTCCTTACTTCATATTCTGCTCATTTAGCTAAAATTTGGCATCGGTATGTAACTTTGATGGCAATGCAATGTTAGAGATTACGGTATAAGTGTTAGATTTAATTTGAATTTTAAGCAGAAACTTAGGTATATTAGGTACCTATATATTTGTATTAAAACAATTTCGTCGTAGCTTAGACTAAAATACTATAGTAAGATACGAGTATATAAGCTTTAAATAACTATATAAACGAAGTATGCGAAAAAAACAATTATTAAATTAATATTTTATAGCCCTTTAATAATTTTGAACTTTCGTTATCGCTTAACGAAGGAATTTAACATTAGTTTATGTATATAACTGATAAATTCTTTGTATTATTTAAGCAATAATTTCCTCCTACTTGAATAAGAGATGGCATAATAAAAAAATATAGCAGATATATTTATTTATAATTTAACATTTATTTATAACTCTTTTATTAAAAATAATAGCTTGACTTATAAACTTTTATAATTATACAATAAAGCGTAACAATACATAACACCTAAGTAAAAATATATGACTCATATATTTAATAATAAATGAATAATGTTTCAGCATAAATTTACTTTAATTTTCCTTAATTTTCCTACTATTTAAATTAAGTTTAATTTTCCTACTATTTGAAGTTAAGGCGGATTATGAGTGGACGATGCGATATTCTTAGTTCTGAAGTCAATTAATTAAAATATCTGTTTGTTATTATCATATCATCTACATAAAATATTTTCTTTTAAAAGAGTAGAAAAATTATATTTTATATAATAAATAAACGCGACACGAATATTCTCTATTAAGTCACGACTTTATAAGTGAGTTCTTTGTTAAAATGAATAAATACGAAACTCGTATACACAAGAAATAACTCCAAGAACTTGTTGCGCAAAGCTCCAAGAATCGAGATGTTAGGCATAATATAATTTCTTTTTGTTACATTTATATTGAAATGTTTTTCTCTACTGAGAAAAAATTTCGACTTGGATAACGTAGGTTGAGAAGGCTACCCACTAACGTGCGTTCACCTTATCACGGTGGGAGGTCCAGTAGCGACCGGCAATCCTATGAGAAACGCACATGGAGGTGGGTCACTTCGGTGGTGGGCGGAGTGTTATGCGAGTTGCTCTAGGTACTTTTCTGATAGCAGAGTAGACTGAGGAGCAACACCATGGTATGTGGTATGTCTTGGCAGACCTACTGTTGGGGCGTTGTCGTTGAAAGCGTGAGCGACCCTACGACGCCCCATTAAGGCTGGGCGGAGGGAGGTTTTGTTTGGTTTTAGTAATACTGGCTTTCTTAGACGGTTAGCCCCACATAAATACATTTCCCAACGTTAAAAATGCTCGAGGACGATAAAGAGTGTGCGATGGTAGTGAAATAATAATTTTAAAGTTTTTACAATTTCTCTGCTACATATAGGTTAATGTTCATAGCCAATTTTCCAACGTTATGGTACAAGTTAACGCTTTGGTTTTAGATTAAAAATAATACTTTCTCATAAAATACTATTTTAATTGTTATTTTCATGAACTACTCTTCTGAGGTAATTAAGAACACTTATAGGAGTACCTACGTTATATTTTACCTATTGTAATTGCGATCTAATATAACCTTATGTCTTAAGTGGACTGGTTCCAATTTGCTAGTACAAGAAGATTTTTTTTTTGCACGAGAGTCGAGTAAATACTTATAATAGTCAACTTGCATATTTTGTGAAAACTTATTTTTTTATTCAAACTTTAACAGATCCCTACCAGAAAACGTCACGTCAGAATTCATATTTAGGACCCTTAAAATCGTACCATTATTACATTCAACGACCAACACCGATCCAGATGAAAAAAGGAACCTTCATAAATTACAAGACATTTTAGACCTTAACAATATTTCTTTACATTCCTTATTCCAACAGGTAAGCCAAGGTAAGGTAAGGTAAACTAAACAAGTATGTAACAAGTGTTACATACTTGTTTAAGTGTTATGAATTTAGCGGAAAACGAATTTAGATACTAAGCTCGTAACCAGTTGCGGTGGATTTCGAAGCTTGAACTCAAAATATAAAAAGTTATCCATGCGAGGCTTACATTGATATATAATATGGGTGCCTTCAATTGAATTGTTTCGTTAATGGTATCAAAACAAATTTTAAGAGATTTACATGAAGGAGGGTGATCGATATAATAAGATCATTAAACTATTCGATGTATTAAATTATAATATATTATAATTTACACTTATATTGAATTCATGTGCCAAATCTGTGCATAAAATATTTTTTGAATAGTATTAAAAGTGTAATTATAATTGTTATAAGCCGAATAGTTTTAATATTTTGTCGGTCATGCTGTTCGTGATCCCATCACAAGAAAACTACTGGGCAAATTTAGTCTGCGGGAAAATATCACATCTCTGAGAAATATCTACTAATCATTAAAACGTACCTATGAGTATGACGCACGAAACTTAGAGGGAGGATGAGTCTATCGTCTTTAATAAACCTTTGACGTACAAAGGCAATAAAACGGCATATTATATAATTCAAATATTTTCAAAAGGGTAGGGTATGTTTATTTTAATATGTCTGACGACAGTCACTCATACAATTTCATCGCGATTTAATCTTATATTTATCAAATTTATTTATGGAAATGTAAAAAAATAACTGTTTTAGTTATCACCTGCAGCATCCTGTGGGGACTTCCTTGAACGTTGCATGTGGAAGAATACGATATACCGCTGCGAACAAATTTTTCAACATGTTTTTACTGGATTAAATCTATGCTGCACCTTCAATTATTACGCTGTAGATGATAATGCAAATGAGTTAGTACCTACACTCCTTATTGTTTTTATAATTCTAATTATTCAGATTAAGAGTATTTTACCTATAAGTATATATATTACTATGTAATAATAGGTATCCAGAATTAATAGACTAGACTAGATAGCATATTGTAGGATTTTATCAACTATTTATAACAAAGTTTCGAACCATACTATGGCATCGATTAATTATCCAATTATCCATATACAAATATGTATTTATGTAATGTTTAAGTAAGTTTATTTATTTCTATGTAGATAAGTTTATTATATCCAGTTTTGGCCTTTTATATATTTATTACGAACACGGGCGCGAGAGTAAAGTATATAGGTAGGCAAATGCAATGTCTACTTCCGGGCATTTCGGTAAAAAGGATTTATTTATTTATTTAAGCAAAGGAAGAACCAACTTAATATTAGTAAACAATAATATAGCTCAGTTTTATTTCAGTCACTTAAGTAGTGTATTGTAAAATATTTATAATTTTATTTTTTTCATTCCTACTGTAATATTTTAGGGTAAGCCTTTTCCGTTACCCAACGCCAAGACGAGTGGCCTCATGTGGGTATCAAACTGCTCTAACTTTGGTTGTTAGAACTGATCCAGACGACTACTATAGCACGGCATTTGCTTCCCAGGGATCTTTAGTGAGTATTTTTAATAAACAATTTAATATCCATCACGATATTATGATCTATACGGTAAATAATAAGATACAACATCATGCACCTATAATTTATTTATTTTAACAAATTAGCATTAAAGTAAATGACAATGTCTGCTTGGGGATTTTAAATTTCTTTTTGATGGGACTCACACATGCTCCGCTCGGGTTCATCCCTAGACATATTTCTTAAGTATAGACTTTTCAGAAATGAGTTATTTTTCCGCATGAAAAAGTATACTATACCTTCTCAAGTTGCAGTTATCATCATACGAAATTATCGAAGATTTGGCCTCTGCATTGATAAAAATTTCTATTTCAATAACATTTTCTAAAATATATTTAATATGCAGAATCAACTAAATTAGTATTTTATTATATTATATTAAGTTATTGGTGTATGTACCTACATAGCAAATTAAGTTTAATTGGAATCGATTGTAAGCTCTAAATGAGCTCTCTCTCTTGGATAAAATGAGCTCTTGTGTGAATAATGATACGCAAGTACGTAAAGCGATTGTCTTTGCTTGAGGTATAAGAACTAATGGATATTGGAGATCGAAAAAAGCTGCTGCTTATGCTATGTTCTTGTCTTTTTCTCTGTGAGAGAAAATATAAATATTCAATACCTCAAAATATTATAGAAATATGTGATATCAAACGTGATATTAATACCTTTGTACCGTGATATACCGTGATATAGGTACAAACCTTAAAAACGTACCGACGAAAGAACCCGAGCGGAGTCGGGGTTAGTTATTAGTCGTTAAGAAATATGAGGGTGACCATTGACAATCCATTGTACGTATTTCTATATCCGCTATTATGTTCAATCACTACCTAGGTTTTACTAAAGCGTACAAAAGCTTTATAAGAATTCCATCCGAATGAACAAATCACAAGTACAGTGTTTGAACTTTGAAGGGAAAGCATATAAACATTCTTTGTTAGTGTCAGAATTTATTTCTTTATTTAAAACGAAGGAAATAATAGAAAGTATTCTCGGGCTCAAATATAATTTAATTTTTTATTTTTATTTTATTTTTATAAGTCTCCAAAAAATAATACACACATTACCTTTTAAAAAGCTTACTAAATTATCTATTGAGACTAAGTAAATACATTTTGGTAAAATGAAAACCAAGTTAAAATGAAAACAAAATTCAACTAATAAACGAAAAAAACTAAGCGGACTAATAAACTTAATAATATAACAATAAATCATTATAACTAAGGTTGGCAATTTATGAATTTAGTAACACTTCTTCTAAATATAAAAAAGTTTGTAGAAAATATATCTACTTAATTTCAATTACTCGCTGACATAAGGGCATATAATATAAAATTATTTTACAAGTATTCCTACTTGTGTATTCCATCCATAAGTCAGGCTTGGGCAACGGTTATGAACACCATAAAATAATCTGTAGAAACCGGAACTTAAATATATGGTTTTATTTACATTACTGTATGCCAATTGTGTCTTGTTAGATCTAATCAAAATAACAAAAACTGAATCAGTGTTAAAACTGAATCAGTTTCAAATTTTAAATCCGTTTGTTAAAATTCGTGTAAATTTTCGTGTTGTTCAAGGCGCCGCCCATTGGTCATAAGTAGCCAATGGGAGGCACTTGAAGAACACTAAACTTAGAATTAAAGCGTTATTTACAGGCTTCCGTTGAAGGTTATTTTCATTGTATATATTTAATTTGAAAGGCAATCTACAAAGATTGTTTTATTATTTTAAAAGTTTACTGTTTTATTACATATTTAAATACGATTAATAAATATTATTAAATACGAATATGTTCGTAATGTGGTGGTGTGGTGGTTAATGTGATTTTTAATTTTATTAGTAGTCTATCTTTGATACATATAAGTTTTTAAATTCATTATTTTAATTCAACAAAAAAATCGTCTATATTCTTAAAAAATCTATTGTTAATCGAATTTTAATTCTTTAATAAAAATCACTGATAATATATCCGCAATCGATTAGAAAGACAGAAATATATTATTCATTTTTATCTTTAGATATGTGTAATCAGCATTTATCTGTTAGGGAAGTGCATAATTTGATATTTAGTTCTCTGTACTACAAATAGGTACAAATATCGAAAAATTACGAAACATATTTTAGAAAGTAAAAAATCAGTTTTCTGAAATTTAATGTTCATTCATGCACTGTGTGTAGAAGACTGATTTATTTTTAACTAGCGGAACCCGCGGCTTCGCCCGTGCTAAATCTAGAGATATTATATTCATTTAAATTACATTCTGTAAAGGGCCATACTGATCTATATTAAATGTACAATGTATTTAAGGTACTCAGTTGAATAAGGATTAACGCTGTATTGCTTAAAATCGGTTCGTAAATAAGCCGTTATTTCTCGTAAAAAGTAAAGGTTACAAAATTGTTATTGTAGGTTATCCCGAAGAGACAGACATATGCCATCGCGGACCCTTTTTGAACTTTTAAAGGGAAGTTATATATAAATGTTACAGGTTTTTATAGACAATGCATATAACGTACCGGACATGGATTCTCCTGCGCGTATGGTGAATACCGCTACTGAGGTTATGATCGCAGTATCTCCTGAGAGGACATATGCCACACCTGGCATTAGATCATTTCTGCCTTATGATAGGCAATGCTACTATAATGACGAAGTAAGTCGTTGTCTCTAATATTACTCGTACCTACTTATCGCTATGAATTATGATCGAAAAACTGCATCGAGCCATCATTCATATATAATTTGCTATTTACAAGCTAGACTATGTAGAAGAACTGTTATTATTAAAACCAAACGGTTTGTAATCCTTGGTAGCAAATTTTTCCTATGTGTAATCTAGTTATCTTATCTTCTTAGTGTAATCTATTAATTTGCAGAATTTCAATGGAGCCAAGCACTACGTGCAGATTAATTATGTTATGTCTGAATATTATTCTCAGGTACAGTTTTACGTTAGTTGGTCATAAGATGAAAAACAATTACTGCATGATAAGATATTTCGAAGTATTCGATCTATGATGATAATCGTTTGACGTCAAGATCACTTTAAAAGATCGTGTACGATCGAAAAGATAAAATAATATGTAAATTATGAAGAACATATTACTAGTATGCTTGCCACATTTTTTTAAAATAGTATTCCAATATAACTTTATAGGTATCTATTCATATTATATTATTATCCCATAACTAAAATTATTCGATTCGATCCATCTGATGTGATTGAATTTTTTTTGAAAGGTATAAGTTTAAAAGAGCCGACCATTGATTAAAAAATGTGTTATATGATTATAATAATACTGACATTTTTTTCGATTTTATATTAATTCTTATATAAAACTAGGGACTATTTACTACAACTAACTAGATTTGAGCGAAGCCACCTATAAAGAAAACACGTCACGTCATACAGTGCGGGGGAACGCGCTTGAATTTAATTCACACGTTCGTACTTTTTTTTGCGATTACTCCTAAGATATTATATATAAAAGAGTAAAATAATGTGTATGAAAGGCTTAAAGCTACTAACTTATTTAAAATGATAAGGAATAATACCGTCTTTGTATATACCTATAGCTTTCTTATTACCGCTTTTTAATTGCCCATTTTTGAAAGTATTAAAATGGATATAGTATGGTATCCTTAAGAGATAGACATACGTCAACGCGGACTTTTCTGTAGACCTATATAAGATACACAACTCCACCACACATCATTTTGTTATATCTGAAAGGGTTCAGGCTGCGTTTTTGTTGAAAGCTCCCAGACGGCTTATTTTTTTTCCGACACTTCCATCAGATATCATTATATTTTAACCAATGTATACAAAAACTTGAAAAATTATATACTAAAACCTTCCTGTTCAACCATTCTATCCATTCGTGAAAACAGCATGAAAATCCGTGCAGTAGTTTTTGAGTTTATCGCGAACACAGACAGACAGACGCGGCGGAGGATGCGGGCTCACCAGCTTAAAAGAAGACAGTACTACCCACTAAAAATCAACAGACCTCCCCCTATATAGGAGTATATTATGAAAACGATATTTTACAATATGTCACACTAGCACGTTGAGAAATTATTGAACGTATGTATCTTCAGGTATAAGACTGACCAATCAACTTGGAATAGTCTGTATTATTCTCTTTTAAAATATTTATACTAGTAGAGGATCCGAAGTAAAATCGACCTTCACCCATCTGTTTAATGGATGAAAAGTTTTCATTAAACATATCGGTACAAATTAAAAAAAAAGTGATTTTTTAATTATTAATTAATTATGGCCTGGCCAGGATTTTTTCATTTTTTTTTTATTTTTAACATACTAAATTACTTATAAAATTATTTTCATCCATTAAACAGATGGGTGAAGGTCGACTTTACTTCGGATCTTAGACGATACCGTGAATAAAAACAAAACACGTTTTTTAGTGTAACAAAAGACGTTGTTTTTTATTTGAAATATTTATTTTAAAAGCGTAGAACTCGAAAAACATTTACTTGAGCCCAATTAAAACGGAGGAAAACTAATTCGCTTTTCTTAATTTGTTCTCTTGTGATGTACAGTTAGACAGACAATAATTCTAAAAACTATAGATTCAGTCTCTGCCTGTATCGATTTATGATTATTTTAATAAGGTTTTACATAAATCATTTAATAAACAGATTCGAGTCAGTAAGAATTTTATTATATGTACAAGCTGTGCCAGCGACTTCGTTCGCGTGGACTACAGGATAAAATAAAATTTCTAAAATAAAAGTAGCCTACACTAGCGGCACGCTATGATGGCCGGTTTGACACATTACAATAGTGATGTGGAATGTCAATTTATTCTCGAACAAAAAACAATTAAGTTTTGTTTTTGTACCTGATTAAATAGGTTTAATAAAACAAAAATGTATATGTTTATTTAATTTATTTGAACGAACTGAATATTTGAATGAAAATGAATATACATACTTTATATGCACACAGGAAACATATGAATACAAAAGATACCAAAAAAGGTGCCACAAAAGGCCATAATTAATCAGATTCGTCCATACTACTATTTTCACTGTCGTCACTGCTATCATCACCTACATTAATAATTATATGTTCGTTTTCTATAATATTATCTATTTTCACATCTCTTTCATAATCTTCCCTTATTAATTTAACAGTTCTATTCACAACCTTTTCCCAGTCTCCTTTAGTCACATGTTCACAAGCTTCTTCTAATAATTTTAGCATTTTTTTTGTGGTAAATGGGGGTTCTGTATTGTGTCTTGCAGCATATCCCTTAATTTGAGCCCACACCAACTCAATCGCATTATACTCACAATGGTAAGGCGGTAACCGTATAACTCTGTGCCCATGTTCTAATGCTATTTCGTCAATGACGTATCGGATCTTGGTTGGTTTGTTTTCTTTTAAAAGACGTACTAATTCCGCTTTTAACATATTCATGTTTGCATCTACGCCATTTTTACGAAGCCATGCGACGATATCAGCTTTCTTTTGGGATTGGGCAGGTGGCTTGTCAATTTGCATCGAGTGGTATGGGGCGTTGTCCATAATTATAATAGATGGTTCAGGGAGGCTACACAACATTGAGGTAAACCATTCAGTAAACTTTTCTCCATTCATGTCTTCATGATAGTCTCCAGTGGTTTTTGACGCAAAAGCCATGAGAGAACCTTCGACAAACCCGTTGATGGTTCCGGCGTGACAAATTATAAGTCGCGATCCTTTTCCTACAGGAACTTTGGAAGTAGATGCTGCTGTGTCATCGTTCCAAGAACGGCCTACAGTATGGTTAGCATTAAGCCATGTTTCATCCAAGAACACAACATTTTGCCAATTTTTGATTTCTTTCACTTGCCGTAAAAAAGTATACCTTGCCATCGCTATATCAAATCTTTCCATCAATATTTTGCGTTTGTTACATTTTTTGTATCGAAATCCAATGGTCTTCAAAATCTTCGTTAAAGAACTTTCCCCACCGAAGAATAATCCAGCTTCCTTCAGTGAATGCACCAACTTTTTTCTTGTTGGATACTCCTTCTGTAAATAGTAGCCGTAAACATGTCTTCGGATAGCATCGGCATCAAAGCTATCGTTGCCTACGACTGGTTTTGCTCGTTTTCTCTTTTTTGGTGTGTGAAGTTTATTTTCTTCTGTGCCAGTCTCGCCATATTTTTTTTTAGTTATCCGTCTAACAGTTCGTTGTCCAATATTAAGCGCATCAGCTACGCGTTCAACCACTGACGTTATAGGTAAAATTGGCCCTCCATTTTGAGCTTCACGATCGAAATAGTTACGAAGGCGTATTACGAACTCACGTGTCTGACTATTTAGAACAGTTCTCTGCGTACGTTCGGTCATATCGACGAAATCCACAACAAAGGGCTTGAACAGAGTCCAAATTAACGAGCAAGGGTCAACAGTAATGCAGTATCAATATTTGAAATCCAAAGCCAGGTCAAAACTATATCACAATCGCATTGCACTGACAGTTTATACTTTTCGAAGCAACGTCAATTCGAAACTGCTTTGTTTTGCATTGAGCATTGACGCGAGTTTGCCGGAGGTAGTAGTTGTGCTAGCCAGCGATCCTATGTGACGATCGTATTAGATTCCATTTTTAAAAATTTTCAATTTAGAAAACCAAATGCCGAGTTGTGGTATATATCATATAAAAATAAAAATTTTACCTTTTGTATGAAACAGCTGATATTTTTTTGCGATTTCAGAGGTTTGTCCACATAGTGAAAATTGTTCATATTCACAAGTACATTCACCCCTTAAATGGTGCAAACTGATTTTTCTACACTTGTATACATTTTAGAAATCAATTTAATAAATAAATTTTGAGTCCTAAACCTAAAACTACATTCGATAAAATTTATGAATCTCTGCACAATACTATCGTCAATAAAGTAATACAATTATTTCCTTCAAAGTCGTTATCAATTAATACGGAACTTCATGAGCGGACAAACGTCAAACCGGCCATCATAGCGTGCCGCTAGTATAAGTTACTCTTTATAACATTAGCTATCTTCGAGTGACAGTCCCGTCAAAATCGATCCAGCTGTTTCAAAGATTAGCTGGAACAAACAGGCAGATTGACAGACAGATAAAAAAAATTAAATAGATTTTTTGATGTACGTGCTGTATACATATACATAACTAGCCTTTCCCGCGGCTTCGCTCGCGTTCTAAAGGAACTAAATACGGCGCAGAGCCACCGACGCCCCACCCCCTTCCGCGTCTTGGACGCGATGATCATTTTGTTGCGGAGTTATGTTAAGACTATTGTTTCGTAAGATATTCATTGAAATCAAATGGTACCAAGAGTAATTTTGTTCAAAATTAAATACTTGTGATGAGTGATAATATGTGTGTGTTGATTGTGGCTTATTTATATAGGTAAGGATTAATATCATGTTTATAAAACATCTTCTCAAATAATGCATTATTTTAAAACAAAAAGTTATAGCGAGTCAACCTTAAAATAAAACACATATGCTATCGATGACTTTTTTTTGAACTTTTAAAGGGGAACAATTCTATCATCCATGATTTTTGCATACCTTCAATCACGCAGCGTACGCGACGGAAGCTCTCAAAAGAAATATTTTAGTTTTTGCAACATTTTTCGTTGATGCTCCGCACCTTTTGGTCGTAGCGTAATGTTATATAGCCTATAGCCTTACTCGATAAACGAACTATCCAATACAAAAAAAGTTTTAGTAGATTGATTGTAGATTAGATAAATATATGGTCAAAAACAACGTGATTTCATACTCAAAGCGCATGTAAAACAACTTGCAGATTAAAACAAACCATATCAACATCCCTTACAGTAGTGCCCGAGATAAGCAAAAGAAGATACGACAACAGACGAACGTGGATAAACGATAGACATAGATAATAAAACATATTTTTGGCAATATAATGTTTTAATGGCTTTGATATTTGATAATAATAACTCTTGATGAGAATTTTATTATTAAATTGATAACGATGACATTCGTAACTCAAGGGCACTTACTTATTGTATTCATATTATGTACCTTTGTCATATTTGCGTAATACGTAAATTAAAGGTAGTGATTAATATTTTATATTACTATACAGAATTATTTTCAGGGATTTTATAGAGATACGTGAGGCTATAAACTTGGGTTATCATACAATCGATCACAGTTATACATACAATTTACCTATACTTGTGTAATTTGTATCATGCTCAATATAATGTGTTTAAAATATAGAAGTACAATTAAAAAAATACCTTTAAAAAAGGTGAACTACTAATATTCTGCTGCCCTTTTTATAACTTCCCATCAGGCCATAGTCCACGTCGCTGGCCTAGTGCGTGTTGGCGGACTTCACATGTCTTTTGATAACTTGCTAAGTTTTTTTAGACGCGCAGATTTCCTCACGATGTTTTCCTTCACCGTAAGACAAGTGCTAATCATGCTAGGAATGATTCGCCCTTGAAAATATCAGAAGTGTGAGACCCGGATTTGAACCCGCATTACCACTGGGCTACCACTGCCTTACTACCACTGTCTACATATAATATACTCTAATTATTATTTACTTTAATGATGAGACAAAAATATATGTTTTATATAATATATTTCTCGAAAGAGCCTATAACACTATTTAGTATTAAGACAGTCTAATCTATCTGTCTTAAAGTGTTATGAGACAAGCACGTTAATACACCGGCCGAAATAATACCGATGGAAACTCACTCTTAAGCCCGGTACAAAGCGTACGTAGCCCGTGACGTTGTCGGCTGTCGCGGTGTCATGGGATTTGGGAAGTACTGGAAAATCACACGGACAGACTAACTTGTTTACTCTTATTACACTACGCTAAACCTTATAAAAAATAATTATAGTGATACTGAGTAGTGTAATAACCTCTTTACGGTTTTCGGGTTCTTCTCTAGATTCATTTTAATGGGTATTAAATATTTCTCAGTAATGAACAAGTAAAGCGAGTATCGACTTTTTGAAGCTGTTACTTTGTTAATTTTAATAATATAAAAAAAAATTGGACCGTTTTTGTGTAAAATTTACACTTCTACAACTTTTATTTTTTTCTAGTTCTTACCGGACCTATTTTCTTGGATTACAAGAACATTGCAATTAGCGCTTTGTTTACCAAATTGATTAATTTTTTGAGATAATTTTATAAGAAAGTTTTCCTACCGGCACTACCTCGGTCGTCTCATCGGAACTTGAGAGTAAAAGGTTAATGTGTGTTTATTGTGTAAATGATAAGTGCACATTAACTATTACTGCTTGTAATTACAATTAAATTTCTCCTGCATACATGGCTAGTCTTATTGAAATTGACCAAAAGGAAAATGAGTATGAAAGTTTTCAAAGAGTATTTTATACACTACGATGCGATGACTGCAACTGTTGCGTTGTCAACAAGTTATCTATCTTAATATCTATATTATATTCTATGACACTTGCGTTATGAAGTATCGACGACGACAGATCATCATAATCGGTTAAGGCTTAAGTTAAATGATAACAAGATATCATAAGGATTGAACAAACAAAGAAGCAAAAAGGTCAAACACATAACCCTCCTTTGGGCTTCGACGCAATCTGGTATAATGGTTTGCTTGTACGAATAAAGTTAGTTTCTTTTTTTGTATTTATTTTATTTGTACATTAATATGTATATTACTACTCATATCTAATATGACTAGGAACTTTAATTATACATTATTATTACATCATCAAAGTCTTTATCATTATACCAAAATAACTACTTTTTTCATATAATTTTTATATCGTACGAATATGAGAATTAAGCTATCTCATTTATATAAATGAGGCTGAAAGTTCTAAGCCTACATGTTACATAATATTCTCATAGTACTGACAGTGGTAGCCCAGCAGTAACGCGCTCGTTTGGATAATCGAGTGATGCGGGTTCAAATCCGG
Source organism: Boloria selene (assembly GCA_905231865.2). NCBI lineage: Eukaryota > Metazoa > Arthropoda > Insecta > Lepidoptera > Nymphalidae > Boloria > Boloria selene. Next base: position 11,939,027 of record HG993131.1, read on the forward strand.
GTCTCGCACCTCTGTTATTTTCATGTGCGAATCATGTCTATCATGATTACCACTTGTCTTACGGTAGAGATCGTGAGGAAACCTGCATGCCTGAGAAAACCTAGCAAGTTTTCGAAAGACATGTGAAGTCCGCCAACACGCACTAGACCAGCGCCGTGGACTTCGGCCTGATCCCCCTCGTACTGAAGGAGGCCAGTGCCCAGCAGTGGGACGTTAAAAAGGGCTGATGATGATGAAGCAGTTATATTCTATATAGATGTTTTGTTTTTACCTTGCTTCTAAAAAATATATAATTGTTCACAGGTTATGCTTATATTGTAAAAGCTAGACTTATAAAAAAATCGACAGGTCATTAATATTTGCTCAAAGATATTTAATTATCAGTTTTCTACATACAAAGTAGCTTTTCAAAGACTACTATATAGAGGATTAGACCTTTTTACTGGATTCTAGTTAATTGAAGTTTTTAATTATTCAATTTTATTGTTAATGGCATCAAAGCGTTCCAGTTAAGGACAGATAACTTCACCTTTGTTTAAGACTCTGTATTCAAAAATAATTGTGCTGTGTAATATTCAATGGCAAGAGTACATTTTATAAGTGCGTCTGTCCACAGCTCGACAATACAAGGACATAACAGTCGAGAGGTCGCGACAATGAAACATCAGACTATGATTATAATAACCTAAGTATATGTGAGTTAAACTCACTACTTTCTTCACTCTTAGGGCCAGTTTCACAAGTTTCTGATAAAGTTTCAGTTAGTAATCTGCCACTTAACACTAACTAAGAGATAACGGTTGCTGATATATTTTTTCTGTTTCACCATTAAACTACCTGATAAACTAACCGGCAGATATATTACAAGCCATTTGCTATTTTACAGAACGGCAACGTCGCTTTTTTGCATTTCATTACACAGACGCATATGATCGCTATTTAAAATCTAGTTTGAAAACTAAAATATTTTAATTATTTTATTATTTTAAATAAGATACATTTTACTTTTCAATGTTCTTGAATATAATTTTGTTATAATGTGATGAAAAGTAATTAAATCGATGGTAAATGTTATTATGATTACAAGTTTGCGTTCCAAATGTAGCGTAAAATGAACCCACGGATGTCATAATTATTTCGACATTCGCGCTTTTTTGTTGTATGTTATATTTAATAGACGCTTGATTAGAACTTAGAATTTGGTTTCACACAAAATCAAAGCAAACGAAAATCGTTATTTAAAAATGAATAAATAAAAGCGTGAAAGAAGTGTGAATTTCGCTCAAATTGAAACTGAGCTAATTTACTACTACATATCTACTTACCCGTCGGTTGTAGTCTTTATATCACTTTCTATTAACGTATGAATATTTTGTACAGACCTTTTGGTAAGACGGAATCGAATTCTAAAATCTTCATCATCAAGCAATATAAAATAATTTGGTCTAGGGCGGATTACTCTATTTCTATGAGGTCGCGAAATATGTTCATAATATTCATCAAATTCGTCTTCTAAAAATTCAAACAAATCTATCTTGTGGCTGCAGACTACTATAAAGAGTATTATTATTATTTGTTACCAAAAATAAATGACAGATATTTTTATTCGCGCCCTCCATTCGAATCATTTTAGTTATCTACCAGATACCACCTTTAACGGCCACTTGATTCGGCTGATAAATTACCGGCCACTTTAACTGCCAGATACCACTATTCAAGACTTGTGAAACCGAAATTTGTAGTTCATCCGTCAGATAAGTTCCGGATACGCTATCAGGAACTTTATCAGAAACTGGTGAAACTGGCCCTTAAACTGCTGGTCGATTTCAGACGTTTAATCTACAGATATACTATGACTTAGAGTAATAAATAAGCTACCGCTTCTCACCTTCGTTAGTTGTGTTGTACACCTAGGTTACCTAGTATTGTAATCCTTAAAAGTATTTTCACATTCCTCTAAACCACTGGATTGGAGCTGTAACTGAAAATTTGGACATTTTATTCTTAGAACATATAATAACTGTTAAAAATCTTTAACTTCTAAGGGGTTTAAATCACGCTACATAAGTTTTACGTAAAAGATAGTCTTATAGAGCCAGAATCACGGTAAGCTAACGAAGTAACGGTACTGCGCAGTCCGAGACATACAATTCACGTAGCAAGACTCCTCGCAGTAGTATAAAATATGTTTATTGGAATAATGTACATATTTGTTTTTTCATCAATTTTCTCTCATCTTTTTAGTTCATTTTTACGCAGTTTGCTTTTCATCGTGATTAATATTTTTTTATCTACAGTTTTATAGTTTAGGTCAGTTTGCTAGTGTCAGTAGGTAGAAGTGAGCATAGTTTTATAAAAATTCTTTTTCAAGACAGTCAAATTTGAGGTTCCACCATTTTGAATTTTAAAGATATCTTTATACCCAATGTAGTCGTGTCATCAAGACAAATATATATGTATATTGTATTTATAGGTCAATGAAAAGGCACAAGAACTGCCTTTGAGCTTCGCCACAGTCGGGTAAAAAATGGTTACTTTTTATGACAACGCATAAGGCGTAATCTGATACGTGTCTACTTCAGAAATACTTTTAGAAATCACTAGATAGGTATCAGTATATTATTATTTATAATTCTGTAGGCAAATAGGACCGTATTATCAATGTTTACACAATGACGAGAGAACTTTATTTGCTTTTAATAGATAAATTCTTAAGGGGAATTACCTACTAAATGTACCCATATACTAAAATTCTATAAACAAACCGAAATAATTGAAAATATTACCATTGAATTTCCTTAACACAATAGCCTTTATGTCACCTTGAACATAATATGTAAATTTGAACAATGTAGGTCTGATGGCGACGCTCTTAAACATGAAATATTTACTGAGTATACTTACTTACTATTGGAACAAAAATCAACAACAGTAATAGATTTATTGGTAGGTATATATTGTTTATACTAACATAAAAACTTAAGCCAAATAAAAATGTAATAGACATATAAAAAATATTCGCAAATATATACATATATATTTTAAGCAACTTTTAATCTAGTAGCAGACTCGCATGTGTAAACCAGTGACGAGGGTTCAAATCCCGGGTCTTACACGTCTGATACTTCATGTGTCAGGTAAAGGAAATCATTGCGAGGAAACCTCTATGTCTTAGATAATTTAGTTCCTCCTCGTGTAGGGAGAGCCGTGCCCAGTTAGTTAGTTAGGAAAAATAACTGAATACAATAAATACACCAATAAAGTGGTAATAAAAAATCGCAATTATAACAGTAGTAAGAATTGTTTTTAATAATTAATGAGAATATATAACTTACGTAAATTCAGCGCTGTATCTCCATATTAAATCTCTATAGCAGGCATTGACGCAAAATAACAAATGATATCGAATAGGTATATCGAGATTCGGTAATCTTTATACTCGTATCTTAAGAATGTATCACCAAATGTCATAACGCTATCATCAATTAATTGCGAATCAATTGAAATTAATTCATAAATGTAAATTTAATTTAATCAAACGGTAATAGGTATAATAATTCCTAAGAGGCTTTGGAATCTAAAATGATTTAAGTATATTGTGTGCCTAATAGCTTGCACTTGTAATTAATACATTTCTAAAATATGTACGAATATGTACGAACAATAATAACAATATATTTTAGTGTCTTATTTGTAAAAAGATTAATAATGTTTATAAAGTAAATATTAAATAAATATAAAGTTAATCATATTTCAGATCATATTCTATTAGAGAAAAAATATCCCGGCTTACAAATACGCAATTATTGGTGCGTATATAAATTAAACTTATAAGTGATCTCTAAAACTTCTTCTTCTTCCAAACGACTTCTTATTATAATAATGAAAACATATTTTCATGTCGAGAAGGTCACGTAAAGTTATCACCGATCTAATAAATGTACGTTATATTTTTCAAATATCAATATGAAGTTTATGTATGTTACCGTTAAAACCCGTTTTTAGATAGATGGCATTTGTAAGGACTAAATGCCTTTGTTAAGACTAGAATTAACTAGTCAAAACTATAATTTACCTCTAATATATTTGCTTTTCAGATAAAACTAGTTGTCACTACGAGCTTTAGTTAAAACTAGCACTAGAGAAACTAATTTGGGATTGAAAACAAGATATAAACTTCTCATCAAAAAAGCGAAACAAGGTGTTTCGTGTGCAAGTTTATGTTTTGTAAGGAATATCAGTTTTTTTTATTATTTACGAATAAATATCAAATGTTTTAAAATAATTTACTAAAAAGATCTAGTACACAGAGTCATATGTAACTAATAAAAGTAATAATTTTACACTTGTCTTACAGTAAAGGAACATTTTAGGGCACTTCGACATAAAGTAGTTGCCAAGGTGACAATATTAAATAAAATTAAATTAATCCATTTTGAGCATTAGTTAATTCTAGTTTTAACTAATCGCTTAGTATAAACTAGTTCTAACTAGGGAAAACGCGTTGTAACTAAAAACGGGATTAGACTGTAACATATATATACCTACTAAAAGTATACTAAAATTGTCGAAATAATAATTGTAACAGTTTCATTCGGCTTAACTTTTGAATTAAATTCAAAGGTCAAGATGAACTGAAATTTTTGACACAAAACACTAGTAGTACAAAGTACTACCTTTACTTTAAATTAAAAGGTCAAATACGCTATGTTATCCTATTAAATGCCACGATATTTATGGCAAATCCTTAATGAATGTTATTCATTCCAGGTAAAACTAGCCAATTTTCATCAATATTCATTTCATAATTGCATGGCTCTGAAAAAAGTTCAACTTCTGAAAAGTAAATGTGACTGTATTCCATTCTACTTTCCACAAAGAGGTACCTATACATATAAAATTATTATGATATAATGCTAGTATTTGCCCGGTAGCAAGACATCCTGTCACAAAGTGTATTATATGCCAAACTAAATAAATAAAATCGTACTCGTACAAGCAGTTTAGAAGGAAAATAATTAAAGAGGACCGATGAAACAATTTTTTTAATTTTCCAGATTACTATAGAATATGCAATTTTCATGACATTGAATGCCTGGAAAATGTATTAAGTAAGTGTAAATAGGTTACAGTGTGTGTGGCTTTTAATTTTATGTTTCTCACGCTTTTGCAAAAAAAAAACTAGTTTATATAATTTTGGTACTAGTATTATTTTGGACTTTGAGCCTTGGGTAGTTTTGATTAGTTCCATGTGTATAATTGGGATATTCAGAAATGCACATTAAGACGAACTTCGATTTTACGGCTTTGTTCTTTTGTTCTCTCACCGGTGATTCCAAATTATCATTTAACTGCATTGAGATCTTAATTTGAAATGACCAGTGATATCGAAAATCAAGGGATTAGATATCACATACATAATAAGTACGTTTGTTTGGATATCTCGATGTACTCGTCATTTGTTAAGAAGATGCATATAAATAACATATTGTGTACATTGAAATATATCTTTAATATTGGTTTAGTCTTGAAAATAGTAATTAGTGCACGAAATAAAATAAAACTATTGACGTATTTCATAGATAATTATTAGATTGCCATTTATTAGAATGACGATTTATTATTTATGTTGATAAAGAAAGATTCATTTTCACATAAAAATAGTATTGAACTCAAATGTCTTTGTAATATCTTTATAGGCCCGAATCTGATTTATGGAAGTGAAGAAAACGACCAAGTAAACAAAGACGAAAGTACTAATAACATGATACAGTGTATGCCAGAGTGTGAACATTTCGATTATCCACTTGAAGTGGCTTTGGGAAAGCTATCTGTTGGCGTGCCGATTAGTGGCACAATGTTCTTGTAAGTATTATTCTATAATACTTGCAAAAATTAAACACTTTACAATCATAAAAACACGCTAAAATTATTCTTGAATTTCAGTGTTATTTATTTTAATTTCATAATTTAGGTAATTCCTATATTTTTCTATCAAATATCTTTATGTTTTAGTGACGACATAAATCTGGAGAATCGATCCGTGGTAAATGTTTTCTTTAACGACCTAGTAGCGACGAGGTACAGAAGGGACGCTTACTTGAACTGGCAGAATATTTTAGGTAAATTTTTCTTTTGGTAGTTGCTCCTTAAAAAACCTAATCCTCTTTTTTACTCGTAATGGCTTTTAGGGAGATGCAATATGCAAAGTTTCTTTACGCTTCGAAATAGTTGACACGTGAAGTTTGAGCTTTACATGCATAATCTGATCAAAGTGCTGAAAAATGAATTATAATGGCCTTTTAAATCCTCTATCTGCCAAAGTGAACATGGTTTTATGTTTATGTTTTAACGGATTAAGGTCATTTATATTTTATGTTAGCTTAAACACAGTTATGTACGATACAAAATATTATCATAATAATTTATCGTCATCAAGAATGCTTACAATTTTCAGTATATAATATGTATATGTGTTGATTGTTGCTATTATTATTATAGCTCTATGCCTGGATACTCTTTGCCTTAGAAACGCATTTTTATTTTACTTTTAGTGCTAAAGTGTAAAGCGCTCGTATGAAAACAAGTTAAGCGTGTTTAAATTTGGTGCCTCACCTCTGATATTATTTTAATGACCGAATCGTTTTTAACGTGATTCCTGCTTGTCTCACGGCGAAGAAAAACATCGGGAGGAAACCTGTCTAAGAACACCTAAAGACATTTAAAACCTTTGTTAATGCTAAAACTCGGCGAGACATTCTTGGAAAAAAAGTTAAAGTCGATAAACAAAGGGAGAAGTGTACTTTGTAACTGTTAATTAAGAAATTGTTTTGTCTTTACTTATTTAAGTAATATAAATAATAGACTAATTGAAGCCTTAATATTTAAACGTGGGACTTTAATTAAGATTGTAAAGAAAACAATGTTAAAATATATAATGAAAATGAAATAATTACTCAAATAAAGTAAAAGAAATTCTGAAAAGTAAACAACAACCCATTAGAGTGGGTAGTTGTTTACGCTGTTTTTATGTTCTCGTTATGTTTATAAAATGTAAAATAGATTTCGAATTTGTACATTGAATATTTATTGAAAAATCTTACTAAATTGACATTATTATCGGTACAGAGGCCAAATCTATAGTTTTTGGATATCGAGATATATGAGTAAGAGCCAATTATGGAACGTTTTTTAATGGTGAAGTGACTAGCATGTAAGGTTGCATCCAGAGGTCCCGGGTTTGAGTCCCGGATTGGCGTTTAATTACTGAGTCTTTCTGTTAAGTAATCCTCAGTAATAAACTGGTGTTGGGAAATTAGCGGTTTCAACGCCGCAGTGGCCGGAATCGGTCAGAAGAACTTCAATGTCAATCGTGACCTTTGGTCATCCTATCGACTACGAAAGTACCTACTTCGTTTATTATTATATATTTTTTTATAAATTGTATGATTAATTTATTTATTATTTTGACATGTCAATACAGTATGTACTATCCTTAAACTGACTTTATTTTCATTTGATCAATTTAAATTTTGACATTCACTGTTTAGATTTGACTGACTTTTGTTTTAATTTATATACATTCTAACTTTGCTGATAGGTAATATTTAACTTAGGTAATTTATGCAAGGGAGCTGGTGGTAGTAATTTTTATATGATTTTATCGCCTAACAGAGGTTGAGAATATTGAAGTACTAAGTGAAATCATTTTAAACATTTTTTGCCATTCATAAATTAATAAATTGAATTTAATATAAAAAAATATTAATGCTAATGGTAGAAATTTTTCCTGCTGTATTTAAGAGTTTTCTAATTATTATGATAATATATAAGAAAGAAAATTACTTCATCGGCAGGCAGATTAAAATAATTATTGAAATTATATTAATTGAGATAAAAAAATACTTCTGCCACATTAATAATCTATATTGCTGAAAAAATGTTTAAAAAATAACAAAAAAAATGCATCGTTTCTGCCTTTAAGAAGCATAAAAATGAGAGAATGAGAAAAAAATCGATACCCTATTTTCAAAGGTAGAAGTATTTTACTAGCTGAGAACAGCTGCAAGGAAGTACAAATACACACTCACTAATATTATTTTTATGTATTATATTTGGTCGCATTGAAATAAAGTTAGATAGAATTGGTGGTTTAAGACCGGGAGTGAAAGTCACAGAGAGAAAGAGAGAAATATAGATTTTCCAAAACACGTTCATCGTCGTTTTTATATTAATTACATCTAAAATCAGAGTTGTAGATGTCTGCCACCTTTTTTATATTTAAAAATACTTAACAAAACATATAAATAATTCTTGGAAAAACGATGGAATTATATAACATTAATAAATTTTTTTACAGTTTTATAACTATTTTTATAAAAACTCCTACCATCCTGACTTTTGCCAGCTTTAATTTCACTTACTATAAAATGTATTTAATGGATTTAATTGAAGGCCGAAACGATAATAAATTTTTAACAGTTTTTTTTACAATTTCGAAATTATTTATAAAAAAAAATAGTTCTACCTGTGCTCTTCACTTATTTTTTCGATTTAACATACTATAGGTCCAGATCACATTAAGTCTTGGTATCAACGACGATGGAATCATATAGATAAATTGCTATCCACCCTAGCATTATATTACTAATTGGTGTTGAGTTTTTTATTGTGGTTGGAATCGTATTAATTTATTTATTTTACGAGCTTATTATTGTTAATTGTATACTTTTGATATAGTATAGTTATAGAGAATTTTATATATATTTGTAAAGACATACAAATTCGAATACTTGTTATGTTTCAATCTATCTAAAATGTTTTAATATAGTCCATTGAAATGTTACTTTTGTAAGCCTTAGCGTGCGTTTTTCACAACAACAAGGGGAAAAGGCCGGCGACCCCGCAAACTTGAACTTGAACTTGAAGCTTATGCTTAAGTTCAAGTTTGTGGGGTCGCCGCCCTCCTTTTCCCCCGGCCGTCATTCGTTCTATGATCTCACGCCACCTAAGTATTTTATTACTGGTTGGTATTCATTTGAACGTGGATACATCAGATGATTTTTATAGGACGCTCATACTTCAATTCATTCAATATATTTTTCTACCTGCTTAGGGTTTTCGTAAATGAAATTATTGTAAATAACAGTGATATTCTTAATATATAAAATAATATATTAGAGGAAGTTGAGAAACTGATAAATTATATAAATAAATAAATAAATATATAATAGAAACGTTCTTTAAAATAGTCCGTTTTTATTGAATACTTACGAGTAAGTATTGAACTCAACTTCGGGGCGCTGTAAAACCCAGATAAATTAATGAAATTTAAAAAAATCGATTAAAAACTTTCTATTAAATGCTCTGATGTTATTTAATTGTAAAATGACCAGAAAAAAAGTGATTACTTCCGAAAGAAAACTTTTTTCCATTTTTCATTAAAAGTAATAGAATTAAAGTTGTAGACAATTTAATTTTGCAACTTATTATGTTCTATAGTTTTTTTCTATATAGGGTCGCTAGTTGACGAGATATAGCTTGCAAACTCTTTGCACCCGTTTTTCCGAAATGGCGGCCGGGGGACAAGGGTGGTTACCCCAGAAACTTGAACTTAAGCTTATACTGACCCCCTTACACATTGAACAAATAAAATTGCGTCTTCTGAAAAGCGCAACCTTAAATGTAACTTTTCAATGTGATTTGAGTATACTCGTAAAAAACATTAATCCTTAGTACACAGCTTGTTTGGAAGCACAATTACGGAAACGTCTAGAATAAGGTAATAATTTCGATCGATAAATACATACGAGTACATAATATGAATATTTACGTTTATTTCTATTAAATATATTAGGTCATTATTACACACAGTAGTTTTTTTATAGTAATACATACATATATTCTTAACTAAAAAAAAACTAGTATTATTAGATTTTGCAACATAATATCTATCTATTATCATTGCAAAACTTAATATTTTATTCGATACTGGTAATAAGTAAATAAGTTGCCCTCACTTTGCTCAGGTTCGTCTCTATGACGGCACGGCACTCATATGATCTTTCTATAAGTTAATAAGAAATATTATGCAATGTTCAGTTAATAAAATATATCAGTAATATTTTGTTGGCCGGAATTTGAAATGAAAATATTTGCTTAATAGTAGAAAAGTGATGATCCTAATGTTTGTGAATCTATACTAATATTATAAACTGAAGAGTTTGTTTGTTTGTTTGTTTGTTTGATTGTTTGTTTGTTTGTTTGTTTGTTTGTTTGTTTGTTTATTTGCTTGTATTTTGTTTTTTTGAACGCGCTAATTTTAGGAACTACGGGTCCAAATTTAAAAATACTTTTTTTGTTGGATAGTCCGTTTATCGAGGAAGGCTATAGGCTATATAACATCACGCTACGATCAATAAGAGCGGAGCAACAATGAAAAATGTTGCAAAAAGGGAAAAAATATCCCTATAGAGAGCTTCCGTTGCGTACGCTGCGCAAACGGTTGAAGTTATGCAAAAACCATGCATGGTGGAAATATTCCCCTTAAAAGTACCAAAAAAAGTTCGCAATAGCATATTTCTATCTTTGAAGGTTGACTCGCTGTAAACGTTTTTATGGTAATCAAATTTGCTTTAAGACAATGCATTATTTGCGAAGGTGTTTTTATAAACATGATATTAATTCTTACCTAAATAAGTAAGTTATCATCACAAGTATTTAATTTTGAACAAAATTGCCCTTGCATTTTAATGAATATCTTACGAGATATCATTGTTTTAACATAACTCCGCAACAAAATAATGATCACCGCGTGCAAGACGGTGGTGGCGAGGGGGTAGGGATGCTGATAAGATTTTGGTTTCCAGTTTTTCCTTTAAATAAATGTCAGTAAGCCCCCACACCTACTGCTCCGTTTAATCGAACAGTTTTGTATTTACTTATTTACGCATTAAAATTAAATACCAATTTACTATAAAAACGAGTTTCTATTTCATATTTTCTATTTTTTTCTTACTAGGGTTCATTTATTTAACTACTTTGTCAGTTAAGCAGTTAAACCCTAGTATAGTGAATAAAAATATTTCATAATATTTCAAACTCCACGTCACGACGTAGGTATTTTAGAAGCAATTATAAAATAATTCTTAATTTGCCACCATTTCTTGATAGGTAAAGGAGAAGCATAGTTAGAGTTGCATAGTTCGGCTAATATAGTCCTTTTTAACGTCTTATCACCGGGGGCGGGTTTCTTTCAAAATACAAGAGATAGTTAGTGGTCAAGTCATAAGTATAATTAGTTTGAAAACAATTTAATATTAATATTTTAAAGTAAACAAGAACAAATTCTCTCAATGTCTGAAAGGACTCAAGTAGTTTACAGAGCAGTTTTAAATTACTGTCTCAACTCGAATAATTTAGGAAGATTAATATGACAGGCGTAAATACAGGTGTCTTAACGATTTTGTAAAATGATTATAACAAATACCGTAAGCTAAAGAGCTTATTACACTACACAGTATCAAGACAGTCTTACTAAATTTTAACGTGGTATAATAAGAGTAATCAAGTTAGTCTGTCCGTGTGATTTTCCGGTGCTTCCCATGACACCGCGACGACTGATAACCGTCACCGGCTATGTACGGATGCGGTATTTCCGGTGATGTAATTGTAAAGCGAATTTGTCTAATTACACTTTAAAACATTTTTAATAAGACTGTCTCGATACTGCGTATGTAATAGGCTCTTAACTATGATATGGTGTAAATTTTTTTAATTTGGCTTTGGCTTTAAATTTATTGGCCTTTAAGACATTACCATTTTAGTAAATAAATAACTTACACCATTTTGTTAAACGCTACGCTCTACTCACACGTAATATTCATAATTATTTTAGACTATTCAAATATATTATGTTATTTTGTAATTTCAGCTGCCTTCGGCGGACTCCTGAGCCTTATGTTAGGCTTTACTCTTATATCCGGATTCGATTTTATTATGTTTTCACTAAGAGTAATATACGATTCAATATTGAGGTTATTTATTTATGAACACTCTAATGAACCTAAAGGCTTTATTATTAATGTTAAAGAGCATAAGAAAGAGGACTGGGTCAAGCAAGCGAAGAGAAACGAAGTCATATCGAAAAAATACAATGATCAAAATGTAGAAATTAGATATTAAAAGAGAAGATGTCATTTCACGAATAATATAAGATTCATTAAAAACATTGCAAATGATAGGGTTAAAGAACACTTATTTACTCATTTAAGAACATATTTCACTTGCAATGAGATTACCATTATAACTTAATATTAAGTGCAATCATATACAGTAGTTACCGAAAAAACATACTTATCTATAATCTATAATATATGTAAGCGCAGGATGGCCAACATCAGAAGTGGTCAAGTTGTGATTATTAATGTCTTTCGTGGAACACAGTACATTAAATTTAACTTAACATACTCATAACCGAATACAATTTAAACATAATAAAACATTAAATTATCAATAATTATTTACAAATACGGGTATAAGTAATTCGTCGATATTACGTGGTGCACGGGCGGTTCAAATCTGATATTCCCTTTTTGTTTTTCCTGATAGTCAATTTTATTCTCTAATTTCTTTTTAAAACATGCAAGTTTGTATCACCTTGCTGCCATCGCTTCGACGCTTTACGAGAGTGCGCTGTCAAAGCTTGATTTCACACTCTAATCCGATAACCTTACCAAAACCTCGAGATAGCGCACTGAGTGCGCCTTCATATATATACGAGTAAATGCGAAAAACACTCACTGACTCATCACGAAATCTCAAAAACCGCTAAACGTATAACGATGAAAATTGGCAGGGAGGTAGTTTATAAATAGTAGACGTCCGCTAAGAACGAATTTTGCAATTGGGCCGAATTAAGGTGGTCTAAGGGCTCTCAAAAGTTTGTATGAAAGTCCTTCATCTTTAGTGCTACAAACTTTAAACTTGGCAGGGAGGTAGTTAATAGTTAGTAGACATCCGCTAAGAACGAATTTTATGACCGGGCAGGATTAAGGAGGTCTAAAGGCTCTCGCAAGTTTTTTTTTAAATTTCTTCATTTTTTGTGCGAGGAACTTTAAATTTGACAGAGAGGTAGTTTAAAGTTAGTAGATGTCCGTTAAGAATAAATATTGGCTATTGGGCCGGATAGAGGTGGTCTAAGGGCTCTCGCAAGTTTGTATGAAAGTCCTTCATTGTTTGTGATACACACATTAAATTTGGCAAGGAGGAAGTTAATAATTAGTAGACGTCCACAAAGAAAGAATTTTGCAACAGGGCCGGATTAAGGAGGTCTCGCAAGTTTGAATGAAAGTTCTTCATTTTTTATTCCACAAACTTTAAGTTTAAGCAAAAAGCAAAAACTTTAAGCAAAGAACGAATTTGGCGACATGGCCGGATTGAAAAGGTCTAAAGACTGTCACAAATTTGTATGAAAGTCCTTCATCTTTTGTACTTAAAATTTTTTTGTAGAGAGGTGGTTATTATTAGTAAAAGACCGCTAAGAATAGTTTTTCAACAGGGCCAGATTAAGGTGGTCTAAGGGCTCTCGCAAGTTTTATTGTTGTTTAATTTTTGTGCTACAAACTTTAAATTTGGCATTGATGTAGTTAATAGTTAGTAGATATTCGCAAAGAAAGAATTTGTGGCAGGGGCGGATTAAGGAGGTCTAAGGACTGTCGCAAGTTTTTATGAAAGTCCTTCATCTTTTGTGCTAGAAACTTTAAATTTGTCAGAGAGGTGATTATTTTTGGTAGAAGATCGCTAAGAATGGTTTTTCAACAGGGCCGGATTAAGGTCGTCTAAGGCCTCTCACATGTGTATGAGATTCCTCTGTCTTTAATAATAATAATAATAATAATAAAATCGTTTATTGCCATAAAGTACAGTAAAAAGAATTGAACATAAACTAGGTGGCTTAAATAACTAAATGGCAAAGGGTAATAACTCAGCTGATGCTGCTGAGGTGCGACAAACTTGAAATTTGGCGTGGAGGTAGTTAATTATTATTAAGCGTCCGATAAGAATGTATTTTGAGATAGGGCCCGAATAAGGTGGTCTAAGGTATCTCATTAGTTTCTATGAAAGTCCTACATTTTTGGTGCTTCAAACTTAAAATTTAGTACGGAGGTAATTAAAATTTACTATATATCCGCAAAGAATGAATTTTACGACGGTGTCAAATTGAGAAAGTCTCAAGGCAAGGCAAGTTTGTATGAAAGTCCATTATCTTTTGTGCCACGAACTTTAAATTTGATAGGAAGGTTGTTAATTGTTAGTGAAAGTCCGCCCATGGACATCTGCAAGCCAGGCTTGCAGATGTCCATGGGCGGAGGTGATCACTTCCCATCAGCTGAGCCACCTGCCCGTTTGCCCCCTTTTTACCATAAAACAAAAAAAAATTGCCGTTTTTTTTCAACCTCGCACTACCGATCCAGACAGTGGTAGCCCAGCCCGGTAACGCGGTCGCTTGGATATCCGAGTGATACGGGTTCAAATCCGGGTCTCGCACCTCTGATATTTTCATGTGCGAATCATTTATATCATGATTACCACTTGTCTTACGGTGAAGGTAAACATCGTGAGGAAACCTGCATGTCTGAAAAAACCTAGCAATTTTGGAAAGACATATGAAGTCCGCCAACACGCACTAGGCCAGCGCGGTGGACTATGGCCTGATCCCCCTCGTACTGAGGGAGGCCTGTGCCCAGCAGTGGGACGTTAATAAGGGCTGATGATGACTACCGATCCAATATTTTTTATAAGGTTTAGGGTCACTAACTGAGCATAAAATCACAAAATGCTGACAGATCCAGGTGAACCTACAAACGCTATTACTATCGTATATGCTTCAAATGTCAAGTTGAGAAACGTTTGCTTGTATAGCCTTGCTTGTATATTGTGATATTTTATATTGTCTATTTCTGTCTTTAATGGATCTTGTTCTGAAATTAAACTGTCGGTGACATTTCTAATTTTGGTTTTGATTTCAGATATTTCTTGAAAATTTTTTTTGATATTATTTGATTGATTTTTTATGATTTTTTTGAAAAACATATTTATTTCAAGCCGTAGTTTTTGCCGTTTATCTCGTCTAGAAAAGTCGACGCTAAATTGTTATTGTCACGTTCTTTCCTCTTCCTTTAAAGTAAAATTTTTTTCCTTTATCTTAGTAGGTATATAAATCTGGGGCCGAATTGCTACGCGATCTTGATTGTAACCTAATGCTATGTAAAAGGGAGTACAAAAATAATAGGAGGTCTCGTTTATTTGAGGGGGCGTGGGGAGCGTTGCTGTTCTCCGCACGGCACTGTTGAAGAAACACCAGACAAAATCTTATATTAAACTAATTTGTCTTTGGCACTGGTGGTTAGAAATCTTTTCGTATTTGCGGTTTTTTACGTTTAATACTATAATATTTTAATATGAAGCTGCATACGTCTACTTTGTACGGTGACATTACGGCTGGTATTCTACACAAATTCTACTATTTGTAATGGTTGCTACCAACTTATTATTTAAATATATGCATACATAATATCATCTGATGAAATCGAAAATAAAAACTAATAATATATCATGTAGTTTTATTATGACTTCCTTTCATACCTATAATATACACAGTCAGCATTTTTTTTAATTAGTAAATTTATATAGTTCTAGTTTCATACTAATGATAGTCACATATTATGGTTGATACAAATATTGCGAATGATCTTTATTCATCTTTGTTCATCATCGCCCTCATAATCTACTATGTAGACTTTTAAACCACTCAAGCCACCACAGGTTCAAGCCTGTAAAGATAAATAATTACCATCAAATATAATAATAATATTAATTCCTATATAAACGTAAATTATTTACTATATAAACTTAAAATTAAAAAAGTTACAGATAAAATAATTTGGGACCTGTTTTTAATTTTTTGTCAATAGGTAGGTACATACGTAGTACATACCTAGTATATGAAAATGGCGGAATGGTTTTTTACCGAGCATTTTGACATAGATAGAGCTTTAAGACTGATTACAGAGGTATCGATGAGTTTTAATTTTATTAATAACATGATATCCAAAGGATTTGTTTTGAGTGTTAGTTATAATGAACATAAATTATTTTTAACAAAAATGAAAATCTAAACTAAAAAGATAAAAAAATAATAATATTAATAACTTAGTTATTGTTGGTACCAGCCAAGAAGGACAGTTTTATCCTGCCTTTGCAATGAACTTTCGAACGGATATTTTGATCATATTTACAAATTGATACATAAATTGAATTGTATTAATATTTTTTTCTTTGGCTGTTGAGGAATTGTACCTTCCATCATCAGCTCATCCACATGAGATGACGATTTTCAGACACAAATGCTTGAACATCTTTAGAAAATATATCAAAAACATAGTAGGTGCCTATAAAATTTTAGAGTTGCCCTCGATTTCACTGGGATCCCATCATCAGATCCTGACTTGGTGACAATAGGAACCCCTCAGAGCTATACCCTACTGAACAAAAGAAAAATTTTTGAAATCGGCCCACAGACGGCGGAGAAATCGGTGACCATACCATATACAGTAGAACATAATAATATAACCTCCTCCTTTTTTGAAGTCGGTTAATAAAAAAGAAGCCAGCGACCAAATTTGTGTAGTACTTGAATATAAAAAATAATGAGTAATGTGGTAAATAACTAAAATTATCATTTAGATTATAATTTACGAATATAGATGGCATTCTATATAACTACATTAACACCAATAGCTTCAGCCAGAAGGGACCAATTTTGTTAATCTTAATCGCTGTCTTATTTGAGGGCGCTTGTAATTGCTATCTTATTACAGAGAGGAAAAATATATTTTATTATTATTTGCTTGCCCTCGCTTCGTTCAGATCGTCACTAGGTATATAACAGTTATCGATTTTCCCGCTTTATAGTTAGGATGGGTATAAAAGTTCTCTAAGAAAAATGTCACGGTTAAAGTCTTTTACAAATACTAATTTACGTATTTACAGTAAATAATAGATTTTAAAACAACTTTATTTATTTCCCAACCCAAATTATTAGATTTCACATACCGTCTGATTTTTATAGCTGTTAACAATTAACATTGTAACAATTAGTTCATATTTCTCAGAAATTATATATTTTCCAGCAGTAACAAGTACATAGGGTACTCGTTTCTGCTGGAAAATATATAAATCTTGACCCGGATAACCAGCTATCATCATACGAAATTTTATTAAAATTCTCCAGTGGTTTTCTTGAGTTGCAGGCACAAACAGACAATTTAAGAACTATATATTTGGATCTGTATCGATAATAATGACTATTTAAATAATACTTTTTTAAATTTAATTTTTAAAATTTTTAAAATTAGAATTTTATTATATGTATGTATAGATTAACGAACAGTGAACGCATAGTCTACCAAACCTCGCCGTGCCGTTTCGTTCTTAGAACGCGGGCGGAGCATCGGGTACTGCTAAAGTTTAGGTAAATGAATTGAACATTTTCATCAAGTATTAGCCATTTGAATATAAAAACGACTTAAAGAAAATACGCAAAAAATTTAAAAAATAATACTTCTTACTAATGATATCTAATAATCTGATATTTTCGTAGTCGGTCAATAGAAGTATCTTTTTGAAGTTAGTTGAAAAGGTATGTCTCAAGATAAAAAAAAACTATTTAATAGCAAAATATCGTTCTTCTTCTTTTTTGTTATAAAAATAGGTACATAACGGAATTCAAATCTTTGTTTCCCTTCACCTTTTCTAAATTCATGAAATTGCTGAATAAGTACATCAATAAAATTATCCAATCAAAATTAATCAAAGTATAGAATGACCTAAAAAATAAAAATTATTTAAAGTCTCTATTCAATATTAAAATTCCGCAGAATGTACTTACTCGTATAAGTAGATTCAATTATTGAAATTGCCAGAATTTACAGAAATGTCGAAATTGCTAGAATAATGTAAAGGTTATTTGATTAAATCTTGATTAGTTTTCGAAGCCCCTTAAGTGTATGTAATAATAATAAGTTTTCAAGTACCGTGTGATTTTTATAGCCGGTTATATACTTTCCAAAAGTAAAACGTATCCTATATCTTGACCCGAATAACCAGCTATCATCATACGAAATTTCATTGAAATTTCTCCTATGCTTTTGTCGTAATGCGGTCACAGACAGACTGACAGACAGACAGGCGAAAATTCTAAGTACTATATATGTATTTGGTTTCTGTATCGATAATAATGACTATTTCAATAACATTTTCCAAAATATATTTAATGTACAGACTTAGTTAAAATTTCATTATATATTGTATTATATTTAGATTTTAGAACTATTTTATTATACAACAAGGTGCATATAATACCGTCTCACTTTGTCCCACGTTTAATTACAGGTAGATATTTACGTGATAGGAATAAAATTGGCAGCGGTAGATTATCAATTATGACTGATAAGACTATCATTAACTCATTATCGCAAGTTCACCTCATAGCGTCGTGTGGTATTATTACTTACCACATCGTCTATCGTTTTGTAGTAAATACCTAAATGTTCTTTTAAATATCAGGAGCTACTCGTATTTACTTGGTTTCTTGCATAAACATATTTGCGTAGTGATGAATTTTATTACTTTTTAACAGGAATACAACCACAATAGTTGAATTACTTAAATAGAAAAGTGAACTAAAAAAGCTACACTACTTTAAAATAAATTAAATTATGCATAGTTATTAAATAAATAGGTAATTATGCATAGTTCAAATATTATACAAAGACAGTGTAGCCCAGTAGTGACGTACT
This sequence comes from Boloria selene, assembly GCA_905231865.2. Lineage (NCBI taxonomy): Eukaryota > Metazoa > Arthropoda > Insecta > Lepidoptera > Nymphalidae > Boloria > Boloria selene. The sequence goes on from HG993131.1 coordinate 11,957,887, forward strand.
CGCTTGAGTAATCTAGTGAAGTGGGTTCAAGTTATAGTTATCCAAGTTTCGCATCTCTGTTATTTTCATGATTACCACTTTTCTTACAGTGAAGGATAACATCGTGACTCGAATGTTACCTGCACTATTTAAATAACTTAACAAGTTATCGAAATACATGTTGAACGCGGTGAGCTATGGCCTGATCCCCCTAGTACCTACTAAAGGGAGGACCGTGCCCAGCAGCAGGTATTCAAACAGGGTTGAATACAAAATATTACCAATATGACGTGATGTATAAATATACCTATAAGTATGTTGAATAGATCTTATGCCGAATTCGAAAAATAAACAAAAAAACCCGTTCTGTCCTTTTTAGTCAAATTATAAGAGGCAAGTTTTCAATAACAGATCAGCTCCATGATACGAGTACCAAATTTCTATACTGTAATCGGAATTACAAACACATGTTAAAATTCAAATCGATATGACAATAGTAATAGGGAGTAATAAAAGTTGAATTAGTTTTGTTATCATGCTTTTGCTTTTGCATACTTAAAGTATAAGTAACAAAATTGCACAAGCCGTCTTGGAAAATCGGAAAACATACGAGTATGTACAAAGGTACATACATGAAAGATATTATGTAGAGACGAAGAACCACTTCCTTTTTGGAAGTCGGTTAAAATGTATAAACTAACACATATAAGCCATTGGGCAGAAAGATAATAATATTGTTACGTACTACGGGTTCGGGATCGGAAATTAAAAGCGTTCTCGCACTAAAGATGTTTTATTTACACTTTATATACACGCGCAGTTTGTACACAGCACTAGTTAAATTGAGTTTCTGAGCACTATAATCCACCACTTTTAATAATTCACTAAACTCTTCTTCACTTTTCTTCTATTTCGTATCTCTTCGTAATCTTCACTCGACTTCGAACATCAACTCATCCCTCGACACACTGCCGGCCTTTTTATATGTGTAAATTTAGAACATTCTAGTATCGAAAATTCAAAATATTTCTTGTAACTTCTAAATCTTTCCTGAAAATGCTTCGTCTCTCTCTGACACATTAAAATTTGTAATAAACTGTTCTTGTTATCTAATTGTCAAAAGTTAGAAATTGACATTCGCTGTTGTAAAGCATTGTACAAGCGTGCTATTATGACGAGGTCGCACTCTATTCCGCGACAATATTATAATTATTCAACAATTAAATATTTTATCAATATATAACCTTTATACTTGAAGGAAAGCGCTTTCATCATCACGACTTTGGTTTATCTGATTGATTATACGTTTATATAAAGGTCTGCAACTGAGTAGTAGGTACGATCAAAATTATTATTGGCAAATCACTTTTAAAGCTAACGTTTTGTTAAGATTTTTTATTGAATCTCCCTTAGATTTTGTCGTAGTAAATTGCTTATCAGGAAGCAAATGTGCTGAAAACCGACTTTCAAAAACGTGCATAATGACAAAACTGATTTGAAGATTAAAAATTTTAATATTCTTAAAAATATTTATTATTATTTGTATCTAAAGTTTGTACATTCAGTCTATTTAAGTAAAAGGGTTAGCTATCGAGCTGTTTCTGCCGAGCAAGTATATCCTTTAGTGTTTGCTGGTTGAATTATAAATAATATCTATTTAGATAGCTATAATAAACATTTTATTTGCAAAATAAGCAGCCATTCTCGAGTTATGCGCTTACCAACATTCATTTTTTTATATACTTAGACAGATTACGCCGAACAATGCGGTCCGGGTTTGCTAGTATAAAAGAAGATCATAAATAAAATGCATTTCTTCAAATGAAGTATTTATTCATATTAAGTGATTACAAATTGAATTAAATGTGGTTTAAAAGCGAACATTTAAGTATTGTTGTTGACATAAGCCACTGAAGCTTCTTCAACTTCTGGTGTACAACGGTTCCATCTGAAAATGAAGAAAACTGAAGTTAAGAATATGTAATTACTTTTAATGTAATTATAAAGTATAAGTACATTTATGCTTATTGAATTTCTAACATTTTACATATTAAAACTTACTTCCAGCACTTGTACAAAAATAGTACAAGCATGAATCCCATGAATACATATGTTCCTGCTAAAAGAGTAACATTTCCATTCAGGAAATCTCCATTCTGACCCTGTAATAAAAATTAAAATGAAAAATTTTAATATTTCTATTGTTAAAAACTTTAGTGAACATGAGGCGAAATATTTAAATAGGTGTTATATTGTTATGTTTGTGCCGATTTAAAAAAAATATAGATAAATTTTCTAATACTTAATTATATTGTTACAATATCTATACAGAATTACAGCTTTTTATAAAGACGAACGATCATAGAAAACTATAAGGGTTCCTTGTTGAATACGGTTCTTAAAATAAAGTGAAAAACTTCTAAGTCAATTTGTATAAATCTGTTGCAGATATTTGATTGCTATTATGTATATATTACATACTTGTTGATTTGCTGCTTACTAGTGAAACAAAAATATTTTGTTTAAAATAAAATATCATGTCTGCATTGCACTTTTATTAAAATGAAGGAGGACTGGGAGGAATCTTAAGTTTCAGGTGTAGCATTGAGTCTTTGAATTAGAACGATGGAGTTAAAAATGAGCAAAAAAAATAGTCGAGCTTGCTAAATACTTTAAAAGTATATTAATTTGTACAATATACGTTTCATTTTATGATTATAAAATTTAAATTTTATTTTATATTTATTTTATGACGGATATTTTGAGTTACTTTACTTTATCTACCAAATCCAATAAACTGAATGATAAATGTTAAATAAATAGTAATAAAAATCAAGTTATTTTGAAAATAATGATGTCCTCCCGACCGATTACGGCCACGGCGGCCAATCTCATTGAGACTAGCCATCTGCGCGAGAGATATTATAGTGCACAAGTGTATGCGCAGACACAAGTGCACTCCTATTCCTTATTACTCTCATATTCCGGTGGGACGACTGCTCGACACGACCAGTGAGAGTTAAGGCGCAGGACCGACGGCTTTACGTGCTCTCCGAGGCACGGGGGTGAAGCACCGCCAACTTCCCAACTCCGGGCTGCTACTGAGGCTTACGAAACAAAGACTCAATAACTAAACTTGGCCCGACCCGGGACTCGAACCCTGGACCTCCCGGTGTGCGGCCGTGCATGCTAGCCACTACACCACCGAGGCAGTTTTGAAAATAATAATGTATGGAGGACAAGACAATAATTTCAAAATTATTTTTTTTATGCTTGCTAAGCTTTTAATTTAAAATAAAAAACAGACACATCTATTTTATTTACATTATGTACCTACAATCAGTATATACCTTATAAAATTAAAGACCAATTAACTTACGTCATTTGACTTCGATGTTGAATTGATCGCCTCGAAGCTGTCCATTGCGATCCTAAAACATGAAATTTTAAAATAAAACCTTATTTTACGTTAACATATTATTATTATACGATTAGATGTAAGAACTGCTATGTAGTTTGGGTCCGGAACAGTGCTTATTGTTTAATACATAATATAGGTATAGCTTATAGCGATTCCACACACAGCTTATTCAGACTATAACTACATTCAACGTCTCTTTCTTTAGTTTTTCTTATAAATAAAACGTTATTTTTAAAACTCTGTGTATTAAAATAATTAATTTATTAAAGAAAATTTGCAAATTAATGCTAAGTTGCAGAGACTTAATGTAAAAGTAATTAGTCGCATTTGCAGCACAGTTTCTGTTGCTTATTCGGTCGCACACTTGTTGACGCTACAGCGCTTCCGGTAACAGTTTTTATTAGAATTTATTCGAGTTACAATAAAGCTTTGTCAAACATAGTTAAAATTTAAACGAAACTATTATCTTGAATAAAAATAACTTCGTATAAATCTGTTGCAGAAATTTGATTGCTATTATGTACCTATATATTACATACTTGTTGATTTGCTGCTTACTAGTGAAATAAAAAATATTTTATTTAAAATAAAATATCATGTCTGCATTGCACTTTTATTAAAACTAGGTAATTTCGGGATTTCGTTAGTTAATTTAGTTAAAAAAAGACTTTCGCTTGTATTGCATTAAATAATTTTAAAGTACTCAATGGACAATTCACATCCCTTACCTACAAGAAGGCATTAAACAACAAGCTTTCTTAAAAAATAAAGATTATAAAAAGTCATAAAATAACTATATATATTCTTTAATAAAAAATAAAACTAATTTCGAAATGACACTAATTATATTAAACTTATAAAATTATTACTTACAAACTGTGCGACAGCGAACTGGTACTGTAACTAACACTTGAACTGAACTGGTATCAAAGTTCTAACTTAGGCGGATGCGGAGCAACTTTCCGATCGGGCGGGCGGCTAGAAGTAGACTGATATCGTCTCTGAAGGCAGGCGGAGATCACATATTATTACTGCGCAGGTTTAGTCTTGTACCTATGGAAAATTCTATGAAAATCTATAAAAATATATGAATAGGTAATTTACGAAAACGTAGTAGTAGATTTATATTATAAATTTTTCAAATAAGATTTATAATTAAATTATAAATTATAATTTATATATAATACTAGCTGTACCCGCGGCTTCGCTCGCGTTCATTTTTTTAATTGCTAATCAACCTCATTGGGTTGATCTGTAGGAAAAAAAATTGTCTAAAAAATAAAAAATAAAAATTTAGGAGTGGACTACCCTTAACATTTAGGGGGATGAAAAATAGATGTTGGCTGATTCTCAGACCTACTCAATATGCTCACAAAATTTCATGAGAATCGGTCAAGCCGTTTCGGAGGAGTTCAAGTTCGAACCCCGTGACACGAGAATTTTATATATAAGATTATAGTAATTGCTTATTTAGTAGATATAGTTAACTAAGTCTGTTATTTTTAATAAAAACCAATTGCTTGAACGACTGCTTCTATTTGGCTAATTCTTTGTTGTAGGTATACTCGTATTCTGTATTTGCCATTTTATGTATTATATCGTAATTGCCAGGAAAAGTGTGCATGAAAAACTTAAAAGAATTAATGTAAGGAAAAGAATATTGGCTTAAAAATATCTATTTAAGACGTTTTTGGAGTATACATTGCTTTAAACCATTATATTAAAAGTTCACTGGATACCCACGGCAGCATTACATGAAAATTTGAAATTAAAAAGATACATTATTATAAAGAAATAAGATAGATTATAAAAGAATTATTATGAAGAAGTGGAAAGTAACAAAACAGTCTTATTATTTTTATTATTAGCTAGCTTTGCTGATTTTTATACAACCTGTAAATTCTCCAAGACAACGGTGACTAAAGACTAATAAAATTAAGGAGTCCAGACTCTTCAACTTCATAATAATAAATATAATATATTAGTATTAGTATAGATTCCGTACCAAGAGATAACACGCACTTAAGTAAGAATGAACCCGAGCGAAGCCAGAAGCCAGTTGCTAGATAAACTAGATTTTCAGACAAATTATTGCATACTTAGTTTAACGGGAGATATAAAGAAATATACGTATATTAAGTGTATATTTGCTTTGTACATATAGTTAAGTTTACTTGTAATTTCCTTTATTGTAAATAAATACAGACAATATTATTTCATAAGAAATATATAAATAATAAAAGATAATACTGTATTTGAAAGAAGAACATTTACTTAACACGAACCATGTACTTATCAGGTGTCCGTTTTTCAAATCTGGTCCAGCTATAACATACTCGTATAGTTAGGCGAGTGGATGGGTGATAAATGGATAACCTAATACGAGCAGGTTAAAGGTAACGGCTACTAGGTAATTTCTGTACTAAAAGCATTTCTCTTGAGCGTGCCAGTTTATCGTCAATGTCATGAAGAGCGGAGAATAACCTAAAAGTGGTAGAAAACTATTAGAAACTATAATAATAGAATAATTAGTGAGAGTCGTGATTAAATATTTTTTCGGCCTGATTGGTTCAGCAATTTTTGAATTGTAGTATGTACAGATGTTGTGCCCACCGTAAACCCCACCAACTACCACCAATGTGGCGCGTGTTCACCAATTGTTGTTATTTTTTCAAAAAAAAAAAAAACACTATCTCTACGCTATTATAGTACTTGGAGCTATACTATTATAGCACCTAGCAATGCATAAAGCGAAAAGAAGGTACACCGCTAGTAAAGTTAGAAATATTTTTCGTTTTTAATTTTATAAGTAGTTATCGATTTAACAAAGTGAGACTTGACCTTTCGGCTCTCTGTACCAACTTGGCTGGAGGATTGTCTTAAATAACGTGAGAGTATTTTGTGGCTAGGTTACATTCAATTCTATTAATACACGAAATAATTTTCTTTAGTTTGCTCTACAAGTAGCAACAAAAGCAGTGACACCACGAAATTATTGACGTAAGGTAGGTAAGTTAATAGGCAAGGTGAGGTATGAAATATCATTATACCGAAAACAAATTTTATAATTGAAATTTATTTATTTAATATACTCTATATTACTATTAATTATTTGTTTATTGCTTTATTGGAACTTCGGCTATTAAACAAAAGGAGAAAATCATTTTTCATTTTTATATATATTATGTACATATATAGGTATAGGACTTACCAATAGATTCTTTGTAGAAGAAGATACTTGTAAAGAAACATACAGACACTTTTTGCGATGTTTACAAATGTTCAACGATGTCGTGATAACAAACAATGAGGATCGTTTACATGTTCATTTCAAAAATACTTTCAATTATTCTAGAGGAAAATGCATTGCAAATATATTTGTTTAATTTACTGCAATGATATCATTTATAATGTTAATTATCGACTATTTAACTTAATAAAAAAAATATTAATAAAAAAAATATTAATTAAAATAATATTAGATATCGTCGTCTTATTTTTATCATTCCATTCTAACACATTTTTTTATTATTATTTATAGGCATTAAGCCTCTTTTCATACTAGGTACGTTGTAAGGATTAGTAATTCCCGTACAAAAGAAACGAAGTTTAGATACAAAAAAGTTTTAAACTTTTCGATTTTCCCGCTGCTTCTTAGGTTTCCTCTATATTTTTGTAAGACTTCAAACCATGACACAACTGAACCATATTTGAGTTTTAGCAATAGTTGATTGTAAATTATAACACGTACTGTTTTTTACTCAACATACTAATATGTTTCATTAATAAACTTACACACGTGAAATTAATGAATATAAATGGCCTATAGGATGTGTTTTGTCACACACACCCTTTTGTTGACTCGGAACTAGGTAATTATTCCTTTATTACTTAAGTCAAAGATAGCAAAAAATTATGTTCTAATAAAAAGGAAAACGAAAATCGTGCCATAAAATGACCTTTTATTGAGTAAAATAAAAAATAGGTCAAGCTTTTTAACGGTGTTATTGTGCAGATTAGTGAAATATCTATCAAATGTTCACATTCAGTTAGTCACGACCTAATGCCCTCGTTTATCTTCGCTCATTATTATTATTTACGCTCTATAGCTTCCATCTACATGGCTTGACATGTAACATCTGAGAAAATATTTAAAAAGAGGACTGCCTAATCAATAAACACATACTAACCGCAATATATAATATAATAATATAGTACTTAATTGAAGCAAGTAATCGTTGACAACGTCTTATCAATTAAGATTATCTGTTTAAAAACCGCTGGCATTCGTATCTTTGTTTCAGTGTTGAGAATGAAATCCTTGCAGTGCTAAGCCACCAGAATTTATCTTTGAAGTATCGAAAATGTTTTATAAATAATACCTTAGAATCGATAGTGTGTTCGCATCTCGAAACTATTTGTAAGTATTAAGTGATTTGATCTTGTACGTCTCAATGGGTATTCATTAATGTACAATTCTGTGATTTTCTTCAATAATACGAGATATTAGGTTATCAAAATTATTTCGCTTCTGCGTTTGTTATTTGTGATTACTTTATATATCGATTGTATATTATATAGTCAATCTTAAAGTACGTTATAAAGAAATTTTCATGTAAAATGATCCCTATGAGGAAGTTATGTGATTTTTCAAGGCTTACACTAATTGGCGAAGGTAAATTGTTTTTGTTTTATTTTCCTTTGATTTTGTTGAGGTGTATTACTTCAGTTAAATATTATTTGATCAAATTTTAAATGTAATACACATTTAAAATTGCACGTGAAGGTTTTTGTTGTTGGCTTTTAAAAGTTACCATATTTTAGATTCTACGCAAATTAAATAAGAACAATTATTATATTCCTATTTCATTTTTTGCTTTGTCAGTAAAAGAAATTTTAACCTTAAATTTCGTTACTTACTTACTAAATTTAATCTAATATATAATTAATTATTTATTAGAGCAATACGAATTCGAAAATATTTATATTTTAAAATATAATAATAACAATAATAATTTAAAACAAAATTGTACATACCTACCTAATTGGAATTTGCGCTCTTTTTATAAGTCTCTGATTTAAATATTAACTTCGCTTGGGTTCGTCCCAAGAACGTTTTCATTTTTATTGCGGAATTGATTGTTTTTGTAAAAATACTCTAAGCAACTCCTTTTCACATTACTATCTGCCAGTGAAAGTACGTTCAAAATCTATACAGCCACTTTAAATGATTATTTATCGGATGGTAGATTGTCGATATCTTAATATATTGTGTAGCCTCTATATTAAGCATGCTTCTTAATACTCGTATTCATTTTTTATTGGAAAATTGTTCAATAAAATGTATATATTTTCGCATCAATACATGAAAAAATCTAGCACAATAAATACGCAATATATCTCAATATACTAGACAAAAGATAAAACCTAATATCTTATATTCTTCTGACTGAAATTAAAAAGAAATATTACTTACTTTTGAAGGTTGGGGTACTTGAACATATTGAAAATGATCTGTGTAACTTGATTGAGATGAATATTGAATTTCTTTTATGAGACAATAAATTCTTTTATAATATTGCGAAATATTACTAAAGGATTCGTAGAATTTATTTCGACTACAGATTATTTTATCTCACTACTAAAAGACGTCATAAATGCGAAAGTTTGGACGGATGTTTGTTACAAGTGTACAATGGATTAGAATTGCAATATATATTAATTTTTATCCCAGAGAATAGTACGGTGCCCGTGGGACATCTATACTAAGCGTCAAAACGTAGGTACCCTAAACCTAGTGATCACCTCCGCCCATGGACATCTTCTGCAAGCCAGGCTTGCAGATGCGTTGCCGGCCTTTCAGGAAAGGGAGGGATGGAGGAGGGAGGGAAGTGGGAGGGAGGGGGGAACGAGGGCGGAGGATGAAGGGAAGAGGGAGGGGGGAAGGAGAGTTGGCCTCCCGCACTCTCACTCACCGGACGAAAAGCGACAGCATAGCTGCCACTTCACGCCGGTCTTCTGTGAGAGAGTGGTACTAATGAACTATACGGGGCGTGCCGGCCCATTCGGTTGCTACCCGAAGGTAACAAGCATGGCACTACCACTTATAAAAATAAAAAAATAATATACGAAAATGAGTATTTAGGCCAGTAAAAATAGAATTTAACCTCGCACTAAATTTCTGATCCATTTTTTTATGTATAAGGTTTAGGGTCAACCGGTCATTCTGCCTCGGCCGACAACTCACAAAATATTGGCTTAATCAGTAAAATGCATGTTCAATAAATCGTAAACAGTAAGTTTTACAGAATGTTAGTAAGAAATAAAAGATGCGAAATTGTATTTGCTTTAATAATAGTTTTAACAACTTTTGCTCTAAAGTGCATAGTTTCCGATCCATATGGCCATATGGCCATAAAATTTGTTTCAAGATTGCGCTTAAACTCAACCTGGATCTGTCAGCATTTTGTGATTTTATGCTTAGTAAGGGTAATAAAAATAAAAAAGTGGACCGGAAATTAAGTGTGCGGTTGACCAAAAAAAATCGTCAAGTGCGAATCGGCTTCACGCACGAAGGGTTCCTTACCATTACGCTAGTCCTCTAAATTGTATCAGCGCCCATACAAGTATGTGTGGGCTTTAATTTTCAACTTTTTTTTTAATTTTTGGGATTTTTCCTTTATACGTACTGTAAGAATTTCTGAGTTCATGGGAAGTAGGTTTCGATTCCCTTGTCGAAAATTTATGCGAACTTATGCGCGTGTAAGTACCAGACTTATAAAGTATGACGTGTAGTTTTTTGATAATATTATATAATTGAAATGAATACAAACGGAGATGGAATGATATGGGTTCCGATATAAAGACATTATTGATGCCTATTAAAGTATGGTTGAAATATTAATTACAAATTACATTTGTCTACTGTTTTATTTACTTGCAAAGTAGCACACAATTCTTTCTCGCCACGTTTCACTTATTTGCTGCTGTAATGTTTAATATGCAAAATAGTTACAGTCATAAAAGATGGGATTCAGATTTTGTAGTAAATAATATGGCATATCACAAAAAATCCCCGGTATCTACCACTAAATATTGAAATGATTTCATCGATAACACAATTTATCTGAATGTAAAATAATCTAAAATTCATTAACAATCAACAGGAAAAATTCTAAAGGTTATTCCCCGAATAATAGAAGATGATTTTGAATATGTTTCGGAACAAATTGATAGCGATCTTCGCTTTAACATTAACATACATTACGTGGGTAGCTGCTCTCGAGGACTTCAGTGAGTATACAAAGTCCCATTATTATCATTTTCTATGCTACATACATTATTTCTTATATATCTTATTAGAATGGATTTCACACTACTATCATAAATACGACAGTATGTTTGTATATGTCTGTTATTCATTCTTCATAGTGTTGTAGAAATTTATTACTTAGATAGACTTTTATGTATACCTATAAATTATATATACTAGGCAGTTTTATCGTCCCACAGCTGGGCACGGATCTCCCTTCAATACGAGGGACCCTCTAATATATGAATATAAAATAATATATTTTATTACATTGAATAGGTATATTTTTATTACAAAAGATATCCAGACGCAACCAGAGTGAACATTTATGTAGTTCGCTAGTTTGATAATTTAAAACAATCAATATACTGAAAATATGTAAAAAAATGCGTTTTATGAAATAAAAAAGAAATTAAATATAAAAATATTGTACACTTTCGTTGTAACTTATTGTTGTTACAATATCGACTAAGGAACAATATTATGTAAATTAATTTGTTTGACACCATGACGTTATCATTTAATATTCATGGATAAAAGTGATAAATGCTCCGGGATTCAAAATCGATTAGCAGTCACAATTTTACTGTATAGCGATGACTGGTATCGTACTTTGTTGCTAGTATTACCTTAATATTTGTGTTTTATAATAATTTTTCCGCTTTTATCTTCACTTTACCTACTATAGTCATAGTGCGTCTTTTGCGCTGACTAGTCTAGTTTCAATTATCACGAATACAATTTCTATTGTAACCATTTCTACTTATTTTAAATGTAGTAATTATTATACTTGATAGTGTAATTTTTTTACTTAAATAAATAGCAGTGAATCATTTCACAGATGTCACAGATGATGAGTCCTTGGAAATATTAAATTATAATGGTGAAAGGGTGTACATAACAAAAGAACTGATGAAGAAACTTAGTGAAGAGACTGAGACATGGCATTGGAGACCCTGGTTGAGGACCAAGACGGAAGTTGTAGGGAACATAATGCTTGAAGTAGAAAGGACGACAGGAGACTCTATCGACAGTTTCCCTCCTGGGCTGTTTGATGGTCAGTATAGTGTTCTATTTTTATAAAGTATTAAATATATTAAATAAGATACAAATGTTTTAAATATATATTCTGATATGGTAAAAGCTCGTTTTTTCTCTTTTGTCTAGGCAAAATATTTTTTGTATGGTTTTATGGCTATTTAGATTCACACTTGTAATGAAGTCTGTCAGTGAAAATTTCTGATATATTGCCAAAAATTTTTTTTATCAAATGTTTTTTTAGTTACGAAACTAAAATTTTAGTTATTTGTAGCTTATATTATTTCCATTTAACATTTTGGTACATACCTTGTTACAATATCGAATTATTGCAAACTGACAAACGATTCTCATAAGCGCTTGAAAAGCTTTATAAAGCTCTCGGTTCGCAATCAAAACTAATTTAAGCCGGTTGCGCGTAGGTTTCATCTATTGACTCAACGATTGGAAATTAATATGAAATATATTATTCTTGTTCAATCGTTATATTTCATAATGATTTAAATGGAAACTTAGTACAAATAATAATACAAAAAACTTAAAACTAGTACAAAAATAATATAATAATTTTTCAGATGATCAATTAAGGAAGGGTGCGTTTATTTTGTACGTTTTATTCGGCATTTACGCTTTCACTTTGTTGGCGATAGTATGCAATGACTTTTTCATTCCTTGTGTTGAAATGATTTGCGAGGACTTGAAGATTCCACAGGTTTGTTTGTACTACAGTATTATTTTTTTGCTTTTTTGACCAATTTAGAAAATATATGGTATCGTATAAAAAACGAAATTAGTCGAAACCTGATAAAATATTTGTTCCGTCATAAAGAAATTATGTTCTATAAATTACTAATGAATTTCTAAGTGATTTATATTAATCAGAAGAGAGGAAAAATGTCTCCTTTAAGTGACATAAAAATTTCTCACTTAATAAACGCAAGTAGGATTAAACATTTCCAACTTTCAATTTACATTGTTAGAAAGCGGCTTTAAATATTCATCACAAAAGTGAATTATTACGAGTATATTACCTTTAATATCAAATATTATGAAATTGAATCAGATAAAAGCTTTAAGAATTATCTCCGATATTTAATCCAGTTTAAACATTAAATACGAATTGGATGTCTATCACGGAGTATTATTGAAAGAGGATTGAAAAAGGTTGGCCTTCCTCTGGGGTAAATTAATTATTACCTAGTCAGTTCTTCGTTACTATTTTTCATTAGAGTTACTTACATTATCAGTTTAAATTAAAATATAGATTAACTTTTTATTTCGTTCTGATTATAATAAAAATGTAATGCTGTTTCATTAGTGAGGTGTTGCTACTCTGTATAAGTATCGTGATAGTAGGCAATGTGAAAAAGTGAAAATAAGCTGTTATATAGTACATACTACGTTTATTAATAGTTAATAATTCTATATATTTATAACAGGAATTGAGTTAGTTTGCTGCCAATAATTGTTATGACTAAAGTAAAATTTGTAATATTTTTCATACTTAACATTGAAATAATTCAAGATCAAAATTAGCCAAATCGGTCCAGCCGTTCTCGAGATCTTAACGAGACTAACGAACAGCAATTCATTTTTATATATATTCAGTTGTAAAAAAAACCTACGCTCCTAAGTTTTATACCTTTAAATAAATAAAATACATTTTTTCGTTCTTATTGAAGTAAAATTAATAAAAGAATAGACATTTAAAAATATGTATCCGGTATATTAGTCGTTTGGAAATAAGGACTGGCACGACGACATTTTAGACAGAGCAGAGTTGAAATCAAAATCCCAAATCGAAAGATGCAGTAATAGAGTATCGGTAGCAACCTCGTAGCTTCACAATTCTCGTAGCTTTGACCACTGTCGGCGGTCATAAGTGTAGGCACGAGTAGCTACCTACATTGAACAGCGCAAAGCTTCATGACAATATGACAATTGGAAGTAGAAAAAATCTTTTTTGTTCTTTTCTATATACGCGATAAATATAATAAATATAAATTATAATTTATATAGGCATTTATTTATTCTTTATTATAAATATTCAGATAATTTACAGTATATACCTACTACGTAATTTCATCGTACTTTATTAGGAAATAATTTAAAGTAGCATGATGGAGATTCAAACTATATTTGATAGATTGATTATTATCTATACTTCTTTACTTCTTCTTCTATATTATAAAGCTGAAGAGTTCGTTTGTTTTTTGTTTGGTTGAACGCGCTTATCTCAGAAAGTACTGGTCCGAATTTAAAAAAATCATTTTATTTTGGACAGTCCGTTTATTGAGGAAGGCTATAGTCCGTTTATTGAGGAAGGCTATAGACATCACGCTGCAATCAATAGGAGCGGACCATCAATGAAAAGTAATGCAAAAAAGAGAGAAAATAAAATTTCTTTTGAGAGCTTTCGTCGCGTACGCTGCGTAAACGGTTAAAGATATGCAAAAATCATGTATGGCAGAATGGTTCCCCTTTTAGGTTCTAAAAAAGTCCGCAATAGCATATGTATATCTTTGACTCGCTATACCCTTTTTTGTGGTAATCAACTTTAATTTAAGATAATGCACTATCTGCAAAGGTGTTTAAAAACATGGTATTAATCCTTTACAAATAAATATTTTTAACAAAATAGCTGCAATGAATATCTTACGAGATATCATAGTTTTAACTTATCTCCGCAACAAAATAATGATCACCGCGTGCAAGGCGGTCGGGGGGAGGGACGCCGGTAGTTCTGCGAGGTATGTCATATTTGGTTTCCAGCCTTTTGAATGCGGGCGAAGCCACGGGAAAGGCTAGTTTTTATTACTTTTTAATAGTTAGTTTATATTTATGGCTTAAACGTTATATAGTTTAAAAAATTATATAACGTTTAAAAAAAGTTTATATTCCTATGACTTTGGGTAAAAAATAAGGTAGAATTCTTATAATCAACGTATACATATTATTCTTTACTCGCATTTAATTTAGAAGTATTCTGATCTTTTAGCTTTAAATATTTATACAGAAAATACGTTTTATAATTAGAGATAGTTAAAAAATAATTATTTTTACACCACATAGAACGTAGCGGCAGCAACGTTTATGTCAGTGGCAACATCATGTCCAGAATTCTTTGTGAATGTAATATCAACGTTCCTCACAAAATCAGACATGGGTATTGGTACAATAGTCGGCTCAGCTATTTTCAATCTTTTGGGAGTGGCAGCTATTGGAAGTCTTGCGGCAGTTTCGGTAAGTTTTAAATAGTAGGTACAGATGTATGTAAAATGTAATAAAGAAACCTGCATGTCTGAGAAAATCTAGCAAGTTCTTAAAGACATATGAAGTCTGCTAACCCGCACTTGGCTAGTGTGATGGACTATGGCCAGATTCCCTTCGTACTGAAGCGAGGCCTATGCCCAGCTGTTAAAAAGTGCTGAATACAAGCAATTTCATGAATTTCCCAAAATATTCTTTTTCCGTCCAAATTATAGTGGAGTCACCAAAATCACTTTATAAATATAACACATATTATACCCATTGCATTCTGTTAGAAACACAAAATCTGCGTCAAGTTACTGCAATATATCACGGTATAAAAAAAATGAAATATGACGACACGAATAAGATTTAATAAAGAGAATTATTTTTTCAGCCAATTGCCATCGAACGCAGTCCGGTCACCAGAGACGTCCTAATATATATGATCAACGTTGGTGTTTTAGTAGCCATTGTATGGGATGGATTGATAATGTGGTATGAGGCATTAGTTTTGGGCATCCTTTACGTATGCTACTTCATCTTCATGTTCAATTGCATAAAACTATTCGCACTGGTTAACAAAATCTTCGGCTTTTGCTGCAGCAAGGGACGCTCAGATTGTAAGTGTATATTGTAGTAGTTTTTCAAGGGCGAAGTGACGATGAGATGCTAGTGATAGTGATTTTAATCAACATTAAAAATGAATTTGGGAAAAGTGTTTAATATTACGTGTAAAATCAATCAAAGAGTTCATTCAGTTTACGTACAATTTCGATATAATATTACATTAGTTAAAAGAGTCATATGTATTAATATAATAAAGTGATATAAAGAAGTTGCGCCTACCATAAAACATCTGGATAACATTGCTTGCGGGACTGTTGGGAAAGATAGCAAGAAGTGCTATAAAGTTCATGGGATATATTATGGAGACATACTTGTTCTTGAAGTAATTTATAGTTTAAGGAAACATAGATAAAATTAGTGGCAACTTAGAATTGATTAGAATTATTTAATTATCAAAAATTGTTATTAGTTTTAATAAAACCCCTCCCTGTTGAGGGAACTGAACTGTTTCAGACATTAAGAAAGTAAATCAACATATAAGTACATTATTCACGTTGGTTTTTGTGTTACAGATATAGTAAGTGCAGTAGGTAAACCAATGGAAGAAGGCATCGATAACAATGGATTCAACAACAATGAGGCACAAGGAAACATTATTTCAGCCAATAACGAGAAAGTTAGCGCCGACGATAAAGGTAATTCAATAAAACAATAAACGAACGTACGTTTAACACGTATCTGTGTGAAAATTTCTTCTAAGTATTGACTTAGTAATTAACGTTTTCTTATGAGTTTGAAGTATACTATGTTTGTATAAGTATAATAGTAAGAGTCATGCGAAGTAAATATATTTCCAAGAATAACTACTTTAGTTGTCTGTAAAGTATGTATATAGTAACTTTGTTATTTTAAAGGCCTATGTAGATATATATTTTTATGCTACATGACTATTGCATGCATATTCAGTTGCTAATTTTATCCTGAAAAAATGAATAAGGTATAGAATAGACGGAGAATTGTTAATTGAATTTCGGTTGGACTTCGTCTTGCGGTAAAAGTTCAAGTGTGAGTGACTCAGATATTTTACATTACACATACCAGTAAAAACGAACGGAGGAGTAATTTAATAAAATTTATGTCTAGGACTTTGAAATGAAGTTAGTTTTTCTGCAGCGCAACACTCAATTACTTTTTTATTAGAAAAAATTAAGTAACTTAAATTATTACGTACGCAAATTATTAAAAAGCGAAGATTAAAGATTAAGATAATGAATCAGAAATGTTTTTTTTTATAGTTGAAATTAATGATAAGCCGAAAAAGAGTATCTGGCGATTCCCTACTGAGAAATCAGTAACGTACAAGATTTGGTGGCTCTACACGTGGCCTCTTAAGTTCATCCTGGGTCTTACTGTGCCTTCTCCTATTACATGCAGAAAGCTTTATCCCCTATCTTTCATCATGTGCATTGTATGGATTGGTGTCAATTCGTACTTTGTCTCTTGGAGCATGACTGTTTTAGGTAAGTTTTAACATGTAATATTTATAATAAATACGTGTTATATGAGCGGTTCCTTCTGCTCTACCGAGGTATTTCACAATTTTTTATATAATCGTATAAGTATGCGTTCACTACTTTTTCACTACGTCATAATAATCCAACACGACTGGGAAGAAGTAAGGTAGGACCGACGATTATACCTGACACGTGGGTACAATTTTTATTTGGTGTATCCTACACTTGAAGTATTTAAATATACAGATTTTTCTATCCTTTAAGATAGAATAAAATTTTAAACCAAATAAATATATTCTATTAATCTTAGTATTGTAAGGCTACGTGTTTTACTCCGTAATTTTAGTTTTTATTGCTAGGTAATTAATATGTTGGCGTAGATCAGGTTTATTGGTTATTTTGTATCACAGTTTTCCTCTTAAATCTTCATTTAAAAACTAGCAAACCCGGCTCGCTTCGCTGGGTGTAAGTTAAAACAAATTAAACGGTTTTCAAAATTTTCTAAGTTACTTTAGCTGTCTGCGAGTGAAAATGCCATCATGGTCGGTTGAGCCGTTTCAGAGGTTAGCCGACACAAGCACACAGACAGACGAAATTTTAAAAAAGGTTACTTTTTGG
Organism: Boloria selene; assembly: GCA_905231865.2. Lineage (NCBI taxonomy): Eukaryota > Metazoa > Arthropoda > Insecta > Lepidoptera > Nymphalidae > Boloria > Boloria selene. Next base: position 11,975,588 of record HG993131.1, read on the forward strand.
TGTAACGTATATAAAGTATTTTATATGCATACTCAATGCACATTAATGCGATTCACTGAATTAAAAACAGACACTACTTTTTTATTTATACATACATACTCGTATATCCTGATGAATTTTCCTGAATTTATTAAGTTTTTTTCGGTTATTTAAATATTGATGTCCACTTATCTGATTTCGGCCACAGCGCAGCAAATACATAGTATTAGGCAACAAATATAGCTGCCATAGTCGTAATCGATCAGATGGACATTATAATAATAATTATTATAATATAAACTTTATCCTAAAAATACTATATCTTATTAAAATCTAAATTAGACGTCATAAATAATAGTAATTCAACAAAATATTACTGAGTAAATGTAAGAGCGTGTTTATTTACCTGCATGATTATATTATTTGATTAAATAAATGTAGTGGCTGAGCGACGTACAAACACTCGTGTGAGGTGTTCCATGATGACAATGACCTACATATTTATTTATTGCAAATGGTCATCAAAAAAGTACTCTTAAAAATGTTTCATATTGTTTTATTTTAAGAAAATCTATTTAATATACTCTTTATTGTACACACATAGAAATATGTAAAAGAAAAATTTTACAAGGACTGTGTACGAGTACACGAGGCGATCTTATCGCTAAAACAGCGATCTCTTCCAGGCAATCTTAAGGTGTTGGAACTGGCAAACTGTAATGGAAGGGGTGTGAACAATATAAATCACATAAATTAATGATAATAAAATAATAATTATGAATAGTTTTATAGTTTTTATTAATTAACACACCAGTTTAAAAATGAATGCAACAGGCTAAATAACGATTTTAGGTAGGGTGTTTTACTTAGTGAGATCATATAACGTTTATTTTATTTCAGGTCACACTTTTTTCATTCCTGAGTCTGTTATGGGAATGACATTCCTCGCCTTTGGTGGCTGTTTACCGGAAGCGTGTTCAATATTCATTATGTCCCGAAGAGGTGAGCTTATATTCTAACTTCGTAGAATTTTTCCTAGTAATAGCGACTTCACTGTAATAATGATGTGTATATAGACACATACTCATATATGATACAAGCGAATCACCCTCGCTTCGCTCCGGTTCGTCCCTAGATTTAGCGTGAACAAAACCGCGGATTCTGTTAGTTATACATATCAACCTTCCTCTTGAATCACTCTATTACAAAAAATCGCATCGAAATCCGTTAAGTTATGGTTTTAAAGATCTAAGCATACACAGGGACAGACAGACAGCGCGAAGCGACTTTTTTATACTATGTAGTGACGAGTATGAATCTTGATTTCTTTGTTATTTTTATAATATCATACAATACAACATACTTTGTTTTAGGTATACATTGGTACAATTTTTTTTATTATTATTAACTAGTGACTTCACCTAACTTCGCTCGGGTGCCTTTTAAATACATAAAAATGTTATTGCGAGTCTCGTACTTAAGGAGATAGGCTGCTATAATTTTTAGTACATTGTTTTGATTTATCATGAAACCGTTAACGATTAATATTTAGCGTACACTACGAGTAATTTTAATAATTTTATTTATGTGATATTATCTTCTTAGATATTCATATTAATGATATGCTGTGAAGGGTAATTTGATTTGCTTTAAATGCACTACGTATCTAAATCTGTTTAATTGGATAAGGATTAATATCTTCGTAAAATGAAAAAAAAATGACTTCGTAAATATCCATAATATTGCCTACCCGCTGTGCTGCCCTTGGCGATTTCGTAAATCACTCCCAACTGCCCGGGCCCACGTGGCCAAAATATTCTTAAGTGTCCGATAACAATTACACAAACAACCGTTAAGTGCCCCGCCGTTTTTTTTTGCGGCGGGCGCACTTCACTTAATCGTTTCTTGGGACTCAAGTGTTTATGTAACACTACCAAATGTTATGTTTTATTGTTAACTATGAATTAAGCTATACAATGTTATATTTTGTTTGTCAAATTAAGACTCGGATGTAGAGTTACATTACGTTGAACTTTGAGATGCGTGATTTAAAGCGCATCTTGTATTTAAAGGATCGCATCTTAAAATTATGCATACATTTGGTTTTTAATTCAAATTTACGTTACTTATATAATAGAAAATAAGATGAGAAATACTTGTAATTTCCTTTATTGTAAATAGATGAGAAATAAAAACAAACACTTGTCAATACAAAAATATTTATTTATCACAAATAATCAGCAATAAATACTCACAATTTATAAAATATCTTCAAACTAAAATGACTAATAGTAGTTACATGAACATTTGAGCGGCTACTTATTAATATATATTTTTTAGTTTTAAATTAACTGAGGTTTATCTATACTTATAATATTATAAAGTGGTAGAGTTTGTTTGGTTAAACGCGCTAATCTCAAGAACTACTGGTTCAAATTGAAAAAATACATGTTTCATTCTTGTCGCGAGATGTACATGTGTATGTCTCTGACTGCATAATACTTTGTCAACTTGTTTTCGTCACGTCACCACGTTTTAAAATTGATATCAGTATCCTAATTTATCAGTAATCTTTAAGCAACTTTCAAAGAAAATTAAGTAGGAGTACCCGTGCAGTCAATGATTTTCCTCAAATGACGTTTTTGAGTGTGATTGGTGTTTCAGTACAAAATATTAAAGTAAATAACAAAATTTTATTTATTCATTTAAAAATATTTCAGTAAATTATATTAAATAACACTGGGCAACAAAATTTAAACTTTGTCGTGCCACACGAACTTCGCTTATATTTTTTACTTTGATGCGTCATTGTTAGTAAAAATAAATAAGTAAAAAAAAATTATTGGCCAAGAATTTTATTTAATAATGAGATTTAAATTTTTCAAAAAATAACGACCGCCCGAAGAAAAAAAATTAAAAAAGTTATATTATCAATTTACAATTTAGGATTTTCTGGCAAATTTAGCTCCTGGATTGTCGCTTCTCAACGTCCAGCAGTAATCGGCCACCATTCTTGGGTTCCATTTCCCCTGGTACCGCTTTTCCATATGTGAAATGGCCTGATGGAACCTCTCCCCGTGCTCATCGCTCACAGCCCCCAAATTGTCAGGAAAAAAATCGAGATGTGAATCTTGAGTTACACCTCATTTATATCATTACAATACACAAACTCCCCATCTCGAGAATAGTATGATCTGAAGCGTCCATCACGATTTCGAAAATGGCTTATATTTAGTTTCATGATGTAGCAAATTCTATTCTTTTAAACAAGATCCTAAGAGTTCTGACTGTTTTTTGACAAATTCAAGTCGCGAACCAAGTCGTTTAGGTCTTCTTGAGTTATCAAGTGTCGCTTGTTTGAGATTTCTTCGAACTCATATTCATCGTAGTCATCAACGGCCCGCGATCCGCTCGAAGTGGAGGGCTGTGAATCGTTAATCGTAACGGACGCAGATGTGATTGGTATCGGTAAATTGTCACTATGAAGTACTGGTCTCTTAGTTGACTGTAAATTAGGGTAACTAACTATATGTGTTTTTTTTTTAAATGAATACCTTTTATATCTGTGAGACAAAAATAGCAGTCCGAAAAGTGATCTTTTGGTTCGATCCAAATCATGGATACAGCAAACGGCATACGACGGGACCCTTTCTTCCAATCACTCAAATTCTTAACACAGGTTATGCTACAAATATGGGGAGCCCAAGATTTGTCTTGATAAGCCACAGAGAAACCAGAATACTGACGGTAACACTCCATCACAACTTAAGTAAAATTTCGTCTTTGTTTTTGAAAGTTAATTCTCCACAAATATAACAAAAACAGTCAGGATCGTTATTACACTTTCTCAGCATATTCACACAATTACAGAAATTACTTATAAATCACTAAACTTAAACTAATGCGATAAAAATTGATTTAACAATTGTTTATTCGCGACCGTTTGTTTGCGTTTTTCACCGTAGTACTGGTTATACGAAAGAACGCATCACAAGAAATCTGAGGCCAATCGAAATAAACTAATTGCGGTTTAGTAATGTGGGTAGGTGGCAAAAACAATATTAGCCATCAGAGTTCGTGTGGCATGACTAGTGTTGACCAGTGTAATTATTCGATCAATAATCGTAAAACAGTATATTTATTTTATCTAAGCACATTTTAGATTTTAATCTCATTACTGTCCGATCCCTATTACTATCGGTCTAATTATTTTTATTTTCTAATAATGTATTAAAATTATTCGTCTTATCTATGATTACCTATTTTCGTACGTCGATTAACGATTTATAGATAGTGTATCATTAAATTTTATATCACTAGTTTGCATTGCGAATGTTATATTCTTGTTATCTCTAAAAGCTGGTTTTCTAAGAAGATATTGCGACTGATAACTATTTTGTACTGTTAATAATGTCATTATGTTGATTATTTCTGTCAATTCTGTCAATACGTCACTATTGCGCTTTGATTTTACTTGTGCTACAGGTTATAGTACAGTAAATAAAGCCGTTTTTTGGTCAACCTCGCACTAAATCTCCGATCCAATTTTAATTTTTTTTAAGTTAATCGTCACTTACTGACAATAAAAACTCAAAATGCCTACAGATCCAGGTCGAGTTTTGATCGCAATCTTGAAGAAAAGTTTTTGGCCTATATCTCAGAAACTATGCACTTTAGAGCAAAAGTTATTGAAACCATTATTGTAAAAATTAAAATTTCACATCTTTTATTTCCTGTAAAGTTTTATTTAAAACTTTCCGTTCAGTTCAGTGATTTTTCAGATACTCCATCTCCTTTAAGCTGCATTAGAATAACAGCATTTGCACTTGACTTTTTCGTAATAGTATTATATTCGAATTCCGATTTGTTTAGTTACTAGAACAAATACTGTGGTTTATTGAACATATTATATTTTAAGTATATTAAAAATAATAGGTATAGTATATTTACCAAAAATTAATACAATTATTTAAAAATATTGATACTTTAATTAAAGCTTAGCGATTTGTTATCATGATAATTTCAAGCAAGTGTGGGATTAGCCTACATATTGTACATTAACCCTCATAATAACTCATTAATATTTTCTCATACTCTTGTACATAATTATTTAAGCTAAATATAATATATTCATAATATGGTGGGAAAGCTTATTTCAGTAATGCACTTTTGAGTATTTAGTCAACAAAGGCATATCTATTTTAGGAAATTAATAAAGTGATTGATTGCACTATTATTAAATTCCTATCACGTTTATCATATCATTTTAATAGTATAATCACATATTAACGTTACCTTTAATATTTTTAAGTGATGAGTTTGATTTAATTTAAATTTATTTTTAATTCATTATGCGGTACGTACGTATTTACTTCGTACAGGCAAATACTTCGAGATTAATTAAAATCATATAAATCAATATTGGTAGTTTTTAGTTATATCTACTCCTTTTATCGTATACGGTCAAAGCATGAGGGTGAATTTTTACAATACGACAGAAGAATTAGAACAGGATAAAATAGAAAAAAAGGTCAAAAGTCTTTAGAGCGCGGGCGTAGCCTCGGGAACTGCTAGTCTATAATATATTATATAAATGCGAAAAATACTCACTGACTCATAACGAAATCTCAAAAACCGCTTAACGTATAAATATGAAAATTGGCAGAGAGGTAGTTTATAAATAGTAGACGTCCGTTAAAAACGGATTTTGCATCAGGGCCGGATTAAGGAGATCTAAGAGCTCTCGCAAGTTTGTATAAAAGTTCTTCAGATTCTGTGCTACATATTTTAAATTTGACAGGGAGGAATATTTAATAGACGTCCGCTAAAAACTAATTTTGCAACAGGGCCGGATTTAGGTGGTCTAGAAGCTCTCATTAGTTTGTATGAAAGTCTTTAATTTTTATATATCACAAACTTTAAATTTAGCAGAGAGGTAGTTAACAGATAGTAGACATCTGCAAAAACGAATTTTGTTGTCCTTCAACTTTTGTGCAACAAACATTAAATTTGGTAGAAAGGTTATTGATACCTTTTAGAATAGGTTTTGAACAGGGCCGGAATAAGGTGGTATAAGGGCTTTATTTTTTGTGCGACAAATTTTAAATTATGTTATAAAACTACTAATTATCGCTATAAAACATTTTAAATATAGGTAGGTACGTATTATTATCACAATTTACTTGGACAATCCAGTTTTAAGTAAAATGTGTCCCAAATTCGGTACAGTATTAGAAACGTTCTTAATTCTTGTAGAACGTGAATTGAATAATTTATTTTTATATCACGTTATTATTTTGTTTCAGGTGAAGGCGGTATCGGTGTGTCCAACGCGTTGGGCGCCAACTCCTTGGCAATATTGTTTGCACTAGGGTTACCTTGGCTTATCAAATCGCTAATGCTTTTAGCCGAAGGATCTGACACGGTGGTCGAAATAAATTCGGCTGGCATTGACTTCGTAGTTGCTTCGTTGTTAGTCGCAGCATCCTTACTATGGATAGCTTTATTTATAGGGAAATTTAAGCTTAGGAGAAGTCTTGGTATAGTGTTATTGGTGTTGTATGTAATATTTATAACATTTGCGATACTTGTTGAAATGGGAATTATTTTGGATAGAGAGATTGCGTTTTAGGGAAAGTGTAAATAAGTCATTTAAGGCGTCTTAGGTGACGGTGACAGAATTATGAAGCGTAGTGTAGTGAGTAGGACTCTTGTATCGGCGTACGCTTGAAACCTTAACGTTTCAACAAAAATGTGTAAATTTCTGTGATGAACGATATATTAATATGATGTAGTTAAGTAATTGTAGTATAAAATAATAATAATAATAATGTTCTCCGACCGATTCCGGCCATGGCGGCCAATCTCATTGAGACTGGCCAACTGCGCAGGAGATTTTATAGTGCACAAGTATATGCGCAGACATAAGTGCACCCCCTATTCGTATCACTCTCATACTCCGGTGGGACGACTACTCGACACGACCAGTGAGAGCTAAGACGCAGGACCGACGGCTTTACTTGCTCTCCGACGAGGCACGGGGGTGATTCACCGCCAACTTCCCAACTCCGTGCTTACTAAACAGAAAGACTCAATAATTAAACTTGGCCCGACCTGGGACTCGAACCCAGGACCTCTCGATGTATGATCGTACATGCTAGCCACTACACCACCGAGGCAGTTATGTAGTATATATATATTATATATATAGATTATTGTCGACGAGTATGCTAGGTAAGCGTAATGTGAAGAAATATAAAACTAGCTTTCTCTATTAATAATAGAAGTTAATAATTATATTATTTTTGAAATCTATACGAAGAGAAGAGTAGCAGATCTGATTATACAATATGAAAATGACAAAGTGTGAAATGTTATAAATAATTACTATATATCTGAGTGTTTTGACTTTTCTTCTTTCTTCTTCCTTTTTTCTCCTATAATTTAAGGAAATTATGATGAAAATAAGTTATTGTTAGAAAGGAACTTTTTTAATTTATGCTTGTGAGAAGTTTAACGAAATGGAGCTAGGCTATACAAAAGCTCTTAGTGCAAATTTACCAAAAATCGATTCATTTATGGTTGCAAATTTCTTTGCATGGAATCCCGACTTTTTCTGAGCCGAGTTTCGGAATGTACAATGTTCGGTACTTACACTTTCCGTGTATTGGATGTAATTGTTCATATTAGACAGCTGTTGAGTAAATTAAATTACATTTTTTTTCGACTTGGATATAATAGGTTTTTAGTGGTGCGTGGTATTTTTTGATGCGTGTTCGTGATAATTAAGTATGCAGGGAGATAATGTAATGTCTAAGTCACATAAATATATTATATTGTCTATATTATTCACTTAACAGACGAAATAATGGGACAAAGTATATAGATATAATAATGATAGTGTATCGGTAGGCGGTTACAGAACAACTGAGGTTCGTGGCGCGATACATTTGCTACGAGAAAAATGTGCGCGTCAGCACTGCCACTACACTATACCCCCATTTTTAAGAAAAAGTCATACCGCCACTCTTTTATGATGGTGGTCCATAGAACCAGTTATTGTATTATCCAGTGAGAATAAAAGATTGTCCTGTAGTAAACGGTACCCTAAATATTGAACTTAGTAGGTAATAAGCGTTTAGTAGTCAATTAGCGATAATGGTTGCTGATATATTTTTTCTGTTTCACTATAAAACTTCCCAATAAAGTAACTGGCAGATAAATTTACATGTATTTAGCCCGTTTTACTCAAACCCAAACTGGAACCCGCATCACATGGATATCGAAGCAAGCACGTTACCACAGCACTACTACAATGTGTCAAGATAAAATATGCCACATGTTATTTTACGGAACGGCAACGTGAGCGACGTTGCCGTTTTGCGCATCGATACCATAGTACTTTTTACTATGTCAATACAAAGATGTCAATTTAAAATCTATTTTGAAAAGTCAAATAATTCACTATCTATCTAAACATATATAATAAAATTGTAACTGGGTGAAATCTGTACATAAAATATTTTTTTTGGAAAATCTAATTGAAATTTCCATTATTATTATTATCCATGACATATATCCAGACATTATTATCCATACAATCAAATCTATTGTTTTTATCCGTCTAATTATATATATAATTTTTGTCTGTCTGTCTATCTTTCTGTGACTGCATCACGAGAAAACCACAGGACGGATTTTGATGAAATTTGGTATGATGATAGCTGGTATAGGACCCTTTTTACTGCTGGAAAATACTTATTTGTAAGAAATCTTGACTAACCGTTACAAACCGGCTATAAAACGTCACACGGTATGTGAAATCTAAGTATTTTGTTTCCAACCTTTAGAACGCGGGCGGGGCCGCGAGAAGCTGGTTTCTTACAATTTAAAAAAAAATATATATTTTTTAAATGTTCTTCTAAAATATGAATTAAAAATAGTGTGATAAAAATCATAGATAAGTATTCATATTTAAATAAAATTATTGTCTGTTTTATAAATTAAGAGCTTCACACTAAAATATGTATTCCGTATGCATACCGTGTGAGAATCTTTCCCCTGGACATAGATAGCCTTATTAGATCTGGAAGTCTGTTAACAGACTTAGGACTCAGGTTGGCAGAAGCAAGGAAAACTTGACCTGGTGGGGATTTGCGAACGGTGACCTGGAGTGCAGACGTGGTACTCTTCCTCTCTTACTTCTCTTACACTTACTTATATGACCTCCTTGTCGTGTTACCTGCAGCTTACAGGAGCTTATGCAATTATTATAGTGGCCGAGTTTTGGGCTTTCTTAATTTAACAATTGCCATCGACTCGGCAAGACGAAGAAGACTAAATGCATAGAAAGTATATACGGTACTTACATCCATACATCAATTTTTAAATTTTTGTGGGCCTGTCTGTCTGTCTGTTAGTTTCGGCTAATCCTCGAAACGGCTACATTGATTTTGACGGGACTTTCGACCGCAGCTGATATCGTAGCTACTTTTATTTAATTATGAAAATCGTTTTATTTATTTTATCTTACGCCGAGCGCAGCTGTCCAGGCTCGCTAGTGGTAAATATTATATTAAAAAAATTAGGTTTATGTTCAAAAATTTGCATAAAATAGACACACAGATGCACTCACCGTTTAAACACTAGCTATTTAAGGAAAACTCAATACACCCAATTATTTTTTTCCTGTAAATTGAAATGCTTTTATTTAATGAAAAGTATACTAAGTCATGACCCGAGAAATAATTACACAATTTGGTTAAAATCGGCCAAGTACTTTTTGTGTTAAACGATAACATACAAACAGACAAAAAATTTAATATATATATATTTTGGGATTTATATTCAATGCACTATATGTTACACTCACTCCTTGTCCCTAAATCGCCACCCAGTATATGATGCATAAATTAAAAGATACGCACGAAACCAAAATGAAAATAGTTTTACACACGCGGGATTCGAACTGGCGCCGCAAGGATATTAAACGCATACTACAGCCATTCCGATTGAGCTATGACAACTTAACATCATAAGGCGAATTTATGAAAAAGTAAGTTTCTCATAACAACGCAAACAAAACAATTAGAGAATTGTCAGTTGTAATTCTAATAATTTCGAATCCTTTCCGGCAATGCTTTGCTATACTTTGTCCATTTTGTTAATGGTTTTTTGACAGCTCACGCTCACGAAGTTTCGTATTTAATGGTTAGCCATTAAAGTTAAAATGTCATACCCATTAATATTGTACTTCATGGACGGGCACCTCCCCCTTATTGCTGTGCCACACATAACGATTACTACGATTGTGCCACAGATTACAAATAATCGATAGAAATCAATGCTAATATGTAAATAAGGTGTAATATGTTATTTAATAAGGAAGACAAAAAAATTTAAGATTTAAACCAATAAATCAAAATATTAAAGTTAATAGTAAAGTTTTACTTTCTTCTTAGTATAAGGCATACAAATAAAACAACTAAAATAGTTTAATTCCTTTTATTGACATGATTCGTCAAAATCATCATTTATATTAGATTTGTCCGATGAGGAGTCTTCAGTTATATTAATTATTAACTCTTGTGTGCATAAATTATCAAAATATGCAATGTTACTGCCCGAATCACATTATGATTCTCTTAGTTCTCTTCACCACACTTGATTTTTACGATAATAATATTTATTTTCATATTAATAAATATAAAAATAAATATTATTTTATACTTAAAAAAATAAGAGAAATCGATTATTACGTCCTTTTGTCATCACTATAGCTTGTCAGTCGGCGAGCTGTCAAAAAACCATTAACAAAATGGACAAACTATACACATTTCAATAAACTGATCTTGTCCTCGAATTGTCAAAAATTTAAAACTGTCATCCAATGTTGTGAATGTGCTACAAACGTGCTCTTACACATACACATATGCATACTCTATTACGCGATAATATTTATATTATACGTATGATTTAAAAATGTATTATAATATTTAAATTTAAATACATAATAATACATTTTTAAAAGCAAAGTACCTATTATGCGTTCTCTTTTTTTAATTTTGTTTCATTTTTCGATGCAATAAGCCTAAGATCTTAAAATATATTTTTCAGTTAAATATCTAATTATTAAGTTTGCAAATCATGGTGTTACAATATTTTAAATCCTGTCTGTGCTGTTGGCTGCAGAGGATATCTCATATACCCTAAGTAAAGCTGTTTAGGAGAGCCCTGCCTGAAGTGAATCTAAGATCACAATTACTCGAATTGATTCAATCGCTCAACATATAAAAATAAATTAAACTTCTAACAACCAGTTTAGAATTAACGTATTTAATGAAAGAGTCACAGTTTTTGTATTAGAAAACTTTGTTAAATACGAAAATATTATTTAATGTTTTTTTCTTAGTTATTAAACTAATGGCTACATACTTATAACACGAAAAGTGTATACAATAATATTCCTTTTTTGTTATTTACTAAAAATTGATAAAAATGTATACTTAATTATGAAACAACTTACGTATACTTTATGTTGACACAAAGCTTGAATACTTTCTTTTGAAACGATTGATGTTTACATATATGTATTTGAAAAGTTGTCAACGTATATACATGTCATTGCTTACGACTACATAGCAAGCTTATAGTTAGGAAGAATTCGTTGATTCAGTGTTACAGACTTACAATAACAACTTAGGTGTTACATTACAATGTTCAGTGAATAACTTTTATAATTTATGTTATGAACAGTCTGATATGAATTATTTAAAATTTTATAAATTATTACATAAGTTAAATTCATAATAAGATAAAAATACAATAAAATTATATATTATGTATAATATTCAGTGCTTACATTTACTTATATACTTACATTTATAATTGAAATTACATATTTTTTTACATGGCCGATTATTATTATATGTCATTACGAGTACACCATTTTCATATTACTTAAATACCATAATATATATTCTGAGTTGTGTCCTGCAGTCATCTCTTGGCATCATCGCGACCGAGATCGACGACTATACGGAAAGTCCTACGATTTGACTGCAAAACACAACTAAGTAATAGTTAAACTATTTATTTACCCAATTACAGCTAGTACTAAATAATTTTATACGTTACTTTACTCGGAGATAGATCGATAATCAGAATACCACTTTGTGTTGTGATTGTACAGGTTGTGCAGTTTCCACCTTAATTCCCTGTAAGGCCGTTAAACTCACAATAATTTGTTTCTTTAACCACTCTTTAGTGCAACTTCCACTTTTTTTATAGTAAACCAACATAACGCACATGTTATAAGCACTATTAGTATTATCATGGTGATCCCAATGATGTCTAATTTGGTATGAACCTCGGCCACGTTAGCTATATTCTCGTTAATGACAACTTTTTCTTTGGTTTGATTGGAACCCATTATACTTCTAAATTGTAATACAATTTTAAATAACAAAGATACGTGTAAGCTTAAGAATGTATCAATATATTCTTGCGATAAGTATAAGTCTTATTAAGGTTTACAGAAAATTTTGTAATATTATATTTGTTATATGTATTTAAAATATTATATATATAAAATAGTAATCAATGTGCCAGTTCACACAAAAAAACTGAACTGATTTTAACTTTACTTTGTGCAATGGATTATTACTATAGGACTCTTTGCTACAGAAAAATATTATATTCTCGCAAAATTACACTATAACTGGTTCTATAGAGTAGTTCTCATAAAAGTGGGGTGGAACTAAACTAAATGGGGAATCAATCATATGTACATTGGATAAAGCCAAAAATATTATGTACTTTAAGTAAGTAATAAAAGAAGATTATAAATAAAAAGTAGCATTTCTTTAAGTTTTTATTGATATAAGTGATTACAAATCATTGTCTACTAAAAAAAGTTAAACGCGATTTGCATATAAAGTGTTGTCCCCATAAGCCACTGTGTCTTGTTCATCACTTTCTGGTGTACAATGGGTCCATCTGAAAGAGTTAAAAATATGTAAGTACAAGTTATAATGTAATTATAATTTAACGTTTATTATTTTTTTAACATTTTATATCTAAATACTTACACGCAGCACCTGTAAATAAATGTGAATAGCCCGAATAACACGAAGACATATGTTACTGCTAACACAATAAGATATCCCATTGGCACATCATGAGCCTGTAACAAATATATTATATATTAGGTATTATGTTGTTATGCTTGTACCGATTTAAAAAAAAAGAAAAATTTAGATATACATTTTTCTAATACTTAATATATCTATGCAGAATTATTACAGCTTTTTATAGGGACGAACGATCATGGAAAACTATAAGGGTTCCTTGTTGAATACGGTACTTAAAAATGAAGGAAATGAGAGAGGAATGGGTTGAGTGTGTGAAATGGTAGTGTTTGAATTAGAACGATGGAGTTAAAAAATGTGCAAAAAAAAAGTTGAGCTTGAACTTTAAAGGAATATTAATTTGCACAATATACGTTACATTTATTTTAAGATGGATAATTTGACTTACTTTACTTTATCTACCAAATCCAATAAACTGAATGGTGAATCTTAATTAAATAGTAATAATAAAAATCAAGTTATTTTTGAAAATACTAATGTATGGAGGACAAGACAATAATTTCAAAATTATCTTTTATATGTAAGTACCGTATATACTTTCACATGCATTAAGTGAAAAGCTGTTAATTTAAAATTAAAAACAGATGCATCTATTTTACCTATATTATGTACTTACTGATTCCTTATAAAATTAATGATTAACTTACGTTACTTAAGTTCGGATTTGAGTCCATTTCGATCCTAAAACATAGAATTTTAAAATTATTATTCATAATATAGGTATAGCTAATATAGTACGAATCCGCAGTTTATTCACACTATAACTACATTCAACATCTCTTTCTTTAGTTTTTCTTATACCTAATTAAAACGTCATTTTTAAAACTATGTATAATACAATAATTTATTTACTAAAGAAAATTCGCAAATTAATGCTAAGTTGCAGAGACTTAATGTAAAAGTAACTAGTTGCATTTGCAGCACTTTGTTGCATTAAAGCTTTGCCAAACAAAGGTAAAAATTAAAACGAAAATATTATTTTGAAAAGAAAAAAATTGTACGTCAATTTGTATAAATCTGTTGTAGAAATTTGATAGCTATTATATGTATATTACATACTTGTTGATTTGCTGCTTACTAGTGAAACAAAAATATTTTGTTTAAAACAAAATATCATGTCTACATTGCACTTTTTTAAAACAAGGCAATTTCTGGATTTCGTTTGTTAATATAGTTTAAAAAAAGACTTACGCTTGTATTGCATTAAATAATTTTAAAGTACTCAATGGCCAATTCGCATCGCTTACCTATTAAAAGGCATTAAACATCAAGCTTTCTTAAAAAAAAAGATCAAACAAAAAAAGATAAAAATCATCAAACATAACTATATAATATATTCTTTAATAAAATAAATATTACTATTTTCGAAATGTCACTAATTATAACAAACTTATAAAGTAATTACTTACGAACTGTGCGACAGCAAACTGGTACTGTAACTAACACTTGAACTGATCTGAAATTCTAACTTAGGCGGATGCGTAGCAACTTTGCGATCGGGCGGGCGGCTAGAAGCATACTGACGTCGTCTCTGACGGCAGACGGATATCACATATTAATAATTAGAAGTGAGCGTTTAAACGATAAGTATTTAATGAAGCAGACTTTAATTTAAGCACTTAACATTAATTGCATTTAATTTTAAAACCGATTTTAATTTCTGAAACATAAGATTGAATTCCTTTTGTTTTTTTTATTCATAAGTTTTGACAATTCAACTATATCCAGTATATAGTAGGGTTAATTTATTAGGGTTGTTGCTTTTGTTAGTTGTTGTCAGTAACGTTTTTAGCGCTTAAGCGACAGATTGCTTTAAACTTTTGCGTGATCGCGACTACGTACTTGAGTGTTATTACTAAAAAGAATGTAAAGGTAATTACTAATTAACTAACAAGGTGATGAAACTTGAAAGTGTTTGTTTGGATTTTTGTGACTTGGCTTGTGCGTAATATATTAAAATTAGGATTGTGTAAATATAACTCTGTAAATTAATTTAGTATTTACTTGTAGTTGTATTATGAACGTTGTCTGCAAAGATAGATTTGTGTGACTTTTTTAAAATAGTGTAAGAGTACGTATAATTTAAATTTTCCTTGTATTATAAATATTTTCTGCAAAGACAGGTTTGTGTGACTTTTTTAAAAAGAGTAATTTAATAGCAACGTCAAATGTACTGAAAACAACGGAAGAAAAATGTAAGATAGAACATTGCGATGGTGGAAGGAGCGCAAGTCACTATATCCAGTTCTGAGCACAGTTTTTATTCAAAATTGTAATATACATAGTAGTTACCTCAGTCCCTTGTGAACGGGCTTAATCCAAGGCAGGATATACTATATCAGAAAGACGATCTAGGCTAACAACTTCCAAAGTAGAAAAAAATATGTTTTTAAATGTGAATAATTAATTAAGTAATAATATTCTTCCTATCTTGTAAATATGTATAAATAAAGATTAAAATCAATGAACTTCTAAATACGCCTGAATATGATTTAAAAATAACTTGCATATTATTTTTATTCAAACAGTCCTAATTGCCTGCAAAGTACGAAGGTAAGTTCATTGACATCATTCAAATAGTCAAATACCATTAATGTTATAAGTTTAGCAAACAACTTAATGATTTTTAATTATTAGCTTCACGTTTTTCAACGAAAAATTAAAATAAGCAAATAAGCAGTTAACAAAAGTGACTTTTAAAAATAAGTTAAACGAATAAGTCTGCTTATCATTATAACCAGTTAGGTCCACCTTCATAATATATTATTTCTGCGCAGTTTTAGTCTTTTATGGAAAATTTAAAGAAAATCTATAAAAATGTATATGAATAGTTAATTTACGAAAACGCAATAGTAGATTTATATAAGTTGTTTTACAAACTTTGAATTTTTTATTACTATTAAAACCTTCCATGTGCCTTTGGTCGAGCCATTCTCAAGTTTTTCCCTTAGCAACATTTACTTTTATTTATATAGATAGAAGAAGATTATTTAATAACATTTTTAAATAGACTTGTATTTGATTTTAATTCGACAGTTTAAATCTTTAAAGTACATTAGCGATTATTAGACGGAACGGTGCAGTTATAAACAGAGTTAGGTATCTCTTATTTGTTTTCCAGGATACCTAAAGATCCTATGCGTATCCATCTTCAGCAACCGTCATATAGGTACTCCAAGTACTTCAGAGACGGAAATAAAAGTTTACCGATTAAACAAGTTACTACTTATTTCAACTTGATTTTACAGTTTTGAATTACATATAATATACATTCATTAATTTCTCTGTTGGTAATTCTCATGTGGTTACGTTTCTTTTGCAATGTAAACAACATAAAAAAATATTAATAATTACGAACTAATCTTCAGTAAAAAATTTACTTTCCACGCGCCAAAAAAACTTTTCGTTTCCCAGCTCAAAAAGCGTGGCGGGATTGACGTGAAGTTTTCCTCACAAAAATGCGGCTAGTATGCCTACACTCCCAAGCAAAGGCATCTGAATGTCTGTGTTTAGTTTTTCGGTTATACTTTTTCTAAATTAATTCAAAATAAGGTAACAAAATAAATATTTCTAATCAAATAAATTACTGCGTATTTACGACATAAAAAGATAAGTTATCACCAAATTTCGTAAAAAAAACTTCTTTGGAAAAAATAAAAAACCAAAAACTTGGTTTTTTGAAATATTCACATAAATTTTTAAGGTTATGTGAAAAAAATGTAAATACAAAAGTTTTAGATCTTTTTAATACATACAACTTTGCCATTTGACTTTTTTCCATAGGATTTTTAGTTTTGCCGGAAATCGAGAAAAACCGTTTTTTACCCTTAAAAACTCACTCCTTTCCCCTTTCCGACCTCAGATCGCCCGTAAATTATTTTTCCTTTCATTTTTATAATATTCTCCTCCTTTTCCAATGGGTATAATCCTATTATATTTTTCATTTTTTATTATTTTTAAAGGCTTCTATCCTGGTCTATTACGCGCGATGTGAGCGGGTTTGCTAATAAAAAATAAGATGATAAATAAAATTAACAATGCTTGGAAAGAAGTATTTATTGATATAAGTTATTACATATACAAATTAATACAATATGTAAGTTAATAATCTAAAACTAAAAGCGAAGTGAAAATAGAGTGTCCTCACAACTTAAGTCACATCTTCTTCATGTTCTTGTGGGGTACAACGTAACCATCTGAAAGAGTTAAGAATATGTAAGTACTTATAATGTAATTAAATTTTAATGCCAATTGAATTTCTAACATTTTATATCTTAAAACTAAACATTTTATATCTAAAAGCTTACTTGTAGCATTTGTAGGCACATACTGCTATAATGCAAGCGGCAAATATGGCCATCATTGCTTCTTTAACATTTTGGCCAGTTGTTGGATGTTCCTGTAGCAAAAATGAAAAAATATTTAATATTTCTATAGGTAAAAAGTGAGGTATAGTGAACCAGGGCTATTGTAGCTCCAGGGCTATTACATTTAATCACTTTATCTTCTTTCACAAAACGATTAAAGGAGTTACGACACTACTAGTTGATAGAGAAACTTATGCTTATAAGAGTGAATCATAGAGTGTGGTTGTATCGCGTCTACCGTTTTACTGATGGGACATTATTTCTATTCGCCCATTTTTTATTGAGTGCGCTGAAAACCTACTGTTGTGTTTTAATGGATAAAATTTTACTGTGAGCTTTATAGAACACAATTTTACGGAAATTACAAATATATGTAGAGTTATTTATAAAGATACATTAGCCCCAGGAAAATTGTTACAGAAGGCTCTTGTATCTTGAACGAAAGACATAATAACAGCGTTGATTTTAGTATGGAAATAAAAGTATTAGTGATACGAACGTGTTTTTTCTTCATCGAAAAAGTAATAAAATACTGAATTTGCACCACTGGCTTTATTCACATCTAGACAACACAATACTCTCTTTATCTCCTTATGGAGATTTCGGGCATTGAGATCCCGCAGTGAGGTAGATGTGGTGGAGTAGTATTGCCAGAGTCTATGCACCACATCAGTTACAGCATCCGGACAGCTCGACGGATCGGAAGAAGAGAAGCAGACCTGCCGCCAAGAAAAGGATGCATAAAAGTGTCATCCCAATTTGCTGACTTGTATTGCCATACTCTTCTAACACTAATAGAAATAGTACAACGGTGAAGGAAGAACAAGGTTATGAAGTTCCTGCGCGCACTCCCCAAAGTATATTTGATAGAATATTGATGTCTATCAAACTTCTTCCGAATATACAAGAGAGTCAGGCGCTGCTCAGGCGCTGCTCAGGCGTGAAGTGCCGATTTACCTTGTTCAGGACACTAAAGTTTTTGGCTGCTGCCTAAGTCCAAGAGCTCAAAATGGTCACTAATCGGGTTGCACTTTGCAAATTGGGATCTAAAGTACAGGGGCTCCTTTTGAGGTAAAACACACCTGAGTTGGTGGTATTAAACTTGATGCTGCTGCAAGGTGCATACCGGAATCAGCCTGAAAGAGGTGGTTAGAACAGCGCATCAACCACACCAGAGGTCTCATTGGAAAACTTTAAAGCTTCTGGTCGGGTAATACCAGGCTAACGATTGTGCACTCCGATAGAATTGCCTTCAACAGGCTTGGGGATAGGTTCGAACAGACCGACATAAAGCAGCTTTTCGGTTTACCATGCGACCTTGTACGCTCCCGTACCTTTTCACTACTAGGTTCACTCACCTAGCTCCAAAGTCCATGGATGCCGCTGATCCAGCTAAGCGTCCCATTACGTGTCTTACGACGTCTTATAGATGATAAGGTGCTAACATCCGTTATGTGACTCAAGATATCTCGTCATGTAGACGAAAATAACATCGTGTCTGGGGTAACCGTGGCATTAAGCAGATCCTTCTCATCGATTCCGTTGCGGAGCAATTTGTTAAACGCAATCGCCGGAACTTCTCTGCTGTCTGGATTGACTATAAGAAGACATTAGACTCTGTGTCCCATTAAATACTCTTGAGGGTCCTTGAGCTGTAAAAGTTAATGTTACAGTTCGAGACTTCCTCGAAGAATACTTTGAACATTGGAGTCTCCATGGTTAGTAAGTTGTAGCTGCTGATGACCAGATAAGGATACGGCGGGGTACCTTCCATGGTGATTGTCTGAACTCGCTTTGGTATTGCCCGTCTCTAAACCAAGCTCAGTTTATTGCTGGAGAGTTCTGGGACGGGCTTTCAGTTTCGGGGAGTGCTTTACCTTCAGTACATGGATGACCTCAAACTGCTGGCACCCAACGCCACTCCTTGCCTGCAGAAATTACTGAAAAACACCACTGAATTTAGTAATGCTATCAGATGGGGCTTGGGCTAGCCTAACAAGTGTGTGGCCTTGCATGTGATGAGGGGGCAGGTTACTCATTCGGCTGAGATAAATCTCGATGGGGTAAATGAGAAGGACATGAAACAGTCTATCTAACTAAAAATTTGTAAAAGTTTTTTATAGTTTGTGCTAATAAAGTCTGAGCCTATAGCGGCTGAGTTACGCCCGTTTTCATGTTAACTTTCGGCGTACTTAAATCGAATCAAACTGAACTCTTGATTTGCGCCATACGTATATAAAAAAACGTCTATGTAATGACTACACTTCGGTGAATCATCGGTCTCTTTGGGGGAATCAAGGGTTTTGTCTGGAAGAGGTGGATAGAACAGCGTGTAGTGCAATACAGATCAGGTAGTAAAGACGCGAAACTACCGAAAGTATATTCTGAAGGAAGGCACTCACGACGTCTCTCGAGCCTGTCGCCATAGCGGTGATTCACTCAGACATGTGCTTTCCGGATATTCAGCGCTCGATAACTCTGAGTATCTGCACGGGCGCAGTCAAGCAGCCCAAATCCTTCACCACGGGCTTGCTCTGAAACACTGTCTCCCAGATGAGAGGCTGCCGAACAAAACAAGCGTAACGAGCGTAAGAGCCGGTCTCTATTGGGACCAGTCCATCACAGCTCGACGGATCGTTATTAGAGAAACAAACTTGCCGCCAAGGGTAAGATGCAAAGAAATGCATCACGTCCCAATCTGCTGACTTGCTATCTGAATCGGCACCCCCGCCTTTTTTTACTGACGAGTCTAGAGCAAGAGGATAAAAGGGGGATACAAATTTCACTAGACAGTTGTCTGGGGTTCCTAAGGAAAAAGACACTGACACTGAAAAACTAACAGGATCAGTTATATGCAGAAGATGTTCGGCTTCCCGAACTAACTGTGAGAGATCAAGTGATAGTGGAAAGTTAAACGCCTTTCTCCCAGCATGATGAGTTTTTATGAATAGGAACATCCACTTCTGGTGGATATTAAAGAAATACCATTTGAAAGGTTGGATATCGATGTTGGACGATGTCTTTTTCGTTTAGGTAATTGAAAAACTGAGTCTTCTCCTGGTCACCACTACGTAACAAAACCTGTATTGACCAAGCACCACAAAACCGAGGAATTTGGACAAGGTACGTCCAAACTATGGAGACGTTGGTTGCAGGTGTTATTACGAACTTACAAACAGACTCAACTCTAGGTTGCGCGAGGTTTAAAATTTTGCTCTAGTGAATACTCGGGGTACATCCCCTGGGCTTTGAATTTGCGTTTCCGTGAGAAAGAGTAAATGCGGCTTAGTGGTCTCAAGGTGGTGGTGAACCGCATAGAGATTAGAGTGCAATCCTCGAATTTTAGAAAAGCGCACTGAAAAGGAGAGTAGAAAATCATTTCTCTTTTTGCTTTACTCCATTTTGGGAGTCCAATAGATATGGGGAGTTGACAGTCAGTCAGTCAGTCAGTCATGACTTTAATTAGAACAGTGCTGATGGTAGACCTGACTGAAGACCAAACTTACGCCCGGACCCCCTTTGAAATCGCTATCAGATCCTCTCTCAGGTCACCAACCGGCACAATGAAAGTCATCCCAGAATTGTTCACCAAAGGTTTTGGTGCAGCCTTTCAGGTGGTGAACCTACAGCCAGCGGTGCAACGTGCTTCGTTCGAATCACTCTGCTCTTTAAATTGAGCTGCCATAACTCAGGTCAGAACCTGTCATTAAAATGCAACACTTGTACAGACTCATGACGCGACAAATCATGTCACAGGATGATTTGGCGGTTCGTCTTTGTTTGCCACGGCTGAATTCTACCACCTATTATAATGTTGTTCAATTAGCATCATCCAGGGGTCACGTGTAGGTTGTTGAGGATTAGAACCCGATTCCCATATTACCTACTAATGTCGTGTAGTAATGCACTGTACTATAGTGCACACAAAATTTCGTTTAAATCGGTAACTGTTTTTTATACGTATTGATATATATACTGATAAAAATAGGTATAGCAGGTGTAATTTAGAAGAAACTTATTTATTATTGTAGAATTTCTGTGGGCCTCTTTAACACCGACAATTTCCTACAATTTTGTTTTGACGTATCTTTTAAGATTTAGCCACCGCTAGCTTTCCAATGACTACTTAATCTATAATATTTTTTTATTGCTTTCCCATGAAAATGGAACATTTTTCTGCAATAAAAGGCATTCTTAGTAATACGTTATTACTACACAAAACTTGGTTAAAATCGGTCCAGTACTTTATAACGTGTATTGAATATAAACAATAATTATAGATAAAAATTGTAATAATTGTAATGATATATGTACATGACAGTCATTGTTTTTAAAATATTTAAAGTGCAGATTTTTAAAGTTACTGTTTTATTATATGTATAGATATTATCGACAATCGACATAACATACTTATCTCAGGCATAATCCCAACACTTAATTTTTAAAAATAGCTACAATAGCCCCTCTTTTACGAGAAAAACAGTATTTATAAGCAGGAACTAGCCTTCCTACATTGATACAATGCCCAAATTATTTTCTTAAATTCCATTGTTTATCATATTCAGTGAGTCCGAGCATAATACTTGTCAAGTTTAAGAATTTAAAGTGATAGTTACATTAGGACCCGATACGAGGCTAATATAGTGGATATTTTCTAATACAATGAATGTAGGTATCTGATCGTTTAAGATATTTAAACAATTTTTCGGTAAATTATTTAGTAGCTTAAATACAGCTTCTTAAACCTCACGTGGAGCAACGTGGAGAAAATTCACTTTTTAGATACAACAGCCCCGGTTCCCTGTATTTAGTGTAGTGAATATGAGGCAAAACATTTTAAGCGGTTTTATGTTGGTAAGGTTGGTACTGTTGGTTTAAATTTTTAAATCAGTTAAAAATAATAAAAAGTTAAGTTAAGAATTACAGCTTCCTGAAACGATGGACAATCATGAAAAACTATAAGGCTTCCTTTTTGAACCTCACTTGTTCCCCTTCATTTTTAAGTTTCGTTACTTAAAAATGAAGGTAACGAGGGAGGAATGGGAGGAGAAAAAAATGTGCAATAAAATTTTGGAGCTTGCTTAATATATACTTTAAAAGAATATTAATATTCACAATACTTACTAGTACTTTAAAGATGAATAGTACTATAGTACTTAGTCTATCAAATACAATAAGCTGAATTATATATCTTTAAGAAATAGGAACATTAACTTATTTCTGATAATAATGTATGGAGGAATATTTATAGCAAACAGACATACAGACAAAATGTTAAAAATTGATTTTGTTGTAAATACTATGCGTTTTGTGAAAAGCTGTTAATTTAAATATGTTGGGACATTATTACAACAGCGCCATCTAGTTCCGTGGTAAGCTACGAAGCTTGTATGCCACTTTATGGTATGGCATGTATGTGCTCGTTATGTATGTACTTATGTGCGGAAGGTAAAAGAAACATCTTTAAGTATATATTATATATTGTATAAGATTGGATACAAGCTCCCGACAATGTGCGAATAGCGACTGCTCGTTTGTCTATAAAATATTACTAAGATCAAAGATGTATACCAAATAAGGGAACGTGCGAGACTGCGAGATGATGCAATACAATATTATTTAGTGCAATATTATTATAAGTACATAGTAGGCACACTTGTATTACGAAAAACCGATAGTTGATATACTACACATTAATTTTAAATACATACATATAAATATAAGCACCCATGACTGGAGTACAAACATTCGTTTTCAACAAATGAATACCCCCAGCGGGACTTAAACCCGCGACTGCTGGCGTAGAAAGTAGGGTCACTACCAACTGAGACAAACCTGAGGTCTAGATAGTTTAATTTTGTTTATAACAAGTAATATGTACCCAGTGATTCCTTATAAAATTGAAGATCAATTTACTTACATTTGAGAATGAAGTCGTAGCCGTACCGTTACTCTCTAACCACTCTCCTGACTTTTGGTCCATGGCGATCCTAAAACATATAATTTTAAATTAAAATCTTGTTTATTTTGCTACTTATCAAGTCTTATTTTTAATCTTAACATCCTACTATAGACACCGGCATATTTAGCGGAACATAAAATAAAGGTTTGATATCAGTATCATATAAGGTTGCTGGCTGGTTTATACGTCATTTAATTTAAAAAGAAATATTTTCAAATTAAGAAAACAACTGAACATATCATTTTATGCAATTATTTTAATTTTATTCAAATACACCTTATCTGGAGCGAACTTCGAGTATTTCTTCCTTTTGAGTTTGATTTAAAATTTCATTGAAATACTGTTTTTTGTTAGTTTTTTTTAATCGCGTATCATTTTGGATTTGATGATTGAATTATGCACGACTTAGCCCCAACGGAGATTGCCAGGGCACTCGAAATGCGAAGAAATGGTCAAACCTACAGAGTGATATCCAGAGATCTTCTTCGACCAGTTTCTACGATCCATCGGTGTATCCAACGGTTCAGGGAGACCGGTACTTATGTGAGAAGAGCAGGACAAGACAGAAAAGACGCACTTCGAGTAGGGATGATCGTTTCTCAAGCTTATCTTAATGATATGAATATCACTCTTATGGAGTGGCCGGCGAGATCACCAGATATGAACCCAATAGAGCACGTTTGGGACTTGCTGAAAAGAAAAGTTAAGCCCAGAATTCCAGCTCCTGCCAACGTGGGTGAACTGCGAATCGCCGTAGTTGAGGAATGGCGGAGACTATCCCAGGAGACCATCTATATTAATTTTCACTTTTCCCGGTTACATGAAAAGTTAAAAAATGTACCATTTTTCACAAATAGCCTTTACTCGCAAAATCTGTTCTTAATGTGATCTCATTTTAAGTAAAACAAATGAAACTTTAAATAACAAAAGAAGTGTAGTAAGTAGATTTTAAAATAAAACCATATTTTTTTTAATTATGGACCTTTTTTTTGTTTTCCGCTAAATATGCCGGCCGTAATATTATAAACACGAAAGTTTGTAAGAGTGTATGGATTTTTGGATGTATGTTTGTTACTCTTTCACGCAATTCAGTAGAATGGATTTCGACGAAGCATTACAATGATAATTTAGCTTACATAATATCAAAATATCACATAGGCTATAATTTATAAAGATATACTAACTGAACCCGAGGCTTCTCTTGCGCTAAATCTAGGGACGAACCCGAGCCAAGGGTATCCTAATAGCTTATAAATGATTCCACTCGCAACTTATTCAAATTATAACTACGAGTACACTCAATAATTCTTCAATTTTATTTACTTTTTTATTTATTTATTTAGAAAGATACACCATCGACTTATTATAAGTACACTATATGGTAGAGGAGACCGTGGTAGATCGACCTTCACCGATCTGATAACCAGATGAGACATATTTTTTATCGAATATAATTTATAAACAAATATGCCTATAATTACTTGCCTATCTGAAAGTGCTCATGGCTATTTTTAGCTAGGTAACAGTGCTTTAAGTATGATTTTTTGCAGGCAAGTCTATATGACTGATTTTGTAATAAAATGATCTAAAATTTGATATAACTTTCGATAAGTTAGCAGAACGATGGAGTCACCTATATTGACTTACCTGTTCACATCGGCTTGCCAGGTAGCATACACAAAAATGAGTAGGTTACCTACTGAGGCATATTCTGTGTGTTAAAAACTAACAGTGAAATAAAATTCATTTGATTATCAAAAGAATGAAAGTGATGAAAAAAAAATCGATTAAAGTTAATTTAATTAAAAATAGCCATGAGCACTTTCAGATAGGCAAGTCATTATAGGCATATTTGTTTATAAATTATATTTGATAAAAAATATGTCTCATCTGGTTATCAGATCGGTGAAGGTCGATCTTCCACCGGCTCTTAGACCATGTTAATGTTGCAATATATCGTTCAGCAAAATATATCCATATCACCGTTAGTTGCAAGTACATTATATGTTTCCATGAGTTTGTTCAAAGGAGCATATTTTCCTACTATTTATACTATTGGTTCTGGAGTGGTTCAGATAAAAGATGTTGTTTAAGGGGTAGTATGTATGAACAGATCTGTCAGATCTTTTTGTATTTTATCTCAGTTTTTTTAAAATTAAAACTTGATTTTTAAAACTCTGTATAAAAGAATAATTAATTTACTAAAGAAAATTCGCAAATTAATGCTATGTTGCAGGTAGACTTGATGTTAGATAAGTATTTAGTCGCATTCGCAGCACAGTTTCTGTTCCTGATTCGGTTACAAATACTTGTTAATGCTACAGTTCTTCCGGTAGTAGTTTATAATAGAACTTATTCGAGTTACATTAAAGCTTAGGTAAACATAGGTAAAAATTCAAAAGAAAATATTATCTCGAATGAAAACAACTTCTAGTTCAATTTGAATAAATCTGTTGCTGAAATGTTGCTAATATGTATACATATTGTAAGATACGCCTGTAATAATGTTGGCTCGTTTGGTCACCAATAGGGTCGACACGTCCGTTCACTATGACAGCTCCCGTAACTCGTGTCAATCCCCTACACGTGCACCCGAGACAACGTCACAGATTAAATACGCACGAATACACTACACATAATATTATAGATATATTGCATACTTGTTGATTTGCTGCTTACTAGTGAAACAATATTTTGTATATTTTCTATAAAAAAAATTTTATGTCCGCATTGTACGTAGCTTTCATTATAATTGTCAAGACTGTTTTTTTAATAGTAGATACTTTCGCAATTTAAACAAAAATAATATTTCCTTAATTAATTTATTTTAAATTATTAACTTAATTTAGATAATTTTACTTGCATCACATCAAATAATTTTAAAGTACTCAATGGACAATTCGCATTGCTTTACTATTAGAAGGCATAAAACAACACTATTAAAAATAAAGTTAAAAAAACTCATAATATATAATATATCCTAGGAACAATAACAAAGCATGGAAGCCGGCTTAAAATAAGAAATGAAATGCATATTATGTTTATCGTTTTTTTACTTACGATGTTAATAGTGCGTAGGAAAGAGACATAATATGATGCCGTTCTATTTCGTTATTTATTTTTATTTCGTTATTTATTTCGTTATTTATTTATTATTTATAGTTATGCAGGTTGTCACAAGTTAATTTTTTGATAGTGATGAGTTTATTATCGTAATTGTCGTGTCCATGTCGATCAAAAACATCGTATTTAATTTTATTTAAAATATAAATACCTGACTGTTTATCATATGAGTTGTATTATGTCGTAGGAAGATTAACCAATCATTTTTTTGCAAAAAAACGCAAGATTTCTGAAGGACACCTAAAGTAGGTAACGGCTATGATGTTATTTAATTAATTATAATTAAAAAAGTTAGCTTTGGTTAGGTACTTTAGTACTTTAGTAGGCTATCTCGATTAGTAGGTTTATATCAGGCCCGAAGAGCCAAACTAATTATTTACTATTTTACTAATTATTATCGACAATCATTTTACATCACTAGACATGTATCAACAAAACATAATACTGAAAAATTAAGTTGATAGCCGACTTAAAGTTTTTAACGTCTTAGATAGAACTTTTGTATTTGTTAGCATTATAAGATGACCAAAGGTAACCATTTGACATTTCTCATGTTTTGCCTTGTGACAAGTTCCAAAATAATAAAAACAAACAGCCATGTTTTGTTTCACTCACACCTTATGACATGCTAACTGAACTAAATGAGTAAACTATAAATAACTCGGTTTTTATTTTAGCCTGGCTTCCATGCTTTGTTATTCTTCCAAGTACCTACCTATGTATGTTGGGACATGTATGTAGGGACATTTACTCACAGCACTATCTAGTTCCACAGTAAGGTACGAGCCTTGTGTTATGGATACTAGATGGTTGATATACTACACATATATAAGTTTAAATACATACATATTATAAATATAAACACCCATGACTGGAGTACAAGCATTCGTGCTCAACAAATGTATGTCCCCAGCGGGACTCGAACCCGCGACCGCTGGCGCAGCAAGTTGGGTCGCTACAAACTGCGCCACGCGTGTCGTCAAAATGTATATGTATATCATATTATAATATATTATCAAATGAAATCAAAATATTCTTTATTCAAATAGACTTTTACAAGGTCTTTTGAATCGTCATTTTTATATTATTAAAAGTGACATTTAGTCATTCTGTAAGTCTGTGAGTAAACTACCACCGACTCGGAAAGCTGTTCTGCTGAGAAGAACCGGCAAGAAACTCAACAGTTGCTCTTTTCAAAAAATTACCAGACATTAATCCCAGATATGTATATTATATATATTAGACTCATGGACGAATAAACTAATGGACCAGTCATAAAATACAAATGCATGAAAACACGTTCAACCAATTGAAGTATAACGCACACAAAGAATTGACACAATACATGATACATCAAAATTCACTCTAATGCTAGTGCTTGAACGTAGTCGATAAACTACATACATCAATGACATTTTAAATATTGATAATAAATATTGTTTGATTTTTCGCCGACAATCAAACCCAGAACGTTCGAATGGGAAAGAAAAGGCGTATCATAAATAAGCTGTAAGGCAAAGAAAATAAAGGGAGAATAAAGGTGGGGTAAGCTTCCGGTATTTATATTTTAATTAATACTAAAATAAGCAGGAAATTGTTATGAACTTTTTACTCAATTATAGTTAGTATTATAGACACAGATAGGTTTAATTGTCTGTGATTATAGACTTCAAATTTTTTGTTAAGAATTTTTTTTCTCTTTCGAGAAGGATCCCTAGGAAATCTAAAATTTTGTGTAATTTATGTGTTAAAATAAAATAAAAAATTAAGTACACATACTAATTATAATTTTTGCATTTATAATGTTTTTATTTAATTATAAAAATATTATTATAAATTTATTGTCATTAGATTGTAGGATACTGCGATAGAAGTATTTTATGTTATTGTACTGTACAAATAACATCATCATTTGTTCAGTTATTTCTTCAAATATCGATATATTTTTCGACATTGTCGATGGATGATGTCAAATGGACTCACTCGGCAGTTCTGTCATTTGTTTTGAACGGTATAATCCAGGCATTTTATGATGGGTGTCAGATGTAAACAATACATAGAAATATCGACTATATTTGACATAGTTGGATAATACAAAATGTTATTTGTCATTTGATTAAATTTTGTGATAAATAACAAAGTAATAAAATATTGTACTTATAAGTGAAAAGAAATAGTGCTGCTCGTGTTGCTAATTGCGAAAATGAGGTCCATTTTCAAATCCAAGATGGCGGACATCCGGTTTTTTTTCAACAATGACATGGGTGTCATTTTCGAGGTTTCTCGGGGTGCTGATTACGAAAATGAGGTCCATTTTCAAATCCAAGATGGCGGACATCCGGTTTTTTTTTCAACAATTACATGGTTGTCATTTTCGAGGTTTCTCGGGGTGCTAATTGCGAAAATGAGTATGTATTATTTAATGATGCCAAAGAAGTATAACTTATAACGCGTGTACATAAGTACACACACACACACACACATTTTTTTTCCAAGAACCACCGTTTTTAAGATATAACGATTCAAAAAGTTGAAAGAGTTGTAATCGTCATAATATGTATAAGTACACCACGTATATATATATCATCATATGTTTGAAAAACAAGATTTAGTTCAATGTGTTGAAGTTTTTAAAAAGAGTATGTAATTCAACTCCACAAGAAGTTATCACCAACGGAATTCGCTTTCTTCTCTCTATGTATGGAGCTCCTAAAAATTACATTAGTCATTATTGGGGAAATTTACTTACACCCAGAGTGAAGAAGATATACAAGGAGAAGAAGAAGAAGAGAAAAAGAAGAACAAGAGGAAGCAGAAGTTTATGACACTTTAGATTCAGATGGATAGATTTTCTTATTTTTTTTTTATTTACACCCCTTTTATCATTTTCAACTTTTGTCAATATATACAGTTAATTAACAGAATCTTATATCATAATATTCTTTTTGAATGTTATATCTCAAAAACGGTGGCTCATAGGAAAAAAAGTATTTTGACATTTTTGACAGATAATTATTTGATCTACAATTTTTGTCTAAGCTAATTTTATGATAAAACTTACTGTTTTGCTGAAAATCGCGAAAAACCCGTCTTTATGACTTTTGACCCCAAGCAAATTTTTTTGCACGTGCCGGATCGATGAGGATTTTTCACATTTCCTTTATAGTAGTGTATTGAACAATCCTACCAATTTTCAGCCTAGTCGGAATTTTTGTAACCTTGGATGTCTAATTTGCCCGGGCTATATTAAGAGGTGCCGCATCGAAAATTTCAATTTCCGATATGATTAACATGGGAACATTTTTTTTCCAATTTTTGGAATTTATTAACGCTTTAACAAGTCATCGGACTTGTTAAAGTCAGAACATATTTTTGTAGAGAATTGAACGCTCTACAAAAAAAGTCTCTTATAATTTTTGATATTTTTACTTTTTCAAAAGTGATTTAACGCTAAAGATGGATTATTTCAAAATTTTTACATTTTTCTAATTTTCCGATGCAACCATCAACTTTATGAGAAAATTTTCATCACATTCAATTTTCTATAACTTATTTTCCAAAAAAGTTTTGATATTTTTTACAGATCGTAAGATATTTGTCAATCCATCTTTAGCGTTAAATAACTTTTGAAAAAATTAATATATCCAAATATTTTAAGAGACTTTTCTTGTAGACCGTTCAATTCTCCACAAAAATATGTTTTGATTCAATTAGTCCGATGACTTGTTAAAGAGTTAATAAATTCCAAAGTTTAAAAAAAATCCCATGTTAATCATATGGGAAATTTAAAGTTTCGATGCGGCACCTCTTAATATGAATATTAAGAGCTAAAATTTTCACAGGACTTTGTTTTCGTCATTTCAAACAATATTTTAACAAATATTAAAAATACAAAACAAATAGTAGATTTTTTGAAACAGTCTAATATATATATACACATATATATAACTATTTTAAACTTATAAAACAATTACTAACACACGTTCTCTGCGACTGCGAACTGGTACTACTGGAAATTACACTTATACACTTATGATAGCAACTTTGCGATCGGGCGGCTAGTCCCGGACTGAGGTCGTGACTGCCGGCAGACGGAGATCGCAATAAATTGCGCAGGTGTATGAATTAGCAATACCCGCGGCTCCACTCGCGTTTTAAAAGTCTTAATGCAAGTCATAATGTTAATGTTTTTTAAAATATTTTATAAAGCTTGGCTAATACGAGTGTGTGGTAGTAGTAGTGTATGTGCGCTTGAGAAACCGAGTGAAAAGGTTCAAATACTTGGTCTCGCAGCTCTGACTTGCCTGTGGGCTGTGCGAATCATTTCTTACATGATTGATTACCATCTTGCGAATGAGGAAACATCGTGAGGAGACCTGCATGTCGGAAAGCGCAGAAATAGCATGTTTTGGCCAGCATCGTGGACTTTGACCAGATCTCTTGTATTGAAAGAAGCCCGCGCCCGGCGATGATACGTTAAAAAGTCATTTAAATAAGTTTATATTAGCCAAACTATTTAACTTTCACTATGTTTCCCCTTTACCTTTCAACAAATTAAGGATTATTTCATAATTGTTTTTAAAATACTTTTAACGAAAATTGCTTTTCAGAATGTACCTATGTGACGTGGGTTTTGAGATATTTTGAAATATACGTACTCATTCACTTTAGTTAGTAGCAATTCAGTTAAGTACCTAGTTGTTCCTTAGTAAGAAAAAAAAACAGAAAATATGAAATACAAAATCGTGTTTTGGCGTAAATATTCGTATTTAATTTTAATGCGTAAATAAGTAATTTATACATACACACATAACATAGTTTGGCCAATAATATTGTTACGATTAAAAATAAACAAAATATTACGTTTGAATTTGGAATCTGTCATTTTTATATGATTGTTCATTAAGTTAATCCGTTACTTAAAAAAGTTAACTTCGTTAAACGTTAAAGCGTTACATTTCGAAAGATTTAACGAAAGTTAACGTTTATCGTTAATCCGTTAAAACGTGATTAAAATTGTATTTTTATATCATTGCAGCAATAATGATCTACTTATAAAATCTGTTGATTTGGGTTCTGGAACTTAAAAGCTTCTCAGTATTTCAAGGAGGCGGGACCGGGCTTTTCAGAGGCTCAGTTCAACGCCTTCAATACCCAGCCGTTTGGGACTCTACAAGAGCCACTTCGCTATCATGAGGCACCTCTCTCTGGCCCTGGACGGACGCTGGACGTTCCTTTTTCATTTCTCCCAGTTCACCCATCGGGGTGTCAGTCCAGTATCGACTGATGGAAGCCGTCTTGACTTTCGGCAGCCTTTTGCCGAATGTCCGGGGCATTGAATCTCTTTGGCGGTTTTGAGATTGTGAGGTCCATGGCACTGTATGGTGCCCCCGTTTAGATCGACGCCCTCTCCGACCCAAACGGGGTCCAATTCTGCAGTACGCAGCGGGTCCTGGCGGCAGAGGTACTCGGTAATTAGGAGAAAAAAGGTAAATTCGGGCTAACCCATCTAGCTGACGAGGCCATGATCCGGCGATGGAGAGAGCAACTGAGAAACCCAGAGGCTGGCCTGGCGAAAGTGGATACCGTTCGTCCTGTTTCACTGGGTCAGGAGGCCCACACGGTGTCATGACTTTCAGACTGACGCAGATGCCTACCGGGCGCCCAGCACGTGAAAACGCACCGACAAACTTACCTACCAAACTTTAACTTAGGTACCTGGTTTCGTTTTACTCGACGCGACGCGGTACTTGGTAAAGAGTAGGTACTGGATTAACGATTAACGGACTTGAGAAAATGTAACGGAAGTTAACGAGTCCGTTAAATTTTTTCTAGGTTAACTTAAAAGTTAATCGTTAACCAAAATGTTAACTTCGTTAATTAACGATTAACGGATTAACGAGTTAATGCCCAGCTATATTATAGGAATATATTGTCGATTCAAAATCTTTATGTAAATACGTTCTTTAATTTGAGGGGAGAGTATACCGTATCGAGGGGGGATTAACATTAAATGTTTCTCTTTTTTTTATTTATTTATTTATTTAATATTTAATATACGTATGACAGAAACAACATAACGATAATAACTGCATTAGTATAAAACTGTGTCGCAGATATTAACGCCCACCTCGCAAGCGTCATGTATGACAGCAAAATTTCTTACACATATTAAACTAAAGTAATGAAACTTAACAAAAATCTAAGTATTATTTATAACAACTACAAAATAAAGTAGAATAGTGAAAAAAAAGGAAGCTATGTAATGAAATATACAACGAATATACATATTAGTGTGCCAAGTGTGTGTGTGTGTGTGTGTGTGTGTGTGTGTGTGTGTGTGTGTGTGTGTGTGTATGTGTGTGTGTGTGTGTGTGTGTGTGTGTGTGTGAGTGTAACAACAGTTGTCGAACCGTTAATACTTTAGATGTTCGATAGATTTCGGCTGTTGGAAATTGATGATGACGTTTGACGTCATTACTTTCAGTATACACCTTTGTGCTCTTTCTAGTTGAAGCAAGACTGATTTAGATGCACCTCCCCACGCTGATATGCAATAGGTAAGCAAAGATTGGACAAGGGCAAAATATACCATCTTAAGTATATGCATATTAGCACCAGATCTGAGTTGCTTAAATATATAGGCAAGTTTTCGTCAACGTAATGCCATAACTTGAACATGCGCTTTTCAGGTGAGATTTTCATCAAGAAGTACACCAAGGTATTTCACACTTCAAGAACGAGTAATCCTGCTACAATTGCAACCATTGTTTAGTTCTTGGCATGTATGAGCAATGATAGTGAAAGTTTCTGGGGGTAAAGAGGTTTTGTGGTCAAATGTTAAAAATTGTGTTTTATCTAGGTTGAAGGTTAATAGGTTACAAGACAACCACTTCAGTTCAATAGTAAGGGCTTGCTCGCTACGTTTATGTGTTTCTATGTAAGTTCTACCTCAAACAAGCAACGCAGCGTCATCAGCATAAGAGACGATTTTACAATTAGGTATTTTAAGTTCGCAAAAGTCATTCATATAAATTAAAAAGAGGGTGGGTCCTAATACGCTACCTTGGGGTACTCCATATGAGAGGTTTTCTTGAGTTCTCCCCGATAGGTAACTTCTGAAGAGATCCAGAGCAATTCCCCTGACACCAATTTTATCCAACTTATTATATAAAAGAGGCAGGGATACTGTGTCGAAAGCTTTTGATAGATCTAAAAAAAAACCTATGGTCTTTCTTTTTTTATCAATATTTTGGACAATATCGTCAACCAAGTGCATGAGTGCGTCCTCAGTTAATCTGCCAGCTCTAAATCCAAATTGGTTATTGGCAAGCAAACCGTATTTATCCAAGTAAGACATAAGTCTCTTGTTTATTAGCTTTTCAAGTATCTTAGATAATGAGCTCAGAACAGAGATAGATCTGTAGTTATTAAGGCAATCCTTACTTCCTTTCTTATAAATTGGGTATACAATAGCCTTTTTAAACACACTAGGGAATATACCGTTGAATAAGCACAAACTACAGACTAGAGTTATTAAAGGTGTAAGAATGTTAGCCGCGGCTTTAAGAATAGACGTTGTTATACCGTCCCATCCTACAGCACATTTGCTTTTAAGAATTATGGATCTAATTTCTGAGTCATCGGTTTCATTAACTACCTTCGAGGTTGACATTGATTGAGAAACCGTGAAACGGAGATTTTGCTGAGGAACACCTGTAGATTGATTTGCAAAGGAAACAAGTTTTTTTCCAACGTTAGCGAAGAAATGATTGACTTTGTTTACAGCCTCGATTGGATCAGTAGCTAAATGTAATTTAGATTGCTTGAGGTTTTTATGTTTTTGTTAGGCATATTACTAATTTTTTAACGAGATCCCGCGTTTTTCCAGTAATTTTGCCAGTTTTTCAAATTCATTATTTTCGTAGTTTGCTTTTATCTTCTTTAATAGGTTATTACAAAATTTTTCATTGTGAATATTTAAGCGGTTTTTGCAGCTTGGGCTCTTTTTTTGATTTTTTAAAAGCTTATTACGCTTTTGAATCCAACGAAGCAATCCAGGCGTGATCCAGGGCTTTATGGTTCTTTTCCTGCTTGAGATCGTTACAGTATGAGTGTGATTATGAATAGCCGAGGATATTACTTACACAAACTTCTCCGCTGAGTCTTCTGGATCTAAAGAGGTCAAGATGTCAGAAAAGTCAGCATCTTTAAGTTCAGCAACATCTGAAGGTTCATCTATATAGGTAGAAGTTTCATTTATTGGTTTAATTTTCGATTTCAAGTCAAAACACATACAAATAGGAGAATGGTCAGTGAGAGGTGTATCCAAAACTGCCGACTTCTTCTTAGTTCTAAGGACTATATGGTCTAAACAGTTTTCATTTCTAGTAGGGAACGAGTGTGCAGGTATCATTCCATGTGTTGCACAAAGGTTTAAGCATTCGTCTGTGCGTTTTCAGTATATTATAGATGTGCATATATTAATATTAATATCGCCTATAATAGCTATGTTTTTAAAGTTAGTTAAAATGCTTAAAACGCTATCCAGGCTATTTAAGAATGTATTTTTACCATGGTAAGAAGGTGATCGATATAAGGCAATTATAATAAGACTAGAAGAGAGTTTAATTTGCAGGCAATTTGCCTCAATAAAATGAGGTTCGAAATAACCTCGCATTTCAATGCGTTTCTGGTATATACTACAACACCATCATTTTGATTGCAAAAGCTTGATCTGTAATCTACACATAACCAGGATATATATTTGGGGCTTTACTTAACCAACGTTCAGAAAGAACAAGTATGTCAATTTGATAAGTTAGTCTATTAATCAAAATTAAAAGTGAGTCAAAGTTACAGTTAATGCTGCGTATATTGACGTGGAGGATTTTTATTTCATTTATTTCTTTTGGAGATTCATTGCATTGCTCAGGAGAACAGATTAGCGAATCAGATGCCGATATGTCTTCAATATTTTCTATCTGACCATTATCAATCATGATTACGATGAAATTGTAACATAAATGTAAGAAACAAGTATTCTATTGTTTGTGTTTATTTTTGGAAGACTACGAAATTGAAAATGTTCAAATTTTATTATGAGAAGACGTATCGCATTTTTTATATATTTTAACCTGAATGGGATTTTATAATATTTATTAGGAAGTCTTATAATCAAATAATGAATGTGTAGTGTTATGTGAGTGGATATTTGTAGTACATAAATGGTCATCATATAATATAAGAGTATATATATAAGAGTAATAAAAATAAATATTATTTCTAGATACATAAGATCACTTTAAAACCTACTCGCTGATGCACCCGTCTCCCTTAACATTCTAAACAACTTACTAATGGAAGGCACCTTGAATGCCTATGAAAGTAGGTGTACTGTTAGGAAATTAAAGGTAAACAACTCCTATACTCCGTGGTGGAACAATAAGCTTGAACAACTTAGAGTTTCCACCCGTTGCTTATTTAATGAGGCTACTACACCGAACGTATGGAAACGGTAGAGGAAGGCTCTGAATTCATACCATAAACAGATCAGAAAAGCTAAAAGGGCATCATGGAAACACTTCTGTAAGAATATCGTCCAAACACATAAAGGTGCAAGAATCCACAAAGTCCTCGCCAAGACACCAAATATCTTTATCAGATTAAAAAAACCAGACAAACCTTTCATGACCACAGAGATGAAAACGCTGGAACTTTTAAGAGCAACCCATTTCTCAGGATTGTACCCTGTCGCCGACTGTATTTATATTAAATCCTAAGGAATACAGAAGCTCTTCGATCAGAATTTTTTTCCGAATTTACCGGTCAGCTTCAACAGCAAACTTCTTCAGTTTCCCAATAAACTCCGTTCCGTTGTTCCGTTGTCCGTTCCCACAAAACTTCACTGTATTGAATTCCATATTTTAGAGCACGTTTTAAGCCTGCTCAACCGCCAGTTATGGCTAACCTATCAAAGCGCCATAAAGCCAAGCGGTTATTCCAAAGTCTACTCTGCTATCCAGAGGAAACCCGCATAATATACCGCCCACTGAAACCTACGAGCATCACGGATTCACGCCCAGCCGGATTGCCGGATGCAACACGCTTTGTAGCGCGGTGGTAAATCGGGAAGTAAATTCTTTGGCAGATCATTGCGCATACCGTGCTAATCTTTTCTGTATAGTTCCAATTTTAGTTATGTACCTACTGCCAAAGCGAGTGCCACTTTACTGCATTTGTTTTGACATAAATTCAACACCAAATGTATTTTTTTAATATAGTATATTAAGTATCTTGATAAAAATTCTTCTAGAATTCGCTTTTTATGTTTCAACTCATTTCATTACTTCAACAGTAGCTAATTTTATGTCTAAATTTCACAGCATCACAAGATAAAGTGAAGAAGAAAGTAGATTAAGACGTATTTAATCCTTCGTCAAATTGTTCTTCTTTTTAACCTACTTTTTATTAAATTTACAACTTTTTAATTTGTTATCATAATATTACTTTTCTCTATGTTAGTTATGAAATATTATATAAACTCTTTACACCTTAATTGTCATTGTACCTACTATGACTTATGAGAAAATCGCGATAGTGACTTTAACACTCCTAGTTTCATACAGTTATAAAGTAGCATTACTAAAAACCACTAAAAACATTTAACACAATGTCAGCCTCATTAGACTCTGCTTTGGATCCCATGGAAGAGATACGGTTTCGCAAGAAACACAGCTCCACGTGGATTGAAATACAAAAAGATACACATTTCACATTCGACGAATTGGAAAGTTAGTGCTATAAAAAATAAATATATAAATTAAATATATACAAGCTGTTAATAATATAATCGTTAAATTCATTAACTATTACTATTGTTTCCTAGTGGGTAAGATTCGACCTCTCTACTTTTTCTTCATTGTTGATAATTTGAGATAAAAATGAATATAATATGCTTATTGCATATTATATATTAAAAAGTATTTCGATTTTGATAGCATTATATATAGACGTTAATATAAATTAAAGGATTTTTACAATTTTATAATAAAATAAAAGTAGCCTAAGTTACTCCTTATAACATTAGCTATCTGCGAATGAAAGTCCCGTCAAAATCGACCCAGCCGTTACATAGTCGGAACAAACACGTAAGACGGACAAATAAAAATTTTAAAATTGTTTTTTTTTTATGTAAGTAGCGTCACAGAATAGATAATGTAGCGTATATACGTACTTTAATACGCATTTAGTGAGAAGTTGATAGTAATTAATTTGAAATTAGAAACAGATACCTCAATTTTATTTATACTATATATTAATCTAATATACATAAATCACGTTTCACGTTGTTTGTTCGCGATGGACTCCTAAACTACTTACCCGATTTTAATCAAATTTACACACCGTGTGCAGTTTGATCTAACTTGAAAGATAGGACAGTTTACATCTTAAATAAATTACGTGTCACGTTGTTTGTTCGCGATGGACTCCTAAATTACTTAATCGATTTTAATCAAATTTGCACACCGTGTGCAGTTTAATCCAACATAAAAGATAGGCTAGCTTACATCTTAATTTATGGTCGCAATATTAATTTCAAATTACATGTTTATTATACGACTTTAGTGTATATTTATCGGTTAGTTCTATAAAATCCTAAAAGATGGTGGTTTGGCATCTAAGTTGCACAAATATGCGGTAGATGATGCCTTATTTCTATTTCTAGATTATAGTTGGCGCGTGGCGAAAATGTAGTAAGGAGTAGTATTTTTATTTTATTAAAATGTATATAATATAACCGTTTAATTTATTTTAACTTACGCCCAGCGAAGAGGGCCGGGTTTACTAGTTAACTATATTTTCTATTTGTTGTATTATAGGCCATCAATAAATGTTTGTTGAACATAGGGTTACAAAAGTTTTTTATAAACCGACGTCGCAATTAACTACCTTCCTCCCAAATTTAAAGTTGCAAAAAAAAAGAAGGACTTTCATACAAACTTGTGAGAGCCCTAAGACCTTTTTTACTAAATTCTGCTAAATATTAACCACCACCCTACCAAACTTTGTTAAAGGTTTATAGTACAAAAGATGAAAGGCTTTGATACGAAATTGTGAAAGCCCTTAGATCTCCTTAATCAAGCCCTGTCGCAAAATTCGTTTTTACCGGGTGTGTACTGACTATACAACACCTCCATGCCAAATTAACAGTTTGTATCACAAAAAATAAAACACTTTCATACAAACTTGCATCCTTAATCCGGCTCTGTAGTGAAATTCGTCCTTTCGGACGTTTACTAACTATAAACTACTTCCTTGCCAAATTTTATCTTTACACGTCAAGCGGTTTTCGAAATTTAGTGATGAGTGAGTGACCTTTCACATTTATTTATATACAGATTAGGTACGAAGCTGCATTGTTATCGTTGTGCTGGGCTTTTGTTTTGTATTGTTGGACTTTAAAAGTTAACGGAATAGAGAGTTTGTGTCCTCTAGTATGTTAGTGCAATCATTAACTCGTTTAGCTTAGTTTGTAGTGACCCTACTTACTTTGACTGCGATATACAATCGTTGAGTACTAATGATTATATTCCAGCCATGGGTGTTTATATTTGTAGTAGGTACATCGTATAGGTATAATATTTAAAGTGATGTATGTGTAACGTATCAACTTTCTGGTATCTATAACACAAGCCGCGTAGCTAATCATGGAAATAGATGGTGCTGTGTATAATAATGTCCTAACTGTATTTGTAAAATATGTCCTATAGTTCTAGCAAGTCTGTGACATCGGCCACCGTGATCAAAATCGTTCAGGAGAACATTGATTTGTGATTGTATTGAAATAAAAAAATATATACTCATGGACAATTTCTGAAGATATATTTTTAAATTTCAGAGGTTATGATAATATTCTTCAAAATTCAAAAACGTGATGAAAAGCCAGCTGCTTCTGACTTAATATCAAGGTACACAAATGCGTTAGTAGTTATGTACTTGCGTACTTTTTATATTTCAAAATCTGAGTTTTTAAGTTTAGTGGTGCCAAAGTGCCAACGCCATAGCTTGGGTATCCGAGTAAAGCGATATCGAACAGCTGATATTTTCATGTTTCATTAATTACTAACATGATGAAGAGTGATTGATGATTTTGTCGGACGGTGAAAGAAAACATAGTAAGGAAACCTGCATGTCTGAGACTAAGAGAACCTAGCAAGTTCTCGAAGGCATGTGAAGTCCACCTAGTATTGAAGCAGTGATCAGCAGTGGGACGTTCAAAATGGTTGAATCCAAGTTTTTTTTTAATTTATAATTTTAGTAGGATGTAAACTCCTTTATGCTCCATACTATCATTTGTACCTACTTTTATTTAATAATTATCTTTTACATTATTATATTTTAAGAATAAAAAGGAGGTTTAATTTAATATAATAAAATTATTTTTAATTTATCAAATGAATACTGCCCACATAAAA
Source organism: Boloria selene (assembly GCA_905231865.2). Classification (NCBI taxonomy): domain Eukaryota; kingdom Metazoa; phylum Arthropoda; class Insecta; order Lepidoptera; family Nymphalidae; genus Boloria; species Boloria selene. The sequence goes on from HG993131.1 coordinate 12,015,645, forward strand.
TAAACGCCTAATGTTTATAAACTACCTACTACCTACTATTTTATTAATAATAATTAAATTTTAGGCAGTTTTTGCCCAGAGGTAATGCACTCGCTTGTATAATATAATAAATAAAGAATAATGCAGGTTCAAATTCGAGTCTCGTATCTCTGATATTTTTATGTGCGAATAATTTTAACATGATTACCACTTGTCTAACGGTGATGGAAAACATCGTGAGGAAACCTGCATGTCTGACAGAAAAAAGAATGTTTTAGAAAGACTGCGCCAACTCGCACTTGGCCAACATGGGCATCAAGCTCTATTGGACTATCCTCCTCCTCTATGGACCTTGTATTCAAGGGAGTCCCGTGCCCAGCAGTGGGACGTTAAAAATGGCTGTATGTATACCTACAATTTTGTAACACATTACTTTTGTATCATTAAACCAAACTAAATTATAATTCATATTCAGGGCCCATTTCCGTGATGTTCTCCACACTGGTTTGGGCATGACTGATGCATACATGATGGAACGTGTCATGGTTGCGCTGGACAGAGGAACTTCACCCTATGTAACCATGGCAACATTTGCTAAAGCAATGTCTTTATACCTACACGGTAGTTTGGAAGAACGAATATCTTACGCTTTTACTGTTAGTATAGTTAGTTTTATGGCTGGCATAATTCTATGTATTTTCAACACATTTTTTACTAATAGGTATAATTAATAATAATAATACCTATATAGATATATGTACCTTAACTAAGTCAATTACGATGAGAAAAAGGAAGCAACCGAATGAAAATATGATTAGGATAACTCTCTAAATTATGTAAATTTACTATGAAGTTAATTTATCCTAACATAATTATAATTCGCGTCATGTAAAAAGAACGCTGGCTGTCAAGTTGCGCAGAGGCGATTTATCGGCCAATTTGGTGGTAAGACGCGGGGTGTGGGACGTAGAGGCACGCGCCGCATGCTTTCCGGCTCGCTATTGGTTTGTCAGTTCAAAATACCATCGTGCACATAAAAGTTATTAATTACGAAATGGTTTTATATAAATAATAGAGAAAAATATTTTTGACGTATATTGTTTTATGAAGAGAGAGTCTGATAATAATGCAGTTAAAATATATATTAACCGAATTAATTTAATTTTTTGTAATTAGATTAAACATTCTACATTATATTTAACATATTTTATGAATTAATAGAATTCTATTTAATAACGTTCTATCAATATATTTTAATATATTATATAATATAATTTCAATGTACCTAACAATGACCAATATACGTCGCGAGCGAAAGTCTAGTTCAAAAATAAAAGAATGGGCTTAGTAATTTTGTGTGCGAATGTACGCATGCGCAAACACACCCCGCACCACTTTCCTCCAGCGTTCTTTTTACATGACGCGAACTGTACTGATATATAATTAATGTAACTCGTACTTTGTTCAAATAAAATATTTGACATTACGACGTTAATTATGTTATTTGATACAATACATTATAAATATTAATTTGTGATAATTTATTATGCTATTCTTCTTGCACTTGGCTAGTAAGCAAAGAAGAGCCAAATAATAATGTATAATTGTACAATTAGTTTAATATCTAGGTCGTTCAGGTTTTTTAGAAAATATTAATAGAGTCTGTGCGGAAAGAGAACCGTCGTGGCACAGAGGTAACTGTACTTTTATCGTTTCACTACAGTTCTGTAAATAACGGCATGTGGTGCACGCAAGAGAAAGAACGTTAATGAAAACCAAAAACAGTAATTTTTGGTGAGTTTGATAAGTGCACCGATCGTGGTTGGCGCGGCTCTGGTTATGGTTCTGATGAGAGAGCCAATAAGTAAAATAATAATAATGTTCTCCGACCGATTCCGGCCATGGCGGCTAATTTCATTGACACTGGCCAACTGCGCAGGAGATATTATAGTGCACAAGTGTATGCGCAGACACAAGTGCACTCTCATACTCCGGTGGGACGACTACTCGACACGACCAGTGAGAGCTAAGGCGCAGGACCGACGGCTTTACGTGCTCTCCGAGGCACGAATAAGTAAAATATATGTTCGAAGACTTAAATAAGCCAGAACTGTGTAGGTATATATTGCGTGTGTTTGTTAATTTTGATAAATCACTATTGTTAAGCGGAAGTATTAAAACAACTGTACTGCAGTCTGCAGAATATGTCCTTTATTTCCAATCCCCAATTCATATATCGTAACACTACTTAACAAATATACTCGTAGTTTTAACTGCACATTACATCCATTCAGAAATATGTTTTATATTATTTGTGACTTTTACAAATATTTAGTAACTAAAATTGGCGTTTAAGTAACATTATCATTAAAATAATTTCTTAAAATAATTAATAAGTCGAAATCTGAAAACTGAAATTATCAAGATGTTATAGTCGCATTATAGTGTTGTCATCATAATAAATACGGTAATAAAACAATGCAGTGTTCTCAAATCTTATGACGGTTCTCTTTCCGCAGAGAATCTGAACGTTGTTGGTAACGCATTCTCATTTCTCTAGCTAAAAAATATAAGGCTTAAAAATATAAGATTTATATACACTTATGATAGCTCACTTAGATCTTTTCCCTGTCAAAATTCTGCTCTTACTGTCCTTTTCTACCTATAAACTAACATAATGTAAAACGCTTTATAAGGAAAGTTAATAATATAAGATTATATTGTTAATTTTAGTGTTATGACTTATTGGGTGAAGGTCATTTGAGAAGAGAAACGATGTATCAATTAATGAAAAAGAGCTTAGCAAAAGCTTCAAGAGATGACGATGTTGAAGAGGCAGTTAAGGTAAATTTCACATTATTTTCTTTTCACAAGTGTTTTTCGTACATGTCATGATTACTTACTTATTATTCACATCTTATTATCATCTTTTCCTTAAATATATCTTAATTTTTTTCTTTTCTTAAAGATTTATAATTTTATTTAATATTTTCTTAGATTTACGCAAATTTTGAAATTTTAATTAAAACTATCCCTATTTTTTTAACTTCATGGCAGTGGGATACGGATGCACTTGCACCACCCTTCTTACGCCTATGGCTCCTACAGTTTTGTATCTATATTGACACTAGGTTGCACGTAAACTAGATTATTTTTATTTAAATTAATGTAAAATTATAAATCATTTTATAAATAAATATATATATTGTTATATGGTAGAAGCCCAGTGGTAATGCCTCCTTTTTTATAGTTGGAAAATGCATTACCGCATGCCACCACGTGGTTATGTGGGATTCACCAGCTTAAAAAATAAGTATAAGTACTACCCACTAAAACCCAACGGACTCAACCGTCTTAATGAGGCGTCTCAGGATCGCTTGCGCATGCAACTCCGACGCACTAAAGGTTCAGCTGGTCTGCCGAAGCAGACTACACAACCCGCAAGACACATTGCCCATTGTGCGACATCTTTGCCCAAGTGGGCCCTCCCTGGCGTTTCTTGGCTTCGCGCCCGGTTTGCCGGACGCTACTGAGCCCCCCCACTACGACAAGGTGAACGCACCTTGTGAGAGGGAAAACTTTCATCCCCTATTTTAACCCTTTACAGCTCTTTTTTACTATGAAAAGTAGCCTATGTCCTTTCTTACGCTCTAGACTATCCATATACCAAATTTTATTTAAATCAGTTTAGTAGTTTTGGCGTGAAAGCGCGACAGACAGACAGATAGAGTTACTTTCGCATTCATAATATTAGTAAGGATATGCAGGATTAATTTCATCAGATAAATTGTTGGGTTGATAAATATTAAACTATAACAAACATTAAAATATTTGTGTTTCTGCATGTTTAAATGAACTTCAACTCCTATTATTCTTTGAAACATTTACGCCCGGATAAAATATGAGTATTGAAGCGAAATATGCGACCTTTGTTTACCTAGAAAAGAATGCTGCTTATTCTGATAAATATTAAAGCGATACAAAAATAAATCGGCATGGGCCTTTTTTGTCTAGCGACAATATTATTTCCAAGATAATAATAGTGATCCGAGCCCATTGGGTTCATCCCTATGCACATTTTTACGGTTAACATACATTTCTAAAGAGAAGATATTTAAAAGTATCCTATCCTCGAACCAATACTTCTGAATAACCACCAATCAATGGTTTTCTCGTGATACTGTCTCATATAAGCAGACAGACAAAAATTCTAAAATCTATTGATTCGGCTTCTTTATCGATAATAATAACTATTTAAACAATATTTAATCTACTGATATTCGCAAATGTTCATTCAATACATTTTGGCAAAGAAGATAAATATTTTATGAAAATAAATAATGTGTTCAAAGAACGCTTTTTGCACTTAAATAATAATTTACTTCATTGACGTTGCGACTCAATACTTTTTTTAAAAGATGTTTTAATAAAGCTTAATATCGTATAATAAGGGGGAATTAATGATTCGTCCGATCGTTTTTGGCCATGGCGACCGCTTCGACTCCTAGTCAGCTCGGTGCTGATGCGCACGAAGATGGCTAATGTAGACAATCTTTTTAGTAAACCCAGGCGCGCATTGAAAATTATAAATGACATTTTTATTTATTATTAAGGACTCACTCACGCTGTTACAAATATACATGTACCTATATCTCGCTAATGTGATGTGATGTTTTTATATATTGAACATCATCATTATCAGCCCTTTTTAAGGTTCCACTGTCCATAGTCCACCGCGCTGGCCTAGTGCGTGTTGGCGGACTTCACATGCCTTTCGAAAACTTGTTAGGTTTTCTCAGACATGCAGGTTTCCTCACGATGTTTTTCTTCACCGTAAGACAATTGGTTATCATGATATAAATGATTCGCACATGAAAATATCAGAGGTGCGAGACCCAGATTTGAACCCGCATCACTCGGTTATCCAAGCGACCGAGTTACCGCTGGGCTACCACTGTCTTTGCTATCATCATACCTTTCCTCATTACCTTTCCTCATTACCTTTCATCAAAACTAATCAAGTTATTTTATCGCGATGTATGTAGTCACAGAAAGACAGACGTGAAGATAGTTAAAGTGTTCCTAATTTTTTTTATAAAATATTGTATAATTACAAAGTACTATAATTTGTAATTTTATGTTATTTCACATTTTTATTCATTCATCCCCTAAAATTGAGGTATATTAATAGAGTTTCTGGAATTCATTGAAATTCTACAAGGATAATATAACACGGCAAATGCATTGTGTCTATACAATGAAATAATACTTTAACGTGAGCGGAGCGATGTCACTGCAATAAACTATTTTAAGATTATGCTACTGCAACTGATATTCACGTGAAATCGGAATTTGATTTCATATTTTCTTTGTACTATTTTAGCTATTTGACATCGTTATTAATTATTTTTTCTGATCTGTTACCTATGCCGATGGCAACGTGCCTCTTGTGTAAATGATCCCTAATATAAGTTAAAATAAATTAATCAGTTTTTATAATTGTCTATTAAATTAAAAGTAACTTAAGTTACTCCGTATAACCATAGTAAAAAGAGACAAAGTAGGGCAACTTCATACAAACGCACCGCGCGTGGCTTATATGTGTGCGTCATAGTATCTTTACGTTGCCGCACGCACACTCAAACAATATCTCGAACCGTTTATCAGTGCGCCAGTCAAGGCTAACGCCGCACAAGTTTCGCGCGTCACGGCTTTTTACTATATGAAAAATAAATAAATAAATAAAATAAAATATACTTGATGATGAAATACTTATGTAGGTACTTTTATTTTTGTTGTATTAGTTTATTATTTTAATAGGATGTGATATGATTTTATTAATATACATATTATAATTTTCATTTTTTTTATGTTATTAATAGCATATTTATGTTTTTGTACACACTTTTATGACACTTTTATATTGAGTTCTTTGTATTTTTATATTGAGATAAAAGAAATATTTTATGAGATACGTAAGAGTGAATAAGTTAATATTATTTATATTTCTAGGAGCTGGTCGATATTATGCTCAAACGAATGGACGTGGATTTAGATGGTGTTATCAACTTCCAGGACTTCCACACGTCAGTTATAAATACTCCTTCATTGCTAGAAAGCTTGGGTTACTGTCTTCCTGAGAGACCGGCAGTGTATTCATTCCTCGCTACATGGTGCCCACTTTGGGGTAAAATGTAAAATTTTTCATTTTGGTAATATTCGCGCGCTTAAAAATTTACAGCGCATAAAAGTATACAGTTACATGATTAATCTTTTTTGTACAGTTTTATATATCATATCGTAAAGTATTGCATAAAATTGATCTCATGTATAAATTATATTCTAATGGAGTTATTGACACATTGATAATAAAATTGACCTTATTGTTTAATATTTTAGTAAACAATTTATTATACTTTTGTTTATACTTTATTTAGTATGAAGTTTATTAAAAAAAAGTGCGTGTGTACAAAGTACACATGTCAGAAGTAGAACTTCTTTGGCAAACTAATTTTTAAATCTCGTTTATATTTATACTAAATAACCACGTATAAGCTAGTTGAGAGAGGGATATGGCGCGAAGGTCACACCCACGAGTTAGACAGAGTTAGAAATGTCACTGACTCGCGGTGGACGAGACTAAGCCTAACTCTTCCCCGTCCTTGAGTGCCTGGTACTATGGACTTATTTTTTCGTTTCATCGAGTTTGAAATCACAGCGATTCTAAAGAAGTTTCACTTCAATAAATATGTTTATGAACGTATCTAATACAATATTTATTATTCGTATATATGTTGTTAAAGTTACACGGTACAGTATCGATGAACTATGAGTTATTTACGTAGCTAAATTCTTGCCAGGTAAAGGAATTACGTCGAATTACGTTCTACAATATGATAAATTTTGTTTGCATTGTTATATATTAGGTATAGAAAGTTAAACATATTGAGCTAATTGCGTATTATAATAGTTTCCATGAATTATACTTATGTATATAAACATAAGTATATCAGTAAAAATTTTATAAAAATATATACTAGTCATATTACTATAAGGATATTCTTTCTACAACCTTAGCACTATTAAAAATAAACACTATTTATTTTTGATAATGATGAGGTTGTTGATTTTACCCTAAATAAAATTGACGTATGTACTATTAAAAATAATTACTAAAATAGCAAGTAAATACTTAAACTCAAATTTAACCCACTTCATCAAATACCTTTGAATCGGCCTCTGATTATTTGAATCAATACTTTCTCAGATTCGAGTAATTCGCGTAAGATTATTTGACAATCTAAATCACCGTTTCATCTTATAAAAATAGAAGGTATTTAGAATTTCAATTCACTTTTGACTTATATTATAAATAATTACCTTTTGGTATAATTCAAAAAGTTTCAAGAAGAAGAAAGAAATTCTTTAGAGTCCACCAGAACACATTAACGTACTTACTACATGTTGTATTAATTGTCTCACATTGAAAAAGAAAACGACTTATTATATGTACTCAATGATCTATTTTAAAATTATAATGTAATATAAAGTTAAAATTACAAGATAATGTTATATACAAAAATTGCATGTAAGAAGGCGATTGTATTGTAAGAAATATGTTAATACAAAAATGCCACTGTGTTTCAACTGAAATAATTTAACAACTTAATGAAATACTTGAGATTCTCTGAGATTAATCGTAGGTTTCACGTGACAAAGTTCAGGAATGATCGTGAACGAATATAGTACCTACGTAAATCCTTATTTGTTCGTTGAGAGTTATCACCTTGATATTTAATTGGTTTTCAATTGCATCGATAGTGTTTAACCTTTATTTTTTTAATAAATCAATTGGTAATAATACCTGTTTTTAAAGGTTATGATAATAGTATTCTAAATAAAATTAAAATAAAGGTCAACCCAAAAATACGGCATTAAGACTTCGTCCTTTATAAAAAAAATAAGAGGTACGTTAATATTCATACATGTATGTGGAAGATTGAATAGTAAAGTAAAACCGTAGATATAAGCTATCCTAACGATGAAGAACCCTTGCCACTCCGAGCTAACAGTAGCAATTTCCTATCAATTTACTTCACATCTTAGACTGTATTTACCCTGTAAAGGCCACGAGAAGTTGATTTTAAAAATGTTTGATATAGTTGTAGCTTTATTAAGCGTTATATAAATGATCGGGTAGAAAAAATGATTAGAATGGAACTAATTAGTATTTTGCGACATATTTTTTATAAATATTAAAAGTGTTATTTGTTTATAGTGCTTATTCATCCTTTGAATGAAATTACAACACAAGTGCTAGAACTATAATAAAATAGTTTGATATCACATCGAACCCTCTAGAATAAAATAAAACTTTTTATAAAATAGAAAAGGCAATTTACCGTGTATATTATGTAATTTTATAAGTGAGTTAGTTTTACGATTTTCGAATATTTGGTTGTCATCACTCGCTAACCAAAAGCAGATTTCTTTAAAATTCTTAAGTCTTAAAATAATTAAATTATTAATTGTATTTATTTATGTACTTTGAGACCGGTCCTTTAAAAGGCTAGCGTAGGGACACAGGTTTGCACTGTGTCACACGTAGAGGTACCTTAAGATATAAGAGAAGATATAAGATACCAGTTGGTTAGTCACACATAAAAATCACGAGGTGCAAGAGCCGGATTCGAACCCGCTTCACCCGGTTCCTCGAGCGAGCGCGTTAACATTGGACTACCACTGCTTTTTAACTACATTATATGAAATAAAATATATTTTATAAAAAACAACAAATATAATTATTTGAGTATCACAAACTTGACCTGTGTCAAACACTTAACTGAAGTCGAATATCTGGAATAATAAATTTGCTTACATATATAAATTTGCCTATCTTCACAGAACAAAATTTTATTTACTCCTCTATATTATTTTCGTTTTCGTGAAATTGATATTAAAATATGATAGGTAGATTCGCGAAAGTTTGCAATTCGATATGAATTTTTTTTATGGATTCGGCGTATTATTTCCATTTAATAACATAATAAGGTAAAGATATTTTCTTATATATAAAAATTCATGTTATAACTCTAATTAACTATTATCGGTATCTACTACAACTCTGTATATAGAATATTCTTTATTGTCTTATGCGAGTCGGTAGCAGAAAGTAGCTTCAGTTATATTACAACATTTTTACTTTTACTCGTAACTCGTCATTACACCATTCGCATTGAACTCTGGCCTCAACTAGCATGTTTTAACGAAATACACGTAAATGTTCACTCATATCTTACGGCGAAATTGCATGGACATGACATGTCCGACGAGCTGTGCCATCTCAAGCCATGAGATTACCATGAGATTCTAGGGGCCTTTGTGCACTGGTCTTTTAGTAACAAAATAGAATGGTTAAAAATTAGGTTAATTAAAACAATTACAGTCCAATGTATTATAGACTAAAACATTGAACTTCTCAGTTTCCCATGTAAACGTTTATTTTCCATTACCCTTATGAGATTTTGGAATTGGCGTCGGGATACTAGACACGCAAGTAGAGAGGCTTAGTAGCGTTCTACTGTCGCGCCAGTAGCTCAGACTCGTGTGACCGGGTGAGGTAAGTCACGCCAGTATAAAGTGGCAGTAACTGTCTACTTCAAAGCCTGTAAATCGCATATAGACGGAGTTATATAAAGTTAGAAGACGTTCCAAAATAGACAATTTTATTATTCATAAGCATTGATCAAATGTTCCAAGTGGCAATAGCTGATAAGAACGCTCACTACAAAACATTAATATATTTATTATCTACTTATTGGAATTCTGTCAAATATTGCCGTATATTACATTACAGTTCACATCAGAGTGAGTTTTTATTATATTGTGTTATTTGAATCATTGTTATTACTTTTTTCAAACAAAAATAATAACGCATCATAGTAGACATTAACATCAAAGCCTAGGTGGCCTTAAACATCAAACGAAAAGTAAATAACACAAACAAAGAAGTACAAGACGGTAAGCAAATTAATTAAGAATTAAAAAAAAATCAATCATCATCGTTGCGAATAGCTGAAAAGCAAAAAATATTTATTACTTATTTTTTATTTTGGAAGATTTTATTTTCTTAAACATTGCTTATTTTCATGGCCAAACTATACTGAAGAAATAAATACTTACTTATTAAGGACGCGACTGCCTAAGGCTTACCTAGAATTTTTAGCTGCGGAAAATTGGATTGACCAGGTATAATGCTGTTCAAATTTATATACGTATTTTTGACATTTTAATCCCTTTAAGCCAGGGCCGCACCGCAGGCAGCACGCTTTGAGGCTAACTAGGAGGAAAACTTAGTTGTCGAGATGCATAGTGGTCATATTGCCTGGCTACAAAGCTTGTGTCTGGTGATCTAAAGTGTGGTATATAAAACGTATATTTGGTTGTGTTTAAATGTCTCTCTCAAAATTGTCTACAAAATTGCTTCTTACTGAAAGCACTATCCTCAAATTTCCTTCAATTAACCAAAGGTATCGAACACGTTGGGTAATTAATGATATTAGTTGGTGAGATCCACTGAAAGAGAATTGAAAATTATCGAAAAATATTAATATTATATTAATAATGATATTAATAAGTAATAAACAGAGGCTAGCATCAATTCTTTCATGATGCATCCCAGTAAACGAAGCAAATAACCGACATGTCGGTTCGCGTCGCTATACTGCCATCGAGGCACCAAGCGAGCCATTCAGCTAGCGGTGCACATAGCGTGCCTTGTGTTGGTTTGTATTTCTTAACATGCTTACAATTTAACGCCTTCTTTTTGGTAGATTTCTAATCTATCTCCAGAAGCCTAACAGAAAGCTCCCCGCGCGCTAAGTATTTTAACGTCATGTTCCCTTCGCCGTCATATTTAATTGTTAATTCGTTTGAAGTCGAAAGTAAACAAACAGTGTTTTGGTGACTGTAAATTGAATTCGTATTGAAAATAACTCAAAGCTTTAGAATTAGTTATATGAAATTGTTGTCACTTCACATAGTCTAACTTCCATACATTTTCCGTGTCTTACTATTTTTTAAGCATGTATATCGAAGTGATCTCGTTTGATGCATTTTTTACTATTAGTTTGTATTTATAACGTACACATATCCTTTTTAGCTAATTTTATTAATAGTAGTAACTTAAGGTGGATTTATATTTGTCTGACGTGTCGTGTCGTGTCGTGACGCGTCAGAACAGAATCGGTTTCATACATTTAGCTTTTTTCATCTATTAGTATTTTGTTTAGATTGACATTCTTAAATTCGTAATATTTTTGAATGGAGTGAGAGTGAGAAGTTTAAAATTTGTAGCACAAAAAATGAAGAAGTTTCATAAAAAACTTATGAGAGACCTTACACCACCTTAAACCGGCCCTGAAAACGTTTTAGCGGACTTCTACTAACAATTAACCACCTTCCTACCAAATTTAAAGTTCATAGCACAAAAAATGAGGGCCTTTCATACAAAACTGCGAGAGCCCTTAGACCACTTTAATCCAACTCTGTCGCAAAATCCGTTGTTAACGTATGTCTACTGACAATACACTACCTCATTGCCAAATTTAAAGTTAGTAGCACCATTGTTGCGAGAACCCATTACAGCATCTTAATCCGGCCCTGTTTAAAAAACCATTCATTCTTAGCGGTGTTCTACAACAATAACCATTTCTCTACCAAATTTAAAGTTTGTATCACAAAAGATGAGGGACTCTCATACGAACTTGCGAGATCTCTTAGACCTCCTTAATCAAGCCCTGTCGCAAAATTCTTTCTTATCGGATATTTGCTAACCATTATTTAACTCCCTGCCAAGTTTAAAGTTTGTATCACAAAAAATAAAGGACTTTTATACAAACTTGCGAGAGCCCTTAGACCACCTCAGTCCGGCCCAACCGCAAAATTCATTCTTAACGGACATTTACTAACTTTAAGCTACCTCCCTGCCTTTAAAGTTTCTAGCACAAATAATGTAGGAATTAAAAAAAATTGCGACAGCCCTTAGACCTCTTCAGTCCGGCCCTGTCGCAAAATTCGTTCTCAGCGGATGTCTACTATTCATAAACAACTTCCCTGTCAATTTTAATTTTTATGCGTTATTCGTGATCAGTCAGTGAGTGTTAGTGTGAGTGTAAAAAGCTCCCAAAGCTCAGCGTAGTTTTTCTAATCTAACGAGTAATCATTTTTAAGACTGTTTAATTATTATTTTTTATATAGCATGTTTGGCGTTAGTATTACAATTACATTTTATTCAATGAACACAAAATTGTTATAGTTAATTTTTTTAATGTTTATAAAATTATATTTTTTGGACAGATAACACCTCTAGATATAAAGTTAAATTACTATGTTAAGGAACAAATCTATAGGCGTGATAGTTTTTCAGTAAACTGTACCACTAAAAACTCAGGTTGTGGGATAGTGTTAGGTCTCGCTTCACTCGCCCTAATAAATAGTATATTATTCACTTAGGGAGGAAAGTGTTAGTTTCCGACGTTACATTAATGTTATTTTATTATCTCGTGTTACATTTATTTTTTTGGTCGGGGGTATTGATATTATTTTATCCATTTTCACTATCTTTCGTAGTTGACAACTTTTCTGTGAAAGTTGCAAATAATAATTTTGTTGTTTGCAGACAAATAGAAAGCTTTAAACTTTAAACAAAACACTTATGTGTATACGAGTATATACGTCATTACGTAAAACGTACTGTAACTATCATTTATAGTACAATCCATCAGTATGTATTACAATACATAAGCTTATGAGATGTGAACTATTATGTAGATAATTCAGTTGTCTTAATTAAGCCTATGGTTCTATCTATAAACAAATAGAATAGCCACAGTTGAGGAATGCATTGTTCTGTTAGATATCTAATGCTATAAATATTGATGAACAGTTTTAAATGAATTATGTTAAGTAATGTAATATTTACGGATTTTTTTTCTATTCCGTATCATTAAAAAAAAGAGAAAGCGACAGAATCAGAGAAGGCTTAGAACCCCAGGCAGAGGGGTACTTCTTATCACTGTCCCTAAAGTCGAAGAGCAAAAAAGCCAGGAAGAACTTTAGAGCTCTTCGAATAATAAATAAATCCTGCATATGAAGAGTGAATTAAAGAAAGGCTGCGTAAAAGGAAAAGGTCCTTTTTAATTGCGTTGCGATTTCAGTTTACGTTGGGACATTTACACACAGCACTATCTAGTTCCACGAGCCTTGTGTTATGGATACTAGATGGCTGATATACTACACATATATAAGTTTTAAATACATACATATTATAAATTTAAACACCCATGACTGGAGTACAAACATTTGTGCTCAACAAATGTATGCCCCCAGCGGGACTCGAACCCACGACCGCGGGCGCAGCAAGTAGGGTCACTACAAACTACGCCACGCGTGTACTTTAGTAATTAATAAAAAATCATAAAAATAAAAGAGCTTTTGTACTTTTAATGTTCGAAACTCGTGATGAGAAGATGCACTATATGAATCTCAAGTTGTTAACTGGTAGCCACTGACGAATTCCAATATCCGCTCCTGGCTGTATCATCAATTTAACTCTAAATATAAAATTATGGAACTTGTACTTGTACTTATAGTCCAAGTTACACTCAAAGTTTCATTCTGTTACGACAATTCTAAGTGGATTAAAATTGACTTTCAAAGCTTAAATTCAATGTCAAAAGATTAAAGGCAAATTAAATTCGCGTAATAACTTTTATTGTAAGTTATTATTCTTATATCTATCAATCCCACGAAATTCTATGTGTTCCTTAAATTTTTAAATGACTCAAAATCAAATTATGTTGCTGGATATGTAATTTTACTTCATATTGATTACGTATTACTATAATTTTTTTGGTCAACCTTGAACTAAATTTCCGATTCAATAATTTTTTATAAGGTTTAGGGTCATTTACTAAGCATAAAATCACAAAATGCTGATGAATGCAGGTGGAGCTTCAAGCGCAAACTTAAAACAAAGTTTTTGGCCTATATCTCTATGAACTTTTTGTAAAAGTTTCCGTTTACGATTTATTAAACATGGATTAATCAATCCAGGCCGAGACACAAAAATTGGTTCATTAAATGGACCATACATCATAAATAGCAAGTTTAACAAAAAAGAATATAAGAAATAAAAGATGCAAAATTATATTCTCCACAATAATGGTTTAACTTTTGCGCTGAAGTTGCATAGTTTCCGAGATATCGCCCAAAAACTTTTTTTCAAGATGGCGCTTGGAGCTCCACCTGAATCTGTCAGCATTATGTGATTTTATACTCAGTAAATTATTCTGAACCTTATTAATATAAAAAGATTAGATCGGCTTAGTGAGAGGTTAAATTATTTTTACTGGCCTATATGGCCGACTAAAATGAGATATCTTATACACAGTGAACGATGCTCTGCGCATGCTTACATGTAGGGAGAATATGACTCTTTACGATATGGTCGACACTATATAACTTTTTACAGTATTAGGCTTACTGTATTAGGCTTACTGTATTAGGTATTCTATACCTAATACCAATGATGTTATATAGGACTAGATAAGCAATGTACGGCATCGATGCGGGACTACATTGAATATGTCCACGGGCATATTAGATCTCAGTTGTCAGCTGGATGTCAACAGAGCGGTTGCTTGGCAATAAAAATAATCAAAATGGTGAAATGTGTGGTTAAAGTGTATCAATCACGGTCTGAAAAGATTAATAAAGCAAGTGGTGTTACTTTTCACAAGTAAATTTGTATGATTTTCTCCAGATTATCCATAAAAACATTATAAGAAGAAATAAATTTATCCAACATCGTATTTGTCATAAATTTTTCCAGTATATATGATTTAGAATTTCCTTGACTGTTGGAAATTTAGTAAATGAAAACGTTTGAAAACAAACATTATGTTAGTGTAAGTTTAGATTGATTATTAAAAAATGTTTTGTTAGACACACTGCAGTATAGTACTCACTCACTGATTGAAGAAATAGTACAATCACGTTTATTTTACCTCAATATAACATTTTTCTTAAATTTAAACACCTAAACCACCTAACCAGTAAATTAAATTTTATTTATTTTTAAATGTAAAATTATTGTTATTCCTTATGGTATAGGTACGTGCAATAGTGTTATGCTGTATGAAGAAAAAATCGGTTCACTTTTAATTGAAGAACTTAAATTAATTATTAATCGATTATTTAATAAAATTGCTAAATAAATAAATAAATAAGAAAGTGCGTGTGTACGAAGTACACATATCAGAAGTAAATCTTGAATTTAAATTAACGCTAACTCTTCCCCGTCCCTGATATTCCAAGATCCCACTGCATGATTCTGCAGGTACGCGTTTTTTTGATTAAATTAATTTTAAATGAATGTTGAGGAAGCATTCAATGGATTAGCGACAGGTTGCCAGTAAAAAGTTGGCCGCAATTACCTGTAATTAGGTAATTCATGTATAATTCTTTTTCTGGTGTAAATTGCAGCTATATGTTTTTTTAATCAATTTTACGTTATTTTAAAGGAAATGATGTAAAGAATAGAAAAAAAAATGGTTGCCAGCTCCCAGTCAGCCGCAAGGTTAGGGTTGCCAGGTGTAAACAGGTATATTATTGTTAGTTTTTTACAATCATTTGTTTTTTTAAAAATAAATATTACAAAATTAAGTTTTATATTACCTGTTCACGATAATGCATGGTTGCCAGTTAAAAAATGGCCGCAACCAGAGGTTTCCATGCTTTCTTTTAATCAACGATTATTCCTCCAGGTAAGTGTGAGTGCAAAAGAATGGATTGTTGCGTGATGTAAACAAGAGTACAATGTAGTGTAGATGTAAATCTAGTATTTTTCTTTCATGAAAATAATTTCGCGTGACAAAAGAACAATTTTTATTGAAAAAGTGGTCTACGAAATCTTTGAAGCACTTCGATGATGCTTTATTTGTTCATTCAATGTTCATGTATTAGTTACATTTTTGTTTTTTTTTAATGAAGAACTAGTTACTTTCTTTTTATAATAAAATCTTATTAATAATATCGTACTTAAATCGTAATAATTAAATCAAAATAATAAATATTAGTCAATCAGCGTAATGGAACATAAAATAAATATTTAAAAACTAAAAAAAATTTTTTCATATAAAAGTACCTACACATACTAAAATTACATCATCCACGTAAACAAACAAAAATGTTCATAAAATGAAAACTATTGGGCAAAACTATGTTAAATATAATATTATATTGTTAATATTTGTACAATTGTAAGATTTAGAATAAGTAAATTATGTAGTAGGTACATAATTTGTATAAAAAAATTGTTTTCTTAGGTTTACGCGAATGTTTGACATTATAAATGAAGCGGATTTATTATGATTTTTGGTTCAAAACAAAAATCATCAATAATAATAAAAAAAAATGTTTTTTATTTTTTCAATATTTATTTTATGTTCCATTACGCTGATTGACTAATATTTATTATTTTGATTTAATTATTACGATTTAAGTACGATATTATTAATAAGATTTTATTATAAAAAGAAAGTAACTAGTTCTTCATTAAAAAAAAAACGAAAATGTAACTAATACATGAACATTGAATGAACAAATAAAGCATCATCGAAGTGCTTCAAAGATTTCGTAGACCACTTTTTCAATAAAAATTGTTCTTTTGTCACGCGAAATTATTTTCATGAAAGAAAAATACTAGATTTACATCTACACTACATTGTACTCTTGTTTACATCACGTAACAATCAATTCTTTTGCACTCACACTTACCTGGAGGAATAATCGTTGATTAAAAGAAAGCATGGAAACCTCTGGTTGCGGCCATTTTTTAACTGGCAACCATGCATTATCGTGAACAGGTAATATAAAACTTAATTTTGTAATATTTATTTTTAAAAAAACAAATGATTGTAAATAACTAACAATAATATACCTGTTTACACCTGGCAACCCTAACCTTGCGGCTGACTGGGAGCTGGCAACCATTTTTTTTTCTATTCTTTACATCATTTCCTTTAAAATAACGTAAAATTGATTAAAAAAACATATAGCTGCAATTTACACCAGAAAAAGAATTATACATGAATTAATTACAGGTAATTGCGGCCAACTTTTTACTGGCAACCTGTCGCTAATCCATTGAATGCTTCCTCAACATTCATTTAAAATTAATTTAATCAAAAAAACGCGTACCTGCAGAATCATGCAGTGGGATCTTAGACCATGAGTGCCTGGTACTATGGACTTATTTTTTCGTTTCATCGAGTTTGAAATCACAACGATTCTAAAGAAGTTTCACTTCAATAAATAAATAAATAAAACTTAACAATCAAATAAACTTCTATTTGAATTTGTATTTAAATATTAGAGAATTTTTAGATAGTATTTAGTTTCTAGTTCCTAGTTCCTAACTGTGTTAATCTAGCAATTAGAAACTATAATTATTACTTATTTCATCTTGATTTTATAGTTTTTAAATACATATAATATACACTAACGCTTTTTTCCATCATAATCTACCTAGTCTTTATCAATTTCTCTAAAAGATCCGTCGAATAAAAGATATTTCATAAATAAATAAATAATTCAAACTTTGTTTTTTTTTTGAAATTCTGGGGAAATTAATTAATTAAAGTTGATCAATGGCAGCACCTAACCGTTTCGTCGATGACAATGTCTTGTCTCTTTTCAAAGTAATTAGCCTTATACATACATCCTTCTCTATGGTAATTAGTTTGCGATAGAAAAAATGAGACAAACATAAATTATTGGGACGGATTGACATATTTATCTATCAGTTTCAAAACTACGACTTTTAAACGCGTAAGTGGGTACGTTTTTTTGCAATGTTTTTATTGGTAGTTGCTCCTCTAGTCTTTTATAATCTCATTGCCTAATACAGTAAGTCTGCCTATGTGTACATGAAGAAGGAGGACTCGCTGATGAAACCATACATTTTGTAGGACACATTTTTTTTAAATATTTTTTCAGATTTAATAAAAAATCCACAGTTATTGTTTTTAATTATTTTTTTAAATCGAAGCTTGTGTTATGGATACCAGATAGTTGATATACCTACAGCCTACTACATCGATTTATATAATAAAATTCTAAAGTAGTCAAATCTGTACATTAAATATTTTTGGACATAGGTATTTATAACAGTCCTTATTCTCGATACATAGGCCGAATTGATTTTTTGAATATTCGTCTGTCTGCACACCGCACACGAGAAAACCTCTAGACAGATTTTGATGAAATTTATTGTGACGATAGCTGGTTATCCGGGTCAGGAAATAGGATACTTTTTGCTGCTGGAAAATATCTCATTTCTGAGAAATCTCAAGTATCCGTGAAAAACCGGTTGTAAAACATCACACGGTATGAGAAATTTAAGAATTTATTTTCCAGTCTTGAAAACGCGGGTGGAGCCGCGTGAAATGCTATTATTTTGTGTTACTTTAAATACATAATATTACAATATAAAAAAAAAAAACACTTAACAAATAAAATGGCCCCAGTGGGAGTCGAACCCGCGACCGCTGGCGCAGCAAGTAGATACAGATGTCGAATAAGTTTTAAAATTTAATTTGCTGGTGTTAATTTTTTTGTTGTCTGTCCGTGACAGTGTCATTAGAAAAACACTCGACGGATTTAATAAGATTTGCTATGTATAAATACACAATGGGAATGCGAATGCCAGTACTATATGTGTATTCGACCATATTACCCGTAACATAACACATGACCTACAAAGGGAAATTGTAATTCGATTTTATTTATATTATGTATAGTATATACTATTAAAAAAATATATTTTTATGTCAGGGCAAGTTCTTTAATAAAAACTTAATTCTAATTTATGCAGAAAATAATTAAGTAAAATTTCCTACAGAATTTACATAAAATCAAAAGAAAAAATTCTCAGTTAAATTTTATAGAAAATTGATAAAATGTTTGTTACTAAAGCCAAGATAAAATCTAATATTCATTGGAATTTTACCTGTGATCCGAATATTTTTCTACGTATAGAACCAAGGCTAGATCGTCTTTCAACTTAATAATTTCCACAAGAAAAGAATTTTGTATTAAATAAAATACTTTGATAAAAAATTTAAGAAATAAATGAAATTTCTTGCGAAAAATTGTTCATTAAATACTGTTCGCAGGTCTTAAATCTCTCAAGAATCTCGTAAATAAGCTAAAGGTAAACAAGGAAGAGAAAAGAAAATACCAATAATAATATTTCGATAATAAATAGGTATAGCAGATTTGACTTAATACTTCATGTCTTACCTAGCCAAAAAATATATAATTACATATAAGGAAATTATGGGTAACTTTGGATAATATGATATATTTTTAAAACTAAAATGAAGCTCTATTCTTTATAATATAATAAGGATAAACTCATTATTTCTATATTTGATAATCTGTGACTGAGCTGTCAAGTTGACTATATAGTCTATTTTTTCTTACTTGTCCTAAATGGTAAACAAACACTGCCTTGAAAGAAAATCACTTATTTTCGGAAAATCCCGCATTTTAGACTTGGTTTCATCGTTTAAAACTATTTTAGAAACACACACACTATGAATTACACTTATAAAAGCTGTTTATTTATGATTTGAACACATTATTTTTGCTAAAATTGAAATTTTAACAGAACCAAATTCTATAGATAAAATATGAACAAAACATTTTGACGTTTCGATACACTACTAATTGTCTTTGAATCATAGAGATTAACATGTAAAATTATTTGGCGAGAATGCAAACTGAACTTTAAAAAAAATAACAATATTTGTAAATTACAAAGTACGACATTTTTCTTCAAATTTTATTAGGTTTTAAAATAGGAGTGTCATCTGTAGAATATAGAAGATTTTTAATTGCTTTTAACCACTTGATCCCCGCTGGTACCAATGTGTACCACTTCCGGCGTTACCGTAGATCCCCGCTGGTACCTATGTGTACCGCTACACCCTCTTAGCTTTTATTACTTATTATACCACGAAATCGCTTTATTTTTTTCTAAACGAGTAATAAACCGAAACTTAAAAAGTTTTTTAACCCATATATCAAAACAAAATGTTAATCGAATACCGACAAGATTAAAAACTATTGCGTCAAAAGTTGATAAAATTTCAAGTAAAGAGCGCGCGACTCGCTATTGGTTTAGTGTAATTTAAAAATTGAAAACAAGTGAATTTGTACCGTAAACGCATGAATAATAATTGTTAATATTCGTTGCTACTATTGATGTACTAATAAATGTATGTTAACGTTATAATGTTGGTTTTTTGATTAAATAAATTTTGCTGTATTGAAATTTGTAAATAAAGTCGCCCTTAATTTACAAGAATTTGGACGATTACTGAATGTTTTGATGTCTGACAAAGTCATATCATTGTAGAAAAACAAATATAATTTCATATTTTCGGTTTTTTGTAGCATATTTCAATAGTTTTATAATATAAAATGTGTTTATTTACAAATAATTATAATATCAGCCTATACGCTGTCAAATGTGACATATTAGACTGTTGTCAAATTTGGCTAGGCATTGACACATCGATATATTATGCTATCGATGATATCGACATTTTAATACGAATGTTTATAGAAAAAGTAAGTATGTATTATGTTTGTTCTAGAACAAAATGTTACATAAATTTTAAATACTCTTATGTATTATAAATTAAATATAAATATAAGCATAACATATTATATTATTATAATAGCAGTAAAAAGACGTTCTAAAATAAAATAAATTTTCCCTGACGATCTCGGGAGTATATAGTTGCTTGAAAGGGTTATATTGTATTGTACACGTATATATACCTAGATGAATTTTCACAAACTCTCGTCCGTAGATACGTTTTGATGATTTCCATACAAAATAAACAGTTTTATACTTTTATTATTCAGGTATTAACGTTTAGTATTTCCCTAGTTTTTTTTATAGATAAATCACGACTTAGACTTCCCCAACAAACCAACATAAAATAAAGAAGAGGATTAATATCATGATACCAACAAATATACTTTTTCTGATACACATTTTAGTAAATAATTTCATCAAAATCCGATTATAATATATTTTTTTGTAAATTAAATAAAATAATTATTTTATGAATTAGTTCTGTAGTTTCCGAACCTATATATATTACTCTCTCATAATATTATATTGTATATAAATTTTTTTATTATAAATTTATTACTACTTCGAATACTGAATATGAAATAGACAATCATCTAGGGTAAATTAGTCTTTTACTACCTATAGGATAAATGCTTTATTAAAAAAACGAGATCAGAAATTTTTTGATTTTTTCTTAGTCATATTACGAAGTTACTATTTTTTTTTGTCATCAATTTTAGTCATCAAAAACTATAAGAGCTACATTATTGAATTGCAAAATAAAATTATTGTAATATAGTCGGTATAAATATTTATTATATTATATAAATTATAATTTTAACTGAACTTTTTATTTAAAACTTGCCTCCAATAGTTTAGTTTAAGCAAGAATTATAACAAGCAAGTTATTTAGCAATTATTTGGCAAGTTAGGTTAAAGTAGTTTTTGAGCGTCTGCAATAAAAAACTTATATGCACAATTTTATGACAAAAGTGTTACTTTTGTCATAAAAATTATTCAATTCAATTCAATTCTGTTGTTGATGGCTTCAAAGCGTGCCAGTTGAGCACAGATTATTTCGCCAATGTCACGTAGAATGGAGAAGACACAAAATAAAAATTATAATAATTACTTTTACTTACATATTAAAATAAAATACAATAATATATTCGCTCTGTGCGCGACTTCAGCGCCATGGTACGTTTGAACTACAGGGGGCTATTGTAATATATTTTACTAAGTATTGAATGGCTGTCAGTAATAATAATATCGAATGATAAATAAAAAAATGCTTTTTTAATTAAAGGGAATATTTATAATAAATATTTGTTAATGTAAAGTGTTCTTGTGCATTAAAAAATAAAATGTAAGTATAGTTAATACCGAAAAAGTAGCATAGAAGTTAGCACACATAAAGGTAGGTTAACTGAAATCAGACTGAAATCAAATAAAAAGAAAATAGAAAAAGTTTTTTTTAAAATTAAAATTATAAGAAAACTTGAATAAACATTCAATTATTTTTTTTTTAATAGCAAATTTAGATTAAACGAAATTACCAAAATATTTTATGTTTCAAAATTCTACAAATTAAAAGTGCTGATTGTTTTTGAGTACAAAAAAAATAGATTATGTTTGCTAACTAAAATTAACATATTACAATTCAATAATAAAGCTGGGAAAAATTGTTAATCGATAAAATTTATCATTTTTATTTTTAGATTTTAATATTTAATATTTAAAATTTATGATCATTGGTATGGATAATCTTTTTGTTTAATATAATAAGTGGCAAAGAGTAAATGAATCTTAAATAATTAATGAAAAGTTTATAATAAAAAAATTCAATCTTATTTTTTAATATATAATTATGCTAAATTTAAAAATGTTTAAAAAAAATTTTTTTTTTAATTAATAATAATATTTCCTAGCATTTTCTAAACTTACTATTTTTTTAAGTTTTACTCCTTTCAAGATTTTTATTATTACGGATAGTAAGGTTATGATTCTACTTACTTTTGTCTCCTAACAGCGGCTATCCATTTTTTCCTCTGATTTATTTTCCAACTTGCTGTTGGAAATTTATAAAAATGACAAGCACTTTTTCTACCTGTATTCTTACAACTTACAACACAACAACTTTTGTGACTCATTTTATGTTATTTTATTTAAATAAATTTTAAATAACAATTCACTTGTATATTTAGCTAACTCGAAACATAAAAACAGCCCCCCGTAGTATCGGATATAGCCACGGGTAGCGCTGACGGTAAATCAGTTTCTCCCCACCACCGGCTTCGCACAGAGCGAATACCATAAATTACATTATGAATATTACGAAATATTTAACATGAGACCCAGAATTTTTATTATTGCATTTGAGACATTTTTTCAAATATTGTTTATGTTATATTTTATAAGAATTGGAATTCTATTTACATTTATATTTTAAATCTCGTTTATCCATAAAAATAAAATATTCTATTACATCTATTTTATTTTTTATATCAAATTATAATTGTTACATAAATATAATTGTGTTTATACTTGTTTCACCGTTCACAAAAATTATCGATAATTTTTAGTGTTGAATTTGAGGGGTACAGCATTACTACGCTTCAAAGTTCAAAATATTAAAAATTATTATTATCAGTACAATAATTTAGATAACTTTACATGTTAATATATTTAGTTTCTTGAATGAAAAGTGTAAAGCTTTCATATCAGTGACAAAGTTTAGCTTGTAGATTTCAAATTTAAGCCACATAATAAACATAAAAATGTGAATTATATTGAAATACGAGTGTTTTTAAAAATAACCTCAATTTTTCTCTTTTATAAGAAAACCATCCAATTTCTAATTCTAGTAACTTGTTTTAAAGATTTATTTGTGTATATTTTTAAAGTAAGGATTAATATGTATTTTATTGTCAATTTTATTAAGAATCTACTCGCCATAACCCTGATGCATGCTTTGAAAATTGCGCGGTAACCTGTGTAAATACAACGAACGAGCCGCGAGTTTTATAAAGTTTTGAATGTGACTGTTACTAAAAACTAATACAAATAAATCAAAAAATGGTTTTGTATGATTACATGTTTATTCATAAAGTAGTGTTTCAAATTTGGTGTAAGTATAAACGCTGGTATTATTAGAATTCTTTGTTATACAAAAATTAGAAAATTTTCCGTTAACTCTGATATATAACGAGCTTGATTTTATTTATCAATAGTTTAAAGGACATTTTATATATTCTCATAAATACTCAAATTATTTAAGAATCCAAAACAGCTAACACATTTTAAATCGGTGCTATATAATTTAAATTGTAAATGTTTTTTTATGTAATGGTAGAATCTGCGAAAATTGCCGAGTGGGTTCGGTGATTATCGGGTGTTGCATGTCATATGTTGCGGGCGTCAAGTGGTTAACCAACTTATACTGATTATTTATTTCTTATTGTAATTATTATTATTTCTTATCTTATCGCACTGTGTAATAAAATGGAGTGAGGGACTTTGCTCTCGGAGACCTTTCGATCGCTTATTTGCTTTTTTAGTTTAAAGTTTTAAAAATGACTTTATATTAAGACAAAAAGGAAAATAAAATTATTAAAATTATTATGTATTAGTAAGGAGGTCATATCCGAGTAATAAAATTATCAAATTAACTTGTCGTATTATTTCTACCCAATACTTTACGTTCACTGCATAAAAACCAATAAGTTCAGTCGTTGTCATTCATTCGTCATTGCAATCTCTATGAATTATCTCTGGTTACCTGTCCGCCATATTTGTTTACTATTTAAGGCAAGTAAGAAAAAATAGACTATACTTTTTATTAGACTAGGGTGTATGGACTATAGTCCTTTGCCTTTCCCTATTGGGGATACATTTTAAAAACAACAACAACAACTATACTTATTAGTTTTTATCGTAATGGCGGGAACGCGATGTACGATTCGTTGAATTGATTGATAACTGAAACTAATATACGTTTAAGAATTATTTATTAATTGATAGATTTATGTGTGACAGTTTTTAGTATTGTTCTTTTATCCTTTTAATATTATTATTAGAAGGCGGTTTAAACTATTATGTCGTTTAAATAGGTTAAAATTGCTCTGAGGTCAATTAGGCCAAAATTAAATGTAAAGACCTGATTATAATAAAACCGTTATAATGACAATGCTTATAAAAACACCTTACCTTGCTTGGTGTCTTTGAGTGTATAGAGAAGTTAAATCAATGCTGTCCAAATAGGAGTCGAAACATAACCATAGGATTTTTTTTCATTGTTCACCTTACTTACATCGCAGAATAGATGAATTATCGTTAGTTTATGAACCTTAAAGTTTAAAATACATATCAATAATAAGCTTTTCCCGCGGTTTCGCTCGCGTTCTAAAAGCTGGAAACCATATTCTTTCCGCGTCCGCGAGCTACCGGCGTCCCTCACCCCGGTGATCATTATTTTGTTGCGAAGCTATGTTAAAACTATGATAGGTACCTGTCTCGTAAAATATTCATTGAAATCAAATGATGTCAACAATTTTGTTCAAAATTAAATACTTATCTTGAGTAAAGTTATTTGTTTAGGTGGGTATTAATACCATGTTTAAAAAACACCTTCGCAAATAACTATTATCTTAAAACAAGCTTAGGTACCATAAAAAAAGTTAAAGTGAGTCAACCTTTAAACCTGACTTTTTTTTAGAAGTTTTAAAGGGGAACAATTCTTTCATACAATTTTGCATAACTTTAACCGTTTACACAGCGCACGCAACGGAAGACATTTTTTATTGATGCGTAGCGTGATAGCCATCCTCGCTAAACGGAATATCCAACATAATAAGAATTTTTCAATTCGGACCAGTAGTTAGTTTCTGAGATTAGTGCGTTCAACCAAACAAACAAACAAACAAACAACCAATCATACTCTTCAGCTTTATAATATTAGTACCTATAGATAATATACAGTATAGATAATATAGTATAGAAAGTATAGATACATATTATATATTACGTATTTTATCAAAATTGGTAGTAGTAATGAAAATACTTTTGATATCTAAGTCTTGAATTTACAATTTGTTATTATAGTGGCAAATATGATGGAAATTATACTAAAAATGAATATGATAAATTCTAAGCGAGTTCAACGTCATGGTATAGTCTATTTTTTCTTACTTGTCTTAAGTAGTAAACAAATATGGCGGACAGGTAACCAGAGATAATTTCATAGAGATTGCAATGACGAATGAATGACAACGACTGAACTTAATGGTTTTTATGCAGTGAACGTAAAGTATTGGGTAGAAATAATACGACAAGTTAATTTGATAATTTTATTACTCGGATATCACCTCCTTACTAATAATAATTTTAATAATTTTATTTTCCTTTTTGTCTTAATATAAAGTCATTTTTAAAACTTTAAACTAAAAAAGCAAATAAGCGATCGAAAGATCTCCGAGAGCGAAGTCCCTCACTCCATTTTATTACACAGTGCAATAAGATAAGAAATAATAATAATTACAATAACAAATAAATAATCAGTATAAGTTGGTTAAAAGCAATTAAAAATCTTCTATATTCTACAGATGACACTCCTATTTTAAAACCTAATAAAATTTGAAGAAAAATGTCGTACTTTGTAATTTACAAATATTGTTATTTTTTTAAAAGTTCAGTTTCCATTCTCGCCAAATAATTTTACATGTTACATCTCTATGATTCAAAGACAAAGTAGCGTTTCGAAACGTCAAAATGTTTTGTTCATATTTTATCTATAGAATTTAGTTCTGTTAAAATTTCAATTTTAGCAAAAATAATGTGTTCAAATCATAAATAAACAGCTTTTATAAGTGTAATTCATAGTGTGTGTGTTTCTAAAATAGTTATAAACGATGAAACCAAGTCGAAAATGCGGGATTTTCCGAAAATAAGTGATTTTCGTTCAAGGCAGTGTTTGTTTACCATTTAGGACAAGTAAGAAAAAATAGACTATACATATTATCTATATACTAATCTATACTTCTATACTTCTATACTATCTATACTAATACTAATACTAATATACTAATTACTAATATTACTAATATTAATTATTAATATTATAAAGAGGTAAAGTTTGTTTGTGTGTTAAATTGTAAGGGGTAATCTCGGGATCTACTGAACCGATTTTAAAAATTCTTTCACCAATAGGAAGCCACATTATTGCTGAGTGTCATAGGCTATATAAAAAAACCGAAAAATAAAAAGGCTTTTACGTGGTAGTCCGCTTTGCAAAGTGAATCGGAGAAAAAACGGTCGAATGAAAGCGTTTCTTACGAACGCTGCCTTAACTATGAAAGATATATTTTTGAGTTCTAGAGAAAAGATGTGGAGCTTGAAAATGCCTACAAAAAAGTCAACGACAGCATATGTCTAACTTTTATATTTAAGTTACAAAAAGTAGTTTTTTTAATATTAGTAAAGAAAATTTAATTTTTAATATTAATAAAATAATTTAAATTATTTAAACACTCTGTACTAAAAAATAATTATTAACATTCTGCCCAAAAAAGTAAGCACGGGTCAGCTAGTGGGATATATTGCACTATTTTTTCTCGTTGCATTATGCTTTTCACCGAATTAAATATTATATTTGAAATACATTTAATATCACTTATTTTAACAAATGAATATTAGTAACTTTTAAAATAATTGGTGTCTCAAACACACTTTCAATTCCCTTTTCAACCCCTTAAGATGTTTTCTGGGATGAAAACTATCCTATGTTCTTCGTTGAAATACTTCAAAATATCTTTATACTTAATTTCATCTAAGTTGATTCAGTTCATTTTCAGTTTATCCTTTACAAACTAACTTTCTCATAATATCAGTAGATATACACGTAGTTGAAATTAGTTCACCCACCGTTCAATTATAAGCTACAAAGAAGTCTTACTAGTAATAATAGTCAATAGAAGCTCTGAATTCTTGCACTTAGTAATTAATTGAAAGTTGCGACTTCTAATGTTTCATTGTTTAGCATACTATTAGAGTGGTAAAAGTTCTCTTACAGTAACTATTGTACGACTACAGCATTGCATTATTGATAAGTAAATTAATTTGATCATTATCAATTTAATTCAAATATGTATCCTCGATAATATACGTTCGACACTTAAATACTTCATATCATCTAATAATAAATTCTTAAATGAAGAATCCACGCGGATGAAATCGGGAAACGGAGCGGACTAAACTCAAAGCCAACTGAGTAATAATAGCATCCCACAATTTTTATCCCGATGTGAAAATATAAATAGTAAAAGACAAACAATAAAAACACCGTCTCGAGAATAAAGAGAATACTATGAATTCAAGATTTGATTTTAAGACATCTACATGATACATGAAGTCAACCTTTCAGCGATCATAGATCAAAAAATAGGTTAGATACGAGTACTATATTATATTGATTATTTCTCAATAAGAGAGCTTGACGTATAAGGTATATTAATTATGTAAACAAACAAGTTCGTATCTATAATGTATGCAAATATTGTTAAATATTCAAAATCGATTTGCCGATAAATTAATGTACATATACAATCAAGACGAAAGTCACATCTTACCAAAGAGTTTCATTTTGAACCAAACGACGCAATTTCATGGAAAATATATTTCGCAATATTAGATCAAAAGACGAACAATACCAATACGTAAACATTTATTACTAAACTAGTACACTGTGTATAGGTAAATGAAAACCGCGTAGACGAAAGGACGGCGTTTAAGCTTTAGTATTATGTATATATATTTGTACGTAACAGATAATTTAAGTTAAGATAAAATGTTTTCGTAATTTTTGAGAATATTTTTTTTCCTTCAGTTTAAAATAGATTGTGATGGAAAGTTTTAGTTTCCCAAGGTGAAATATTAATTCAATTTATAAAACCTTTCAAAGGATCTGAAAAGGACGAGACGATCTTAAAGAGATTCATATCCATTAAACTATGTACTGCTGATACCCTGTAGTTAAGTCGCCTTTACTAAAAGTAATGCTTTCATAAATGATTCAATTTTGCTGGTAAGATTCTTTTTAGTTTTTATTAAAGTTAGTAGTTTCAAAATCCTTTATTAATATGTTTTAAATTACATAACGTATGTATCTATTAAGTACCAGGATAAATGAAAAAGGCGAAACAACAAATTAAGTACTTGTAATTGTTAAATAATTTATCATTATTATGGTTATAGAAAAACTTCAATTACTCGTAACTTTCCATCAATGCAACAGATTATATTTTTAAAACATAAAAGTAGGTACTATAGAATTTTTGTTACAAAAGTTATTCCCTTGGTTTTAAATCTTCCTTGATATCATCTCATGAAAATAATAGAAACAAATGTATATATTGCAACATATTTTTTTTACTAACGACGAAAATTTGCGATATCAATAATAATATGGGTAATTTCTGCATAAAAGAAAAAGCGGACAATAAGTCAGCACGATAGATATATAATTTATTAGTCATAAGTGCGATGATTATTCTGCGAGGCAAAATAAAAATTTAACTCTAAATATTTCTGAAATGAAAATCTATAATTTTGTCTTTGAAGAAAACGGAATAAATTTTCTCTCACAGATAATGTATCTCCTCGTTAAATTTCATTTAAATATTAATAAACATTTCTAGTGCGCTCCTTGTAATTTTCCAGTTCGAACAAACACGATGTCTTTTGTCTGTCCACTTGCCTTACTTTGAAGAATATAGAACGGTAATAAGTAGAACTTTGAACAAGTAAAGAGCTTATTAAACTACTCAGCTTCAAGATAGTCTTACTAAGATTTAGCGTAGTGTAATAAGAGTAAGCAAGTAAGCCCGTCCGTGTGATTTTTCGATGCCTTCCATGACACCGAGACAGTCGACAACGCCACCGCCACGCCGCGCCGCCTTCACCGCTTTCGTACGCCTTGCAAAAAAGAGGTCCTTGCTGTGCTATAAATATAGCCTATATTTGCCGTGTCACATGAAATGATAAATGATATTTGCTATTTGAAAACGTTTCCTTTATGTATTCCTAAAATAATCATTTGCCAGGCTTTTATACCTCAAGACTAGAACAAACATTTGCAAAAAATTTAACATTGAATAAATAAATATTTCCTTTATGCAATATTAAATGTTTTGAAACCATTAAGAGAAAGCAAGCATTAAACAAATAGCTGTTAAAATTTTGTATTCCCTTTTGTGAAAGCTAAATATTACTACCGATTCCTTTTGTAAGTAAACTAATGTTTGTTTCGAAATACGATTTTTAGTTTTACTCAGATGAAAATGAAGTTAAAAATGATATCAAATGCTCTGTAAATAGTTCTCTTAGGCCGTCATTAGTCCCTATGAGCATAATTTATGTAAATACTCCAGTTCATATTTTGGGTACTAAATTTAATCCGATTTTTTAACCAATTCCTTTATTATATTCCTGTTAATTGTTAATGGGATCATTAAAAAGCTTACATGGTTATGCCAAAAAAAATTATTACATTTTAAGAAAAGCAAAGTTTAAATATAATTAGATTTTGTAAAAAGTAAAAGCAACATTACCCTAAAAATAAATTAATGATTATATTACTAAAATAATAATAATATAATACTAATAAAATGACGTTTTAAAAGAGAAGAAATTGTTGCTCAAGGTTATTCGATATAGAAATTCTTTTACTGACCAAGCGGCTGAAGGCTCTATTACTATATTGTCGATGAAGACAATAGAGAAAATAGCTTTTAAAAGTATTTGCTTGTTTTTCGTTCAATGTACCTAACATTGTGTTATGTATCTGACAAGTAACATCTATGTATACATTTATACATCTACAAGTATATACATATAATAGAATTCTTAGTGAGTCAAATCTGTACATTAAATATTTTTAGAACATTTAATTGAAATAGACATTATTATTGATATAGAGGCCAAATCTATTGTTTTTAGAATATTGTCTGTCCGTCTGTGACCCAACACGAGAAAACCAATGGACGGATTTGGATGAAATTTGGTAAGATGATTACTCTGTTCAATGCATAGGATATATTTACTGTGGGAAAATATTTCATTTCTGAGAAATCTAACTTAACCTTTACAAATCGGCTATAAAACATGACACGGTATGTAAAATCTATTTTGTTTCCCATCTTTGAAATATATTTTCCTTTATTTGACGGTAATACAATCTATTCGATAAATTGTTTAATTCCGTTGGAACCTCAATCCACAAGACAAGTGATAAAATACTTTATACTACTTTTTGCTAATAGAGATGCTGGGTGAACGAGTCCCACGTGATTTTCCAAATGCTCTTGTACTTTAACCTTAATATTATATTTGTAGCGTAACTATTTCTAAACGCTTCACATTTTGACACTTGTCAGAGAGAAGCGCGCCAAAAATATTGTCACTCGAACTTTAGTAGTCATCTCGGCACTAGACCATAATTCTAATGTTCATATTGTTAAAACTAGTATTATTCACCACATTGTATTAGATATTAGATTATATAGGCGATATGTGATTCACAATTAAACAAGTACGAAAAGTGATTATTTATTTATTATATTACACTTTCGCCAACACGCACCAGACTATAATGGTGACCCCCGACTCAACATGCAACCTACGAGTCTCCGAGTTTTTGTGATGTGATGTGACCATCACACTACTCCAATCACCGCGAAATACGTGCCATCATCGAGGCAGAGTCATCGACTATTCGAGAGGGACATTTTCACTCCTTCGACGCCTCCCGTGGTCGTGAATTTGCGCCTTCGAACTTCGAGATCATTACGACTCTTCGATAGTGACATTGTCACCCTGCAGCACCTCACGACATTGGCTACATCCATATCAAGCTTCATACTAACACTTGCACCTCGCCAAGAAGCTTATTTTCCTGCATCTGGTTCATTCCTCATCCTGAAGCAACACGCAACAGCATTCTGAGGATCTGTGCACGCATGTATTCCTGTTCCATCTATTAATAGTTTCCAAAAACATTAACTTTTGCTCGGTGATTGGTGGTAACATAAAATTTTAACATTTCTTTTAAACTAACTTTGTGATTTGTTGTTCAAAAATTAATTTAATAACTTGTATATTGCAAGCCTTGATTGCTGTATTAATTATTCTAATACTTATAGTTATATAAAAAATATAGTTTTGTGTGTGTAAATTTAGTGCATAGTCTGTTAGTTTATACCTAATTTTTGTGATCTATAGTTTATACCTAACTTTAATATCTAACTTTTGTGATTACTGGCATTTCCTTATTTTAACAAATTGCATTGCATGTTTTAAAAAAAAGAAAGATTTTTTATTTGGTTTGTTAACTTAACATTTTGTGTGGGTCGCTGAATTTAACAATTTTATTTCTGCTTTTGTGTGTTTTGTGTATTCTGTCTTATTACTTTATTTTATTGTTTGTATTAACTGTTGTTTTTCACAAATTTTGTTTTGCATATTTAACAATATTGGTACATGGTTTCTTTTATATTTTAATTTATTGATTTTGTTTTATAATGGAACCACATAAGAAAGACATTGGGAACTCCTTCACAGATGAAAATCTGCTCCGCCAACTTTGGATGCGTAGACTACCACTGCATTTGCAGGCAATCTTGGCAGCTCAATCAGAGCTCCCCCTTGCTAAAGTCGCAGAGTTAGCTGACAAAATATTGGAGGTCTCGCCTGCTATATCTGCTCCAGGACCATTAGTCTTTTCAGCAAGTACTACGGTGCCGCCTACATCTCTTGATGACATCACGCGGCGTTTAGATGATCTTTCAAGCCAAGTTGCTGCCCTGGCATTTGACCGCAGCAGGGATAGGTCCCGCGTTTCCTCGAACCACCGAGATCGTTCGCAGACCCCGGCCAAGTTCAAAATATGCTTTTACCATCGCAAGTATGGGGCCAAGGCAGCCAAGTGTGTCAAGCCGTGTACGTGGACGCCACCATCTCCTTCGGTAAACTCAAACGGCAGTCTGTAGCGACGGCGACAGATTGCCTTCCAAAAAGTCGTCGACTCTTTGTTACAGAAAAGGTTTCTAAGCGTCAATTTTTGATTGATACTGGCTCCGACCTGTCCTGCTATCCTTACCAATGGCTTGCAAATAAGCCGAGGTGGTCCAACTACACATTGGCAGCTGCCAATGGTAGTGAAATTCGCACCTTTGGTTTTATTCAATTGTCTCTCAACTTCGGTCTGCGTCGTTCCTTTCAGTGGAAATTCATTGTTGCCGATGTCAACACCGCCATTATTGGCTCGGACTTTATGGCACATTATCGGCTATTGCCAGATTGTGCCGGTAAAAGGCTTGTTGACAGCTCTACCGGGTTGTCATGCGTTGCCTCCGTCGCACTTTTAGACCAGACTAGCGTCAAGGTGGTTTCCGCCCCGACTTCCGAATTTAGCGCGCTTTTGGCGGAGTTTCCGTCCATCACCAAACCGCCTGGACTCATTCGGGAGCCAAAGCATAGAACTGTCCACCACATTTTGACCACTGAGGGCGCCCCTGTTTCATGTCGTCCTAGGCGATTAGCGCCTCAAAAGCTTCAAGAAGCGAAAAAAGTTTTTGATGACATGGTACAGTGTGGCACAGCTAGGCCATCGAAAAGTCCATGGTCTTCTCCCCTACACATGGTCCCTAAAAGTGACGGCACCTGGCGACCCTGTGGGGACTATCGCGCATTAAACGCTCGCACCATTCCCGACTGCTATCCGGTCCGCCATATTGGTGACGTTGGTCACAACATCTTTGGTTGTACTATATTTAGTACAATTGATCTCGTAAAGGCCTATCAGCAAATTCCAGTCGCGCCTGACGACATTTGTAAGACGGCCATCATCACGCCGTTCGGTCTTTACGAGTTCAATTACATGACGTTTGGTTTACGCAATGCGGGCCAAACGTTCCAACGTTTTATTGACGAAGTAGTTCAAGGTCTTGACTTCTGCTTTGCGTACGTGGATGACATTTTGGTGTACTCCTGCGACGCCATTCAGCACGCTCAACACCTCCGTACGCTCTTCAAGCGACTTGAAGACTATGGTATTATCATCAACCCAGGCAAATGCGTTTTTGGGGCTCCTGAGGTAACCTTCCTTGGGAATCGCATTTCTGCCAACGGAACGCGTCCACCACCTGAGCGTATTCAGGCTTTAAAAGATTACCCTCCCCCAAAAACCGTACAGGGACTCCGCCGTTTTCTTGGGATGGTCAATTATTATCGCCGATTCTTGCGCAATGCTGCAGAAACGCAAGCACCGCTAGTTGAAGCGATTGTGGCCACCCAAGGCAAAGGTTCCACCCCGGTCTCCTGGACGCCTGAGCTTGAAAAATGCTTTCAGGCCTGCAAAGACAGCTTATCTTCAGCCACTCTTCTGGCCCATCCACGGCCAAATGCTGAAATAGGGCTTTTTACCGACGCATCTAGCTCTCACGTTGGTGCCTGCCTACAACAAAAAGTTAATGATGCTTGGGAACCATTGGGTTTCTTTAGCAAAAAGCTGAAGCCCCGACAGTCCCAGTGGCCCGCGTATTACAGAGAACTTCTCGCAATCTACGAGAGTGTTCAGCATTACCGCCATTATCTCGTTGCGCAACACGTTCGCATTTATACGGACCATAAACCATTGGTTTACGCATTTGTGCAGCGGCGCGAAAAGCTTCCTCCGGTACAGCTGAACCAACTCTCTTTTATTGCACAATTTACGACGGACATCGTCCATGTAAAAGGGGTTGACAATATGGTAGCGGACGCTATGTCCCGCATTGAGGCTGTTAGTTTCGAGGTTGACCATTCTGCCCTTGCTTCGTGCCAACATCTTGACGACGAGTTGAAGAAGTATCGTAACGATGCTAATTCTTCTCTGAAACTAGAGAACATCGTTGTTCCCGGTACTAACACTACCTTGGTCTGTGATATGTCCACTGGACGACCACGACCATTTGTTCCGGAACCACTGCGAAAAAAAGTTTTTGCCCAGCTACACAACTTGAGCCACCCTGGCGCCCGAGCTACTATACGGCTAGTCTCCGACCGTTTTGTTTGGCCTGGCATGGCCAAGGACTGCCGCCGTTGGTGCCAGACTTGCGTCGCTTGTCAGCGTAGCAAAGTGACTCGGCATACACATTCTTCGCCCGGACACATCTCCAGCCCCACATCACGGCTTAAACATGTCCACATTGACATTATTGGAGCATTGCCATCATGTTCTGGTTTCCAATATTGTCTCACCGCAGTTGACCGATTTAGTCGGTGGCCCGAAGCTTGGCCAATGACTGGTATAACCGCGGAAGAAGTGGCTAGTACTTTTGTGGCTGGTTGGATTGCCCGATTTGGGGTCCCTGCTGTCATAACAACTGACCAGGGGCGACAATTTGAATCTGATCTTTTCAGACGCCTTACTGACTTGTGCGGGACAAAGCGTATTCGCACAACCAGCTATCATCCTTGTGCCAATGGGCTCGTTGAGCGCATGCACAGGCAGCTTAAGGCTGCTCTAATGTGTCACGGCAATTCTTGGCTGAGTGCTTTACCCTTGGTCTTGCTTGGGATGCGATCGGCTTACAAAGAGGATATTAACACGTTCACTGTGCAAGCCGAAATAATAATTTGACCCCACAAGTGCAATTATGTTTTGTTTATAAATTAACTTATTATCATAGAAATAAACAAAAAAATAATAAATAATTTATTATTTTTATTTTTTAATAATATATTAGGAATTTTCTTAATGCCCCATATGTGGGTCATGCACGTCTGAACTTAAATTTGATGAAATGCATGCACAAATATTTTATATATGGACAAGCTTCTGGTATAAAAAAACTGCCGGAGACCTAATATCAATATCTGTAATAAATGCAATTTTGGTATATAAAGATTTCAAGCCAAGAGAACGTAAAAAAATGACTTTGTTACGCGGCCGTGAAATAATCATTAAGTTTTTGCTGAATATCAGAGAGTCTGCGCCTTCTAGAGGGGTCCCGTCATTGTTTGACAATTTTTTTTATTTTTGATTTAATTATTATTGAAAAAAAAACAGCGTATAGGCTGTTACAGAAGTTTAGTGGAAGAAGGCAATACTGCCGCTCAAGCCCGAAAAAAAACCAAAAAACCGGAGACAGAGTATAAAAAATGTAAAAAAGCTTTTTGTCTGGCTTGTTATAATAAACATCATTAATATTTTGTGCTAATAAGTAAGAGAATTTCTATTAATTAATAAATAATTGTCACTTTATGTGTTTAATTTTGCATAACATATACTAGCTACACCAATATAAAATGTTACTGGGACATCATGGTAAATAATTATTATATTCATTGTTCACACGTGTATGCAAGTAAAAAAAAATACTTTCATACGTGCGCGGAATTACATGCCATAGAATTTATTTTAGCTCGTGCCCCACATATGTGCTACGCACGTATGAACTGATCCTCGTGGTGCCCCATATGTGGGGCATACACAGGGAACGTGTTAAGGCAACTGCAGCGGAACTGCTCTATGGAGAATCTTTGGCTCTCCCTGGGGAACTATTAGTGTCTACCGGAGAATCTGGTTTTGGGGACCCATCGGACCTGGTCTACAAATTACGACAGCACATGTCCAGCTTGAGACCCACTCCGGCTTCTCAACATTCAAAGTTATCTCCCTTCGTTTTCAAGGAGCTCGCCACCGCATCACACGTCATGCTTAGGGATGATACTGTTCGACGTGCTTTACAGCCTCCCTACTCTGGCCCTCATAGAGTGCTTTCCAGGGCCAAAGACGGTAAGACGATGTCAATAGAGGTCAAAGGCAAGCCGACGACGGTAAGCGTCGACAGACTCAAGCCAGCTTTCGTCGAGCATACGAGCACTTCAGATTTTCCAGTTCCGGCTCCAGTACCACGTGTTGCTGCGCCTCAACCTGCGCAAACGAATTTTGCTCCCTCCCTGCCTTTCCCTCCTGTGCCATCTGCACATACGCCTGTTTCTTCCTTGCCACCTACACCACAATATACAACCCGGTCTGGCCGTAGAGTCCATTTCTCCAAGCCTTTTGACCTGTGAACTCCCTTTCTTTTGTACGGATTCTCCTTCTCCGTAGGGGGGTGGTGTAGCGTAACTATTTCTAAACGCTTCACATTTTGACACTTGTCAGAGAGAAGCGCGCCAAAAATATTGTCACTCGAACTTTAGTAGTCATCTCGGCACTAGACCATAATTCTAATGTTCATATTGTTAAAACTAGTATTATTCACCACATTGTATTAGATATTAGATTATATAGGCGATATGTGATTCACAATTAAACAAGTACGAAAAGTGATTATTTATTTATTATATTACACTTTCGCCAACACGCACCAGACTATATATTGTTCAACGCCTAAGGGCCTTAAATGGTTACCGTATTTCTTCTTTAAGTACTTAAGATTTAATGAGCGAATTGCATATGGTATTTTTCAGTGAGAAGGCGTATTATATAACTAAACGTTTAATAATTGATATTGATAGATAACTAAGCACAACTAACAAACTAAAGTATGGATATACTTATATACAATAAAGAAATTAATTTATTCATTGTATGTTATATTTAAATAAGAAAGAGTAGAAATAAAAGGAAAAGAATGTAACGTAATAACACTAAAGCCGCAGTTAAGCGAAGCACCTAGCACCTTAAGATATTTTATATGCAAAAATTTACTCGTATACGATAATAACAACGACGGACTGTACGTTGTAGTTAATGTTGAGGTCTTTATTGTAGAACACAAGTACAATGTACAGCACATACATACAAAATATATAGTACTAATGACTCACCCTAATTTCATCAAAATCTGCCCAGTGGTTTTCTTATGATGTTGGGACATTATTACAAACAGCGCCATCTAGTTCCGTGGTAAGCTACGAAGGAAGCTTGTGTTACGGATACCAGATAGTTGATATACTACATATATAAGTTTAAATACATACATATTATAAATAAAGACACCCATGACTGGATTACAAACATTCGTGCTCAAGAAATGAATGTCTCCAGCGGGACTCGAACCCGCGAACGCTGGCGCAGAAAGCAGGGTCACTACCCACTGAGCCAAACGTGTGGTCACCGATAAACCGCTTTAACACAGTCAAACAAAATTTTTTATACATATCGATTCAATTTTGATAATAATTACTATATCAATAAAATTTCCAAAAAAAAAAAAATATTGTATAGATTCGTGGCAGTTAGAATTTTATTGTATGTACTACTAGTACATTGGGGACTAAATCTCGCTTTGCTCGGGTTAAAATATGTTGAAACTTCATTAAGATACGTCCCTTAACTTGAATGATTTAAGACCGCACAAAAAGCGTTCAGAAAAAAACGAGTTTTTCGGATATGAACCTTCGTAGGCGTATAACTACTTATACTAACTACTAGATATAACTCACCAGAATTTAATCACAATCAGATCAATGGTTTAGAGTAAAGCCTTAACGGACATACGAACATATTTTTTTTATATAGAAGACAAACATAGTATTTATAATGTAATAACATAATATTTATTAACATA
The DNA here is from genome assembly GCA_905231865.2 of Boloria selene. NCBI lineage: Eukaryota > Metazoa > Arthropoda > Insecta > Lepidoptera > Nymphalidae > Boloria > Boloria selene. The sequence goes on from HG993131.1 coordinate 12,053,949, forward strand.
ACATAGTATTTATAATTTATAATGTTATACGCCTAGATATATAAGAAAACTAAAATTACGTAAAATTTCCGACCATGTTCATGACCTTACATTTTATTTGTACGTTAATCTACACATCACAGCAACGTTAATTGTCCCTTGGCTATAGTAAATTAGCTGAACCGGTAGTTCATACGTTCGATTACTGTAATCAATCGAAAACAACTATTAAAGTTAACTGATAAAATAAATAAACTTTGCTTGTAATGTACGGAACATTTTGTTTTGTTTTAGATTTATCAAGGACATAAACCAACTTACAAAAACGTGTGTGTGTTAGTTTTCCTTTTGTTTAAATTTAATATAAAATATACTTGTAACTATATACATATATATATATATATGGTGGTACCATAAAAAGAAGAGATGGGAGAGCAAGATCGCGTGGACTGTATATTAAATAGATTAGTAGGAGGGAAAAAGAAATGTTTGCGCACTATTTCACTGAATTTATTAATATATAGAACAAAATTACACGTCTATTACGTTCACCGTTGGCAGCAATTCTAAATAAGATTAAAGAGGCTAATGACAGTTGACAGTTAGTAACATTGCCAGTATACAATACAAAAAAATGTTTAATTTATTTATTTATGTTGTTGCCAACATAAGCTGCGGCCTCGAGAAACAATTCTTAATTAGATAAAAAAAAAGGATCAACAAATGGCGTGTTAATTGCTGCAAATGCATTACTATCATTACATTATAAATCAATACAAATATACACAAAACAAAATTGAACTTATACACTTTAATGTGTCTAGATATAAGTTAGCGGTAAGTATATAATTTTAAGTTTGCTTACACAGATATGTATATGTACTTTGATAACTATTGTTACAGAATTTGTTTTTATATCAATTATATATTTTTTTTTTCTTACACAGTAATATAATAAATTTTTACAACAATTATAACTTTTGCAACAATATAATAATCATAACTTTTGCTTGAGTAATATTTTAAATATGCCTATAAAACAATAGGGAAGTAACATTTTAAAGAAAAGTTTTAAATTTGTACAACATTTGACACAGTAATTTTTAAATACAATTCCGCTTATCAGTACTACAAAAAGAAAACAATATTATAACAAATAGGGCTTCACCCACGTAAAAAATAAAGAAACATTAGATTTAAGTAACACAAGTTCTTATTTTCTTACATTTATAATACATATATTATATATATAGATTACAGTAGTCTTATTTTGATATTTTAGCTAATGAGATAGTTAACATAGTAAATGCTATATATGTACTTATAAAATAATAGGCTAAAAAAAAATAGCAATCAGACCTGAGTAAATCAGACCTATCTTATATTTTAGTGTCTATAGGTAAAGGGCAGATTTTCGATATAGACCTATTATGAATATGACCATTGGGAGTTTTAAGTGCAACAGCCCTGACACAACCATCTTTACCAGGAAAAGTACCTGTTACTCTAGCCATGGACCAGTGGAGAGGTGACGAATTGTCATCACGCAGTAGTACTAAGCTACCTACATTTATATTTGATTTAATATCGCGCCATTTTGGTCTGCTTTGCAAAAGAGACAGGTAGTGCTTACTCCAGTACCTCCAAAAGTTTTGCTTCATCTGAACAGTTAACGACCAGAATTTTAATAAGTTTATTGGGCTGTCTTTGACGTCATGTTCTGGATACGTATTTAGAGGAGCACCTGTTAGAAAATGTCCTGGAGAAAGATATGAAAAATCATTAGGATCTACGGAAACGGCAGTCAGTGGCCTTGAATTGAGAATACCTTCTATTTCGGTTAAAACAGTATTTAGCTGTTCGTAAGTAAGTAACGCTTTACCGACCACTCGCTTAAGGTGGTGTTTGGTACTTTTAATACCACTTTCCCAGAGTCCTCCGAATATCGGGCTGTAACTTGGTATAAAGTGAAAATTGATACTTCGCGCCGATGCGAAAGATTGCACCTGATATTGATGACTCTTAGAATTTTGCAATCGGTACAATTCATCTAATTGGTTCCTTGCCCCCTTAAAGGTAGATCCATTATCGCAGTGTACATCACTGGGCAGGTTTCGTCTCGCGATAAAGCGCTTGAAACAAGCGAGGAACGTTTCGGTCGTTAGATCAGAGGCGAGTTCCAGATGAATCGCTTTCGTTACAAAACAAATAAACAAAACAATGTAACCTTTTCCTATAATTGGTTTCCTAATGCGACTGTTTTTTACTGAGACCGGCCCAGCGAAGTCTACACCAACCTTTTGAAACGGGCGGCATGGATGGACTCTATGCGCGGGCAAGGAACCCATTAGCTGAGTTGCAGCGACAGCCTTCAATCTGAAACAGGTTACACATTTATAAATTATCTTTTTTACTGTACGTAATCCATCTATAATCCAAAATTTTTGTCTGAGGGAAGAAAGTAATAATTTTTGCCCTGCATGTAATAACTTTATATGTTCATCTCTAATAATCAAAGCAGTAATTTCTGAAGCTTTAGGTAATATTGCAGGATGTCGGCCTGTGTAGGGAATTGATGCGTTTTGTAAACGGCCACCTACTCGCATTACACCATTCGCATCCAGAAAAGGAGTCAATGGTTTTAAATTACCTGTTAGCCCCTTTTGACACTTAAGAGATTTAATTTCAGCAGAAAAATATTGCTCTTGTTCATTTTTAACTATCATCATCATTGATCTATTAATTTCAAAAGCCGTTAAGAAACCTTGTTGCTTATTGGCTTGAGGTTTAATATTTTTGCAAAACCTAACTACATATGCAAGCACACGAGTCATTTTGTTTATACTAGAAAACTTTTTTTAGCCTTTCAAATATATTGGAATCAGTTGTGGTAGTAGCAGCACATAAAAGACTATCATTAGTCTGCAAGCCAGGCAGATGTGTTGGCGCTGCTAATGCACCAAATGATTCAAATGTATGACATTTGTTTTGCAAGAAGGGTGGACCGTGCCACCACAACTTGTGGTCCTTGAGCTCATGGGGCAGAAGACCTCTGCTGAGGCAATCAGAAGGATTGTCCTCAGTATTTACATATTGCCAATGGCAGTTGTTTGATAGTTCCCTTATTGCTCTAACCCTATTTGCAACATAGGTTTGTAACTTTGCGTCATCGGTTGTAAGCCACGACAAAGCTATTTGCGAGTCTGAGAAGAGGTAAGTGTTATTAATATTTATTTTATTACTAAGAGTATTAAGTACCTTTTTACATAACTTAGCCAGTAATAGCGCTGCGTTCAACTCTAGCCTAGGTATTGTTAGCTCTTTTCGGAGTGGATTTATCCTCGACTTCGAACATAGCAACTGGACGAGCACATTGCCTTGAGTGTTGATGGATCGTAAATATAAGCAACACCCGTAAGCCACGGAAGAGGCGTCAGCGAAACCTATCAGCTGTGTGGTGATGGTATCTGGTAGTTTAACACAACGGGAAACGCTGAGTGGCTCCATCTGTGTCAAGCCCCTAGCAAAATCGACCCAAGAATGGCGTATGTCATCTGGGGGAGTAGAGTCCCAGCTAGTATTAGTAGCCCACAATTTTTGCATGATTACCTTTGCATGAACAAATATTGGCCCAATAAGTCCTAATGGATCGTAGAACTTACTTATGTAACTAAGTATGTCGCGTTTCGAGTCATTTCGACTAATATATGAATCGGGGCATGTACTTTTGAAAACATCTTTTTCAATATCAAATGTGATACCTAATGTTTTTACATACGTTTCATGTTTTTGCAGGTCTAGCTCATTTACATTTTGACAAATTTTATTTACATTCTTTAGGACTAAATTGGAGTTGGATGCCCACTTGTGGAGTTCGAACCCTCCTATAGAAAGTAACTGAATTAATTCCGTTTGCATTTGGAGCAGTTGTTCTTCTGAACAGCTGTTTGCCAATATGTCATCTACATATGTATTATTTTCTAAAATTGAAGATGCTAGTGGAAACTGATCCTTATACCTGGCAGCAAGCTCTATTAGGCAACGGGTGGCTAAGTATGATGATGTTTTTAGCCCATAAGTGACAGTTTTAAGCTGTATGCACCTAATATCTTGTTCGGGAGATTCGCGCCATAAAATATTTTGTAGTGATCTATGAGACGGGTCTAAATCAATACACCTAAACATTTTTTTTATATCGCAAATAAAGAAAAAATTTTCTAGTCTGAATGCAATAAGCGTATCAAAAAGATCCTTTTGCACCACTGGACCATTGAGTAAAATATCATTCAAAGAAATTCTTTTACTAGTTTGCATCGATCCATCAAAGACAACTCTAAGTTTGGTGGTGACAGCATTTTGTTTAATTACTGCATGGTGTGGTAGAAAATAAACTGGGTCCTTGGACATATCATAACTATTTATATCGCAGTATTCACCATGATTTAACTCTAAATATTGATCAATAAATTTTTTATACTGATAGAAAAGGTTTGGATCAGTATGTAATCTTTTTTCTAAGTTAAGAAATCTTTTGTAGGCCATATGAAATGACTCCCCTAGCTCAGAGTTAACTTGTTGTAATGGAACTTTAATAGGCATTGAAACTTGAAATTTATTATTCTCTAGTTTAGTAGTTTCATTAAAAAGTTTTTCACAATATTCATGCTCTGGCAATTTATCAAGAAATATTTCAGGCACCTGTTCGGTTTTCCAAAAAGAACTCAAAGAATCGCTCAAACTATCGTTACATTTATAACAAAATAAGGATACAACCTTGTTAGACTTTTTATAGCTAATTGCTGCACTGCAACTGCGGCCAGCAACAATGTGACCGAAGGATGTGTGGACTATGGTTGGTACATTGGAGTGCAGGGTGTCCACTGTCTCAGGACACTGGCCAGAGGGAGAAGCTTTCCCTTCAGGCTGTGATAGCAGGACCTGGAAGAAGACATCTGCTCCTAGTAAAAGATGCACATCACCGGGTTTATTGAAGCTGTCATCGGCCAGTTTGCAGTTCACAGGCAATGTTAGATTTGATATGTCTATTGGTGCTTGTGGCAATTTGGTTGTAATATTTTTTACAACATGACAGTTGACATTGACCTTGAAGGGATAAACAGTAGAATGCACATCAAGGCATATGCTTTGGTCAACTGTTTGTTCAGCATTTGTAATACCTATTATTGTTGTGTTAGACTACCAGATACCATCACCACACAGCTGATAGGTTTCGCTGACGCCTCTTCCGTGGCTTACCATATGTCGCTGGTTCATATCCGGCTCGAAGGACCAAATTTTTATGGTGGTACCATAAAAAGAAGAGATGGGAGAGCAAGATCGCGTGGACTGTATATTAAATAGATTAGTAGGAGGGAAAAAGAAATGTTTGCGCACTATTTCACTGAATTTATTAATATATAGAACAAAATTACACGTCTATTACGTTCACCGTTGGCAGCAATTCTAAATAAGATTAAAGAGGCTAATGACAGTTGACAGTTAGTAACATTGCCAGTATACAATACAAAAAAATGTTTAATTTATTTATTTATGTTGTTGCCAACAATATATATATATATATATATATATATATATATATATATAAAATTAGTAAACGAAAGCCAAATACCCGGTCGAAACTGGGCCGACTGGCGCCGACTCTAAAAATAACTGATTACAAATTGTAAATAGGTGCCTATATAAATATTCATAATTTCGTTGATGGTCCGATATTTTTGCTTTGAAGTAATTAAAATGTTATATTTTACATTTTACTTTAAATTTGCACATATTTCTAGTAAGCATATACTTTTTAAGTTATTTATTTAATTAAAAAATAAAAAGCTCTAATAAATTTTTGGGGATCACTAGCTTAGCTAACTTTAGTTTTCAATATTATTTCTTGTATAAACAAATATTAAATCCAACACAGGAAAATAACATAAAAATATATTTTATTTAATGCATGTTTTCGAAAGTAATAAATAACCTGTTGCATAACTTGTAGCTGTAAGGCACGTGGCAGCGAGCTGAATACCGGCAGCATATTGCGGCTTATTAAATTGTAAGAACTACGTTTCAAGAACTAGGTCTTCATTTATTAGTTCTAAGAAAGATAAAGCTATAAGAAACATTTTTAATTTTATTGCTTTTTTTCATTGTTTCATGTTCATGGGCTTGTAACATGGTATTAATATATTATTATTATCGAATTACTCGTAGCTAGCTACGTTTCGTGTCTACGCTCCCTAGTAGTGCTACAGTGTGTAGCATTTGTTCTACGCCACATTGGCAGTTGATATTCAGTTGAAAATTTTTATATCCATTCATTATTGTTGTTACAAATACTTATAAATTGTTCATTTATTTTTACCTACTTTTTCGTATTACTTATGGTATTTTATAGGTATATCTACTGTTTAATATCTACGAGTTCGTTCTAATGAAAAATAAAAATATAACTATTTAATATTTTTCTTGCTTAAGGGATTAGAAGGCTTAATTATACTCCCATTACTTTGTAATAACCAAATAATATTGGGATTTAACTACTTAGTAACTTTTATATTTATTTCATTTCTTTTTCTTGGAAAGCTATATCACCTCATTACTTGAACTTTTATATAACGATATGTATTATTAACAGTTTGTATATTTATGTATGAAGGACATTTATTATATTTATGTATGAAGGACATATGTCTCGTTATGTACAAAATACAAACATTATATTCTACGAATAACTTTTTAAAGCCCGACGCAAAAAGAGGCACGTTATCAGTTTATATCTGTGTGTTTGATTTTAAATTATTTAGTTTGAACGATTTTTTTAGCTTTTATATGAATGGTGACATAGTAGATGATAAAAAGATAAGGAAATAGATAGAATAAATGTAATCGTTTTGGAACTCGGTACCCGTATATCGTTGCAAAGACCTTGTATCGATATGAATTGAATCTGCAAGAAAATAATGTTTTCACTAATCATATGTAGAAATAACTTGATTTATTGAAGTAGCCTCAATGAAAAATTTAATATTATGTTTTAAATAAAGAAATATCCTGTGATCATAACTAACTTATTAGTAAGCATTATTCTTATAAAGCGTAGGTTGAACACGTTCCACTCTAGTTATTTTCTAACGAAATTATTTTCATTGGAAGAGTAAAGTAACATAATCTGCGTTGACAGGTTGTTTACGCACACGGTGCTCGCTATGTTCGTAATATAAACAATCGATAATGACCTCTTTGTTAGGATAAAATATTTGTCACCTTACATTTAGCATAGTATTATTGTATTACACTCTACCTTGTTGGCCATCTACTTTAGTGACCATTATGTTCACCATCGATTTTCTTAACTATACTGAACTGATAGCTCTAAAATAAATTAACATTAATTAAAATTAAGTTATATGAAAATAGGGTATATGAAATAAGTTTTCCTAAGACGATATTCTCTAAAGTAGTTACTTAATTTATAATAACTTGTTCAAGACTTGAATAGCCTCTCCTAGATATTATCTTACCGTTGATTATTATTTAAGGCCATCAAGTACGCTATTGACTTAATTGCTGTTACTTCTAATAGTTCTCATTTACTACTTGTAATGAATACCTAACAGTTTAGCGATTTGCTATATTACACAAAATTATATATTTACTATTTGAATTTCGAATATCAAAGTTTCGTAGTAAGTTATTTAAGTAAATAATTTAAAGTGGAATCATTTTCATCAAATAATGCTGTTTAGTAATAATTTATCCTTGGCTTACGGAGAATCATTATGATAGATAAAATAATTAATAAAGAATCTTTAAATACATTGGATTTTACAATCTATATTGTATAATATGACGTATCGGTATGGGACTTTGACTAATCGGCGTGGAATCACTTGTACATAGGTTCATTTATTAGGTTATTTTATTTAACCTAAAGATTTGTGTATTTATAAGCTTATATTATAGTCCGTGAAAAGTAAAAATACATAAATGTAAACTCCCACCCAAGTGCACCAAAATAGCCTGTTTCATCCTACCGTTATGTCACTTTTCTTTTTACTTTTATACTAGCGGACCGGGCAGACATTGTCCTGTACGTACTAAAACTACTTAGCCTAGCAACGACTTATTTATAATTGATTATGTCATTTAATGACTAAATTTATAAATAGCAAATTAATTTTAAAAAATCATTTTGTAGTGGACGGAATTCTGAGTCTAAACCATTCTCGAATTCACTCGAACAAACACAAAACATTATATCAAAATCCGTCCAGCCGTTTAGGATAAGTTCAATGATGTGCTTTATATATATATAAAAAGATTAGAAGTATGGATAAACTATATTTTAAATGTAATTTAAAAGTATGAGAAAAGCTTACATATTAACCGAAATAACCATGAAATGCCGGTGTATTATATATTAAGAAAAGTATTTTTTCAACAGCATTGCTATTATTTGAAAAAATATGTCTTGAAATATTTTGAATAGGTACACTACAAAATTTATTATAAGCTATTAATGCTAAATAATATACAGAATTAATTTAGTGCTTTGTTTTGTTAAACAAATCATCTATTTTACTTACTTTGCTACATAATTTAGAAGCAAATTTTCTATAACTTTATTTTTTAGTCAAATAATCCACGATGAGCACGATTACATTTTATATATACCTAGTTAAAAAGACCTTTCCGACAAATACCATTTCGAGCAACAGGTCTGTAAATACTCGTATAATCTGGTTAACTGTTGCCCTCGTTCCTAGAGAGTGGAATAAGCTTTTTTACGAGAAATAATTTCGTGTCCGCCTGCCGCTTGCGAGTCCTGTAGATTCGAGAACATCCCTAGCGTATTTTAGAAAGTTTTGGCAAGATGTAATTTTTGTAAGTCAACTTTATAAAGTTATCTCGTTATGATGTAAAATGCTTTTTTAACTGTTAGTTTTTTTCGACGGCTACATACAACTACTGTAGTGATTTGATGAAAGTTTTAGTTTTTAGGAGTTTGAACTATATAATGAGCTCCATGTGTCAAAGACCACGTCGCTGCCATCGACGGTTGCGGGTGCTTAGTAGTGCATAGTATTGAATCATATTACTGTTATAAATATTTTCAACGACCTGCTTTCTGCGCCAGCGGTCGCGGGTTCGAGTCCCGCTGGGGGCATTCATTTGTTGAGCACGAATGTTTGTTCTCCAGTCATGGGTGTTTATATTTATATTATGTATGTATTTAAAACTTATATATGTAGTATATCAACTATCTGGTATCCGTAACACAAGCATCGTAGCTTACCACGGAACTGGATGGCGCTGTTGTAAGAATGTCCTAACATATTTATTTATATTTTTTTATAAAATGTGAAAATTTGTACGGGTATAAGGCGTGTATCTTTGCATGTGTATCTCATCTTATGAGTAGACTTAAAACATAAGTAATTTGTTCATTTTTCCTTATCAAAATGTTGGAACTATGCTTTAAACAAAAATATATTTTAACCGGTGGAAGCCAAGACTTGCTAGTACCTATAAGAAAAAATATACATTCGAGTTCCCGGTTTTTATATGTATTACTATGCTATTTTAAAATACTATTTCTAGTTTTGGAGCAGCAGTATTGTTATTTTTGCCTTTACATATGGTACGACGCCAAACTTTGATATAGCATTTATTAGACGAGAATAAAGCTTTATTAGAACTGTCTTGGAACTTCATCAGTCATCATCCTGTGATACCTGTACAAGAATATATATTGCAAAAATCAGTTAATTATTTTGTCGACAAAAGTATTCCAATATGAATAAATTTTCTATTTTGTGAAAAGTAGGTATAATATAATTAAATCTGTTATAACGTCCTACGTATAGAGATCGTCGAATGAATCACGTTAATATTATAATATGTTTTCAAAATAATGTCTGCCAAAAATTAGTCTGAATTGAATTTAGCTTCTACCTCTGAATTGATATTCTATTAGCTACCTTTGTGAGATCGTTAATTTAGTATTCAATTTGTGAGATTGCCTACGTATATCTATTTTAGTCACCATTGATTAGGCATTATGAAAATGTACATAATTTAATATAATTTACTTTATACTAACAGGAGAAATGATATTTTATATCAATTTTCAAAAAGGAGAATTACTGATTCCTTGGAAACGGCTTAACCGATTATGCTACTTTAAACTGTATTGTATTAAAATAGTGGTTCCATATATTATTTTGACATAGAGTATATTGTTTTAGAGAAAATCAGGAAATAACCATAGGAAACAACAAAGAAATTTGTAGTATGTTACAGATCTAAATTGACTTTTTTGCCAATTTCTAACCGTCATATAGATTTAAAAGTTTTATAATTCCAACAAAAGCATCTTAATTTAGTAGTCAATCTGATAGTAATGCTAAAAGATGGTTAGTGAAACCCTTCAACGACTTCTAGTAAATAGTATGAAATAGAGCTTATTAATTTCGTTAGACAAATTAATAAGGATTCAATTTAAGAGCCTTGTTTTAATAACTTTCAAAAACATAATATATTTTTAACGAAATTCCACAAGTGGCTTGACCGATTTTATGCTACTTTAAACTGTAGTGTACATAATATGAGGGATGTCCCGAAGCTGTCCAGAGTTTAACACACAGTTTAATACCGTTTTAGAATAATAAAATTATGAGCCATGAAATTTGAGTGTACTAATTATAATATCCACTTGAATTTTTTGAAGTTCTTGTATTTCTGATGATAATAGATATTTTGAATCATTCATTAAATCTGGTCGTGAGACAAGAAATCTTCAACGGTTCCTAGTACTTAAATAATTTCGGTTTCAATTTCTAATATTATGGTTTTGGACTAGCCTAATTTGTTAGAATTATGTTTAATGTTATCAATAAAAGTGGACTTTGTAGTACTAACTAGTAACTAGTTAGTCTGCATATAACATTTGGAAGCATACTACACTACAGAACCCAGGACCAGACAGAGATATAAGAGTACAAATGTGTTATACAGTGAAATTCTTCATTAAATTTTAATTTCCTATTCGTGACTTTTTGTTTAGTCATAGTAAATAGATTAATAACATAAATTTACTTTATTATGTAATAGTACAAGATTTGACAGCCTCGGTGGTCTAGTGGTTACATGGACGTATTACCTAAGGACCAGTCATAAAATACAAATGCATGAAAACACTTTCAACCATTTGAAGTATAACGCACACAAAGAATTGACACAATTGACAATACATCAAAATTCACTCTAATGCTAGTGCTTGAACGTAGTCGATAAAATACATACATCAATGACATTTTAAATATTAATAATAAATATTGTTTGATTTTTCGCCGACAATCAAACCCAGAACGTTCGAATGGGAAAGAAAAGGCGTATCATAAATAAGCTGTAAGGCAAAGAAAATAAAGGGAGAATAAAGGTGGGGTAAGCATCCGGTATTTATATTTTAATTATACTAAAATAAGCAGGACATTGTTATGAACTTTTTACTCAATTATAGTTATTATAGACTTCAAATTTTTTGTTAAGAATTTCTTTTCTCTTTCGAGAAGGATCCCTAGGAAATCTAAAATTTTGTGTAATTTATGTGTTAAAATAAAATAAAAATTAAGTACACATACTAATTATAATTTTTGCATTTATAATGTTTTTATTTAATTATAAAAATATTATTATAAATTTATTGTCATCAGATTGTAGGATACTGCGATAAAAGTATTTTATGTTATTGTACTGTACAAATAACATCCATTATTCGCTTAGTTATTTCGTCAAATATCGATATATTTTTCGACATTGTCAAGCACTAGTCGATGTCAAATGGTCTTACTCGACGGTTCTGTCATTTGTTTTGAACGGTATAATCCAGCCATTTTATGATGGTTGTCAGATGTCAACAATACATAGATATATCGACTATATTTAACATAGTTGAATAATACGAAATTTTATTTTACATTTACTTAAATTTTGTGATAAATAACATTAAATGTAATAAAATATATTACTTACAAGTGAAAAGAAATAGTGCTGCTTCCGCTGCTTTAGTTTTTACACCATCTAATAGAACATTTAGTCATTTTTGGGAGATGTTTTATTGACAAGTAAGTGCTTGAGACTGACGTAAAATCAAACGGCCAGGCCTAAAATATCCTGATTACTGTCAAGGCCGGTAAAGGTACGTCAGCTTATGTGTCTCGTCCTTAGTTAATACGTCCATGAGTGGTTAGTATGTACGGTCGCACACCGAGAGGTCTTGTTATTGCGTCTTTCTGTTTCGTAAGTCTCAGTAACAGCCCGGAGTTTGGAAGTTGGTGGTGTTTCACCCCTCGTGCCTCGGAGAACCCGTAAAGCCAGCGTTCCTGCGTCTTGACTCTTACTGGTCATGTCGAGCGATCGTCCGACCGGAATATGAGAGTGATAAGGAATAAAGAGTACACTTGTGTCTGCGCATACAATTGTGTACTTTGAAATCTCCTGCGCAGATGGCTAGTCTCAATGAGATTTGCCACCGTGGCCGTAATCAGTTGGGAGGACATCAACATCAGCACAAGATGGAATGAACAATGTGCATTAAACATAAATAATAAGCAATTTTCTAAGACCACACGTATATACAGTCACGGGCAGAATGCCTCACAAAATAGTGATGGTGCTTTAAAGTAATTTAAAAAAGGAGGGAAAGAATGTAGACTGTAAGTATCAGGTGTACATAGCATTGTTCTTTCAAAATATCATAAATATAAGTACTTATATTGGTTAACAGCCTATATTAGCAGAGTTTTAGCGTTTAGTTTTTTAGTAAACATTACTTGCGGCTAAAAACCATAAACATGTGTAAAAATTTTAGGCAGTGTATTGCTAATAACGATAAATCTTGCTAAGTTTCTTATATTCAAATTAATTTACAGAATAGGTAAACGTAAAACATAATATATAACATACATATACACGTATATATTAGCTGAGTGGCTGCGGCAAGTAGAATATGGCCACCCCATATCTTCCCGTTGGTGTCGTAAAAGGCGACTAAGGGACAAACTACCGAACCTCATGGTAGTCACGGTGGTAGGCTACAACATCGGCCGAGGGTAGAGTCACATCCTTCACAGAAGTCGTGCTGCCAAGCACCCAACAGCGCATTCCAGCATGTGGGGGATGATGAAGCCGTATGGGGAATGGGTCTAAATAGTTGTGTTACATACAAATACGTTGTTTTCTTTTTTGTTATTTTTGCAAAGCTGACACAGTGGGTAACGCTAGTAATGTCAATAAATTCATGAAAAATTCATCTTATCTTAACATAATTATTATGGTACTAAAATTACGTATTTTGAAAATTTATTGAAGAATTTTTAATATTTTATACTTAAATAAATATTTAGCGAGTTATTAATATGTCAAAAATAGAGCTATTATATTGTTTTTATTCAAGAGAAGCTACTTGTAATTATTTTGCTACTTCTACCTATTTTATAAGTTGTCTTGATAAAATGTTTGTACATTCAGCGTGGTTTTATTTCGGGGCTTTTGAAATCCTATATAATTACCAACCAGTAACCAACTATCATACCAAATTTCATCCAAATCCGTCCAGTGGTTTTTTCGTGATGCGGTCACAGAAAAACAGATATACATTCTAAAAACAGTAAATTCGGCCTCAGTTTCGGTAATGATGTATATTTCAATTAAATTTTCCAAAAATACTTAATTTACCGATTTGACTAGGTTAGAATTTTATTATAGATTGTCATTTTATGTCGAGAATGACTCTTGTCTATATTCGTACGGCGTAACAATCTTCGTTGTACGTAAATATTTTTCCTCTTCAAGTACAAAATATATTCTTCGAGTACTTCATTTTACAGTTTTCACTATTTGTGTAAAAAAGAGGTAAGTAGTCGTAAGTAATGTCTATAAAACAAATGAATGCGACGTACAATGTATTTAAGTATCGCACGTATGCAAAGGACGGCGCGGCGGCGCGGTGCCGATACCTAATATAAAAGATATCAAATTTAAAATCATCAAAAACGATCATTAAATTAATTGTTTAACCTTACAATAATATCAAGCGTTAAGTTTCTTGAGACTCGGTAAGGAAACATGGTAAAATCGGCTGATGTATGGAAAATAACTTATTTCACAGAGAAGCCATCCTTCAAATTTACACCCCTGCTACTATTTATCAGTATTTTTGTTAGGGAATCTGCAACTAATAATTTGTCATTAATTTTATTATTTTTATATTGTTCAGAAATTAATTTAGGAATTTTGTAATTAAATATGTAATTACAGATATTTTTTTAGAATGACATAAATTATTATATTATTCTTCATATTAATACTACAAAAAAACAAAACAACTTAACTTTTACTTTTGACAATAAAAATTTGGTGTAATTAGCGGATAAGTTGTATCTATTCAACGATAATTTAGCGCAAAGGTGTTGGAGGTTGGCAGCGATCCGGGCGGGGTGCGGCGTCGTTCGGTCTCACAGTCTCGATTCCTGCCTCGCCGATCGCACGCGTCCCTGCTTCGCATAGCCCGTGTGTGACGATACTTGTAGATAAACGTATAACAAGTATACATAAAAAAATTCAAACAGTTTTAACTTTTAAAAGTTTTTGAGAAGACGGCATCACGGCGAACCCACGGCCCAGCACGTCCGGTAAGTCCTACAGATTTTTTTTAACTCTGAGCGCGTAAAAGTTTAAGACTACGAGACGAACGTGTTGCCGCAACAGGTAGGGTTGTATCGAGCGAAGATACTCTCACTTTTCATTTTAGCGTTCGTACTCCGGGGCCCGTCCTATATCCGCCATTTTATCGCCGATCCGCTGCCGTCGACTCAAGCAGTCCCACACCAACAAACTGTTGCGCCCACAGGACTTTACATCTTAATATTTTTTTAATAAAACTCCCTCACGCTGCGTTCATTGAGTCATTATGAAGTTTTCTTTGTTTATCACTTATTTTTGTATAAGCTTGCAGCGTAAGGTAGTATTTATTTTTACAGCAGGATTTAGTTATATTTGTAAGTTTACTCTGCGAAGTTAGTTATCTAAGTTTTTATAATGTATGCGAATTTATTTCCTTATAACGACTTCAACGCCACAAATCTTGGTACATGAAGTTAATATAAACAACAATAATAACTAAGCGGTTAAGCGAATTGTATTTTTAGAACTTTTTTTATTTATTTTAATGACAATGCCTTGATTACCCATAAAAAACACATTTTCGGGACTAAGTTTATTTTATTACTTTACAAGCAGTAACCACAGGCTTTGCCCGCATTGCTGTTTTTAATCGCTACTAAACTTTACACGATTATTCGCTGGACTAATCTGTAGATTGCCTGAAAATTTTATCAAAATTGCTGCAACAATTACAGAACCCATCAGTAATATACTCGTAAACGCTTAGACCATCCTAATACGGCTCTGTTGCAAAATCAGTACTTAGAAGATGTCTAGTAACTATAAACTACCTTCTTTCCAGATTTAAAGTTTGTAGCACAAAATATGAGCCCTTACACTGCCGATTTAGTCGAATAAATTAACATGAGACATCGTAAATTTCTAAAAAGGAAAAAAAGAAATACATATTATAAAAAAAGAAATAATTTGAAAATCAAGACAAAGGAGTAAAAAAATTATGAAAAGGTACATTCAGCTTAAAAAAATATTTTCTATGAGTAACAAGCTTTTAGGCTTCCGATGCGATTGATATTATTTTATCGCAGCCATCTTATAAATACCTGGATTAAAATAATAATTATTAAAATGGACTTTAAGCGAAACATCAATTATTTTAAAGAATAAATGATACATACTCTCTCGGACTCTGATGATTAATATTAGTAACTTTCAATAAGAAAATATGTAAAAAAAGCGATACAGCAATAAGTTAACCGTACGCTTCTATTGTCGTTCCAAAAATAGCATTGTAGGCGTTTTTATAAAACAATCGTGGAATCGATTTTCTTACATAAAATACGTGTAGAAAGAACACTTCGATGATCTCCATTACATGATATGTCTTGATGCTGGGAGTGTAGAGATATAGAGAAATTGAGACTTCTTTTTTTTATATAACTACTGCACTTATAAGAAATCGTTCTCGTTTAAAGTCTCAAGGAATAACGATTACTGGACATTTCACCGACATCAATGTTATTTTATTTTAAAAATTTTAAAATAATCGATTCAGTCGAGAGTTTACAAGTATCAAATATGTTAATATTACAAGTAATTTACTTCATTTGTCATGAATTAGGGCGTAGTGAATTCCACACTATTGCCATAGTCTATTAAGGTTTTATACACTGTGCTATTACTCTGATAGTGGCGCTAGTAGTGACCTATATTTAGGCTTAATTCAGATTCAGGAGTTATGTGTTGAAATTACGCCTTTATACTTTTAGATGTAAACTATATAAATCAGTTAACTACGAAACATAATGCATAATTATTTTTATTGTATTATTTTCAATGATGTTATCATCATTGAAAATTCAATCTGATATCGAATTTCGAAAGATTTTCCTTTCTTTTCACATTTTCCTTACTTTATACTTTTTTCCGATTCTAATTTATAAAGGCTTGCGGTTGAAATTATCGACTTTTTACACATCTATTGACAATGTGACAAAATGTACCGTAAATATAAAAAAAATCATACGAGTTAATTTAACGCATGCGCACGCGCACACCACAATTATATTCGCACACTTTTTCAAAATATCATAAGCGAGATTGAGCTAAAAAAATATAATAGCGTTATCTTAACCATTCAAACTTTATAACTACACAAGACTAGACACTGCAAGACATAATGTTATATAATATCACACTACCGTTAAGTATTTACGTTAACAAAAGATAATATGCTAGCATTTATTATAATATATCGCAGTATTTTAAGCAAAAAACCTATTTTACCCGTGAAAACCAAAGAGCGTGCCGGCGGTAAACGATATACGTGCACTTCGTTACGGCGTTCCCTCGATATGACTTTACGGATAACACCATTATACAGCAAATTTTCGTTTACCCGTTTCATTACTAATAATCAAGCTTTCTGGTCTATAATAGTAATGTGTCTAATCTGAGTGCATAAGTATCGATCTGCTTACTGTGCTAAGAGCTTCAGGACCTTATCCCTAACATTTGCTCGTGTATAATATAGTATGCAGCTAGGTTACAGCTTCGATAGGTTGAAAATTAATATTAAATCAAATAAAAATATTTTATTCAGCATAAAAATTGTTACAATTTCTTACTGAACGTCATGAGACTACCACCAGTTCGGAAACAAGAAACCTCTGACCTGAGAAGAACTGGCGAAAGAAACTCAGCGGGAATAATATTTTTTTTATCTTAATCTCATTCTTGTTTTAAATTAAATTGTTTATTAACAATAATTCTATATGTTGAAATAGCCTGGCGGCGATCACATCATTCCCAAGGCGTACTGTCTTCTAAAAAATCGTTAATCGAATAATAGCCTTTAGTACACAAACGTTCCTTCACAATTTTTTTAAATTTGACAATAGAAGCTTTTTGAACGTTTTCTGGGATCCTGTTGTATAGGCGTATACATTGTCCATAAAAAGAGTTACTGACTCGGTGTAATAATAAATAAATAAATATCTAAAAACCTGAAGATAATTTTTTATAATAATATTATTTCTTATACCAATCATAATATAAATTAAGAGAATTTAAAATTTCTCTTTGTGGTAAAAATTTGGTAATGTTTTAATTTTTTTTATTATAATCTATATTATAAAGAGAGAGCTTATTTCATTGTTTTAATGCATTTGTACCATAATTACTAAACCAAAAAAAACTTTTTTACATAATGCCTAAAATAAAGTACGTATATTGATAAGGGCTAAGATATTATATTATCATCTGAGAGAGCAAAGCAGTAATATAATATATGTATTCCATACTATCCCTTAACACGATTCTCTACAAACCCAAGTGAAGTGAAGGTTAACCCTAGTTAAAATAATGTAACTTAGAATATTACTTTCAATTTTTTAAAAAATATGGAAGCTAGCAAGTTAGAACTGATATTTAAGGTGCCGTAACTCCAGAGTGATAAAGTTCTCTAAATACAATATTGAAGTCTTATAAACTTTTAATGGAAGTTTTAAGAGGTATTCAGCAAAAACGAATATTGTAACACAATACAAAGAAAGAAAATTGATATTTTCTAAATATATACATCAATTTGTTTCATAAGAAGTATTTATTTAGATATTTTGTTATAAAAATCTTTTAAATATATTCTGTTGCTATAAGATACCGTGTAGTGGTTCAGTGGGTAGCATGTACGGTTGCATATCTGGAGTTCGAATCCCGGATAGAACCAATTTTAGTTACTTAGTCTTTCTGTTTATTAAGCATTAGCCCTGAATTGGGACGTTGGCGCCAAGTCGTCCCCTCGAAGTATGAGAGTGATAGGAATAGAGAGTGCGCTTGTGTCTGCGCGTACGCTTGTGCACTATATCTCCTGCGTAGGTTTTTTTATAATCAATAAGGGGCAAACGAGCAAACGATCCACCTGATGGTAAGTAGTTATTGTTGCCCATAGACAAAAAGCTCAAAAGGACGATCAATCCGATTCTTGCACGTACGGGGTAGAAAGGAGCGAGATGCACGTACATTTTTGGGATGCCAGGGATCTAATATGTAAAGTCAACATCTAACCCGATGACGAAGCGTGCGATGATAGAAACGCGATGGTGGCACCTGATCAAAAAGTTCATCATCAGACCAGCGTTCGGAACTTGAAGTGGACTAACTATCGTACCAGGGGCGTAAAAATTATCGTACATTATCGTACTTTTTAGGATAATGTCTATTATAGATAAATAAATCATATAAATTGTAATATTGATATGCATGCAAGTACTCTATAGTTTATCTTTTTTAAACCACCGCTGTCAAATCAACAGAACACTGAATTCTGAAACCCAAATGTTTTACACGTGGTATATTTAATTTATTTGGATACTCAATTTAATGTTAAGTACAATGTAGGATTTGTTTTAATTATCCTTTTTTATTATAATTATTATGAATTAATGTTAATATTTATATTGTACCTTTAATTGAAATGTATTATTACTGTGATGATTTTTTAGAATATATATTTGAATTTAATTTACTTGTATACTTAATTTAATGTTAAGTAAAATGTAGGAATAGTTTAAATTTAATTTCTTTTATTTTTACTATGAAATGTTGAATATCTTTGATTGCAGGAAATATTAATATTTGTTTTTATTATGATTTCTTTACATGTATGGAATTAATAAAGCTTTATTATTATTATTATTTTTATAAGTTACAGAAAATATACAGCCACTGAAAAAATGTATTTGATAAATATACCTACTTGTGTGTGTAATCAAAATTTTGCTGCTCTAGAAAATTACTTCTTTCTTAGTTTGAATAATTACTTGATTTGAATAATTCAGTTTGTCAGAGCGAATACAGACATATAATCATAATAATATAACGAAATAACTGCCAACTTTTCTACACAAAATACACGATACATATGAAGTATGAACATAATCTAAATATCGAAATATCGAATCGAACTTATATTCTCTTGTTCGCATTGGTAGATGCTATACTAACCAATAAGAAAGCGTGTACAGCAGGCGCTGGATAAAGTTACAGTATCGGCAGTGGTGAAACTTAGTAGAGCGGATCGTAAGGACCAATAGGAATAGAGAACTTGTACTAGTAACTAGGAATAGAGATTTCCCGGTATTTTCCCAAGATTTTATTGGACAAAATAAAATCATGCTACTGCGATTTAGACTATCAACGCATGAGTGAAATAATATAAATTCTCAAATTTTGCATCATGATAGAAATTATCGTACAATCGGCGTACGATAATAATATGCTATCGTACATCGTACGTTATCGTACGGTTCCGAACACTGCATCAGACCACTCCCCATTAAACAGACGATAGAAAACACATAGAGAGCCAACATCTTTTTGAAGATCGCCAGCCCAGAGATGAGAACAGTTCTCCGTGAGAGGGCGAACCTCTGCTTTATAAAGCAAAAGGCGATATCCTGACCTAAAAGAATGTTTCGTTCTGCTAAGCATTTCAATTTTTTAGGAAGCCAATTTGGCTTTTTCTTCCAGATTTGTTTCCTAGGATCCCGATACTCAAACGGATGTTAAGAGAAGTGTTCTGGAACTTTGGCTTAGAGTAAATAGTGTTTTTTAGAAGTAAATGCACGAACTTATGTTTTTAAGGGATAAACTGGACAAGATTTCGTCAAACCCAATCAGAGACCTGCTCAAGGGAAGTTTCTATTTCGGACACAAGTTGGATTATGCTCTTAGCTCGATAGATGCCTGCTCGGCCCGTGCAATAAGCATCGACTATACTGTCATCTGCATAGCAACGAATATTGTTTGTTGCTAACATGTCGTTGATATTCAGATTTAACAGTGTAGGCGATAGAACGGAACCTTTGTGTACGCCAGCATTAATCGGCAAAGTGCTAAAATCAAAAACGACTTTTGTGCTGCGTCCAGATAGGAAGTTTCGATGATATTTGCCGCCGTGGCCGGAATCGGAAAACATTATTATGAGACAGAAACGTACTGACGAACGCATTGACTTTTTAAAACTTAATGAATTTTAATTATATATTAATCTTGAAATAATATCACTTCAAATTATTATTTAATGTTTGAATTCATGCATAGACAAATAATGTTTACTTAATTTTTTCAATTCCTTATCTTTATAAATATAATAATAGTAACACTAAATACGATTATTTAAATAGTTTTCAGATAGTTTTGAGAAATTTTTACTTAGAGCAGTAGTAGTAGTAGTTGTTGTTGTTAGTCTCTAAAACTCTATTCATAAATAAAACAAAAAGTGCGTGTGTACAAAGTACACATGTCAGAAGTAAAACTTGAATTTAAATTAAAGCTAACTCTTCCCCGTCATTGAGCGCCTGGTACTATGGACTATTTTTTTCGTTTCATCGAGTTTGAAATCACAACGATTCTAAAGAAGTTTCACTTTAAAAAAATTTAAAGTGCGTGTGTACAAAGTACACATGTCAGAAGTAAAACTTCGTTGGCAAACTAATTTTTAAATCTCGTTTATATTTATACTAAATAACCCCGTCTAAGCTCGTTGAGAGAGCGAGATGGCGCGAAGGTCTCACCCACGAGTTAGACAGAGTTAGAAATGTCACTGACTCGCGGTGGGCGAGATCTAACTAAGGCTAGCTCTTCCCCGTCTCTGAGCTCCTGTTACTATGGACTTATTTTTTAGTTTCATCAAGTTTGAAATCACAACGATTCTCCAGAAGCTTCACTTCAAAAATGTATATGTCTGGCACTCGGAGACTGCCACGGTAAAGCAATAGTATAGTATTTTTTATCAACTTACGCAATTATAATAATAATTTTACATAACTTCATTATTTAAATATATTCAATAAATAACAAACACTAAGCAATGAAAAAATTTAATTGTAAGTATTAGACATCGACGAGTATAAAGTCCCTCATAAAATGGATGAAAAGCTTATAGGTATATTTTGTTCTTTATTACAGTCTTTATTATTACTTCCTTACATATTTTTAAAGGAAGACATATCTGTTAAATCCATCTTATTTATATCTAATGAAAAGCCTAAAAAATAAGTGTCAAGCTTCTAGCTTTAAAAATGACGTCATTTCCATACAAACTTTCATCCACTTTTTTTGAAGTGAAACTTCTTTAGAATCGAGGTGATTTCAAACTCGATGAAACGAAAAAATAAGTCCATAGTACCAGGCGCTCAGAGACGAGGAAGAGTTAGCCTTATTTTAAATTCAAGTTTTACTTCTGACATGTGTACTTTGTACACACGCACTTTTTTTTATAGTTGAGGAATGTATGGACGCATACCACCTGTAGAAAACTAGTGGCTATGTGGGACTCACTGGCATAAAGCCAGTACTACCCACTAAAACCCAACTGCCCCCAATTAAGACGGATTAATGGGGCGTCGCAGGATCGCTTGCGCATGTAGCGCATGCAACTACGACGCCCGGCAAACTTTCATCCTCTTATTTTTTCGCCTTAAAAAGTAGTATTTTTCTTTTATCAGGCTGTAGACTATCTATATACCAAATTTCATTTAAATCGGTTCAATATTTAGCATGAAAGCGCTACAGACAGACAGAGTTACTTTTGCATTTATAATATTAGTAAGTATTAGCAGTTCCAAATTTGGTAAAAAAAGATATTAAAAATTTGTTATTAAAATGAAAGGTTATCTTTTAATTACATTATTTTGGATATACAGTACAGTCAAAAAATATCACAATTCACATCTTACCCCGGGGCGTGGTACGGCCTAGAGCAAATATCGAACGCATTTGTTTCCCTACAGGTATCAATGGTATAATAAAATTTGACCGTAATTCAATCTTGCGTCAAAAATAATGCGTATATTATGAATCCTATTTTAATATGTTCCCATATATTATTTAAAGCATAAATGTAATTTATATTTGATGCAACCTATGAATATTTATTGCTGTTGGTTTGTCTCTCTAAAATGGGTTGTTGACGGCACGTCAAGGGTAGTTTGAGTTAAAAAAATTTGGGAAAACCCAGACAATGTTTTATTATTATATATATTTTATTAAATTGATATTTTACACTGCAAGAACTCTGTGATCTCTGAAATTTATCTTTTATACAGTTAGAACTTTGTAATTTGTGACATTGATCTAATCCTGATAAATCGAAAAGTTTAGAGCTGTTAGAGATTTGTAGGGAAATCAATAACCGATAAAACGTGCTTAGGGATGGATTCGAACGTGAAGTGATGGTGAGTCGCTGGCTCTATAATAATAATACTCGAGAGGGATTCAAATCTCAGTAACGCTAAGAATAAAATGTTAAAATTCTTGAAAGTTTTATATTTTTGTTTTTTAATAGGTACACTAACTTCTTGATCTACCGCCTTTGGAATTTTTTTTCTTTATAGCCTTTTTCATAAAATCTGTTTAATATCACACTATAACCCTTACAAGCGGACTTAATATAAGTAAAATGCATAGGTAGAGACGTGGGCAATAACTAAATAATAATGTATTTAGAGTGTATCATCTCCAACCACTTGATATGCAGTGTTACTAAAATAATAGTTGTTTTACTCTATTTGCCACTATTAAGAGGCAAGCTAATTGTCTATTTGAAACTTTAAAGCAAATTTAAAAAATTAATATACGTTTCAGTCTAACAGAGAGCGCAAGATTTGATTCAAAATGAAGAAAAAAAACATTTACCATAGCAATCGTTTAACGTGCTTTCTGTGGTTTGATTGAAAATTGCTTTGTGCGAGCGATGAAGCTGCTATAAGCAAAAATTCTGTTTCATTCGGAAATGGGTCATAACAGAGTTTCCGGCTACGTGAATGACGGCAAATACAAAAAAATAGGTTTAAAAGTGTTCGTTTAAAAATTGTCAAATCAACTCAAAACAAACGTGTACTCAATTGTGAGTGGTGTAAAATAAAATATAGGATAAAGTAGCCTATATGAATCGAATTAAAAGTTATTTCAAAGTAACCAATTATTGTTAATATTGATATTTAATTTTAATGATACGTAATAATTGAAATATGAGATTTCACCATTTTTTTCTTATTTATATTTAATTAATCTTAGAAACGAAAGATAAATTAGTTAAAAACATTTACAAATAATTATTGAAAAGCGTCCAATTTTTAGGAGCATCTATTAAGATTACAAATATTTTGAGTGGCTTACTCTCATCTTAAGTGTTCTTTACGATACTTAAAATCCGTACTGAGTCCACACTCATATTATAATTATTTAGAGAAATTTAAGTTTCCTTCATTTGAAAATATCATAGATATTAGGAGTATATTATTCCTTATTAATAAATAGAAGATTAAATTAAAGATTTTGATTCTTAAAGAAACCCATTCTTAGAAAAATAAATAAAGATATAAGGCTATCAAATCCTACTATTATTTTTAATTGCATTTCATAGGTATACATAGGTATATATATGTGTATAATGTATATTTTGAATTCTCAGAAAACACTTCTTTAATTGCTTAGAAATTTTGGTTCAATAAACCTCTCACAACTAAATTCTCGCTATAAGCTGGTTTCGCTTTATTATGTTGTCGTTTTGATTAATCATGGACAAAATGTCAAAAATACTGGGTTCTATGCTCCGTGAATCACAGTGTGACATTTGTTTTGACTTTCCCGCCGCCAAAAGTAGTATAATTCGCGTCATGTAAAAAGAACGCTGGCTGTCAAGTTGCGCAGAGGCGATTTATCGGCCAATTTGGTGGTAAGACGCGGGGCGCGGGACGGCGAGGCACACGTCGCATGCTTTCCGGCTCGCTATTGGTTTGTCAGTTTAAAATACCATCGCGCACACAAAAGTTATTAATTACGAAATGATTGTATATAAAAAATAGTGAAAAAATATGTTTGACGTATATTGTTTTATAAAGAGAGATTCTGATAATAATTCAGTTAATAATTAAAAAATATATATTAAACGAAATAATTTAATTTTTTGTAAGTAGAGTAAACATTCTACACTGAATCAAACATATTTTATTAATTAATAGAATTCTATTTAATGACATTCTATCTAATATATTTTTCAAAGTACGTACCAATAATCAATATAAGTACATCGTGAGCGAAAGGCTAGTTCAAAAATAAAAGAATAGGCTTAGGAATTTCGTATGCGAATGTACCGATGCGCAAACACACCCCCCACCACTTTCTTCCAGCGTTCTTTTTACATGACGCGAACTGTAGTGCTTTATTTAACAATTTTCCTAATTTTCTAACTATTGAAAATGGAAAAGTGAATGAAAGCGACTTTATTTTAATGTGAGTACAATCAATACAGCTTAGCACCGAAGGAAAATTCCTAATTTCAAAAAAGTAAACGGGTCATATCTTTTCTGATATACCTTTTGACAACGTTGAGTGTTTTCAACATATTTGTATAATGTCAGCTATTGTTTGCAGAGCTAGCATTATATGGTATCTTAGTTTTAATAGAAAGCAAAAAATTAATTTAAACAACGTTTTACACTTATTATGATAAAATAATCTTACTTCAAGTTCAAATTATCAGCTGTCAAAAAGACAAGACGGCCTTCTTGTTCTTTATTAAAGGTTTATAGTAGGCTTCAAGCTACTATAAGTTATTGTATACTTATGGAGCGTTTTAGCACTATTGAACGTTTATGAATAATGTTTTTGAGAATTTGCTTATTAGCAAGCCAATAAAGCTTCTATATTTTTTTATGAATAAGACCGTTAGCATTTACCTTTACTATAAAATCTATTAAGAAGTTTTTTTATGCTAAGAGCAACATTAACAATGACAAGACATTAAACATTTGACGTAAAAATTCCTTCAAACCACTGCACTTCAATAAAGTTAGAAGATGTCTGGACACAAGCATTTATAGTCTATTTTTTCTTACTTGTCCTAAATGGTAAACAAACACTGCCTTGAACGAAAATCACTTATTTTCGGAAAATCCCGCATTTTAGACTTGGTTTCATCGTTTATAACTATTTCAGAAACACACACACTATGAATTACACTTATAAAAGCTGTTTATTTATGATTTGAACACATTATTTTTGCTAAAATTGAAATTTTAACAGAACTAAATTCTATAGATAAAATATGAACAAAACATTTTGACGTTTCGATACGCTACTTTGTCTTTGAATCATAGAGATGTAACATGTAAAATTATTTGGCGAGAATGGAAACTGAACTTTTAAAAAAATAACAATATTTGTAAATTACAAAGTACGACATTTTTCTTCAAATTTTATTAGGTTTTAAAATAGGAGTGTCATCTGTAGAATATAGAAGATTTTTAATTGCTTTTAACCAACTTATACTGATTATTTATTTGTTATTGTAATTATTATTATTTCTTATCTTATTGCACTGTGTAATAAAATGGAGTGAGGGACTTCGCTCTCGGAGATCTTTCGATCGCTTATTTGCTTTTTTAGTTTAAAGTTTTAAAAATGACTTTATATTAGGACAAAAAGGAAAATAAAATTATTAAAATTATTATTAGTAAGGAGGTGATATCCGAGTAATAAAATTATCAAATTAACTTGTTGTATTATTTCTACCCAATACTTTACGTTCACTGCATAAAAACCATTAAGTTCAGTCGTTGTCATTCATTCGTCATTGCAATCTCTATGAAATTATCTCTGGTTACCTGTCCGCCATATTTGTTTACTACTTAAGACAAGTAAGAAAAAATAGACTATACATATCTTATGGTTTTATTAAATATTCTATGCGTAATCAACAAATATTTATTCTTTTGTTTGAAGTTGTATATTATATTTCGGTGTACACGGAATAATTAAAGAACGAAAACTTTTTAAAAATATAATAGGTAGTGTAATTCATATAAGTTTGCTTCATAAAGTGGTCATTCATATAATAATTATATTGGCAAAATGTACGAATCTACAAATATAATACGACAGAAAGGATTTGTCTTTTTATTCGGTGTTATAGGAGGATGATAAAATTGGAGCGTCGAAAAGTCGCATATTTTTAAAAGCGAGGAAATTGTAAATTCGGTTGTATATTTTTCTTTGTTAGCAAGACCTTGGTCATTTATGAGCTGATTTGGATAACTCTATTTTTTTTTAAAAACGTATACTTTTAATTTGTCTCATTTAAATAATTCACCACAATTGTTTTTACCATGTAGTCCAATGTCGATGTTTTTTTTATTAACCTGGTTATATTTAAAATTGATCCTACATATTATGTATTTAAAGAAGATAAATATGAACCGACGGACGAATTTTCATCTCATCATCATCATTTTGATATTTTCCCAATTTTCATCAATATCTCGCCATTGGTTTTCTTGTGATACGATCACAACAGACAGACATACGAAAAACGATAGATTCGGTCTCTATCATATTATATAGATAATGTCTATTTTAATAAGAATTCCCAAAAATATTTAATGTAGGTATAATTCGCGTCATGTAAAAAGAACGCTGGCTGTCAAATTGCGCAGAGGCGATTTATCGGCCAATTTGGTGGTAAGACGCGGGGTGCGGGACGTCAAGCCACCCGTCGCTTGCTTTCCGGCTCGCTATTGGTTCGTCAGTTCAAAATACCATCGTGCACATAAAAGTTATTAATTACGAAATGGTTTTATATAAAAAATAGAGAAAAAATATTTATGACGTATATTATTTTATAAAGAGAGAGTCTGATAATAATGCAGTTAATAATTTAAAAAATATATTAAACGAATTAATTAAATTTTTTGTAAGTAGATTAAACATTCTACACTGAATCAAACATATTTTAATAAATAATAGAATTCTATTTAAAAACATTCTATCTAATATATTTTTAAATGTACCTGCCAATAACCAATATACGTCGCGAGCGAAAGACTAGTTAAAGAAATAATAATAGGCTTAGTAATTTCGTGGGCGAAAGTGCCCATGCGCAAACACAACCCCCACCACCTTCTTCCAGCGTTCTTTTTACGTGACGCGAACTGTAGGTACATATTGTGTAGAATCGACTTGAGAATTTTATTAAAATAAGATGCAGTCGCATACATTATCAGTGGCTATTTGCGTCATATTTTTGAAACTCAAATTTCTGACTGCATAAGACATAAAGCATTATGCAGTCCGCCCTGAACTTGATTTGACCTCTTACATTCGTCTTTTGCAGAGTCGTTTTTTATTACACAGGCTTTTCTTTTACTTGCAAAGTTTATACGTTTGCTAGGCTCGAATGTTTCTACTGAATTTTAAAGCTCTCCTACTCCGTTATTCTCGTCCGATTGAATTGAAATTTTCCATACACGTTTAGTTATATGATATTTTACACAATACGGTTGGCTAAGTGACGTCATATATAGCAGATCACGCTCCTATGTAGCAGACTATTATTTATGCACCCTGATTAATAGAAAATTAAAGAGTTTTTTGTGAAGAATATAAATAAAATTTAATAAATAAAAAATACATACAATGTTTGCAGTATGTGCACGACGAATGGATGAATAACTCAATATCACGCAAAACCGATATCGATTATTCTTTTTTTATTCTAAAGGATGTAAGCCAAAGCATAAGAAACCTTAATAGACAATCGTTTAATTAACCGACTTCAAAAAAGGAGGAGGTTATATGTTCCGTTGTATGTATTTTTTTTTTTATGTATGTTCACCGATTACTCCGCCGTCTGTGGGCCGATTTCAAAAATTTTTCTTTTGATTGGTAGGGTATAGTTCCGAGGTGGTCCCATTGTCACCAAG
Organism: Boloria selene; assembly: GCA_905231865.2. Lineage (NCBI taxonomy): Eukaryota > Metazoa > Arthropoda > Insecta > Lepidoptera > Nymphalidae > Boloria > Boloria selene. The sequence continues at coordinate 12,082,385 of HG993131.1, forward strand.
TCAGGATGGGATCCCAGGGAAATCGAAGGCAACTCTCAAAATTTACAGGCACCTATTATGTTTTTGATATATTTTCTAAACCCAATAAAGCTTTTACGTATGAAAATCATCATCTCATGTGGATGAGCTGATGATGGAAGGTAAAACTCCTCAACAGTTGTTTTTTGTGTGTTTTCACCGATTTCTCCGTGAATTGTGGGCCGATTTTAAAAATTTCTTTTTTGTTCGGTAGGGTATACATTCAAGATGTTCTCATTGTCACCAAGTCAGCATCTGATGATGGGATCCTAGAGAAATCGAGGGCAACCCTTAAATTTTATCGGCACTGATTACCTTTTTCATATATTTTCTAAAGCTGTTCAAGAATTTGTGATGATGTAAGGTTTATCTCCTCAACGGTTAGGAGTTGAAAGAAAATTCTTTTAATATTATACGTACTTATGAACTGATAGTCGTATTCCTTCAGGATATTAGGTGGATTGATAATAGAAGGTAAATCTTATTAACGTCTACGAGTTACGTGGAAAAATAGACGTGGACAAATCTCGATTGACTATTGTCGTTCATTTCAAAATTTCGCTGACTTATTGGAGCAGTAGTTTAGTTAGCCTTCCAATAATACTTTCTTAGGTTTACGCGAATGTTTGACATTATAAATGAAACTATATTTTCGGATTTTGTCGCGGATTTATTATGATTTTTGGTTCCCGACGTTTCGAATGCTTTACAGCAATCATGGTCACGGGAGAGACTCTCGGGAGAGCCAGCCAAAGCAAAATAATCTTAATACAATTTAATTAATGTCTCAATTTGTAAATATAATCAAAATATCCGTTCGAAAGTTCATTGCAAAGGCAGGATAAAACTGTCCTTTTTGGCTGGCACCGACTCCAACAATAACTAAGTAATTAAAATTATTTTTTTTTCTTTTTAGTTTCGATTTGTAGCGTTTTGAAGTCGGTTTTCATTTTTGTTAAAAAATAATTTATTAATTTATGTATTTATAAAACATAGTGTATACTCGGTCAAGCCAATTCGAAGGAGTTCGACAACAAACACTGTGACTCGAGATTTTTATATTTAAGATTATAAAATGCTAAGTCAAATTTGTACATTGAATATTTTTTGGTAAATCTAATTATATTAGTAATTATTAACAAACAGACGCCGAATCATGTCTTTCGCCGCATCACGAAAAAAGCGTTACACTAATTTTTATAAAATTTTGTACGATAATAGCTGGTAAGTCATTAAAATCGTTTGAACTGTTTAGGTTACCTTAGGTTTTTAGGTTACCCCCCGGTTTCGCTACCATTGAATAAAAAAACCTAAAGATATGCAACGTAATTATTTAGCTATTCATTTTTTCTATTATTTCTTTTTTTAAGATTATAAAATAAGATCCTAATATGTAAATCTTAAGTGTTGATGATCATTGAAGCGAAGATAACTTGTGTCAAGTTTGAGTTATGAATATTCATGGAACATAAAACGTCGGTGAATTTTATTAAGTTTTTCATCTAATTTTATTTAAATATTCTTAATTTTTTTTAATAAATTCTTCCAAATATATTTTCGTATACTGAAATGACAGTTTATTATTAAATAGAGAAAAATATATAATTTTTTCGAATATGATTCTTTAACAAAGAGAGCTATTATTCGTCTTTGGAACAGACAGGTAGAATATTGTTTGCTTTTAATACACAAACTTTTTAATAAGAAGCTCATATTGAAAAAGGTTCAATATTAATACAATCACATTATATACTTATCAGTTTGACATTAAGACGTCAGTATTTAACTTAAGTGAAAGTAATGATTAATGCTTCATAAGATGTGATTATACTAATCTTGATCAAATATCGATTACATTTTAGTACATTATGTTACATAAGCTTTAGCTAACACACTTCACTTGTTTTTGAGATACACAAGTTTCCTCGCGATGTTCAAATATTTTAAATGTCTAATAGTGAAACGAAGTTTAAATAATACAAAAAACGTTTTTGTACTAAACTATACTCTGTTAAAGAACTAGTAGGTACAGTAAAAATGTACAAACTAGTATCAGAAAAAATCCCAGATTTATATTTAAGCTTTGCAAAACAAAAGTAATGTTATAAGAAAAAAAATATTTTATTTCTCATGCTCTTGTCAAAATCATTTTACGTAAGCATCTTTGTTGTATTTTAATGATAATAAAACGTATAGATCATCTCTTAATTGAGTAATCAATCACTACAAAAAATCTAATTTTGTTATAAATACATAAGTTATTTTAAATAAATTGCCGGGGGTTAATCTTTCAGTATTTTTAACAGACGCTTTGGTAAACTGATACTATTTCTGTAAAGGAATAGATATGCATTTTAAACCGACACAACTGCTGCCCTGAGACATATGAAATTTACATTGACCTGATTAGGTTGCATAAATCTGTTACCCGCAAGCTTTAACTTATCTGTAGATATATTTATTAAAACTTTACTTGAAAGGTAATATTACCGACTGACTATAATTAAAAAAAAGATGATGATATTGATTGAAGTTCAATATAGGTCGGACGTGAAGCATATCAAAGGTAAAAATGAAACAAATGTTGATTTAAAAAATATTCTGCACTATTTATAAAAATTCTCTAACCACTTTCAGATAGGCAAGAAAATATAGGCATATTTGTTTATCCATACTAATATTATAAACGCGAAAGTTTGTAAGTATGGATGTATGGATGTTTGTTACTCTTTCACGTAAAAACTACTGAATGGATTTTAATGAAACTTTACAATAATATAGCTTATACATCAGAATAACACATAGGCTACAATTTATAAAGATATTGTGTGAATTGTCACAAATGTGACGATAAGTGTCAAGTAAGTAGTAAAAAATCTACCACCTGCGAGCTATTCCGGCGTGCGCTGCCAAAACCGCTAGAGTTACACATATGTAATGTATGATGGAAATGTTTATCTTAAACAAGCGACTCACCCCCACTTCGCTCGGGTTAGTCCCTAGATTTAGCGCGAGCGAAGCCGCGGGTTCCACTAGTAAATTATATTCGATAAAAAATATGTCTCATCTGGTTATCAGGTCGGTGAAGGTCGATCTCCCACCGGCTCTTAGACCATAATCATCTTCAGATCAAGTAAAAAAATGTAGATAACGCACCGCCTACATTATTACTGAAGCCACAAAACCATGCTCCTTCATGTAAACACAGCACACATATGCACGAAACCATGCACATTTTCGTTATGGTCCGGGAGGTAGCGTTGCATTTTTCATAGTGATTTCAGGCTGATCCATTTTAGATTTTATTGATAGTTTAGATGAAGATAATAATCGAAAAATTGTTCAGCAGGCGCACCTGAGGTGGACGGACGCGATGAAAAATTTTGATTATGTCAAAAATAAAAAATCCAAAAACGATTTCAGGTCGCTTAATAATTTGTTGAGTGATTGTTTGCATAATATAAAACAATACAAAAATAGTCAGCAGGATAGATAACGGTGGATTACACGTCAGCAGCCGACATAAACCTGATAAAAAAATAATAATTTTGATTCATTTCAGGTCGCATGAAACTAATACACAACAATCTTTTCATCAATTAATTAATAAAAAAAAACGTCAGCAGGCTATTCAACGGTGGTAAGGTTGTCAGCAGGGAGGTAAAAGGTAGCGTTGCATTTTTCATAACGATTTCAGGATGATCCATTTTAGATTTTATTGATAGTTTAGATGAACATAATAATCGAATAATTGTTCAGCAGGCTCAAAATGGGTGGACGGGGTGGCTAAAAAATTTTGATTATGTAAAAAATAAAAAATCCAAAAACGATTTCAGGTCGCTTAATAATTTGTTGAGTGATTGTTTGCATAATATAAAACAATACAAAAATAGTCAGCAGGATAGATAACGGTGGATTACACGTCAGCAGCCGACATAAACCTGATAAAAAAAAATAATTTTGATTCATTTCAGGTCGCATGAAACTAATACACAACAATCTTTTCATCAATTAATTAATAAAAAAAAACGTCAGCAGCCTATTCAACGGTGGTAAGGTTGTCAGCAGGGGGGTAAAAGGTAGCGTTGCATTTTTCATAACGATTTCAGGATGATCCATTTTAGATTTTATTGATAGTTTAGATGAAGATAATAATCGAATAATTGTTCAGCAGGCTCAAAATGGGTGGACGGGCTGGATAAAAAATGTCGATTATGTAAAAAATAAAAAATCCAAAAACTATTTCAGGTCGCTTAATAATTTGTTGAGTGATTGTTTGCATAATATAAAACAATACAAAAATAGTCAGCAGGATAGATAACGGTGGATTACACGTCAGCAGCCGACATAAACCTGATTAAAAAAAATTGATTCATTTCAGGTTGAACGAAACTAATAAACAACAATCTTTTCATCAATTAATTAATAAAAAAATGTCAGCAGGCTATTCAACGGGGGTAAAGTTGTCAGTTCTTACCATCAGTCAAGTGCCATATCCCCCTCCAAGATGCAAGAGTATACAAACTTGATTGTGACTGTGGGCTCTCTTATATCGGGCAAACAAAGAGATCCATTAGAACCAGGGTCAAAGAACACATAGCTGATGTGAAGCACCGTTGCTATGCAACATCTGCTGTCTGTATACATAGTCAGGATCGCCCCAGCCACTATATTCGCTTTGATAATCCTCAAATACTCGCGAAAGAGACTCGCTATAGACCAAGAATGATTCGCGAAGCAATTGAAACTAAAAAAACATCCTAATTTCAATAGAGAGGACGGCTTGGTACTACCATTATCTTGGGATTTTATTAATTAATTGATGAAAAGATTGTTGTTTATTAGTTTCGTTCAACCTGAAATGAATCATTTTTTTTTTAATCAGGTTTATGTCGGCTGCTGACGTGTAATCCACCGTTATCTATCCTGCTGACTATTTTTGTATTGTTTTATATTATGCAAACAATCACTCAAAAAATTATTAAGCGACCTGAAATAATTTTAGGATTTTTTATTTTTTACATAATCGAAATTTTTATCCAGCCCGTCCGCCCATTTTGAGCCTGCTGACTTTTATATCACTAAATGACAGCTAATAAACATTTGATTTCACCATGAATTATTCGACCTGAAATGATTATGTGATTTGCAACGCTACCTCCCGGACGATATTGTTTTATATTATGCAAACAATCACTCAACAAATTATTAAGCGACCTGAAATCGTTTTTGGATTTTTTATTTTTTACATAATCAAAATTTTTTAGCCACCCCGTCCACCCATTTTGAGCCTGCTGAACAATTATTCGATTATTATGTTCATCTAAACTATCAATAAAATCTAAAATGGATCATCCTGAAATCGTTATGAAAAATGCAACGCTACCTTTTACCTCCCTGCTGACAACCTTACCACCGTTGAATAGCCTGCTGACGTTTTTTTTTTATTAATTAATTGATGAAAAGATTGTTGTGTATTAGTTTCATGCGACCTGAAATGAATCAAAATTATTATTTTTTTATCAGGTTTATGTCGGCTGCTGACGTGTAATCCACCGTTATCTATCCTGCTGACTATTTTTGTATTGTTTTATATTATGCAAACAATCACTCAACAAATTATTAAGCGACCTGAAATCGTTTTTGGATTTTTTATTTTTGACATAATCAAAATTTTTCATCGCGTCCGTCCACCTCAGGTGCGCCTGCTGAACAATTTTTCGATTATTATCTTCATCTAAACTATCAATAAAATCTAAAATGGATCAGCCTGAAATCACTATGAAAAATGCAACGCTACCTCCCGGACCATTAGTGTCTTACGGGTCGTCATGCAATATTTGCCTAAAAATGCCGTCCTGTGTAATTAAATGGCGCAAAAACAATTCAAAAGTGAACAAAAAGTCTTATGGAATATCGTTTCACATGTAAGTACACAAGACTTTATTTTTTTAGATTATTCTAAAATAATTTTAATGTTGTTTGACATAAATAATGACAATGTCCCGAAATGCCGTACGGGAGAGTGTTGACAGGAATTTGTATTTGTACTGGTCAAAAAATGTGGGGTAAATTGTAGGTAAATTCATACCAAAATAATTATGTAGACATTTAAATTAATTCAAATTATAATTATTTCACATTAATTCCGTCTTTTATTTAAATTATTATTATTATTAAATTATTTATATTATTATTAAATTATTATTTTTACATTTTTACATTTTTACATTAATTCCATCTTTTTGGTTTGTTATTTTTTTTTAATAAACACTCTTTACATTACTTTTGTTGTATTTTTCACCCAAGACTTCTCTATTCAAACTATTTGTAAAGTGATCCTACACGCCTCCAACATACTTAAAAGCTTATTGTAAATAAAAACATTTTTATTTTATTTTTATTAACATCTATTTTTAATTTTATTTTATTCGCATATTACCTTATTATCGAATATTAAGGGAGATTTTTTAAAAGTGTCAACACATCAGTTACGCACACATATTTAAAAAAATGGTTACACTTTTTGTCCTAAATGCGTTATCTAGGTTTTTTACTTGATCTGAGTAACCATCTAATAAGCTAAGGCAAAGCTAACAGAAATGTCACATACCACTCGCACGTCTTTTTTCTCTTTCGCTGAATCGAAGCGATAGAAAAAACACAAACAATATATTTTCACTCAGTAAAGGAAAATATTTGCACATAGTAAAGGAAAAGAAATGTCATTATATGGACTCGTTTATTCGTTTTAAGATAGATGTAATCATGAACGAATAAACCAATCTATTCATGGATGTAATGTATTAAATCTATTTTATTTAGTCCGCTTTTTATTTAATCTGCTTTCGTGTACGAAATCTTAAAGAACTTAAACATCAATGCTAAACTTCTACAACAAAAATCTGAATAAATTGGTATCCTCATGCTCACTCGAGGAAGTATTTCTGAAATGAATTTTGATATTTCTAAACAGAAGCTATGCCACCACTAGGAGCCGATAAATAAGATTTTATCAACGGTTATATTATCTAAATTAAACTTGAATTTGTTGTTTTTCCCATGGCAAGAAAATAGCCTCAGCCATATGAAAACATAATCTAGAATTTAAGGAATTTGTCAAGAAGCACGTTTGTTTTTATTATCTCACTTTGTTTTTTCAAATGTCTAATGATGTCGAAATCATGGCTCCGAGTCTAGTCTGCGTTAGAAATAGAATAGTTTCTATTTTTTTTTACGTTACGTTATAAAAAAATAGCTTATTTTAATGCTCAACAATATGAAACTTAGCAGAATAAAATACTAGCATTTATAAGTAGCAATGCTACAAAAGCTTTCACTGCTCAATAAAAACAACACTGTCATTGCAATCGGAATACTTTGACGTTATAGAAAATAACATTTTACTAGTAAATTGTAGCAATTTTCAATCCTGCTTTACATTTTCTGATCTCACAAACTTTATATAAACTATAATAGCGTTTGCCAAATTGGATTTGATCCTAATAAAATGAAGTGCGTAAAGCGATGTAACTGCTTATTTTAGTTTAAAAAGTCAAACTGCGTTAGATCTTTAAGTTTATTAGTAGGTAATAGTTTAATTATAACGTCAAAATTTTTAAATTTTTGAAAATTGACAAATCGACTTATTCAATCCCTGCTATCTGTGTTAGCTACCACAATGTAGAATTAATGTAAGGGACGAAGGTGGACATCTCATCAAAATGAAGCTACTTACAAATAATTACTTTGATGGCAATAAATGTAAAATATGGTTACTGGATTACTGGATGGAACCTGGAATATACTACTTACACGAAATTATTCCATAAAACGAATAATAGACATTACGACACGATATTTAGTTCCATAAATTTATTTTGAGTTCTAACAATGTTACATGAACCAATAAGATCGTTTTTCATAAACAGCCTAAAGATCCAGTTTACATTTGTTATGCCATTACTTTTGCTATAAAATGCTATAAAGAAAATGTTATAAGCTGCTTAAGCTTATAACATTTTCTTTCTTGGAAAATTATATGAAAATACAAACAATAAAACGTTTATCAAATGTTTTAACCTAATTTAATTTAATTAAGAAATTCATGTAGCATAAAAAATAAATCCTTAGAGAATATTTTACCATGGTACTTAAAGATAAATATAATATAAATATTTTGATTATAATGAACTTGTAACTTGTGGAAACTGTAAATCTTACTGAAATAATAGTAGTATTGGAAACTTTGTTTTAGTTTCAGCTGTTCTGATGTTATAAAAGCATTGAGCGAGAAAAAATCTAAGTACTTTTGTTGTTTCCTTACGATAAAAAATCTGTTGTTTTTTCACGATGTTTTCTTTCATCTTAATAATCCGCTTCCCTTGGCTTATCGTGTGACTAATATGTATATAAAATGTGTACAAAAAATAACAAATTGTTTATCTGTCATAAGAGTAACAAAAACCAGTATAAAGATATAACGTTTAAATTTATATGAGGTACATAGCTGTACCAATTTTAACGACTTTATGTTAATTTTTCCTCTTCAAGAGTCAGATTTCGGCGAAAAATGAAAGTGATTATTTCCTTGCCTGAACAGGAAATAACGCGTAAAAGCTCGTTGTGAAATCGTGTGCGGTAGATTATTCAAAATAAAGGTCACAAAATTCTGTAATTTTTAAGAATCCCGGAAATGTTTTTCTTTTAGCGTATGAAGAGCGTAACATAATTATAATTACTTGCATATAGGTTTGAAACTTTCCTGAAAAAATACTTATAAAGTACCTCAAATATTAAATAATTAGGGCGAGGGAAGTGAGCCCTAACACTATCCCACAACCTGAGAATTTTGTGGTACACTTTACTGAAAAACTATCACGCCTATAGATTTGTGCTTTAACATAGTAGTTTGACTTCATATCTAGATGTGTTATCTGTTAAAAAAATATAATTTTATAACCAATAATAATTAACATTAACAATTCTCTTAAAAATATTATCATAAATAAATAAATTGATTATAAATTATTATTAATTATAAAACATGGTTCAACCATGGGCTTGACATATCATAATATTGATGATTAATTCGATAAATGGATTTTATTACAAATCTTGTATATCCGTAAACTCTTTATCGCTAGATATAGAAAGGTAAAGAACATTAATAAATGCGTAAGAGTGTAAGTTTCTCAGTCTTTGTTTACGTAAGTGCGTGTGCGTTGCAACAATGTAATAATACAAAAACCTGAAAAGTATGTAGCGGAGAGGGAGGTGAGACGGGGTAACCAGCAATAATCGTAGATAAAACTAACTCATCTTGTTCTTTTACACGTCGTTCGATGCGCTACCATGACACAAGTCAGTTGCTCCGTTAAAATTGTTACTATTCATGAGTGTGAATTGTCAAAATTATGAAAAAGCTGATTTCTGCAATGTACCTACAATAATTCTTCTGGTTTAGTATTCTCTTGGCTGTGGCTTGTTAAATAATACTAGCTAAAGAGATATATATAATAAGATACACAATATGTTCTTTTAAAATTAATAACAGTTTTTATGTGTTGTCAATATTACTCGTACTACAAAATAATACGATGGAGCAAGATGGGAGATGAGATCCTTCTTGCCCCATAATGAGAGTGATAATTAATTATTTCTTTTTGTAAAATGGGTTCTTGTTTTATTGTCACAATGTGTAAAACAGAAAATAGAGTACGTAAGTGAAGAGTTTTGCCATAATATAATCTAATTATTATAATATAATATAATATAATCTAATTTACTACAGTTAAATAAGCTTAAATAATTTTATGTGAGCTTAATTTATATGTTGAGTACTTACAGTAAATGCATCAGCATTTTGTACATTTTATTTTCTTTCACTAACAAATAGTGCTATAAGATATCTAGAGATCGTCTTTACTAATTAAGTCAGTAATACTCGTCACAGTTTCTAATCAGTTGAGCTTATTATTTCATTGCTCGAAGCGATCTCGACCGTGTACACGTGCGAAAATCGTTGAAGTAGGTTAATCTTAGTCAAGTTCAAGTATGATATTATGTTATGTATGCGTTATGTATTTCACACTGGCTGTGAAAATAATGATGTACATAAATAAATATCGTTTTCTATTTGAAATCTGCAAAAAGTGGAATAATTAACTTGCATAGTGTAGCTGAAAAAGTAATAACCGAACCACTACACAATACTGCATTACATTTTGGTGGTTATTAAAAATACAAAATAACTTGTAAAAGTCCACAATCTGTAAAAAAATCTCTCTTTATTTACAACACAAAAAAATGGAATTAAACACAAAACTTATCTAAAAAGGTCATCTTCACAGATCTCGAGCAGTAAAAGTTTTATAACTTCAAAATAACATTGTTTTTAAAATATGTAACCCAACAGTATTTAGCGACTTTTGACTTTTTGACTTTGACTCGATATTTTTAACAATCGCGATGTTTCTGTTAACATATGAAAACAATTAAGACTTTTCATCAGACAATATAACCGGGCTTGAAACCAGCTAGCTTATTATAGCAACTTTTACAGAATCACGTTCTGAGATTTAAATCTTCAGAACAGTGGCTTTCATACTCATGCAACATGAACCCATTGACTTCTAATCTGACTAAAAGCTGAGATCAGCGGTACATTGGGAATGAGAATTTTTCAAGCTCACCTTTGCTTTGCTTTCAGTTGCGAAGCCATTGTCAAAAGACTCGATATCATTACCCCAGGCTGATATATTGAAAACTGAATTCATTTTTCTTAAATTTAAAAATAGTCAGAAATAATTAACACCATTTTTGAATTTCAATTTCAACTGCCTAATGATAACATTTAAAATGGCGGACCTTGTATACAAATTCAAGACATTCAAAGTTCAGACAATTTTATTTTTGAAATATTTCATATTTCTTGCTTGGGGTCAAGTCATATTATGCTAAGCTTAGTATAGGTAAAAGCTTTTAAACTCGGATAAAGTGTAAAGAGGTTTAAAAGCTTCTACAGTTTTAGCTTTATGAAATATGAACTGGCAGCAAGCCTTTGAAATTTTTATTGGCCATTATTTTATATTAACCAGTCCACTACAGTGTATCAAATATGTTTTGTTCACGGTTTGACATGTTGCTTTTCGATTATAAGTGATAGAGGAAAAAATGGCAAAATGTAAAGTATAATCATCATCATCATCATCATCAGCCCTTATTAATGTCCCACTGCTGGGCACGGGCCTCCTTCAGTACGAGGGGGATCAGGCCATAGTCCACCGCGCTGACCTAGTGCGTGTTGGCGGACTTCACATGTCTTTCGAAAACTTGCTAGGTTTTCTCAGACATGCAGGTTTCCTCACGATGTTTTCCTTCACCGTAAGACAAGTGGTAATCATGATATAAATGATTCGCACATGAAAATATCAGAGGTGCGAGACCCGGATTTGAACCCGCATCACTCGGATATCCGAGCGACCGCGTTACCGCTGGGCTACCACTGTCTTAAAGTGTAAAGTATAATATTACTATTAAAATGTGCACTGCAAAAATAGTATTGAATTTTCTAAAATACCTTTTCTCGTGATGTGTGCTTAGACAGATGTACTGGGACACATTTTATCCGATAAGTAACAAATACGGAACGTCACAAGCATGTATTGTAAAGTCGACGGAATGTGACTAAGATGAGTGAGAGTTTGTCTATATTATTTCCACTGCAAGAAACATTTTTCAAATAATATATTTTTCATCAACAATTTTCTTATATTTATTTTTTATTTATTACCCGACTGTGGCAAAGTTCAATATATAGAGTTACGTGTTTGATCTGTATGTATGTACTCGGATGTACTCGTATATCGGATGTCACTTTCCTTTGTAATTGCTAAATTTCTAAATCAATTTTCCAAACAAATATGTAAATTTTTCATATCCAATTATAAAACTATATATATATAGAACTTATGTTTAGAAATAATTTGGAATAAAAAATTTATAAATAACATTTTAAATGTCTAACGTACAAAAGCTGGTTAATCGAAAGGTTTAAATGGCAAATTCACTTACAAAATATTTTTAAACTATACAAACGCGTGACGCTTGAGGTTTCAATGGCAGATAGGAATGATGTCATTAGCCAGAGAACGAGCCTAGAAGAAACAGATATCAGGCTTAGCATTATCATGCTGACGTGCATCCTACCTGGATTGGTCACCCTGTGGCATGATTGACCGATGAATCGACAAAGGCAGCTTGTGAAAAATAGATGCGAGCTGCCTGTCATTCGATTGGTTGGTGTTTTATGTGAGATGCATTCGTACAGTAATGGACCGGGATAACATGAAAAAGAGTTTGTAAGTCTATCGTAATTGCTACCAAACTAAACTATTTTCATTAAAAATAACATAATAAAATATCCGTCCTGTTTGACAAATCCCACGACAAGGGCACACGACGCTCACGCATCAAAGAAAACTACTGACCCTGTCAAGCGCTCATCTCGCTCCGGTCTTTTTTGTTTATATTACTAGCGTTTTCCTCTACAACTTCGTAAAGTAATTGCTACTTGAATGTCGTGTTTATATGTTTTATTATTTGTCTACTAATAACCTTGAACAACTACCTCAATCTCTTTTTACATACCCTAGAAGGATTTAAAGATTTATTTGATCTCATTAAAACCAAGATTTAGGCCTAAGGACTTCAATCACAATAACTAAATATTGTTTTCATCATTTTGTTCTTTAGAAAATTTATGTAAATATGCAAGTTTTTCATAAATATATATAGCAGATACATGAATATCTAACTTTTGTAAGTATTGAGTAGGTACATTATTTAAAATCTACCGGTCGCTGCATGAATTGTCTTTTTTTGAGACCCTTAGTTCTTTACCTCTCACAATATTTTCCGACTTCTTAATTTTATAATAATCAACTATTCGATATATGTAAGTATAAATACGTAATAAAAGTTGTCTCTTACTTATATAGTTTCCTTGATAAAAAATATGTGCAACACATATTTTTCAAGACAATTACAAAATTTTAGATAAAATGTAGTCACTTTTATTGAGTGTATATATTATACACGTATCAATTAATTTAAAAACTAATTTTAGCGACTCATAAAATATAATATAGGAATAGTTAAGAAGCTTTTATTTCCGTTTGGAAATCTATTTGACCGTGTAACAAAGACACGCACTTTAAATTTAGCCCTCGGAAGTACTACTACTAGGCCACCCAGGTGTACCAAATGCGTTGCTTATGGTAATTATTAGATTTTAGAGTGGAGCAACCCCTTGGTTGATGTGGTTTACGTAGGCAGGCTAGCCATTGGGTCGTCTTTCATCAATCTACGCCCACCCGTTCATTCAAATATCGAGTACTCTTATTGCTAATGTATGACTAAAAAGAAAGATTGAAAAATCTTCACAAAATTGTCATTTGTAACACAAATAATGATATCGCTATCGAATTTAACTGAGTATTGTACGTCTTCAACTTTTAATAAAATATTTTTATGATATGTATGCTTCCAATATTACTTATTTATTTCCAAAGGATAGCTTTTGAATATTAAAATATAATATTGAAAGTTTGAAAACATTTTTAATGCCTGAATCACTTTAGAGACAACATTTATAAAAAGAAAACTTACAACAGTAAAGTAGATAAGTAAAGTAAGTAAGTAAATAAGATTTTATTATACAAACATTGAATTTGGAAGAAGCTTAGTAACAGTTATTATTTCTTAAAAGTCAACTTGATTTGTGTCATTGTGTTTGTTGGTACGGCTCGATTTATATAATTTAACATATTGTTCGTTGAGTAACTTTCTTTGTTTGATTCTAAATTTGTAGGCCTGAATAAATATAACATGATGGGAAACAAGAAATTAAATAAATAAAGATACATTTTCGTCAAAGTAGATGAAATTCAACTTCGCACAGCAAATATTGCAAGAACAGACAAAATTCTCTCTCAAAAATTCTATTTCATATTCAATGAATTACTGTAACAATATTCGAAATTTATTTATTATTATTAATTTCAAGTTATAATGTATTAGTGACTCGAAGTTCAGTTTGGGGTGCATTTGGTGGGTTACACGTCCTACAGTTTAATAAAAAGACCTTTTTAAGAGGTATAATTCAGTAAAGCATTATTAATTATAGTCATATAAAACTTCAATTGGCATGACTTTTAACCATATTTTGAACAATCTTCATCATACTTTAACCAATTCAGTCATCTTTTGCACTTTCGGTCCATTTTTTTATACTTTTACATAAACAATAAACATATTATGTTATACTAGTTTTCATTAGATAATATCGCAAGTGCATGGGCGCAGTTATTGGAGTACAACCTTTCTGCAAAAATACATGGTTTATATTATATTTAAATTAAATAATACGTGATCAATAAATTTTGCTACAATATTGTTTTAGTAATCTTTAATTAAAATCTATTAACGTACATATTGTATTCGTCTCCTACCATAAGACTTCTACGTAATAGACCATCTATGGAGGAAAAATCACATGTCATTGCCAATCCTCTAAAAGTACGCTTTTAAAGCTTCGGCTTAATTCTGACAGATTAGCCGTGAGACTTCACTTCGGGCATTATGTTGGTTAGACTAGGCGAGAGTAACGAGACGGGCTATTTCAAATAAGCCGACAACGGCGCATTTTGGCGGTTTAGGCTTTCAATTCAGAGTGTATCCACTATACACCCTAGGGAAATACCGATGATAACTACAGTTTATATGTTACACATTATAATATAAGTACATGTATGCCTTAGTTTTAATTATTCTTAGTATTTATAAATTTCGTATTCAGTACTGTTTTACGTCCCACAGCTGGAAATGGACCTTCCTTCAATACAAGGAGGATCAGGTCATACTTCGCGTTCTTCACGTGGCCAAATGGAGGTTGTCAAAAACTTGTAAAATTATCTATAGGTACACATTATTTAAAATACTAGAAAAAAGTATTGCGCGAAGCTGATTAAGATTTACACTTGTATGAAATAATATTTTAGACGTTCCCAATATATTCATAAAATGTATTTAATACCACAAACATTTTTATTAAAAAAATATATTATGTTACTCATATCAAATTTCAATAACGTCAATGTTATATCAATGTGTACCTCGTACCACGCGGCCTCGGTAAACTCCCCTGCCGACCCACAATACGAATACCCAAAATTTCAAAAGATCCTAAGTTGCAAAAGGTAGACTATAAATATTATATTCGAACATTTGTCAGTCTTCCATAAACGTTACTTTAGATGTAATCATGAACGAATAAACCAATCTATTCATGGATGTAATGTATTAAATCTATTTTATTTAGTCCGCTTTTTATTTAATCTGCTTTCGTGTACGAAATCTTAAAGAACTTAAACATCAATGCTAAACTTCTACAACAAAAATCTGAATAAATTGGTATCCTCATGCTCACTCGAGGAAGTATTTCTGAAATGAATTTTGATATTTCTAAACAGAAGCTATGCCACCACTAGGAGCCGATAAATAAGATTTTATCAACGGTTATATTATCTAAATTAAACTTGAATTTGTTGTTTTTCCCAGGGCAAGAAAATAGCCTCAGCCATATGAAAACATAATCTAGAATTTAAGGAATTTGTCAAGAAGCACGTTTGTTTTTATTATCTCACTTTGTTTTTTCAAACGTCTAATGATGTCGAAATCATGGCTCCGAGTCTAGTCTGCGTTAGAAATAGAATAGTTTCTATTTTTTTTTACGTTACGTTATAAAAAAATAGCTTATTTTAATGCTCAACAATATGAAACTTAGCAGAATAAAATACTAGCATTTATAAGTAGCAATGCTACAAAAGCTTTCACTGCTCAATAAAAACAACACTGTCATTGCAATCGGAATACTTTGACGTTATAGAAAATAACATTTTACTAGTAAATTGTAGCAATTTTCAATCCTGCTTTACATTTTCTGATCTCACAAACTTTATATAAACTATAATAGCGTTTGCCAAATTGGATTTGATCCTAATAAAATGAAGTGCGTAAAGCGATGTAACTGCTTATTTTAGTTTAAAAAGTCAAACTGCGTTAGATCTTTAAGTTTATTAGTAGGTAATAGTTTAATTATAACGTCAAAATTTTTAAATTTTTGAAAATTGACAAATCGACTTATTCAATCCCTGCTATCTGTGTTAGCTACCACAATGTAGAATTAATGTAAGGGACGAAGGTGGACATCTCATCAAAATGAAGCTACTTACAAATAATTACTTTGATGGCAATAAATGTAAAATATGGTTACTGGATTACTGGATGGAACCTGGAATATACTACTTACACGAAATTATTCTATAAAACGAATAATAGACATTACGACACGATATTTAGTTCCATAAATTTATTTTGAGTTCTAACAATGTTACATGAACCAATAAGATCGTTTTTCATAAACAGCCTAAAGATCCAGTTTACATTTGTTATGCCATTACTTTTGCTATAAAATGCTATAAAGAAAATGTTATAAGCTGCTTAAGCTTATAACATTTTCTTTCTTGGAAAATTATATGAAAATACAAACAATAAAACGTTTATCAAATGTTTTAACCTAATTTAATTTAATTAAGAAATTCATGTAGCATAAAAACTAAATCCTTAGAGAATATTTTAGCATGGTACTTAAAGATAAATATAATATAAATATTTTGATTATAATGAATTTGTAACTTGTGGAAACTGTAAATCTTACTGAAATAATAGTAGTATTGGAAACTTTGTTTTAGTTTCAGCTGTTCTGATGTTATAAAAGCATTGAGCGAGAAAAAATCTAAGTACTTTTGTTGTTTCCTTACGATAAAAAACTGTTGTTTTTTCACGATGTTTTCTTTCATCTTAATAATCCGCTTCCCTTGGCTTATCGTGTGACTAATATGTATATAAAATGTGTACAAAAAATAACAAATTGTTTATCTGTCATAAGAGTAACAAAAATCAGTATAAAGATAAAACGTTTAAATTTATATGAGGTAGGTACCAATTTTAACGACTTTATGTTATTAAGAGATGAATATTCTATAAGAATTTTTCCTCTTCAAGAGTCAGATTTTGGCGAAACGAAAAATGAAAGTGATTTTTTCGTTGCCTGAACAGGAAATAACGCGTAAAAGCTCGTTGTGAAATCGTGTGCGGTAGATTATTCAAAATAAAGGTCACAAAATTCTGTAATTTACCATAATTATAGTTGCTTGCATTTAGTTTTGAAACTGTCCTGAAAAAATACTTATAAAGTACCTCAAATATTAAATAATTAGAGCGAGGGAAGTGAGCCCTAACACTATCCCACAACCTGAGAATTTTGTGGTACACTTTACTGAAAAACTATCATGCCTATAGATTTGTGCTTTAACATAGTAATTTGACTTCATATCTAGATGTGTTATCTGTTAAAAAAATATAATTTTATAATCAATAATAATGAACATTAACAACTCTCTTAAAAAATATTAGCATAAATAAATAAATTGATTATAAATTATTATTAATTATAAAACATGGTTCAACCATGGGCTTGACATATCATAATATTGATGATTAATTCGATAAATGGATTTTATTACAAATCTTGTATATCCGTAAACTCTTTATCGCTAGATATAGAAAGGTAAAGAACATTAATAAATGCGTAAGAGTGTAAGTTTGTCAGTCTTTGTTTACGTATGTGCGTGTGCGTTGCAACAATGTAATAATACAAAAACCTGAAAAGTATGTAGCGGAGAGGGAGGTGAGACGGGGTAACCAGCAATAATCGTAGATAAAACTAACTCATCTTGTTCTTTTACACGTCGTTCGATGCGCTACCATGACACAAGTCAGTTGCTCCGTTAAAATTGTTACTATTCATGAGTGTGAATTGTCAAAATTATGAAAAAGCTGATTTCTGCAATGTACCTACAATAATTCTTCTGGTTTAGTATTCTCTTGGCTGTGGCTTGTTAAATAATACTAGCTAAAGATATATATATATAATAAGATAAACAATATGTTCTTTTAAAATTAAAAACAGTTTTTATGTGTTGTCAATATTACTCGTACTACAAAATAATACGATGGAGCAAGATGGGAGATGAGATCCTTCTTGCCCCATAATGAGAGTGATAATTAATTATTTCTTTTTGTAAAATGGTTTCTTGTTTTATTGTCACAATGTGTAAAACAGAAAATAGAGTACGTAAGTGAAGAGTTTTGCCATAATATAATCTAATTATTATAATATAATATAATATAATCTAATTTACTACAGTTAAATAAGCTTAAATAATTTTATGTGAGCTTAATTTATATGTTGAGTACTTACAGTAAATGCATCAGCATTTTGTACATTTTATTTTCTTTCACTAACAAATAGTGCTATAAGATATCTAGAGATCGTCTTTACTAATTAATTCAGTAATACTCGTCACAGTTTCTAATCAGTTGAGCTTATTATTTCATTGCTCGGAGCGATCTCGACCGTGTACACGTGCGAAAATCGTTGAAGTAGGTTAATCTTAGTCAAGTTCAAGTATGATATTATGTTGCGTTATGTATTTCACACTGGCTGTTAAAATAATGATGTACATAAATAAATATCGTTTTCTATTTGAAATCTGCAAAAAGTGGAAAATAAACAAATAAATAACTTGCATAGTGTAGCTGAAAAAGTAATAACCAAACCACTACACAGTACTGCATTTTGGTGGTTATTAAATAACTTGTCAAAGTCCACAATCTGTAAAAAAACTCTCTTTATTTACAACACAAAAAAATGGAATGAAACACAAAACTTATCTTATAAGGTCATCTTCACAGATCTCGAGCAGTAAAAGTTTTATAACTTCAAAATAACATTGTTTTTAAAATACGTAACCCAACAGTATTTAGCGACTTTTGATGATAGGTTTAGACCATCATATATTATGGCCTGGAGTGCATGCACCGGATACATTTACTCTAAAATATTTTTAACAATCGCGGTGTTTCTGTTAACATATGAAAACAATTAAGACTTTTCATCAGACAATATAACCGGGCTTGAAACCAGCTAGCTTATTACAGCAATTTTTACAGAATCACGTTCTGAGATTTAAATCTTTAGAACGGTGGCTTTCATACTCATGCAACATGAACCCATTGACTTCTAATCTGACTAAAAGCTGAGATCAGCGGTACATTGGGAATGAGAATCTTTCAAGCTCACCTTTGCTTTGCTTTCAGTTGCGAAGCCACTGTCAAAAGACTCGATATCATTACCCCAGGCTGATATATTGAAAACTGAATTCATTTTTCTTAAATTTAAAAATAGTCAGAAATAATTAACACCATTTTTGAATTTCAATTTCAACTGCCTAATGATAACATTTAAAATGGCGGACCTTGTATACAAATTCATAAGTACAGACAATTTTATTTTTGAAATATTTCATATTTCTTGCTTGGGGTCAAGTCATATTATGCTAAGCTTAGTATAGGTAAAAGCTTTTAAACTCGGATAAAGTGTAAAGAGGTTTAAAAGCTTCTACAGTTTTAGCTTTATGAAATATGAACTGGCAGCAAGCCTTTGAAATTTTTATTGCCCATTATTTTATATTAACCAGTCCACTACAGTGTATCAAATATGTTTTGTTCACGGTTTGACATGTTGCTTTTCGATTATAAGTGATAGAGGAAAAAATGGCAAAAATGGCAAATGCTGACGTGCATCCTACCTGGATTGGTCACCCTGTGGCATGATTGACCGATGAATCGACAAAGGCAGCTGGTGAAAGATAGATGCGAGCTGCCTGTCATTCGATTGGTTGGTGTTTTATGTGAGATGCATTCGTACAGTAGTGGACCGGGATAACATGAAAAAGAGTTTGTAAGTCTATCGCAATTGCTACCAAACTAAACTATTTTCATTAAAAATAACATAATAAAATATCCGTCCTGTTTGACAAATCCCACGACAAGGGCACACGACGCTCACGCATCAAAGAAAACTACTGACCCTGTCAAGCGCTCATCTCGCTCCGGTCTTTTTTGTTTATATTACTAGCGTTTTCCTCTACAACTTCGTAAAGTAATTGCTACTTGAATGTCGTGTTTATAAGTTTTATTATTTGTCTACTAATAACCTTGAACAACTACCTCAATCTCTTTTTACATACCCTAGAAGGATTTAAAGATTTATTTGATCTCATTAAAACCAAGATTTAGGCCTAAGGACTTCAATCACAATAACTAAATATTGTTTTCATCATTTTGTTCTTTAGAAAATTTATGTAAATATGCAAGTTTTTCATAAATATATATAGCAGATACATGAATATCTAACTTTTGTAAGTATTGAGTAGGTACATTATTTAAAATCTACCGGTCGCTGCATGCATTGTCTTTTTTTGAGACCCTTAGTTCTTTACCTCTCACAATATTTTCCGACTTCTTAATTTTATAATAATCAACTATTCGATATATGTAAGTATAAATACGTAATAAAAGTTGTCTCTTACTTATATAGTTTCCTTGATAAAAAATATGTGCAACACATATTTTTCAAGACAATTACAAAATTTTAGATAAAATGTAGTCACTTTTATTGAGTGTATATATTATACACGTATCAATTAATTTAAAAACTAATTTTAGCGACTCATAAAATATAATATAGGAATAGTTAAGAAGCTTTTATTTCCGTTTGGAAATCTATTTGACCGTGTAACAAAGACACGCACTTTAAATTTAGCCCTCGGAAGTACTACCACTAGGCCACCCAGGTGTACCAAATGCGTTGCTTATGGTAATTATTAGATTTTAGAGTGGAGCAACCCCTTGGTTGATGTGGTTTACGTAGGCAGGCTAGCCATTGGGTCGTCTTTCATCAATCTACGCCCACCCGTTCATTCAAATATCGAGTACTCTTATTGCTAATGTATGACTAAAAAGAAAGATTGAAAAATCTTCACAAAATTATCATTTGTAACACAAATAATGATATCGCTATCGAATTTAACTGAGTATTGTACGTCTTCAACTTTTAATAAAATATTTTTATGATATGTATGCTTCCAATATTACTTATTTATTTCCAAAGGATAGCTTTTGAATATTAAAATATAATATTGAAAGTTTGAAAACATTTTTAATGCCTGAATCACTTTAGAGACAACATTTATAAAAAGAAAACTTACAACAGTAAAGTAGATAAGTAAAGTAAGTAAGTAAATAAGATTTTATTATACAAACATTGAATTTGGAAGAAGCTTAGTAACAGTTATTATTTCTTAAAAGTCAACTTGATTTGTGTTTGTTGGTACGGCTCGATTTATATAATTTAACATATTGTTCGTTGAGTAACTTTCTTTGTTTGATTCTAAATTTGTAGGCCTGAATAAATATAACATGATGGGAAACAAGAAATTAAATAAATAAAGATACATTTTCGTCAAAGTAGATGAAATTCAACTTCGCACAGCAAATATTGCAAGAACAGACAAAATTCTCTCTCAAAAATTCTATTTCATATTCAATGAATTACTGTAACAATATTCGAAATTTATTTATTATTATTAATTTCAAGTTATAATGTATTAGTGACTCGAAGTTCAGTTTGGGGTGCATTTGGTGGGTTACACGTCCTACAGTTTAATAAAAAGACCTTTTTAAGAGGTATAATTCAGTAAAGCATTATTAATTATAGTCATATAAAACTTCAATTGGCATGACTTTTAACCATATTTTGAACAATCTTCATCATACTTTAACCAATTCAGTCATCTTTTGCACTTTCGGTCCATTTTTTTATACTTTTACATAAACAATAAACATATTATGTTATACTAGTTTTCATTAGATAATATCGCAAGTGCATGGGCGCAGTTATTGGAGTACAACCTTTCTGCAAAAATACATGGTTTATATTATATTTAAATTAAATAATACGTGATCAATAAATTTTGCTACAATATTGTTTTAGTAATCTTTAATTAAAATCTATTAACGTACATATTGTATTCGTCTCCTACCATAAGACTTCTACGTAATAGACCATCTATGGAGGAAAAATCACATGTCATTGCCAATCCTCTAAAAGTACGCTTTTAAAGCTTCGGCTTAATTCTGACAGATTAGCCGTGAGACTTCACTTCGGGCATTATGTTGGTTAGACTAGGCGAGAGTAACGAGACGGGCTATTTCAAATAAGCCGACAACGGCGCATTTTGGCGGTTTAGGCTTTCAATTCAGAGTGTATCCACTATACACCCTAGGGAAATACCGATGATAACTACAGTTTATATGTTACACATTATAATATAAGTACATGTATGCCTTAGTTTTAATTATTCTTAGTATTTATAAATTTCGTATTCAGTACTGTTTTACGTCCCACAGCTGGAAATGGACCTTCCTTCAATACAAGGAGGATCAGGTCATACTTCGCGTTCTTCACGTGGCCAAATGGAGGTTGTCAAAAACTTGTAAAATTATCTATAGGTACACATTATTTAAAAGACTAGAAAAAAGTATTGCGCGAAGCTGATTAAGATTTACACTTGTATGAAATAATATTTTAGACGTTCCCAATATATTAATAAAATGTATTTAATACCACAAACATTTTTATTAAAAAAATATATTATGTTACTCATATCAAATTTCAATAACGTCAATGTTATATCAATGTGTACCTCGTACCACGCGGCCTCAGTAAACTCCCCTGCCGACCCACAATACGAATACCCAAAATTTCAAAAGATCCTAAGTTGCAAAAGGTAGACTATAAATATTATATTCGAACATTTGTCAGTCTTCCATAAACGTTACTTTCTTTCTAGTGAAGTGAAAGGCTTGATGTTAGCATCATTGTTTGAAGGTACCTAAAATATTGGTAAGGGCGTTTACCGGGAGTCCTGAGTTCAGGTCTCGGTTGACCCAGGAGTATAGCAATTGAGGTATACTTCTGGGTCAAGGGTTCTGTCAAGAATTTCTTCAAACATCCTAGACGGTATTCACTCGTGTTTTATAGGGCATGTTAAGCTTTCGGTCTTGCGCCTAATTGGATGTAGTTTTGTGGTGAAATTTGAGAGTACAAGATGTTTCTATGTAGTAGAAGTCATAAATAGATTCTAATTATACAGACACAAGACAAGTACAAGAAATGTATTTCTAATTATAAAATAAATGAATCGTAAATATTAATTAGATTTTAAATGTATTCATCGCTTATTAAAGTCTCGCTGCTGGACACGTGCCTCCCTTCAGTACGAGGGGGATCAGACCATAGTCCACCACGCTGGTCTAGTGCGGATTTGTGGAATTCACATGTCTTCCGAAAATTTGCTAATTCTTTCAGACATGTACGTTTCCGCACGATGTTTAGCGAGCGCGCTACCACTGTCTTTTATAGTTTACATAGAATGTTAAAATTTGAAGCTTTTTCTCTCATTTATACTAGTATTAATTGTAAAAATGTACCTAATAATTTTAATGGATTAGTATTGAAACAAATTATTCAAAATTCATTTACAAAAATAACAAAAGACAATAAAGATATACCATTAAGGCTACTAAAATGAAAATAGTTAAATTTTTACCCGACTTAGATAAAGTTCAAAGGGCTATTTTATGATGTGTTTGACGTGTATGTACGTATTGCAGATCCTATGTTCCCTCGTAATAACTAAACGACTACACCGATTTTGATGATTCATACGTTTTTCGCCTTGTCGAGACAACAGGTGTGTCATAGATTGTATTATGGATATCATTAAAAATGCAAAATGATGAATGAAAATGGTGAAAAAACATTAAAACTTAAAAACTAATTTGATAACAAGCAAAACGACGATTATACGAGTAATAGTTAGTTATACTGTAATAAGTATGTACATTTTTTGTAGTATCTACGTGCGTCGTGCTGCGTTAATATCAAAGTAATCGTGGTAAGGACTCGGTCCTCAGAGTACGGTACGATCAAAGTAGATGTGATATTGATCCCTCTATTTTCCGCTAGCCTTTAATCGTTGAGAATAAGCCCTCGGAGTCCGGTACTAAATATAACCGTAAAATATTATAAATCGGCAGTCTTTACTCATTCGAATAGAATTGCAAAACTATGTATGTAAGAGGCAATACACCACCTTGGTACCTCACCTAGCAACTTACACGTAATCGAGGGTAGGATGAAAATGACTTTACAAAGAATAGAACATAGAAGAAAAGAACCTTAAATATTATTCCACAGTTTCCACAACACACCAAGTTTCACTAAATCGAAACACCCTTTTATATTTAAAAAAAATATTTATAACGGCATTTGTATATCTTTTGTACAATAAAACTTACCAGATTCGTCTGACAATTACCTAAAAATAAATGAAATGACAAGAATTACGAGTAGCTTATCGTTTCCTACTATTAATTAAAACCTTAAATATCCCATTCACTCATTCTACATAGATGAAAAATGTTATATTATGTATACCAAATGCGACATTTATTATTATATTTTTAATCCTATAGCGTCCGATTGGATAGTATGAGACTAACAACAGGTTGTCACTTGAACCATCTAGCGCCATTCCGTTGGATGGTGGCCAGTAACTTGTAGCAGCCATTACTTTTCAAACCACGAGTGCACGCAATTCTATGTACCTATATATATTATTATTCGAAATATAATCTTTTGTAATCTTTTTATTCTGTTATATTCTTGAAAATTTTATAGAATATATAGAATACCAGAAGTGTCATTTGACCCTCCTTGAGCTTATTAGAAATGAAAGATATTCAGACTGTGATACAAAGACGCGAGAAGTAGGTACTCTAAGAAATTTGTATGTGCTGTTATTGTTTTTTCTTCCTCGCAATTTTATTCAAAAAGCAGTTAGGCGTAATGCAAAGTAATATTTAATAGTGTAACAATTGATGTACGACATATCTCTTATTGTATTTGAATATGAAAACTTTGTGTAATCATTTTCTCCTGTCATTCTCTAGAAAATGTAGTAACAAAAAAGGGATCTAAAATGACATTCAGGCTATTACACAATAACGTGGGAAACAGCGTAAAGTATTACTGAATTTTTTACTTGCAATCTTACTTAGAAGTAGAGCGCAATAAAAAGTAAGTTCTACTTTTAGTTATATGAGCACATATATCATCGATTTACATCTAATCTGCCAGGTGCCTAATATATAATTCAACAGCAATTTCTTCTTTATATAATATGAAAGTCAATTTATTATATTATCCTTATAACATCTACGTACCTACGAGTATAATTATGTTCTAACTAAGTCCAGTCTGTACATTTAATATTTTTTGCCTACCTGTCTGACTATATGCCTGACTATCTGCCTGTGATCCCATAACCCAAAATTCACTGGATTGATTGTGATATGGTATGATGATTTTTTAACATAGGATAATATATATCTCTGAGAAATAAATGCTATAGTCTACATAAGGACGATCCCACGCGGAGCGAGAGCGAGTCGCTAGTATCTCTATATTATATGAAACCCACTTTATTATAACAAATAGATATTAGGCTACAGCTTCTAATGTAATGTAATTAAGAAAATTATTTCGTTAGTATGTATGAAGATACGTATTTGTAATTATTGTTATAAATAAATATTAGCCAGGATAATTACGTAATTTATATACGTCTTTTCTAGCAAATAGCAATAAAATCATATTTTCTGTTTATATATAATAAGTAGGTACATCTAAATTTATTTTCCGAACTAATTTAAATCATTTTTTTTATCTTGTATATAAATTGGATAATAACACATCACACAACATCTAATAAGACTTTAGATGGACACCACTTTTCTAAATGTTAAAGGTCACCAACGAAATTCTTGACTTTCGCGTACAGGTACATATATACAATATACATATATATTTACCAAATATTAAACGTTTTAAATCTAAATAATATGTTTTAAATAATGTTGAAAATATTAAGTTCATTAACATAAACAGTTTAATTAATATTAATATATTAATTAAACAGTGTACTATATATATGTAAATACTCGCAGCTTTTTGCAACAAAGTTTTACTTTTATTTTATTCATCAACTCTTACGAAACATTAATCATTTAATTAAAAGTATGACAATTATCAGTATCACAGCGATTGAGAAGTGACAACATTAAATCAATAATATCGACGAATTAATTAACGTGAACATGAAAATACAATTAAAAAAACATCGTGCATAAAAATTATTATTAATTCCAAAGTCATATTTATGGTTTTTAAATCTTTATATTAAAGCAAAGTAACTTCACTTTATTTATAAGGAGAAAAGCTGGACTGATTTGTCTGATCGTCTGATTATAAATTTTATAAATTACTAGCAACTCGCCTTTACACCGCTCAGGTTTATCCGCTTAAATCCGTTCATACCAAATTTTCTCAAAATCTGTCAAGTGGTTGTCTAGTGATGCAGACTGAAGTCAACAGACAAACAGAGGAAAATTCAAAAACTATAAATTCGGCCTTTGTATCGATAATAATTACTATGAGTATCTCAATAAGATTTCCCAAAAAATAAAATATATAAATAAATAAATATATTTTACTATACAGGTTCTACTAAGGAAAAATTATAATAGTGATAGATAATATTATATTTTTTTAAGTACCACTTATATATAAATTTAAATTGGAAAAAAGACAAGTGACGGTCGGACGTTCGCTTTCTTACTAAAGTGTGGTCCATTTCAAGATAGTATTGATGTCATTAATTCTCTAGGATTATTCCCACCATAGTGTCATAAAAATAGTTATAAAAAATATTTTTATACTATAGATTCAAATCATTTTTTTGCAAAAATTTTAAAAATTGACATTATTCATGTTTTCCAAACGTTCCTGAGTGATCACGTAGGTCCTTGAGCACATGCCAATATATTTATTGACAATGGCGTACAATGTATAAAATGAATTACATTAATAAAAGCTCTCAAACAGGTACCTTTCCAATTTCATCCTCAGCATCCTTACCAACGGGAAATTATAAGGATTTTTCATGTAGTTTTTATCATTATACTTTTTTTATTTTATAAGCAACAATAGAAAATAACACTATCTTACTTTTAGTCTAACAAGATGGTAAAATTTTTTTTAATTATAGGTTATCACACCATGCAATATCACTTCAAGTAAATAAATCAATTACAAAACAATTAAAGTTGTTAAAAATTACGAGGTTTATAGATTATTAGAATATGTTTGATTCTAATAGATTAATTAATAATAATTAATCTATGAAACGATAAAATTTACGATGAAAATAAAATTAAAGTTTAAAATATAAAAGCCAAAAGCTGGTGAGCGATGAATGATGAAATGACCCTCCTCGTCGCCTTCTACATCGCCCACCAAATTTCGAAACTGAAATATCAATGTGACTGAAAATTGAAGCATGGAATAGCTTTTCCCAAATTCCGATACTGCTAAAAATACTTGAATATAATATTATATAACAGTACTTCCTAGTATGTAATACAACTTTGATTTCAACAATAATAGTCAATTTTCGCTCTTAAAACTTTTCCTGTTACGATTCAACAAGAGCTCGTGTCGGTGTTAGAATATTATAACGTGATTGGCACTGCCAGCTTGTTTATCATCTCATAGCAGCTTTCCGTTTTATATTACGTCAAGTAGTTTAGGTTGAATTTGAAACTTATCAGTGCTTACTTTAATGAAATTTTTCTAGATGTCATAAGTCATAACTCGACGGTGCCCTTAGGAATGAATTTAATTCTTGCTTCTTGGAAATTTTCAGTTACGTCAAGTTTGCGGAATTCCGAGATATTATTTGTACTGCTGTAATTGTGACTATTAATTTTACTGTTGTAAATATACAGCATTTAATTTCCTTGATTTAATAAATTTATTATTATGAAAAGTTGAAAAATTTGTAAGGTTAATGAAAGAATTAACTTTACTTAAAATGCAGTATGGGCGTTGGAATAATTAACTGAATGGCATGCATATAAAACTAATAATAAAACTGAGGAGTGTAATGATTTTTACATTCTTTCAAAGGTTTTAGGTTTTGCTTCTAAATTGATTTTAAAAATTGATTTGGAAATATGGATTTTTTTTTTACTTTAGCAGCTTCTGGCATTGGCGCGTTTAAAAAATTAAGTAGGTATTTGTATAGAGCAACATAAACTACAATTCTTTACAAACTAAATTTATCAGTACATATTATCTATTCTATAAGGAGCTTTATAAGCATTTTTGTAGATTAAATCGATAGATCCCTCCTGTCACCGCCTTTACGGTTCAGTAGCTACGAGACATACATAATGTGTGCTCAATAAGCGCTTCATGTCTCATTAATGTTTGCTACCGATTATTTCATCGATGAGGTAATGCAAATAACTAGAGATGTGCCGACTAGTCGGCAATAAGCACCGATCAGTCTGCTTCTTCCTTTGTATGTAATTCTCACTTAAATGTATATAAGAGGAATCACATTAAACGAAAAGGTTAATCGTTATTATTAATATATTTCTAGTTAAGAATCTAATAAAAATAAATCTATACTAACAGTTAAAATATATTCTTCACTAATACAGTAGCCACTCAGAAAGTATTGCGAAAAAAAGTTTTTATGTATTAGAAAATGGATAATTATAATCTATTTTGAAAATATGGTTATTTATTTTAAGTCAAGGTTCCTTACGTTAAAATTTCTAAATTGCCCTCCACATTTTATCGTGTCTCATTGAATAATGGCTCTTCGTCGGGATCATTTTATATTATGATTTTTACGATTTAAGACTAATCGTAATCGTACGATCTAAGACTTCAAATAGCATTCATGAATGAAGGCCTTTTTATGGCAACCGTGAATCGTTGTATAACGAATTCAAGCGCGTTCGACTAACTTTGGGGAAAGAAGAAAGAAGTGGTCGCCTTGTGACAGCTGTGTTGTAACAGGAAAAATACGTGCTAGCAGTGAAAAATTTGACCTAAGACTATAGGTGAGTTACGTATCAGGAGATTCAGCTCATACTACATATTCGATCAAGAAGTCTTAACGACATTCTACACGAGCGCCTTCGCATAAGAAGTGCGCTGGATGCCACACAACCTCACCGATGCTCAGAAGCAGACGGAATGGTTTCGTGAGATAGTGAATAAATTTGTAGCAGGCTTGTCTCGGCGTGTTTACGTCATCATTACAGGGGATGAGTCCTGGACTTAACAAAACAAAGCACTAAAATACAAATCGACAATTTGGGTGTTTCAAAACGAATCAAGCGATTCATCATCATCATTCACATTCATCAACGAGTGAAGCGATATAGAACGAGGGAGAAGATTTTAATCGCGAGCTTTTTCAATTTGACTGACTTCTTGATATCAATTCCTTTACGGAACAAAAGAAGCATAAACACAGTATATTTATATACTAAATGCTTGGGAGAAGATTTTTCTGTTGTGAGCGAACGAACACAAGTCTCCGCTGGCTACTGCCCCACAACGACAACGCGCCCACGCACACCGCGCCCGAAAGCGCCTAAAGATGCGCTGTCAAATTTCGAGCAGGCTGTAAATGAGGTGTCTGCACGGACTGGAAAAAGACTGGAGAAACTGGTTCAGACACACGAATTTTGTACAGATGCTGGTGGAGAGGAACTAGTTACTAAGAAAAGATTGAATAGAGAAATATTTGCATAGGTCACTAGGTATATAGAGACCATTTTATTTATTTTTGCAAAACTTTCTGAGTATTTCGCGTTCAATGTAATCTATGCATTAGTTTACCGATCTTTAGGACGGGGGCGGAGCAGACAACGAAAAAAACTGTGATGACTGTGGCTATTTGGCCAAGGCGACTAGTCGGCGGATTAGTCGGCCTTTTTACAGCCGACAAGTCGGCTAGACATCTAGTCGGCTAGTCGGCCTAAGTCATAGTCAACCTTAGTCATAAATTGGCACATCTCTACAAATAACATAAAAATATTTTTAATTTATGAAGTAAAAATTTAAAGAAGAGAGTATGGTACATGAGGATCAAAGAAACAGTATACACAAACGTAGCATTGTATTCGATGTACTCGTAACATTGATTAAAGACCTTTCAGAAGCATCAAAGTTGATCGCTTCAAAGACCCTATACATAAGGGTTCCTGTAAAAACAATTTGCCTATGTCTCGAGCACTATCTAATACAATACTTGTACGTTTTGCTACCATTATGAGAATGTCAATTGCAACGACGGAAATAATCTCTTTGTATCAGACGTCTTATAAGCATCTTCATATAAAGCTTAAGATTTAAACTGGTTATAATAATATCTTACTTTCTTATGAAAAAACTAATTACTTAGACAATCTAAAAATTAACCAAAACATAGGAAATTGGTAACAGAAAAACAAGTTACACTTCTAAAATTATTCTTCATATAATATCATATATTACTCATGACGACACTGTTTGCTATAATTTGTTTGTTCATAAACAAACACTTAAAGCCGATTAACATAATAAATAATATATACCTTGTAAATAATTAATTATTCTTAAATAATTTTGTAAAGTTATATTCGTAATATAATTCAATGTTGCCGCGAAAGAATGTGACCCTTTTCCGACGTCGACATAATAGAAATGCTTTTCTTTTGTTATATCTGTTACACTCTCTGAAAATGTTTTTGACGGTTTCATTTCACATTGAAAGTACTTACGAGCAAGTATACTGTAAGGCGTGGGAGACGCACTCATGCAATATAAGCTACTTAGCCGTTTTGAAATAGTTAGGTTAGTAAAAGTGTTATAAAAGTAATGTTTATGATGCAAAAGTTGATAATATTATTATTAGGCAGTTCTCAAAATGCTTTCTAGCTAGTATACAGAAAAGATATGTTTCATATTTTGTTACTATTAACAAGTAGAATGGTATAAATAAAAATATAATAAACCTTTATTTAGTTATCAATGATGAACATTTTAAATTATAAGTTAGCTATAAAATTTTAATGTCTCAATTTCATTTTAGGCTACCGCGGGCCTAGAGCCGAGAGGCCTGAACCGCTTTGCAACCGCGTGGTTCCCGAAATGGCTTCTATATTATCCAGAATGAAGATATCTATGCACGGCAATCCTTCGACTTTGGAGAACAATCCGATCTTAAAATACTTCGATGTGGGAGAAGAAAGCTGCTGTGCTGGCCACTGTCTGGTCTGGCGTATTTTCGATGCCTATCGGAAGAGCGACAATAAGGTACGTTGTCATCACAGCCCATGAACTGCAAATCGTGGTAAGTTTTCAAGGGTTTGCAAGGTATTGGCATTATTTCGAATCAAGTCAATAAGTTACTTTATTATACTTTTTAAGTTTGGTTAGAAAAGGTTTCGGTTTTTCACTTCGTCTTTAAAACTTTAACTCTTCATATATTATTACTACTTTTCTTTATTATTATATAATTGTCCTAGGGGCATAATATGTAATTTGTGCGCGTTATATTTTTCATGAAACAAGTTTTATGTAGCGTATTTTAAGAAGTTCATTCAATTTTAAGGTAATAGGTAAGGACCAAAATAGGTACAAACATTCACCAATTTAACCTTTTATTAAAACTGTTACTTAACTATTAAATTCGAATGTATGTTAAAATGACAGTTTAATATCGAATTCATAATGTCAATGGCTTACAAATACCTTAATTATCATTTAATGTCTGATGATTAAGTGTGTATGATGGATTTTTAGCATCGTATTGTTATCTTACCTGAGTATACATCTATACACTTTTACAATTGTTTTCTTTGATTGAGCGCACTAGTCTCAGGCACTACAAATCTGATTTGAAAAGTTACTTTTGAATTAGATAGACCATTAAGGAGTACTATAGGCCATATATCATTATAATATATGGACTGTATTTCTATTGCATATTGGATGTTATAAAGCACCTAACGTAAACTGCCTAATAAGTCAAATAAAATTGAATAATTTCTTAAAAGTCGATATTAACAAACAACATTATCAAATATCAATATCTATTCGTGACCTAAACCTAAGACTGATCTCTCGACACCTCATCTATTATATTAGAGCTGATCATTATACAAAGTTATTCAACAGTGCGTCAAAGATATGCCACCTTTAGATGCTATCAGGCAGGAAAGCGGAAAACGAAGATAATATTACATACGTACTGACATACGTTTTGCATAAATAAAACGATATTAGTTCAAGGGTGTACTCCTTGCATGCGTAAATTGATCGCAATCGGAAGGAATAATCTGCTCAAAACGATTTGCATTTTTGTACTAAAGTTAATATATAGAATAAGATTAATATTTTAAATTCTTTTGGTTTTTTTAATATGAACAAAACGTGGTTAAAGCAATAAAATCTGATGCAAACATAGTGGTGTAACATCTCAAATGGTTTGGGAGTATTGTTGTGCTCAAGGCATTTTTTACAACTTTCAATCAAAAAAGTCTTTATAAGAATATTACTGGTATAACATATAAAGTTAAATCTTTAAAACTATTTTCCTTTAGTTTCTTAATATTTGGATAGTTATCAAAATCAAAAATATTTAATTTTATTTTAAGCTATTGCATAGCTTCTATCGCGGGCTTTAAGCGCGGCGACCGAATCAAGAAATTCCGTAACGAAAAACCTAACACCAAAGAGTTTTTCAGATATACTACTTCTTTTGGCGCGTTAGGGAAAAATGATGAGAGTAAATTTTAGTAATGCGCGCGCACACCGACACGAGAAAATGACCCAACAAACACTTTTTATATATCGTTCCAATTTTAGTACATGTACTGCCGAAGCGAGTACACTTGGACATTCGACAACATTGTATATATACTCAACGAGTTAGAATATTTGGATAGCGCGATTCAGGACTTTACAATGTCACATAATATTTTTCAGTTTAACATCATATATAAAAACATATAAATGAATTTTTACAAAATTAAAAACAAAAAATAAAACGCCAACGTCACACGGTGTTCGAAGGCGCTCACCCATCCAAGTACTGACCGCGCCCGACGTTGCTTAACTTCGGTGATCGGACGAGAACCGGTGTGTTCAACTATTGATTGAAAATATTGATTGAAAGATAATTTACTGTGATTATAAGTGATAAAAATTGTATCTACATATTGTACAAATAAATTAATAAATTAATAATAGATACAAATAATAATTATTTTAATTATGTAAAAATATTTTTCAAGAGAAACTTCTTTAGAATTGTTGTGATTTCAAACTCGATGAAACGAAAAAATAAGTCCATAGTACCAGGCGCTCAAAGACGGGGAAGAGAGCCTTAGTTAGATCTCGCCCACCGCGAGTCAGTGACATTTCTAACTCTGTCTAACTCGTGGGTGTGACCTTCGCGCCATCTCCCTCTCTCAACGAGCTTAAACGGGGTTATTTAGTATAAATATAAACGAGATTTAAAAATTAGTTTGCCAAAGAAGTTTTACTTCTGACATGTGTACTTTTTACACACGCACTTTTCTTTTTTTTATGATATTTAAATAAACTTTATTTCACTAGATATAATGCTTTATAATAAAACTTTCAATGTATTAAATACTCTTTTTTTCTATTATTATTAGTGTCGTTTTTTATAATTGCATAAGTTGATAAAAATGCTATGCAATAGCTTTACCGCGACAGTCCCCGAGTGCCATATTTCTTTTTTATTGCTATAATAAAATTCGCGTATTTCGTAAATATTCTAATTTTCTGCAATTATATCCTACGTTGCTAGAAAGTCGCTGCGTTTTTTATCTAAAATATAATCTAAAATAATCAAAGGCGTTCTTTACATTTATACAACAGTCAACATCTTGCATTTTTATTTGTGTAGCGGAAAATATTGAATGTTATGTTTCATGCAATATTCTATTGCATTACTCGAGCACAAAATAACATTGTTTAAAATTGAATTAAGAGGAGCTCTTTGAAATAATTGTGTTTCTATTTTTTAAATCCTTTTAAATGTTAAGCGTCTTGTTATTCATCGAACTGTTGTTTCTTTTTCTAAGCACTAATTTCATTATTAATTTAAATAGTCTTTAGAGAAGGAGCAGTTGAAAGCCTGCAAGATTGTGGCGTCTAGTTTGTATTTTTTAAGAGTATATCGAATTACTGTTTTATTCATTGAGGGATTCAAAGAAAATGGAAAATATAACTCCTTCTTAATTATTTCGTTACTAATGAAAAAGTATTAGTTAAAAGGCTTTTATAGAAAATAAAAGTATTTTTCGCATTGAGTACCTACATACGAGTACAACTAACTTTTTACAGTAAGTGCCTTAGTCTAGTTGTCCAGTAGTAAAAGTACAACATACTGATGCCATGTTAAATAAAAATGATTGTAGAATTTTTTGTGGTTTAATTAGGTGTTTTTTTCCGCAAAGTTTCGAATATTGTACATCAACAAACATGGTTGTGGCGAGATACGAATATAAAAAAAATGTGTGTCACTCGGGGACTGCCGCGGTAAAGCTATTGCATAGCATTTTTTATCAACTTATGCAATTATAAAAAACGACACTAATAATAATACAAAAAAAAGAGTATTTAATACGTTGAAAGTTTTATTATAAAGCATTATCTAGTTAAATAAAGTTTATTTAAATACCATTAAAAATATATTTTTACATAATTGAAATAATTATTATTTGTATCTATTATTAATTTATTAATTTATTTGTACATTTGTTACATATTAAAAAATAATATAATAGTTTATTTTATTTTATGATGTAAACAAATAATACATACCGTCAGGCGTCAACTAACCTCAAATTCTACAAACGTACTCAAAGTAATAAGTAGAAACAATTTTTATCACTTATAATCGCAGTAAATTATCTTTCAATCAATATTTTCAATCAATAGTTGAACACTCCGGATCTCGTCCGATCACCGAAGTTAAGCAAAGTCGGGCGCGGTCAGTACTTGGATGGGTGCCTGGGAAAACCGCGTGACGGCTTTTTGTTTTTTGTTTTTTGTCATATTAAATATGTTGTTTTATACTTATTTGTTTTATATATGATGTTAAACTGAAAAATATTATATGACGCTGTTAAGTCCTGAATCGCGCTATCGAAATATTCTAACTCGTTGAGTATATATACAATATTGTCAAACTTCCAAACTTAAAAAATATGTTGGGGACATTGGGGAAAAAATTGAATATTAAATATTATGCCAAATATTTGCGAAATCGGAGAAAGTATTACGCAGTGTCTAATATTTACCAGTCAAAACTGGACACCGTAGTGAAATGGAAAATTGTTACGTTAATATTATCCGTACTCGGAAAGTCCACTCGCAACCCTATTACAAAGCTTACGCGTTTGACTGTCCTTCGTTCAAAAGGCTGATCTTTTGATCTGTGAACTTTTTGTAACTTTTACACTGCCTTTTGTCAAAAGAACTGTTTTCGTTTATACCATATGGCTTACTTTTAATAGGGATGTGAAACCCGAGCGAAGCGACGGTAAATCGCTAGTGTTATAAAATGTCATCAGTTAAGATACCATTTCAAGCTTACAGAACAATGCAGCGGCGAGAGCACATAACTTCCAACTTCTAATATGTGTTCAACATAAACAACTACAACTTAAATTGACAATATTACAAAATGTTCTGCAATTATTACAGGCTACGTATAAAATAAGTATTTTTAAATCAGTTTTACAAGCTTATATTCAACTCGTGATGTTTTTATGTTGGTACGTTTG
This sequence comes from Boloria selene, assembly GCA_905231865.2. Classification (NCBI taxonomy): domain Eukaryota; kingdom Metazoa; phylum Arthropoda; class Insecta; order Lepidoptera; family Nymphalidae; genus Boloria; species Boloria selene. Next base: position 12,118,223 of record HG993131.1, read on the forward strand.
TATAAATCAAATCTTACAAGAACGACTTCCTTTATCGTACACAGTTGGTTTACAAATAATATTTTTTAATGACCTGATTCTCCAAGTCATCTCATCAGGATTAGCTTCGAAAATGTATTAACTATTAATGTATATAATTTATTTGGAACAAAAATATATTTCACTCCTAATTTTATATAAACTTCGTGTTAAGGGGTCAAAAAAAACAATGAATAATTATTAAGATATATGACTGCACAGTTGTTGTCAGCTGCCAGTAAAACTTGTTCAACAGATGTTTATGTATTACAAAACCGATAAAGGTGTATGAAGGTTCAAAAATATATTCCACTAAAGAATATTTACACTGCATTCTTTCGTATTTTTAGATTTTCAAAATTTCATAGCCTACTTAAAATACAAATAAAACACTACACTTTGTTTATATCAGCAGTATATACAAATTAAGCATATTTTATACCATACATACAGTAGAAGCAATATTCAAGGTCGATGTATAATTCCTGGGAAGCCTCGATTTTATTCCACTTTTCATTTCCTCTGAATCAGATGTAAGAAACACAATCAGCTACGAGTACGTCCTTCTACATTGTATGTAACATAGTCAAACGAATTAGAATGAACCTTGGAATACTTACGTCCTACGAATAAATACATTAGTTCCCTTGCACGTGTCTCGCTGAGCACACTATTAGGCTTTTATACTCGATAGGTTTACCTAAATTTATTTTTTATTACCTGTTGTTTAGTAAAATAATAAATGTATTTTAATTTTTACTGCGGCAGGAGGGTTATGTTTATCAAGAGTGTGTATTATAATAAATTATAATCTTTAAATGGTGGATTTTAGCTTGAGAGGTGTCGTTAGATTCGTATTTACTGTGAGAGTGACACTGGGTATATCAAAATAACAAAAAAAACAAAATGGCGGATTTCAGACTACAATTTATGTGTCTAAAAAATCTTCCAAATTAATGGAGTATCAAAATAAAGGTTTTTAAGAGGTGATCACAAAAATATAATTGTTACTTCAAATGGCAAAAACTAAAAAACTGTAAATAAAAAAATATATTATAAAAATTAAAATTAAAATTAAAACCCGACTGCATAAAAATTAACTGAGACATACACGTGTACATCTCGCGACGAGGATGAAACGTGTACAAAGGAAAAAACTATAAATCATTCTATAAGTTAAACGTACTTTTATTGTTTCACAAAAGCTTTCGAGTAAATTGAATGTGTCTTACAAGATAAACGAAGGATGCTTATCAAAATGATAGTCTTGCGTTACCTCTAAAAAGCATTTTATTACGATATACGCTACCTACATACTACTCTATACAGCATTTTACCTGTTTCTTTAATCTCATTGGTATTTTATACCAACTTCTACAAATTGTCGCAATTATGACTTTAGATAGTGTTATTGTCAGCCTTTACAATTCAAGAATGTAATCAAATACAAAGTTCTTTATTTTTAGAAAGGTAGTAAATAAACTAAATGAGGAAATTATTCTAACATTATTAATATAATTATAATATATACTCGTGTTTTGTTTTTAGATTAAGTTATTTCTGTCGGTTCTAACGAACAAGGAAAAATATAAGTAGGATAAAACAAATATCATAAAACATAATTGATACAAAACGAGAGATTTAGAATAAGTAGGCAATTGTAATTCTTATTCAAATGCGTATATTAAATCTATTTATATCTTAACAATGTAATTAAATGACAAGAAGGCAATTGCCTTCAGGAACAAGTAAAGGAAATCTTAAAATAATAATTATATTCTTGCTTACTTGCTTGTTCTGCTTCGTTAGAGTGCGTTCCTAGTTATGTTAACGCAGTTACTATAATAGATTTATTAGAGATGAAATGTTTTCCCAGAGTAAAAAATATCTATGTTGACCCGGATAACGCTATCACCATGGAAATCACACACCACCATGAAATAACGCAGAAATCAGACAGACAGATGAACAAACTGACAAACAAACAATCAAAATACTAAGAAGTAAAGGTTGCATGGAAAATAAAAAAAAATAACATATCTGCAGATTCGATTCAGAATTTTATATATACTAGATAAAACATTAAATTGCTAAATGATTGAAATTATAAGGTACATTATAACATATACTGTAATAATAATTAAAATGTAAAACTTTATGAACATGTAAGAATTTTGTTACTCAATCACGTAGGAAATTTTGAACACTTTTATTCTCGGAAATAATAATAATTGAGTTTATTCAAGTTGTTGCTAACTTTTACATGTCAGAATTGAAACGTAAGTTTACTAAATACGGGTATACATTTCTATATATCTACATACGGCTATAAATTTCAATCCCAATAACAGGCAGAATAACAGAAGCAAATGTTCTATAACTTTAGCCTGTAAATGTCCTGCGTGAACGTATGTAAAGTTTATTCCATTTGTAAAGTGTAGTGACAACTGACAGCCAACTTTAAGTTTAGAGACGTCGACGTGAGAAGTAACCTTTATAAATAACAATTAAGACGGTGTTTAGCTAATTAAATTTGAAACGTACGCCTCAAGGTTAAATAAAGCAATTATTTGGTCTTATTATACCTCTGTATCTTAGTTGGGTATAAATTTAATGTCAGTTGTGGTTGTAACTTATTATGTGTAACATTAAAAGAGCATTTACTGTTATCCAGAGGCATATCGCTTGGATACAGTGATACGGGTTCAAATCCGGGTCTCGCACCGCTGATATTTTCATGTGCGAATCACTTCTATCATGATTATCATTTGCCTTACGGTGAAGGAAGACATCCTGAGGAAATCTGCTTGTCTAAGAAAATATAGCTAGTTTTCGAAAGACATGTGAAGTCCGCCAACACGCACTAGGCCAGCGTGGTGGACTATGGCCTGATCTCAGTCGTACTGTAGGAGACCCGTGCCCAGCAGTACCCAATATTTCTCACATTATTAAGCTTGTAAAAAATTATTCTTATTAATAATTATTAGTATATTTTTTTTGTCTATGTATTGCACATTTTAAGTAACTAGCTGGTCTCTCCCTAGCGTAAAATAAAAACTAATTTATCCCACGGGCGCCGTACGTTTACCGGTATAAAAAGTAGCGTAGGTATATGATATAATTCTACTACAATCCATCTTTCATGCCTTTCATCCAGATCCATTTAGCCATTTTGATGTGATGAGTACGAAAATCCATATATAAAAATAATAATATAAATATTAAAGTTTCGCATTCTTAATATCAATTTCATTTCATTCATTACTTATTCATTTCCCTATGAGGTCTGAAAAATATGAAAAATAAATCTACTTCATATCCAAAAATGTAGTGCACAAATTTTAGTTCGCAATAGTAAGATCGACACATTTTTTTACTTGTTCATGAGACTGTTACTTATAAGATCTTACAGCTCATAAATTTTTTTAAACTATTTCAGCACCTAATATCTTTATACAATACAAACTACCAACTAACAAATAACTCTTGATAACTGTTAACAAACCTTTACATTTGGACATAAATGAATAAAATAAATACGAAAATTATACTAAAAATACTTTATTTTAGAAGAAAGGAAATATTCTATAGGCTTAATATAATTATAGCTTATCATTTTTTGGAGATTAAGCTCTCAAAAGAAACGAGATGATATTTCAAATAACAAAAGAAAATCGATTCAATCCCGACCCGTGTAGTGCGTATGTTTTATGTTTGCTTCATATACTAATTTCAAGTATCTTTTATTGTAGATATTATTGACGTTTTCAATACATAAAAATACTTTTTGTGAGCGTACCTTATACTTAATTTCCTAGGAAGGGTTTTAGGTGTGGACTGGAACCCAAAATATGTCCAGAAAATTAACCTATATGTAACCCTACTTTGTTGAAAGTTGATTATGTCGTCACAAAATAATAATTTTGAAATCAATGGCATAATATTAATAAATTAAAGGAACTGATTTACTAACAAAAGTAATGGGTTGTGTAAGAATTTGCTACAGTTAGTAATAAAATGTATTAAAAGATGGTGCTTGCGCAATACAAGTATTATATACATATTAAGATACAATTTTTTACTAATATTAATATAATTGGACCTAAATTCATAGGATATTTTTCCGTAAATGTAATATAAAAATAATAAAGCATTATATTATATTATATAATTACGCAGTCGTCTATGTAAAAGAAATGAGAAATGTTATTAATTTCAGCATTATACTTTAACCTTGTTATTATCCAAGTTATTGCCAAGAAGAGTTTATTAAAACATTCATTATATGTACAAAACATTCTATGAGAATTTCATTTCCTTTGAACATAATAATAATTACACATTCTTAAGCCGGTTGCAAAATTGTTATTGTTAGTGAACCTTTATTTTCAATTTTTCATGCAACCTCTTAAAAAGATTGTTAAAATCAAGTAAAGATGTTGTCACGTAACTTCTATAAATTAAAGATACACTCAAATTCAGTATCGCTTCCTTCTTAACCGACTTCCGCAAGGAGGGGGAGGTTATCAATTCGGTCGGTATTTATTTCATAAAATAGTCAAAGCGGCAGGGTTCGACATTACTTTTCTTATGAGACTCAACATTTAAATAGAATATCGTGCGCTAAGAGCTGATTTGCTTTAGCAAATCTTACTTACAACTAATGTTATAGTAGGGGAATGTCCCCACATTCCCCTACTATAAAATTCGGAAATCGGATAGGGGGTGAAACCAGATAGTTGCTATTTCATTACTCCGCGTTCAGCTATGTTATTCTAATTAATAGAGAAATACGCGCGAACGCTTATGCAGTGAAATTGTAAATATTGGCGACGGTACATCTCAGCGCGTGCGTCTATCATCGAAAATTCAAAACAAAGGTACGTATTACAATAATTAGGTGTTTTTTAAAGTGTTATCATTGACTATCAATAAATATTTTATTTAGTAAGAAGTAATACATACTTAACTTTTTAAAACCGTATTTGTAGTTGCTATGAGTGTAAACATAACCTGATAGAAATAACATTTCAAACATGATACCTGTGAGGTAGAAGCGGACGGGGTGATTTCGACTACCCGGTTTCATCCCGGTAGATTTTACTTGTAGGAAATGTGGGCGTTTGTTTTATTGCTATTTTTTAATTTTAACAGCCACTCGATGTTGGTTTTATGGGGCCTTTGAGCACGTTTTACTCCAAGAAGATCAATTATGGCTTCGTTACCATACAGGATGTATTGTTACCCAATTTCAAATGGCTACTATGCTATAAAAGCATTGTCTGCTTTTGAAAAAACTGGAATTTTCCCTCGAAATTTCAATATTTTTACAGATCTATATTTTGCACCATCACGGACTACAGAAATATCATACACCGACCACGAATGAATTCTATCAGGATTCTGATTTACCTTATAAGTATGAATTGGCTGAAAAATCTACGTCATCCACGGATGAATGGTACAAATGCACTGTTTGTGTAAAAGGTTGTATCGGTTGTTCTGAGCAAAAACTATTATTTTTTGTATGCAAAAACTACCAACCATGTCCATTTAACAGCTCCCCTCCCGCCACGTCAAGTCACGCTTGTGACACAAGCACAACTCATCTATAAGTATGTATGTAGCTACAAACCTACCTTGGCTGACACCGACTCCAAAAATTACAATAATTGTAATTTCATTTCGTTTTACTTAAGAGAACTCTAAATAAAATAAAAAAGTAAGTTGATTATTAAGTTGTAGAACAATACGCAATTATTTTTTACTTTTTAGTGCATATTAATTTGTGTTGGAATAGTATTTTTTTAAGTCGGTTTTTTTTGTTAAAATACTATTTGTTTTATTTTTAATTATTTTTATAATTTTTCTATTGGTGTACAATTAAGATTATTTTTTATATACTTAAACATTTCTCATATTGATTATCTTAATAAATAACATAGTTACTTTTTTATTGTAACTTTACCTTAACACACCTTTAACTATCCGGTGTCCCCCACCTTCCCATATTTGTAAATATCTATATTATATACTCCGATAATTGTTTTAGGCAGTGTGTGAAATGACTTCAAAGCGTAGCTTTGTATGAAATGACTTCAAAGCGAGTTGACTATTATCAGATGGAATCACCTTTTCTCTCTTTAGATATACCAATACATGAATATTGTGTAAATATCTTGTTAGAGAATTCTAAGCTTGTAACCAATATTGGAATTGAAATTTGTATCACAATTCAGAATCCAATTCACAATATTATTACATAGTTATTAAATGTACAATATGATTTTCGAAGTTTGTACTGAACCTATATATCAAATTCTAATAGAGTTTAAGATTTTGTAATTAGCTATTGAGCGCGGGAACCGAATCAATCGAATCAATCGCGTTAGGGAAAAATGATGAGAGTACATTTTTACGATGCGCGCGCACACCCCACACGAAAAACTGACCGTTGTGAAACTACAAACACTTTTTGTATATCGTGCAAATTTTAGTATATTATATACTACCGAAGCGAGTACACTTGGAAGTTCGGCAACATTGTATATATACTCAACGAGTTAGAATATTTCGATAGCGCGATTCAGGACTTCATCGGCGTTCAGCGTCATATAATATTTTCCAATTTCACATCATATATAAAAACAAATAAATAGCTTTACCGCGGCAGTCCCCGAGTGCCACACATTTATTTATTATACAATTCTATGTACTTTCAAGTATGTACTTTCTTTTAAGTACATAGATTTCAAGAGTTTGTTTTGTTGATAATATTTTGTAAGAGATAACTTTTTAGTCATCTAATTTTTATAAGTCGTCCCAGCGGTAACGCATTCGCTTGGATAACCTAAGTTGTTGTTAGTAGAAGACAATAGTAAAGACTATCTAGGTATATACTCCAAGCATATATACTCAGTAGTTCTACATGAAATAAAACAACGTAAAAAAGCTTTAAAGTAACTGTTAGATAAAATTAAATACGCGCTGACTTTCGGCCAACTTCAGTTTAATGTTCTCGTATGTAGTAGTTATTATACATAGTCCGAGAGTGTTAACGTTAGTATTATTCCTGTCGTTAATAAAAATATATTTTTATGTCCACGGACTTCATTTTGTTTCACTGCAATATACACGTGATGGTTTTGATTGATGTGCAAATTATGTAGTACAGTGCTCGAATAATAAAAGTTTCTTTTTCTACTGAAAAAACGAGAATTTTTTTTACATTTGATGAATGTTTCTTTTATTTTTTTCAGACATAGGTATGGTGATAGGTTTTAACTTTTCATGACGCAAAATCTAATGGTACAATAAAACCGCCTTGGTCGTCTTGTGGCTAGCTTGTACGGCTGCAGATCCGAAGGTTTTTGGTTCAAGTTCTTGGTCGGGCCAAGTAAAATATCGCCGATAATATCGTTCAATCGGGTTGTTATGGGAAAATGATTTAAAGTTCACTGCACGTATACTTGGGCTCTATAATATCTACTGCGCAACTGGCTAATCTCATGCAGATCGCCCGCCGTGGCCGAAATCGGCCAAGAGACTTTTTATTAATGGTAAACTTTAATGATTCTAAGAAAAGTAAATATAGAATTTCGAAATATTGCCTAAATTAAATGTTATTATTTAAGAAACTTAATATTCAAGATCATTATTAGGTATAATGTTTAAATTATAAGAAAATTGAAATCTTAATTAAGAAATAGGCGAAGAGATCAAAAGATCATTAGAGCCGATATAAGAAGACTATCATATGTAGAAGACTCATTATTTGTTCGCTAACTGCAGTTATAAATAACAAATTCTCGGTAGTTCGATAAAACCCTAAAAACCTAAGATGGCATACTATTAAGTTACTGAAATTAATTATTGCGTCCCAAAAAGTGTATAAATTATTTTACACTTCATAAAGTTAAGTAGAAGAAGTATTAAGTAAATCTAGATAATATACAATTACTAAAATTATATTTTTACTAGTTTGGTTTAGCCCATTCGTAACGCACTTAAGAAACCTAGTGGGTTCAATTCCCACTTTTGACATTTTCATGTGTGAATCATTTCTACACCAATTACCATTTGATTGAAGTTTGAATTTCGCCAGGTCTCTCTTGAATTGAAGAGAAACCCTACCTAGCTTTCCATTACCAGATTATTCCTGTCCTAAATATTACAATTACAATTTCTGAAAACCATACGGAAATAGGAATAGTACTTTAATCTTTAGATTAATGTTCTGTCTAAACAAACATTAACATTTGCGATAATGATATTCAAATCAGCATTTCTAAAATACAATGTGATAAATATAAAAAACGACTATATTAGTGAAGTACCTATATTAGTGAATACTGACAAGTTAGATATTTTGAAATGCAATCTATTTCCAGTATACAAACGCTTTAAAAGCGTAGATAACTGGAACTCTAACCATTTATAGATATGTCTATTGAATCAACATGTAATTATCCAAAACAATGAAAAAGAAAACATTTTTATGCTGACTAAACTCCTCGTGTATTTTCTGTTCATATGTGTTATTGTATACATATCTCAGACATAAGATATTTTCCTGCTGTAAAAAATAATATGTTAACCCAGATAACAAGCTATCATCATGCCTTATTTCATCAACATCCGTTTAGTGGTTTTCCCGTAAAGCGTTCCTAAATAGATTAACAAACAAAAAAACTGTAGATACGGTATGGTGTTATTTTCCAAAAAATATTTAATGTACAGATTCTCTTCAGAATTTTACACAAGAAATTTTTGTTTGATATTTTGACATTGAAAATACAAGTATGTTTCTTAGCAAGTTTTCGCAATATATAATAAAGGTCCATAATTGTATCGTGGCTGTCATCAAGCCATACATGTGACATAATTCTAGTAAAAGTAGCCTTATTCACACCATTGTTCGCTTTGTTGCTTTTGTTTATGTTAAAAGCTAGTATTAAATTGCATTAAGTGATGCTTTCACCCTTTTTTATGGAGCTTTACGTATTAAAAGAGAACTGGGATAATATTACACTATGGTATAATTCTTTTATATTTTCTTATCCCTACATCCCTATCATTTTTGTTTCTCTGCCTGCCTGTAAACCTGTATACTGTGTTTGTTCCTGTTTAACTTTAAAACGACTGCACAGTTTTACTAATATTATAACGTAATTAAACGTATAAAATATTTTCTGATGTTACAAGTCCTTGAAAATTACTCACAAATCGTCAATTTTTAACCCAAAATTATAAATTGCTTTAAAAAGCATTTTTGTAAAACGTATCTATGACTTATAAATCTTGCCAACCGAAAATTTTAATGATATTGACTAAAAGTAAGTTAAAATTACTTGCAAAAAGTAAGTTAAAGGTATATTTTATAATAACACAGACGGCGTTATATTCTTTGGTATTAACTTTACAAAAACGTATTGGTTTTTTGTATAAAATTGTATTGCATATTTTGCCTTAATTAATATTTGCTTTATGAATAGACGATTGTTGGTAAGTTTGACTATCGATTATTATATTTGCTTAATCCCAAGTCTTGAACTGTAAGGTTCGGTAGACATTTCATAAAATTAATTAAAACTTTTGGATACCTAATCGTTAAGTTTGGAATTCTCAAAGTTATGGGCCTTTTTAATATATTCTATTAAACTGTGTCCTTGCAAGTCAATTACCAGAGAAGTTATAACAAGGATGTTCAAGAAACATTTATATATCAAAGATTTTATACTAATTAACGTTAATGATTAAAACAAAATAAGAAAATTAAATTAATCGCAATATATATTTTTAATTTATTTTTATAAGCCTAGGTGGCTCATCTATTTCCGCACATTTTTTTTGATATTTAATATACGACTTAATACTTATACATAATATTCTAATGATTACGAGTAGCGATAGCTTGGAGATGATCCTAGGCAACTACATAAGAAATTTACATATAATGCCTTGCATTTGCAGTGTAGTAGATAATACTAACAGGTGAGCGAAATTATTTCTCGGTAAGCAGATATCGATAGTTAAAAGCGAATCACGTATTAGATACTCGTTATATATAACGCTCTGATCTACAAACCGTAGAACGTAACGCTTTCGAGATCAATTCGATTTCCAGAGAATTTTTTTAACATCTACATTTCAATTTAGGCAATTATTAACAACTGAATTTTGAAGATTCAAACTGTTATTCTTGCATACAGTAAAATTAGTGTACACATAATATTAATATCCTACAAAAACCACTAAGCTTATTGGAATAATAATTCTGAAACGGAGAGTTAAGACGTAGCTTATTCGTACTTTCCGGCCAATAAATCACCTACGATTACCAATAGATACATCTACGCAACAAAATTATGTTAATTAATTGTCCTGATGCTGTGAAAAAAAAAATATAAGCAGTTCACATAAATTGATTTTCACGTCGACTTAATAATAATTATTATTAAAAATACCTAATAAGTACAGTGATCAATGGAGTAAATAAACATATGTTTCACTCTTTTATATCTACAAGCCCAAACCATAATTTAGCTCAAAATACTAATTTCCAAATTACCTGCTTCAATATCAACGAAATTAATATAAACTTTGAACCAATATCCTGCGGAAAGTGGTTCGTTTTCCGTTATTAAAATGGCGTAAATAGTTTAATAACTACAGTATTATGTTATAATAAAAATATTGATATTTTATGCTAACCGAAGATTTGATTATTATTTTAACACTAAATGTATATTCTACCGAAGTTAGAGCACTATCTAAATATTTGGCTCAGTATATAGTGACCCACTTGCTATATCAGCGGTCCCGGGTTCGAGTCCCGCTGGGAGCAATCATTTGTAATGAAAGCGAATGTTTGTACTCCAGCCATGGATGCTTGTATTTACAATTTAAGTTATTCTTGGGTGGTATAAAGTATCAGCTATCAACTATCTACTATCCATAATACTTACGTCGTAGCTTACGATGGAAAGGTGATGTGTGTTAATATCCCAACATATTTGTAAGCTCTTCATAAACTAACTTCAAATAATTTAGTGTGAAAGTTTCAATTGCAGATATACTTTAATCTCTACGACTTAACGAAAATTTATTTATAGTGGCGTGTAATTTACCTCGCGGTTAGCAAAACATGTGACTTTAATCTACACTCAACTCCTAACTTGAACAAACAAGTTGTGTTTACGTTTCAATTTAAGTAATGAAAACTACTATATTATGTTCATTTTGGTAGACATTTTCTCTCTTTACCGTAAGCGTTTTCGAAACTTTTGATGTTGTTCCACAAGATTGTTCAAATTGAAACAAAACTACTACGTTATCTCTCACAAAGAAAGAATAAACCTTTTATATTTTTAACTTATACACCTATGTTAATGTACATGATCTGCTAAACAATGTATTTGAAAAGACTAGTTAATTGAAAAGAGTAATCAATAATACTTTCAATATTTTATAATGCATGAGAAAATATTATATTCTTATAAAAAGATACTTTAGAACAAAGATCAACTCCCAAATATTACCTGACAAAATATCAACTCATCGATCAACGAACTTCTAAGGAGCGATGTGGTATTAAAAATTATCTCAAATATCAAACAATGTCTTCGTATTCATTAAATTTTTTACGTCGAAAATAATGTATAAATAACGTTGAAAAATATTTTTCTTTATAAGAATAATATAAATATGCGTTTTATAATAAATGTACCACAAAAGATAAGGTAATCATTTTAATGGAAGCCGTTTGCAAGGTTGTTAAAGCTTAACTGACACCGTAAAAAAAGCTTCGACTAAGACAAATGTATTATTTTATGACGCACTGATAACATCGACTTTACTAACAATGATATGCCTAGTAAAACATATTGATTACAACTACTATTGTAATATATTATTTTTGTGGCCTAAACTGTTTATATGATTGTGGATATTGATTTATAGAACCATTAGAAAACTAAGAGTTATGGCAGGAAGGTCAGGCTGTCAGTTGTGGCATGTGATTCATACACCTTCGTTTCCATTTATAAATAAATAAATATATTGCGACATTTACACACAGCACTATCTAGTTCCATGGTAAGGTACGAGCCTTGTGTTATGGATACTAGATGGTTGATATACTACACATATATAAGTTTAAATACATACATATTATAAAAAAAATATAAACACCCATGACTGGAGTACAAACATTCGTGCTCAACAAATGAATGCCCCCAGCGGGACTCGAACCCGCGACCGCTGGCGCAGCAAGTAGGGTCACTACAAACTGCGCCACGCTAGTCGTCAGGTTTATTTTGTTATCCGTACGAATAGAGAGTTTAATTACTGCTTTTTTATTTGAAATAAAAAAAAATAGTTTATTTAAAAGCAGAGACGTGAGACATGTACATAGTATATTCGCATATATGTGCCCTCTACGTTCCATCAAACAATTAGTACTAGTAATTTATCTTCACTATTTCAGCCGATGACAAAAGATCAATTAAATTAAATTCTATATAATAATAATGACAAATATCAAATTCAAGGAATACTTTGAATATACATGAATAACTTCATTAGAATTAATACCATCGTTGGCAAATTAACTAATATTTAAAACAATATTTGAAATCAAGTATAAATAAATTCATTTTTATTCACTAAATTTAATATTCCTAACTACTACTACTACTAAAGTTTTAAACGGTTTAAGCATGAGTGGAAACGTATTACGCAGTGCTTTAAATCCAGGTGCAACATTTCATACTATATTTAAGTTCTTCAAACACCACGTAAGTTAAAAGTGCGAAATATAATATTATTGCATAGAGAACGTAAGTTTTGATATTGTTTTTGAAAACGGCCAAGAACAAAGGTCAGTGTTAAAAAATAACTATATGGAAATTAAATGTGACCTTTAACGTGTTGTTCATTTACTAAGTAAGATAAGATTTAATAATTCAAAGTGTACGTCACACATTTTAAATATATATATTTATCCGGAGGCTAATACTTTACATTAACTTAATAAAAATCTGAGGAAGGTATAATGTGTGCAAAATATAAGTTGTAGAATCAGATATTTTATTTAAAAACTGCATTCCCTACGTTCCCGTACGTGCATGTTCGTTACGAAACTGAAAATTGGCGCAAACATATTATAACTTTAAAAAATCTTAGGTAAGCTCAGATCAGCTGTTATAACTAAAACGTATATACGGGGCCAATTAACAATAATTAGGTTTAAATTTTCCAAGTCGTTTTTAAAAATAGTAATGACTAGTAAACCGAGTCCGCTTCGCAAGGCGTAAGTTAACATAAATTAAAGGCTTTTATAATTTTCTAACAAAATAAAAGTAGTCTAAGTTACTCATTATACTATACATTAGCTACCTGCGAGTGAAATTCATGTTAAAATCGGTCCAGCCGTTACAGAGATTAGCTGGAACAGATGGACAGACAGACAGGATGTATTATACTATAAAAGCGTGTCCAGTGGTAGCTTAAAGTGCAGTTTCTATATCTTTCACTCTTAAAAACCGTTGGAGCGAAAATTCAAAGCGACCGGTGAAAGACCAGTGCAGTACCTAGCAGAATCAGACTGTACGTGCTCTCTGAGGCATGAAAGTGTATCTACTTATTAACACCGTGCTCTTACTAAGAACTTATTAAACCAACATTTTTTTATCGATGGGAGATTATGATGATAATATGGCACTTAATGGCCATGTACTCAAACCCTAGGATGTCGAATCTGCAGAATACTTTCTAGCTAGATCAGTATCTAGCTCGAAAGTATTCTGCTCTATTTTCTACTCAGACTGCCTTTTTAGACAGAAGACGAGGAGTTACTTTAATTAAATAGTCGCTATAAACAGTTAAGCCTATTTGCCATTTATTTAGTTTACTTAGACTTAGATTTTTAACGCCAATGCCGCCATGTCTAATAAACTTGAATTAATATAACTACGAGTAAGTTAGGTGGAGCCGCGGGTATTGCTAGTTTTTAATAAAATAATCTTTCAGATTTCGGATAAAAACCCGTAAGGACATTTTTATCTAATAACTTATGTCGTTAAGTAGGTATATTTTACCCCAGACCAATATTCCGTTAAAGCTCTGAGTGGAATGTATGTACGAGTATGTCACTACATTTACCCATATTATATAAGTTCTCTTTGCTGCGTTAATGAGAGCCAATTAAAACACCGACTTTCGCATATTATGTTAATGGCAAATATTATGGCACTATAAAGATTATAAGGATGTCCATTCGCGAAGTATAAAAATGCTTTCGCTAAAGTAAAAATAAAATAAGCTATTCTCTAGTACTACATATCTAACAAAAATAATGTTCATTTTGTAGCCTATTTCTCTAGGAAGTTTATGGGCTGTCTAACATCACGCTTCGACCCTTTTTCGATAGGCAATATAATACTTAAACAAACTACGTGTTTCTTTTAACGCCTAGATTATCTTATAATTTAGCTGGGTTTCTTTGAGAGTAGATACTAAAAGATATTATCTTCAACACCAATATAGTATTCTAAATCTGTAATAAATAAATTGGCTCTTAATATCTCCTTATAATAATATCTTTAAGTAATGTCATACTTCGCTTCTCTTCGAATAAACGATTTATTTTTATTTCCTTGTTTTAATATCTATATCTGTATTTACGCTGTGTATTATAACATAAAACTTCATCTTAAATAAAAGTAAAGGATAAAATACTTTTATCTTCACAGACTAATTGATGTATAATGTCACTAACATCTCAGAAACGGTAAGTAGATTAAAGGCTACTCAGGTAATTTCACAGCCAATAAATAGGTTCTCAATGTTGCTATTAACCCCTTAGTACTTTATTAATAGATATTGATATATAACACGAAAAACAATTTCTAACCGCAATCTGACATCGACCATGATTTTCCACCATACAGTGGGTAAGGCTACTCTAACCTACGCATTAACTATTTTTGTCGAAAACGTAAACTAACTTAAACTAAATAATTATTCAATGTTATTTATTTTTCTTTTACTGTTTTTTTCAATAAATGATTCTGCTAATTACTTAATTAAATATCTGAGTGCTACACATACGCGTTTTATTTTTTTCTTTCTTTGTTAAATCCAGAGAAAAGAGTATTTTTATGTTTATTCTACAACAGAATAAGATCAAAGTTATTTATGTTTACTTTAAAAAAAAAACTTAATATTTTATACTAAATAAATATATCAGCACTATTTTAATTACTTTTGAACCAGCATAACCAACAGGATAACTAGCTGTCATCATACCAAATTTTATCAAAATCTGTTATTGGTTTTCTCAACCTCAGGCAGACTGACAGACAGACAGACAAAAATAATTTACCTAGCAATATTAATTATACAGATACGACTCAGAATATTACTATATCAATACCTATACCTAGGTCAAATTTATTTTCCCCGTTTTATTTTATATTCAGTTGTATTTCACCAAAAACGCTTTATAACTTAATTAAAAATATAATCTCCTTAATTATCTTCCATACGTAAAGTGCTCATATTTCACGAAAGCATATAACGAGCGAACATCAAAGTGCCAAATAATAAGAGTGCTTGATGAATATTGAACAATATTTCAGATGAAATTAATATAGGGATATGAGATATACTACCTAATACCAGCTAGTACTCGCACAATGGTTGCAATGTATTTTTAATATGTGTAAATAGTTTTTTTACCTATATTCTATTCACATTATGTTTCTGTAAATTTACAGTGATAATTACAGTATATAGGATATATTACATTAATTTCTACGCAATAGAATTACGAGAATAGTATTTCTACATAGTAAATAATTAATTCCACCGGATGCGGACTCAACGGATATCCTACATCAATTAACGCCAATCTGACGGGTAGAATTACTTTTCTTATATCTATTCACCGCTGACTCAATTGCCTCTGAGTGAGACGAGGCAATTAATAAATAAGAAATGCTTTACCAGATAATTTTACTTTATTTATTAAACTATTCCTAATTAAATATAAAAATATAGTGATTGAACTATATTATTGCCTATATATCGATGACTTTTGATTTCTTGTAAGTTAAACGTTTTAATAAAATGATTTTGCAGTTTTTACAAAAGAGTTACTTGTGTGGTTTTTAATGGCGTATATGTGTTCATACCGCACGGAAAAAAGAATACACTTAAAAAACCGCTATGTGTATTTGGGAAACTGCAAACAAAAACCGACTCGATAAGTGAAAGGAACAAAACAATTGACATATCCCAACAATCGCCAAGCTAAAATTTACCTAATCGTCACGTTTTAACTTGAACACTGAACACATGTAGTGTACACAAGTTTTATCGCCGATACGGCACCTGCATATGAAAACCGAGTCGATTAAGTCGTAAAGTTGTGAATTACTTGATTTTTTATTCTTCGAAAAACACTTGTTGTGTTTGACTGAAAGTCTATGGTATAATGAATTGATGTGATAAGCTGCTTACATTTCAAATTAATAAATTAGATTTAAACTTATTTCTCAAACATGGTTCTAAGTTCCATGTCATTATATTTGCTTGTTGAAACTTAGGTACTGACGGCGTTTGGGCGGATAGTTATAATCGTTACCTACAAAAATTTATAAAGGCATAAAAATGTATGCCTCCGAATAGAATAACACAGTATTTAAAAAATACTTCCAACACCTGAAGACTATATGGTAATGTATTTAGGATTAGTATAAAGTTTAATTTATTAGTAAACTATCTCTTCGTCAAGGCTTAAATACAATATTTATATCTGGTACATTGATCTTCTGAAATACATTAGATATCAGTACATATTAATAAAATTTAAGTGTCTGTTTTTAATTTTAAATTACCAGTTTTCACTAAATATGAAAGTTTATACGGTACTTACATCAAAAATCAATTTTTAAAATTTTTTGTTAGTCTGTCTGTCTCTTTGTTTGTTCTGACTAATCTCTGAAACGGCTGGACTGGCTTAGACGGGACTTTCACTTGCAGATAGCTAATGATATTAGGAGCAACTCAGGCCACCTTTATTTTCTTAGAAAATCATAAAAACTGTATATATAATAAACGCCCATTGAAGCGAGCGGTGTGTATAATATTATGTAGGTTACGCGGAAATTCACCTCGTGCGTATGATGAATTTGCCGTTGTCGATAATAAGTAGTTTTTATTTTTATTTATTATATTAGATTGACATACATCGCTTGAATATTATCCCAAACATTGTCACGACTGAGACTGCTTTGCTGCGGATATCCTGCTCAATTAGTGATGCCTGATGGCACTAATTATTCGACACGATTTCTAACTTAGCTCTTGTATTTCAATAACATAATACAGAAAATTGGTTTCCTCTTGAATTTGGAAGGACGAATTTTAATGAAAATTGAAATACGAAAATGAATATAATAATTATTGTTACATTGGGAAATGAATTTACGTGCGCCATCTCTATTTTTTTGTGTTGCGTTCATAGGCAGACTGACAAGAATTTCAAAACACTGTGCATTTGACTTTGACTAGCGATAAAAATAGCTATTTCAATAAGATTTAGCAAAAAAATCTTATAAATAATCAGGTCAGTTAGAATCTTATTACATGAATGTACAGATAAATAAGTAAAGATATCTAATATATTTTTTATATCCAATAAAAATCATATTTATGAACTACTGTAAATCATAATATATGAAAAAAAGGCTTGTAGTAAGAAGTTAATATATAATATTATTCGATATTACAAAGGCGCTTCTCAATATCTATCGAATTTATATTACGCTAGTACGGGAAATAACAAATAGACGGGTATTGAAATCTGAAGTAGGTAGGTAATTCATCAAAGGAAAGTTAGTAGGTATATCGACTACTAGTACATATTAAATATTGCATATTACAATTTTACTATTTTCTTTAATCTCAATAAACTTTGAGACCTATATAGATCACCCAAGAGACTACTATAAATAATTTAATGTGCGAATTATAGAAATAAAGCAACTTTGACTTCCGTTTACCATGTTTGTTTAGGACACTTCTGTGTTCCCTCGGTTAGGAGTATTAACATGGTAATAAAGCTAATTCAACGTTGGTACTCAAAATAAGACGTGTAACACGTCTTATTTGGAAAAAAATCAGGTCAACGTTTAGGTGATATGGAGTAAATTAAACATCTCAGTATTTAAAAAAATATTATCAAAGTTTTGTTAGTATGACGTCGTTATGACGATGACTTTAGCATGACATAATAAGTTTCATATTACGAATACGTATTGTACCTTATAAATTGTTTCCTATTATATACGTCTCGAATTCCAATTTATAGGTTATATTTGACAAAATGAGTATTCAAAGAAACTGATTTCATAATATGCTTCTGATTCTACAATATTCACGACATCTACGAAATAACATTCTCAAAAGTAATGTCCTAGTAATAAGGTGATATGACAATAACTTCTCCAGAAAAACTATACGAGGGCACGTCTTCAACTGAAATTATTTTCCAATAAGTTATGAATAAAATACATTTTTGAACTAAACTCTAGTCAACACGAAACATCTGTTATGTTTTTTGAAAATAAGCATGGTGTTTTAAATTATAAAATACCAATACATTGTTAATATTAATAATCCTTAAATGTATATTTCTGAGTTTTCATCCGCTCTTAATTAAACTTTTATTTTATTTCCAAGGCAAACCTAATATAAGGTATAATGAAATTTTCTTAGTATTTAAAGTTTACTGTATTGTATGTTTAGAATATTATTGTAATATAGCTCTCAAGTTTCTTTCGTAGAATTAAACTTAATATATATTTACACAAAAAATTATAACGAAGAAATACAGATTATATTATTTTAATGGAAGTCAGCCACTTCTACTTCTGAAATCCAATTTTAATTAACATGGAATGTGATTTTAATTAAAATGGCATTGTACAAAATTGAAAGTCATAAATTGTATACGACTCCGTTTTTTAGAGGATCTTATAAAAGGGACTTATGTTTGTTTTCTTGGTGGTAGATACCTAACTTACTTGATGAAATTACTTGAAAAAGATGACTTTCAACGCTTACCAAGTTGAATCATCTTACAAAGAGTTAACCAGATTTTTTCAACATGTTACTTATTTAAAAAAAAGATCCCTCTACATTTGGTTGAACATGTGATTTATCTATTATTGATATCGTTAACGGAAAACTTATAATACATACATAGTGACAATTAAACCTCGCTTCGCTCAGGTTCGTTGCTTATGTAAAAAGAGGCAAATCTATCCCACGGGAATAGTACATTTCTCTGGGATAAAAAACATCCCATGTATTATTCCAGATTATGTCTCTTTATTTTAATCTATCTCTGTTTTTTCATCCAAATACAGCCAGCCAAATCCAAATACGTTCAGCCGTTTCAACGTGATTGGGATCGTCTGTAGAATAGCATCTTGTCGAACCCCCCTTTTTTGTCAGTAGATTTCTTCCATCTAACAACAGTACTTTGGTGAAGTTTATTAAAATGATTTTTTTATATTTTGAAGGTTCTGTCAACATTATCTAATTTATGTAACCCAATGTCACACTGTTGGGCAGAACCTGACTCTATTTATAGCCCATCACACTGTTTACGTAAGGGTAGGCGGTCAGCACGTGTCTTTTGAAAGTTAGTTAGGTATTCCACGAAACACAAGTTTCCACGCCATGTCTCTTATCGTACGGCAAATGGTAATCGTGTTGAAAATGATTCGCACATGAAAATTTCAGACGCTCACGTTCCAAGTGAGAGCTTTTCCACTACGCTACCACAGCCACTCCACGTAATTAATAATCTCTTGATGTTCCATATTATTTATTCTAGAAAATTTTAATTATGTTACTATTCTTATATCAATAACATATTTTATCTATTAATAACGTTATTGAGTTAGTATGAACATGTTTAACATATATATGTAAATGAAAAATCTTATGTTATTATGTACATATTCTATTAATTTTGTTACGTTATTTATAGATGTTTAATAGACTTCTGGAATCATAATATTCATTGTCCAAGCCGCTGTTTAAGGTTGGATCGACCCTTTCCAAATGATCGATTTTTGCCTGATCGTTACATAATAAATGACGTATTATTATATATTCTCTAAAGGGAGATCATATCAAATAAACGTATATAATAATTATTGTGACAGTTTAAAAAGTATTTCTATAATATATGGTGTTTAGTTTAGTACATACCACTATACACTGCGTATAATGATCAGAGTCTTCCCTTAAGGTTTAAATCTATTATGAAAGCATTATCTAAACCTGAAAAAGAACTTAAAAGTAAATGTGGGTTAGGTCGGGTCTTATTTAAATTGTGGAATTTTATTCAGAATTAAGTGCCGCTTTTACCAGTTCTTTGTTTTAAATATTTCACTTTGTGTACCACTTCTTGGTGTGGTTTTTTACTTTCTTCGACGCTTTTAAATATGTGATTTATTTATTTGCCTAACTTTTAAATTTCTTAGACTATATAAAATTAAGAGGAGCATTACTAGATTTACAACCAACACAATATCAAAACCATAAATAACAATACCTACTAGACAATCAGATCAGAAAGAATGCTTAATAAAATTTAAATAAAATTATATTTTCAAGTTATATTAAAATATGAAAATAAATTTGTATTGTGTAATATAAGAAATTTAATATAGCTAATAAAATAATCATGTAGACGTGTCAAATTTACTCACCTTAGTTTTTGTCTCAGAAAAAGAATATCAATTATCAATTCAGCGCTGAGTCTCTGGCCTCAGCAGCATCAGCTGAGTTATTACCCTTTGCCATTGAGTTATTTAAGCCACCTATTATATGTTATATTCTTTTTACTGTTTTTAATGGCAATAAACGATTTTATTATTATCATTATTATTAAATAATTATATTACTATTACTATCTATAACAAAAGTTTTTTGCAGGATAGTAAAAAAATTCATTTTACCTTCACACTTCGAATTAATCATAGGTATGTCCCAAATTAAATTTTTCAATCATTTAAAACTAAAATTATACATGTTCTGTTTTGCAAAGTATACTAATCTATTTTAAAGAGCTCTCAAATTTTCACACAAGTTAAGTAAACTTGTGAAATTAAGATAAATTAACTCGTCTGTGGATTGCGGAATTACTATAATGTTGAACTAAATAAACTTTAGAACTCGTATTACAAGAGCTACAGTCAAATCATTATTTTAATAATATTTTCAAATAAAATATTTATCGTCCAGATTCTGTTGCCCGCTATGCCAACCAGTTTGTATTAACACTGTTTAGTGATCTCAAATACTATTGTCTTAATGTATATCGCAAGAAATTAAATAACAATAAACTACGCAAGTTTATATTTATTTATATAAAAAATGTTTTAGTATCTATATACTCCAAATCCATTCAGCGTTGCATTCTTTATAAAACCTTTCTGCGTATATCGTACATTATAATATAAATCTTAAAAATACAGAAAAGGCATCGTTTTCTTAAATAGCTTGTATTCATTATTGAATCTTAGGTTTTAAATTCATTCCTGAAGCATGAGATTTCACCTTAAAATAAAAGTATTGTGAGTACTTTGTAGGTGCAAACCTACTATAAAAAGTACTTTCAGCGCTAGAATTTATAAAAACTTCAAAAAAAAAATTTTAAGCAGCCATTTTGTAATCTTGGATAAGCAGTAAACATTTTGACTATCAAAGTTGTTTAAAACACTTAAATTAATCGTTTTCCAAATTGTTTTTAATCCTTTCTTTCTATTATTATTCATCAGGATTATGACGTGATCAATATAAAGAACTTACTCATATATCGAAAGACATATATTCGTTCATAATTTTTTACCATACCTACTGTATTGATCGTTATGTTTAGTCAAAATACATATCCACCAACAGAATCTGATTTTATGACAATTACTAGCATTCCCAAAAGTTTTCCCTATCTTTTCTTATCATCCTGTAGGTAGCAATAAAATAGTAGCAAAACATTGTAGCAAGCATTGTAGCAAGCATTGTAGCAAGTATTGTAGCAAACATTATAGCAAACATTGTAGCAAGCATTAATTTCTGTTATATTTAAAATTATTACTCACTTAGCTACAGCTCGTATTTACACATTTAATAACATATTATATTCTCCTGAGTAGGTAGACTAGGTTGTATATTAATCATTTAATTAAACGATGTCAAGGAATTTGTATTGCTCAACATGTCGGCGTAGGCTCAAATTTCCATTTACATAATGCCTAGAGAATCGTGTCTCCATTACTTGCTTATTTACGAATGAACTGTAATCTTATATATATATAAATGCGAAAAACACTCATCACGAAATCTCGAAAACCGCTAGACGGATGAAGATGAAAATTGGCAGGGAGGTACTTCATAAACAGTATAGGTGCACTAAGAACGGATTTTGCGATAGGGCCGGATTAAGGTGGTGTAAGGGCTCTCGCAAGTTTGTATGAAAGACCTTCATCTTTTGTGCTACAAACGTTAAATTTCACAGGGAGGTAGATAATTGTTAGTAGACATTCGCAAAGAATGAATTTTGCAACAGGGCCGAATCGAGGAAGTCTTAGGGCTATATAGCAAGTTTGTATGAAAGTTCTTCATCTTTTGTGCTACGAACTTTTAATTTGGTAGGAAGTAATTGTCAATAAAGTCCACTAAAATGTTTTTTTCGACAGGGTCGGATTAAGTTGGTGTAAGGGCTCTCATAAGTTTTTACGAAATTCCTTAATTTTTGTGCTAAAAGTTTTAAATTTAGCAGGCAGTTAGTTTATGGTTAACAGATAACTTTTAGGAAAATACTAATTGGACACTCCATTCAAAAGATAATTTAAAAATGTCAATCAAAACAAAATACTAATAGAAAAGTATAACGCAGCACAGCGGGCAGCAGGGCGAAGGAGGGGGAGCCGAGTGCGGGAGAGGGAAATTTATGTAATTATTTATTTGTATATTTACGATGGGTTTTGAAAATACTGGAGTGATTTTCAAAAAATACTTCAGGTAATCATAAATAGATCAACCCAGCGAGTGATCGAGTGAAGTTTAGTAGCAATTAAAAAAATGAACGCGGGCGAAGCCGCGGGGACTGCTAGTATTAATATTATATTATGCATCAATCTTATGAAGTACACTACATTTTGTTAAAGTTTGTAGTTTAAAACAAGTATTTCCCGTGTTTCCGCTCGCGTTTTAAAGACGGGAAACAAAATTCTTAGAGTCTGATTTTATATATTACTGGAAAATATATTTCAATTATTAGTATAGATTTTTCAGAAATGAGATATTCTCCTGAAGAGAAATGTATCCTATATGTTGTAACCCGTATATCAGCTATCATCATACCAAATTTCATCAAAACCAGTGGTTCACAGATAGGCAGACTGACATAAATTCCAAAAACTATTCTGTTTCTGTTCTGAAATATAGATCTATATTGTTAATAATGTCTATTTCTATTAAATTTTCCAAAAAATATTTAATGTACAGATTCGAGTAAAATGTAATTTTACTATATCATGTATTATAGATAATGCCAATTACTTAAGAGCATTGATTATATAAGTATAATTAATTATTTACAGACCATTTTAGGTTGCTTTTAGTTAAGGTTGTTAAATACCATATACAATATGTTGAAGGCTTTTCTGATTTAAAATTAATTAAAATAAAATAAATGAATGCGCTGCTGATTAGAATAGTAACGTTGGGTAAGTAAGCCTATAAAATTTGGAAGTTATATCATAATCAAATCAGTCCGATAGTAACAATAATTGTAGAGCTTCAAAAACAAAAAAATATACTTTGTGTTATAAATCAATGTATCTATAAACTATGGTTAACTTTTTATTTATAACAATGATGTTAAAATAAAATTAATTATATGGTATAAAATATTTTATCACTTTATACCTTACATTCAAAGTAACAGTAACAGTCTGAATAAAAAATGAACCGCACATACGAGTTTACAAGATGAATGAATACATCCACAGGTGTGAAAAGCCTCGCGCAATCGCATGCTTTACTCCAGTACCCTCCAAGCCTTCACACAGGGAGGGCGTATATCTTGTTCACATTTACCAATAAAGTTCTGGAAATGGCAGTCATTCACGTTGAATGTTTGCACGTAGTAATGTTACAATGAGGCCAGTAGTACGATACTATCTCAGCTAAAAGGCATGCGCAGCTTTAGTACCGCGCGGGACGCCTCTCTAAGTAGACATGTTTTTCGTCTCCCTTTTTCATTTTCACGTCAAAAATAAAATTTATGAAAAATAACTGAAATATACACAAAATTCATATAAATTAACAGCCTTGATTTTCAATCTTAATTTTTGCCAATTATACAATACTATGCCAAATTTCTCAAAAAATCTCACTGTTCTAGCCAAGTAACACTGAATGGAAACAGTCAAGGCTGTGATGTCGATAACCTTTTAAAGTATCACGTAATAAAGTATTGTATTTCCCCCGTAGAGGATTCTACGTAAATAGTAAAGCTATTTTTACTGAAACCGAAATAGCTCAATGACTGT
Source organism: Boloria selene (assembly GCA_905231865.2). Taxonomy (NCBI): domain Eukaryota; kingdom Metazoa; phylum Arthropoda; class Insecta; order Lepidoptera; family Nymphalidae; genus Boloria; species Boloria selene. Next base: position 12,142,882 of record HG993131.1, read on the forward strand.
TTAAAATTCGACAGAAGGTACACAGTATGAATTATGGTATGACATATTATATTTTAAAGTAGGTATGTAATATGTATATTATATGTATTAAGATTCATTCGCTGAAATCGTTACTACAGTAAAGTTTGAATGTGGGTAATCAGAAATAATTTTATTAAAATATTTAGGATAATGAGTACACTAAATGTATTCGTGTCATTGTATGAATTTACTTCATCGTTATTGTCATGAGGTTTATAATTCACTCAACAGGCTAACTCTGTTTTCATTTTTTATTAATTACTAGTTTAACTTTCTCGCTTTGAAACAAGTCCAAATAACTAAACTGACATTACAACAATTTTCACTTGAACTAAGCATAACCTTATAAATGAAATGGAAATCTTTTCGGATTTTGTCGAAGATTTATTATGATTTTTGGTTCCCGACGACGTTTCGAATGCTTTACAGCAATCATGGTCACGGTAGAGACTAAGGTATTAGAAATCTCAGGGGGTTATATACTTGTTACAGTCTGTCAATTTATCCGCGTATACAATAAATCCGCGACAAAAATCCGAAAAGATAGTTTCATTTATAATGTCAAATATTCGCGTAAACGTAAGAAAGCATGAAGCATAACCTGGACGTTATTTTATCGAAAAATTCTCAATGTAAGCTCAGCTTTGCATTTGTGCTCGTGCAGTGTACGGAAAGGTACGTTTATACCCGTTTATACTCGATTTTGAAGCGCGGCTATTGGCTTTCGGCTATCACTCACACAAACGCAAAGTTGAATTTACGCCTCGAAAGCTGTATTTAGTGCATATCTAAAATTTACTAGTAACACTTCTTAATCAATTACGAAATGTGAAAGCTAGGATGGTTGAGTGTTTGTTACCTACTCAATTTTCTCTTAGATGTATCCCTTATATATTAGATATTTTCAAAAACCTTTAAAAAATTTTCTTTAATGCTTTACTGTTATATGAAATTCATTAAACGTTATATAGTTACAAACCTTTATCGTTTGAAATTCAAAGGGGGGGTTAAATAATTATTTGATAAGATAAATTACTCGTGGTCCTTTTAATTGCTACAAAGCCTCATCTTAACTAGAGTAATTGTGGGACAATATCTCTATTGTTAAATTATTTCCATTTTAAGCTTACCTTTGTTAACTGGGTCGTATGTGTATATAACACAAAAGGGTTTTCTCTAACTTCTTATTTTAAATATTTATTTAATTTTGGTATTTAAAAATTATGAAGGCCATATGTAACTAGAATAATCCAAGTCAAGTCAAATGTACGAGACATTCGAAAAGACACGTCGGATGTAAAACTGAGCGCATTGCATACGCTTATATAATATTCATAACTAATTGGATTATTAAATATTTTTACTCGAATTTGTCAACTTATTGTTTTTGAATCCCTTCTTGTGGAACCGAGACAGTCACTAGTATTTTTCACGATCTACTAATTTTAGTTAAATTTAATTAATTAATTTTTCTTTCTCTACATAGTCCTTTATGGAGATTATAACCAAGTAAGACTTCAACATCACTAACGCCTTTGTTCTTTGAATAATTTGAATATTACAATACATTATACACTCATAATAATTAATTACATAATTTTAGAACAAAATGCTTGCTTCCCAAAGCTTATAATATTTTTATGAAATTCCGTTTACTAGTTTTGTTGCAAAAATATGATTTAATCAAAAACAGATACTTATATTTTATAATACATTGAACATTAATTACTTTATTGTTTAGTTTCGGTTCTCCGATAGTCGACTATAAATCCGTGCTACAACCCGCATTTGTTCCCCAACTGTGTCTCCTTCTCTTTGTTCGTGTGCTACTTATGTTAGTTGATTGATGAATTTGTATACTTCGAGAGTGCGTCGTAGACGAATTTTGGGTGATGGATAATTGCTGTGGGTTCAATATATGTTTTGTGTGGCATCGTTGTCTGCGTAGTTTGTTGTGTGTCTGGCGTGGGCTCATGTGTGTTTGGTGTACCTACTATTCACAAACACTGTACCTCCTAATACCTTACTCAGTATAGTCAATAGTAGCTGTGTATATTGCTGCTTAGTTTTGTTATATTGTTGCGTCTCTTTTTGTGTATTCCATAGGACCACAGATATACTTTTGGTGTTTCTTTCCACCAAAGGTTCACCAATGAAAATACTGTACCAGGCTGTTATATCGCTTGACAAAGTATGTGACCGCTAACTTTTTATATCCCGATATAATTAATAATATGTTTACTCGTTGTCGGTCTTGCTAGCACATATATGCGAAATTTACCATCTTTTTCCAAGTCCATCTTTAAAATGTCACGCTGATGCTGAAGCGTCATAACAGCCTGGTCCTGTATGGCGATATTTCTTATTCTTTGGAGGCTGATAATTATCACGCATATTTCTTTAGCCATTTAAATGAATGTTCCGCTTCTATATTACCTTGGTCCAAAACTGCCATAGAAAACTCTTTATGTTTATCTCTTACTATACACCATATTATAATAGTATTATAAAGAAAAAAAGTTTATTTGCGTGTTTGTTTGTAAAATCCGCTGAATCTATTTAAATTATTTATATGGTTAATTTAATACGAACTTAATTTTATGACTATAATATGACATAACTTAATGTTAATTTAATATTTTTTTTCTCTAATGTAAGAAAGTTAAAGAAATATAATCAGTCTGTTGCTTTCCACCTGTTGCTTCGTAAGATGAGCTTCGATGGAACGTTTTTAGGTCAGCGTCCCGGCTCATTCGCAAAGTGGGTCAAGGTTTATACTGTAAGTAATTGATAGAATCATATTTTTATTCAATTCGGGCTTAATTTTTGTTACTAAAACATTTCAACAAAGTTAATTCATATCAACTCTTCACGCTAGCTCCTAAAATGCATATTTCGTGCATTTATTGATTTTATGATATAATTTGCCGGATAATGTTAACAATGTCAGCACTCTCGTATGCTGTAGACACATAAAATGTATGCAATATTAAATTAATAATGCATTCAGTGAAACAGATTGCTTATTTTAAATGATTTGATCAAACATTTGACCACACTAAGCAAAGCATTAGTGCCTATTCACACAAGCCGGTTGCCGGATATCCGGTAAGCTACGTACATTGCATACACTTTAAAGCAATGTAGCTTTCACACATACTGGCGTAATTCGCCCGGCTCACGGTCGCCTGGTGCCTCCTATCAGTTAGCCAGCGACCGGACTCACAGTGATGTATGGAACACGCACAAGCTTTCACAAGCACCGGCGCCCGGACGATAGTTAGTCGCCCGGTACAAGCACGGAGAGATCATGCAAACGTGTCTTCATCTTTTAGTAGGTCCGGAAGCAAGGTAAAAATGCTTGTTTACGTTCCATTTTTAGAGAAAATGAAAAATAATGACTGTACTCGCGGTGACAGTCGCTACTGGATACTAAATCTACCTGTGAAAAGGTACTAATTCCCTTATTATTAAACGCTAAACAACTTGTTACGTTGGCCTAAGGGTTACGCCAATGTGGGTAGCTCGGTAACAGTTGGTATGATTAAACCAAATTATTGCGGTTTGTGCCATTGAAGCGACGCAAATCTGAAATCTGAGCAATGTCATTGTTCTTGACGTTGCGATGTAGAATTTTAGTATGTTGAACGTACATTACACTCATAGTGTATGAAATAATATTTGCAATTTCTGCTTTCTAATGCGGCTTTTCACTTAGTTTTCTAGTTTCTACTCTAGAGTAGCTTAGGTATTCAATTTTATGTTAAGATAAATACGCGCATTTCCAGTATGTATCCAGGTCTTAAGAAAGCTCTCCAAGCGCGTTGGTTTTATTATCATATATTGTCAAAGGCAATGATCAAAGTAATATGTTATAATTAGCAGAAGCTATTTAAAGTTTATTGATTTAATTATTAGATGTTCATAGTGTAATTAATAAATCTTACATTTTTATTATTTTATACAGATAAAATTAAAACATAATTGCCTGAGTTGTTAATTATAGCAAATGTCAGCTATACAAATACAAGAGTAACTAGTTGAAAAAATCTTTTCTTTTTAACTTAGCATTAACTATTTATTTATTTATTGTCTTTCGATACTAAAAGAAGAGAACACGATTTTACTAAAAAAATAATGCAATGTGCCTTGTTTATCTTACCAAGGAACTTTAAAAGCTGCTGGAGAGGTGCATAGGCCATATTTATAAGGGCATCTAAACGCTTTGGCATACTGCAAAAATTGAAAAAAAATTGAAGTATCTTTATAAAAATGGAATATCCCGTGAACTAGTTTATAAATATTTAAATTTTTACTTTAATAAGATTTAATTCTGAGCTTATATTGTAAAATATGACATAATACACGTCTATGGAGAATGGTATGTGGTAAAAATGTATAAGATTTCCAGTGTAGCAGGTAGGCAATGCTCGAAATTGGCAACATTTACAAAATTCTGGTATTTCCTAAGAATGCGACTTATAATTTATAAAACATATATGTATATTATATGTGATAGATATGGATAGGACTTGTTAAAATCTAATGTGAAGTAAAGTTAGTAAAAAATTATGGTATATTAAGGGTCCATATACAACATAATAACGTTTCATTTACAATTAATAATTAAAATAGAACTAAATCTAACCATACACTATTAATATCTAAACAGACACAACAAACTACATTCAATATCTGTACACGTAATGTGCGCGTGGAATAATGTCAGGAATGCTAGCTGCGTTCCGCTGAATCACAATGCCAATTCGTTGAGTGAAAATCATCTTCACGGTAAACGCCCACGGTAGACGCTTTAAAGGTCGTGAAGTCTTTTGAGAAGAAACAATGCACGAAACCGAAAGCTTTCTATAACATTTTTATATCGATACGAATTTAATAAGTAGGTTGATACGAATTTATTATGTATGTCTATTAACTTAGTTAAGAACGTATTAAAATGTACATTGTACCTATACAGTATACACTGTTGTTTATTGCAATAATTTAGATTTTTTGTCGGAATGAACTTTTTTGTAACCTTCAGTAATATCTATTAAACATTTTTTTTTTTTTTTTTTTTTTTATTTTTTTTTTATGGTAAAAAGGGGGCAAACGGGCAGGAGGCTCACCTGATGGGAAGTGATCACCTCCGCCCATGGACATGTGCAAGCCTGGCTTGCAGATGCGTTGCCGGCCTTTTAGGAAAGGGAGGGATGGAGGAGGGAGGGAAGTGGGAGGGAGAGAGGAACGAAGGCGGAGGATGAAGGGAAGAGGGAGGAGGGAAGGAGATTGGGCCTCCCGAACTCTCACTCACCGGACGAAACGCGACAGCATAGCTGCCACTTCACGCCGGTCTTCTGTGAGAGAGTGGTACTAATGAACTATACGGGGCGTGCCGGCCCATTCGGTTGCTACCCGAAGGTAACAAGCATGGCACTACCACTTTAATTAACCGTAGGAGATCAAATGCGCGTCATTAAAAGTAATGTATCAGATTACGGCTAAATAAAATTATGAGTACATAAGTTTGCTTAACTAAGATTAATAATTTCTATAAAAGTTTCCAGCCGTTATAAAGTTATAACAAAAATAAAGCAATTATAAACTGTACAAAATACATAAGAGAAACCTTAAAAGTTTAAATTAATTAAATTTTGTAGGAAATTTTATTAGAACTATACAAACATTATTAAATATTAATTAAGAAACCCTTTGTTACATTTTAACAGCGCACATAAAAGTAGTTCGTAAAACAACTGTCTAAAAAATAAACTATGCGATATCACGGTCACAAAAAGCTTTATTAACTTAACAACAAGGTCAATAGATTAATTAAAACGTAACTGAAGCCAAACAAGCGGGAGACTTTTGTCAAAACAGGTGTTTTAACAATAGGTAAATGAGAGTTTTTGTAAGTCTTTATTCACGCTGAAACAACCTGTAGTATTTTGGTGGAATTTACTCATAGAATACAGATTGACTATGTATATATTAATATTACCACCAAGTACCGCTTTGGCTTTTAATAAAATTTTCCAAAATGTTGTACTGTTTATTTTCATAATAAGAGAAGTACCCACAGCTTTGCCCAAGTTCATTCTTATCGCTAGCAGACTATCAAACTACACGATAGAATAAACAAAACAAACAAACAAACATACAAACTACTCACTGGACTTCCGCCTTTTGCGATGTTAGCAAACTTTCGTATATCGAAACACATGTGTTTTCATATATATCGTGAGTGAAACCAACAAAGTAGTTAGTAATTTACAAATTGAGCCTATCATCATTGTGAGCGTTAAAAATGCCACTACAACTAAGTACAAAGCAAAGTTCTGTTCTTCCAAGTAAGTCAACGGCATTGAACTAGAACTCTTTCTACGATACACCATTTAGCTTTAATTTTATTTGCTTATTTGTACTTTTTCTACGTGGAAATGGAATGGCGGATTAGCGTGTTCATTTTTGTGGAGATAAATGAAGGGCTGGAGAGTAATGTAGGTTACATTTCACCGCGGGAAATAGACTCAGAAGTTGCCCGGGCGAAAACACGTTATAATACAACCCAGAACTAACCATAATAATTCTAAGACTAGAAGAAAGCAAAGATAAAGCTAGTTCATTAAAAAATATTATTAAACATGCTGAAGGAAAAGTGAGAAAACCATAAGACACTTAACACACTTATCGACATAATATTTTCTACTCGGGGCTTCTTGTTCAATTTAACCTTAATTTCATATTAATAAGGATAACGTTCCTACATACCTATTACCTTTATTGTTCAGAGATAAATATCTACTCAATAATTTATAAATATTTTAATATAGTTTATCTAGGTGCCTCATAAACATAAAAATATTAAAATAAAATCATAAGACACGAATAATTCAAAAAATCTAAGCTAACTTATTCATAGAAGTCAAAATAATTAAAGAACAAAGCCTAATAAAGAGTTGATTATCTTGAAATTATTCAACTTAGGTTAATGTCAAGTTGACAGATTAGATCTGTGGAAGTTTCTTTGCTAATTACAAAGATTCAAAGAACAGTGGTAAAATTCATTACTTTAATTTAAATAGTAGATTTTGGCTCACTAAAAGCTCGTTATAAAATATATTCTTAGAAAACAAAATCAACAAGTTTCACCTAGTGCGATAGGTACTTGTACTAGATATATTTATGAGATAAATTGTACAAAATCTAGATTTAAATACTTCTATTTCTATTACTATCTATAACAGAAGTTCTTTGTCCTCGCAGTATGTGATATTTGGCTACAGATAGTTAACGGGCTGAAGCGTAAAAAAATTCATTTTACCTTCACGCTTCGGATTAATCACATGTCCCAAATTTCCTTTTTCAATCATTTAAAACTAAAATTATACATGTTCTGTTTTGCGAAAGAGCGCTAAAATTTTCACACAAGGTACACTTAAGTTATCTTGTGAAATTAAGATAAATTTACTCGTCTGCAGAATAACTATAATGTTGAACTAAATATTATACTGTAGAACTCGTGTTAAAAGAGCTACAGTCTAAACCTGTGAAGGCTTCTTTGTGAACTGACTGCACTAACTTTCTCTAAAGTTAAATGAAAATTCATAAGTGCTCGTAAAAGTCTATTTGAATAAGATAATTTGGATTTAATAAAAAAGTTTCAGAAAATTAAGATCATTTCAGAAACTTAACTTTTAGATTTAAGTTTTTAAGCATTTATCAAACTTTCATATTTTTTATGAGTTCCCGACATTGCGACCCTATTTACTGAATTACATCACAAAATGTTTTCTAGAATATACATTTGTAAAAGCATTTATGTAAGTCATTTTTGGTTCATCTGCATCCAATCAAAATTAACCAAAGATCATTTTTTGGTAATCTTTGCTGAATTTTTAATGGATGCAGCCAGGGTATATATAGACTAGTTTATAATGACAGCAAGAATTTAAGGATAAAGATTAGTACCTACGTATATGCTATTTGCTACAAATTGAATCCGTCCTAATTAGTACCGTATAAATAAGTGTCATATTAGGTGAAGACAATTAGTGAAGTAAATAATGATACGTATAACTCATACCTTAATCGGATACGCTGAATGAAAATCAAGGTAAAGTTATAAGCTTGAAAGCAAATCATTAGAAGAATCACAATATATAATAGAAGTTTATAAGCTTCATATGTATGTAGATATTTCAGAATGCAATTAAATTTGTCAGCTCAATTTTCCCTTAACGGTTGACTATTCTAAAGGTATATTGCAATTAGTGACTAGAATCCGATTATGAAAGCTGTAACAGCAATCTAAATACTTAGTGAAAATGAACATGAATAGTTATTTAGTTTTATAATAGTTTACGTAGAATAGTTCGAAATGAATGCAAATATATTTCCCTATATTATGTCAACTACAAATCGTACCGAGTATAATTTACATTCAACGTACACTTATTTCAAACTAGCATTTCCCGCGGCTCCGCACGCGTTTTAAAGACTGGAAGCAAAATAGAATTTCATATACCGTGTGATATTTTATAGCCGCTTTGTTACGGTCAGTTGAGATTTCTCAGAAATAAGATATTTTCCCGCTGCAGTAAAAAGTATCCTATGCATTGACCCGGGTAACCACCTATCATCATACTTAAATTAAAGCAAATTCTATCCAAATCCATCCAGTGGATTTCTCGTAATGCAGTCACAGACAGATAGACAGACGGACAGACAGACAGACAGACAAAAATTCTAAAATGACAGATTTTGCCTCTATATCGATAATAATTATCTATTTAAATTAGCTTTTCCAAAAAATATTTAATGTAGAGATTTGACTCACTTAGAATTTTATTACATGTATAGATATCATAGTTATTATAATATAGTCTTATACAAAATACGGACGTACATAGACGGCTTAGAGGCTCTTAATATTATAAATCATTTACCACATTATAGTACTTCCTACTTGGGGTACACACACTGTAAGTACCTTTGTCTACATTCTACAAAGTCGAAATTGAATTTTGTTATATTTTCCAACCGGTTTTGTACAACTACATTGTGCCAAAATATTTCATAAAAGTTTCATATTTAAATCCTGTTAGCTATTTTCCGTATTGAAACTAAAACTCATATTTCAATAGATATACGAACTAAATTGAAGCTTTTATTATAGCTTCTATCATTCAGAACTTTTATGATTTTAGTTTATTTGAATTTAGAAAAAATAAAAAAATATTTAATATAAAAAACATAACGTCATTTTAAACTTAAATAAACTTGCTAATATGCTACTAAGTAAAACTAAAGTACTGCGAAGGTCAGCAACTTACATATAATTATGTTAACAAATGTCAACTTTTTTTATCAAGTCGTTAAAAGCAGTCAGAGATCGGTACTTAAAAATGGGATATACGAGTACCTACAACTACAAACTGAATCTGAAATTGTCTATAATTTAAGATAAAATATTAAATGAATATTTATTCGTCCTTTAAAGGCTGAACTTATCATTAAGTAATTTACCGAGAAATAAAAATTTCATTAAAACTTTCCCGTCTTGCGTTCATTTTTGGGTTTCATGATTTTTTCTTAACTTATATTAATTAAATAGCAAGGTTACCCTCAAAATTAACAATATTGTAATATAATTACTACAAACTCTCTAAGATTTATTCAAGTACCTACTCAACAAAAGTTCTGGCAACAATGTTTTATTCGTTTTGTAAAGGCTCCATGATCGTATTATACTTTTCTCGCTGGAGATACAGGGTAAAGAGTAATCAGATACTAGCAGGAGATTAAGCCTTATGAGCCGTAAAGACGCACATACAAACATGATTGAATATAGTCAAAAATAAGTATATCAAGTAATTTTGTTAAAAAGCAGGCCACTTAACGTAAACGAATTTAACTATTATACATTTTTTTATTAAAGTTATAACTTATAAACAATGATTTTAAGAACAGGCACATTACAAACTATCATCTGTGCCAAAATTGAAGCTGGCATTTACTCCATGAGTTGTAGAAATAATATTTTAAATATAGTACATACATTTTTATAAATTGAATATTAATAATAAGCAACCATGGCTGTCAATGAAATAAAACATTAGCGAAATAAACTTACCTATTTGCCATTAAAGTAGGATTTTACATGAACTCGTGGTTAGAACTTTTATTATTTATTATTTTCGCATATTTATGTTCCTATTACGGTTTTTGCGACGGAGTAAATAAAAGAATAAAAAACATTAGTTCTTCGTGCTTTTAACATTTTATGAAAGCTTATTTCAATGCGAAGGTAGGATTATGTAATCTTTTAAATCTTCCTTTAGTATATTTGTATTTATTTTAGATTTAATCTTTTGATTCACTTTGAAACTCGACTATGTAGCATTTGCGATTAAGCACTACGCAAAATTTATGATTAAATTTCACTTTGACCGAAATTATGAAAAAACCATTTTTGTATATAATAAAATACATAAAAGACTCTAAGATTAAAGATAAAAATTCTTTTTTCTCTTTAGAAAAAATTTAAAAAATTTATAAGTTTTATGTCTTACGTAGCTTAATCAAAATATAGGCCACCTTTGATCTTAGCCCAGTAAAATATTATAAACGAAAGTAAGTATTTAGAAGCATTTTATATGCTATTTTTATTAACATTTACGCACAAAATATTTTAATTAACTTTTCTGTAGTTCTACAGCACTTTTCATTTTCTTATACAAGTGATATATTTTAACCTGACTTGAGTCCATATCTATATATATAAATGCGAAAAACACTCACTCATCACGAAGTCTCAGAAACCGCTGGACGTATAAACATGAAAATTGGCAAGGAGATAGTTTATAATTAGTATGTGAACGCTGAGAACGAATTTTGCGATAGGGCCGGATTAAGGTGCTCTAAGGTCCAAGGGCTCTCATTAGTTTGAATGAAATTCTTATTTTTTTATGCCACTAACATTTAAATTTAGCAGGGACGTAGTCAATAGTTAGTGGATCTCCGCAAAGAATAAATTTTGTGACAGGGCCGGATTGAATACTAAGAGCTCTCATTAATTTGTATGAAAATCGTTTATTTTTTGTACGAGAAACTTTAAATTTAGCAGGGAGTTAGTTAATAGTTAGTTAACATCCGCAAATAACGAATTTTGCGACAGGGCCGGACTGAAGAGTCTAAAGGCTGTCGCAAGTTTTTATGGGAGTCCTTCATCTTTTGTGCTAAACACTTTAACTTAGTAGAGAGGTGGTTATTGTTAGTAGAAGACCGCTAAGAATAGGTTTTGAACAGGGCCGGATTAGGTTGGTCTAAGGGCTCTGCGAGATTCCTTCAATTTTTGTGCTACAATTTTAAATTTGGCAGGGAGGTAGTTAATTGTAAGTAGACATCCGCAAAGAATGAATTTTGCAACAGGGCCGAATCTAGAAAGTCTTAGGGCTATAGCAAGTTTGTATGAAAGTCCTTCATCTTTTGTGCTACGAACTTTTAATTTGGTAGGAAGAGTCCGGGAGGCCCACTCTCCTTCTCTACTCCCTCTCCCTCCCTCCCTCTTCCCTTCATCCTCCGTTTTCGTTCCCCCTCCCTATTCCCTCCCCCTTCCCTCCCTCCTCCCACCCTCCCATTCTTGAAAGGCGGAGGTGATCACTTCCCATCAGGTGAGCCTCCTACCCGTTTGCCCCTTTTTTTACAATTAAAAAAAAAGTAATTGTCAATAAAAGTCCACTAAAATGGTTTTTCGACAGGGCCGGATTAAGTTGGTGTAAGGACGAGGGAGGGGGAGCCGAGTACGGGAGAGGGGTGTGCACATATATGAAATTATTTATTTGTATATTTACGATGGGTTTTGAAAAAACTGGAGTGATTTTCAAAAAATAATTCAGGTAATCATAAATAGATCAGCGAGTGATCGAGTGAAGTTTAGTAGCAATTAAAAAATGAACGCGGGCGAAGCCGCGGGGACTGCTAGTATCATATAATTTTACAGCTGAAATAGGATGACACTACAATTTAAAAATTAGAACTTATTTTTAAAGCTATAGAAATTTCAGGGCGAATATATTTCAAAATCTTTTTAATCCACAGAGGCAATACATGCCTCACATATAATGTTTTCTGCTCCATTTCCCTTAGCAGTCCTTTATATTTTGAATATTGAAACTTCCTCAACATCTACACGTTTATCATCCCTCTTTTAAACCCTCCTAATCTATCAACCCTTAACCTACCGCTGGTATTACAATAAGTTTCTTGTTACTGTATCCATTCTTAATCGTGACTGTATTTTTATCATATTGACTTATGATTTTTTGTTTCTTTCAATAACTCGATGTCTAGGTGAATATCCGACATCAGAAAATTCATAATAGCGATAGAGCCTTAAAGTTGATCCTAGTGTAATCATGTAGCTTACTCGTGGAAATTGCCGGTTAACACCAGCCTCGAAGCAAACGTGCTTACTTACTAAACGGGCGACCTAACAAAACACATATTTCATACACGTATAACAACGTATTTCGTACATAAAACAAGCGTTTTCCGATAAAAATATAGCTAACAAAATGAATAGTTTTAACTGCGTTACAGTCATATATAGAATATAGAACAATAATAGGAGCTTCAACTAAAATGGACGGATTAATTACAATGTATTCCATTTTATTTTCCATTCGCATTGAGGATTTTAGGATTTTCTTTTGTTACCGTGTACTATTGTTCATGGAATTCATGGATTATAGTTAACCGTTATTCAATTCTGAACGATTTTGACATTTGAATTGACGTAGAACAATAGAGTATATCATCCAAGATTCTCAATAACCAAATGTATCCCATTAAGTAGTTTAAGTATTAAATTAGAGTGTATGAGTACCCAATAGCTTGGGCCGTTAGCCAATTAAGAATTACCCGGTGCTAAAGTTTAGTAAAAATAGTATTCACTTTTCTGAAATCTTCAATGCTTATTTGTTCGTACGTTTTAGAATATAGTTAAAATTAATAATCAATACTGCCACTTTCCGTCTATAACAGACGCTTTAAAGCTCCCAAAAAATAATGTAACTTTACTTATAGACTATATCTACATCTCAGTCTTGATATTTACACGTGATATTCAGGGAAATATTTCAATACTTGTAAGCATTTAGACCATTCGGATGGGATCATGTAATAAATCATTGTTAATTTATTTTAGTCAACTATGTTTTTTTCAATTTCATTGTTATTTTCTTGTTTCGTGTTTTTAACGGCTTCAGAGCTTGATTAATTTGCTAAAAACTTTCCCATTTTCGCATTTATATTGTTAACAATACCTATTAATTAGATTTATTTAACAAAAATTACTTTAACTACAAAAAGGAACGAAAAGCCAATTTAATTGAATCTTTGTTAATTAAATGGCTTCTTTGTTAATTAAACTCTTTGTTAAATATATGGCGCTGATTGAAATTGTACTAAACAAGAATAACTGTTGAGTTTCAAACATTAATAACACTCAATATATTTCATAAAATCCATACCTCAGATGATTTTAACTCTCATATTAACCTAACCAGGAATAATTTTTTGGATAGCTAAATAAAATTTTAGTCTGAGCGACATGACAATGCACTTAAATATCAACCCGCATCATCGTGAGTTCAAATATGAAATAATTTTTCTTTAGTATATACTACTCATCATACTAAGCAAAGTAACCGGCATCTACAACGATAGTAAAATAGTAACGTGCTTTCTCGGTCAATCGAATGAAGTGGGTTCAAATCTCGTGTCGCGTGCCTTTGATATTTTCACGTGCGAATCATTTTTATCGTAATTACCAATTATCATATAGTTAAGAGAAACATCGTGAGAAATCCTGCATGTCTTTTTTTAGTATTAGGAAAATATGTATTTACACATAATACGAGGTACTTATGTTGAACTCACCAGTTTAAAAGAATCCAGTACTACTTAGTAATAGCCAACAAAAACTACCTCCATCTTAATGAGGCGTCACAGGATCGCAAGGGGTTGATACACGGTCCACTGTGCTATTAAAAAGTACCTTGAGCAACCCACAAGGCACATCGTCCACCGAAGTGAGCCACCTCCATGCCCGTTTCTTAGCTTCGCGGCCGGCTGGCTTGCTACACGCTATGAAGCGTACGCTTAAATACGACTTGAAAATTCTACGGTGCATTTAAAGTCCGCCAATTGTCCAGCATAGTAGACTATGGCCTGATAACTGAATTCAAATTGCGAATCCACATTTATTAGTTTTATATTTTAATTTATTTCTTAAAAATAACATGGAATATGCAAAACACGCCTTAATTTTCCCTTCCGTTAGCGGCCTCGTTCTAAGACGAAATAGACCTAAAAATAAATACAAAGTAAACAAATTGAAAGGTTTTCCAATTTATGAATAAATTATGAATTAATGTTATATAAAACCTTTTTCCATTAGCGACCAACCTAATAGAAAGAAGTTTTTAGGTTTTTTATTTAGAGTAAAAGATTTAGAGAATTTAGTAACTTTTTAGGCTGTTTACTTAACCACTTATATTGATAGAATGGTACAATAGAGATTTAGGTAAACTGCGCTTTAGTAGTTTTTTTTTATTTTATCGAATAATAAGACTTCCATTATTATTCTAATAAGCAGCGGTTATTACATCAGTTTAATACTAAAGTGCTATTGCACTTTAGTATTAAACTAGCTATGTTATAGTAGTTTAAAAAGTTAAATATTAGCTCCATATGTTACACAGTATAAAAACGGGTATGTTAATACTAATACTAGTTTTAGGTCATTTTAACAAATACTTGCACGTATGGGAAGCTTTGCACATGAAGCAATCAACGCAACAAGTGAGCTTCATTCATAGTATGCATCAGGTCAATTTATAATATTCTTTATTGCACAATAAAGTTACATTAGAAAATAAATTGAGAGTGACGTGGACAATGGTGGACTTATCTCTATAAGAGATCTCTTCCAGTCAACCTATGTGCGTGGGAGATAGTGTTAAATAGCGGGACAGAAGAAAGATTTATTACAATTACCCAATGTAACAACTAAACTTCATCAAACTTGGCTGTTTGAAAATTATTTTTCAAACAAAATAAAATTGAAGTCGAATCAGCCGTTTGGGAGATACGATGTTACAGAGAAACATAAAGCCACATGTTAAATTTATAACATCCTTTATGAAACTCTTTTTGTGTCGTTAATTAAAAATTATAAAGTCAGTATACATTTTATTATTTCGCTTACCCTGAAATTCTGAGTAATGCGACGTTTTAAACTATTTTCGTTCAGTGTAATCCATCTATATATATAAAAATGAATTGCTGTTCGTTAGTCTCACTAAAACTCGAGAACGGCTGAACGGATTTATCTTATCTTAGTCTTGAAATGTTCGTGGAGGTCTAGGGAAGGTTTAAAAGGCGAGAAAAAATCTAATAATTTCCGGGAAAACCCTAAAAACAGCCCTTTTCTATTTCCCATACAAACGTTTTCTAGAGTCAATTTGAACTTTATTGCTATTCAATAAAGTTCATATTAAATTATAATTACTCACTGTTGTCTAACCAATTAAGGCGTGTTCCTAACGTCAAAGAGTCAATTTGCAATTTATTACCGCTGTATAAAGTTCAAATTCAATCATATCTATGAAAATAGTCTTCGCGTGCGCTTTGGAGGATCTAATGTCGCGTTCCGAAAATAAACAAAAGTGAATCGCGAACGCGACAAAAAATGTAATAAACTATTAGTAGTACTGATTTCCAATTAATTTGGTCGGCTTCGCGAAACTTTATTTTAGCTAACTTATTTTTATAAGTTTGACAAATCTTAAGTTTTGTCACAAATTAAGTTGCTGAACACAACCATAATATTTGACATTAGATTTGACAACCAACTAATATGTCAATCATTCTGTCGCACTTCAGAACACGGAGATTTATGGCTTAAAGGTAAACTCCAAAAAAATAAATAAAAAAATCAGAACACGGAAAAAAGTATTACGATTGACGATATTGTGTTACGATCATGGTTACGATATTCTATGAGTGCATCCTTCTATCTTTGTGAGTGACATTCCAAGTAGTGTGCTCTTTTTTTGTTGATATTTTGTGATAGTGACACTTTACTGTTAAGTAACGCGACGGGTCGCATCGAGGAGGTCTTAGGGCCATAGCAAGTTTGTATGAAAGTCTTCATCTTTTGTGCTACGATCTTTATATTTGGTACGAAGGTGGTTAATTGTTGGTAAAAGTACGCTAAAAACGTTTTTTTTTCTATAGGGCCGCATTAAGATGGTGTAAAGGCTTCATAAGTTTTTCGAGATACCTTCATTTTTTGTGCTACAAGTTTCAAATTTTGCACTGAATTAGTAGATAACTTTTACGATACTACAAATCGGACACTTCATTCAAAGGATATTACGAATTTAAAAATAATAATAATAAAATAATGCGCAGCACAGCGGGAAATGTGGAGAGGGACGGGGAACCAAGAGCGGGAGAGGTAGCCGCGCCGCTCAGGAGTATATTAACGATGATTTCTGAAATAGCTGGAGTAATTTTCGAGAATTTTCAGGCAATTTAAAGATCATCTGATTGCGAGTGATCGAATAAAGATTAGTAGCGATTAAAAAAAACGCGGGCGAAGCCGCGGGTACTGCTAGTATTTATTAAAATCTACATTTTTAAAACGGAACATGTGATGTATAAATCTGCATGTTGCAAATTTTTATATAGTTCATAGCTGAAAATTTTCTGTTGATGAATTTGTTGAAAAATATTAGTATTATAATCATTTTATCATTAACATTTATGTGCATTTGATTTATTACTCATTTTATAATACTAGTAGTAATATTAAACAGTATAAGGGATTCACTTTTCTCATTATAGCACGATTGTCGATGTTTTCAGGAAGTCTCGTATAATAATATACCTATTTGTGTTTTGAAGAAACTTTGAGTCCCTTCCTAGAGATAGAGTCGACCAACTGAAATAATATCTAAAGTACATAGAAGTTCCTAAGTTTGAAGGTACATGCTCATCGTAGCTTTAATATGTGAAGTACTGTGTAGACACTTGAAAAGTGTAAACTTGACGTTCTTGGATGTGATTGTATTACAATTCATGTTCAAATGTTGTACGCACTTGAACCTGTTTGAAACAAAGCTTAAAGTTTTAAACTATGTTATATATTTTAAGCTTTCAAGTTATAGTGCCTGAAGTTGCAGATTTCTTTCGGTCAGTTAAATATTTTAACGGTGGAATATGCATTTAGGCATGTAGAGTGGTTATGTGGAACTCACCGGCACCCACGAAACAAAACCTTGCAAGACTTAATAGGACATCGCAGGATTATTTTTAACTAGTGCATCCTTCCTGTAATGACTTACGGAGCTACAAAGAGAAATCTCGCCATGCAACTGAAGCAGTAGTTAAAGGTAACTCAGCAACCAATGGAACGCATGATACTTGTTGAATACGTTGAAGTGGGAGTGGGTTTATCTGTCTCAGGGGTATTGATGGCCGATGAAACCGACACGTGTTGGAGTGGAAATCACAAATAGACAATCATAGCATAGCCCCTGGGGTAATGTGGACCAACGAATTGAAAACGGTAGCAGGTACAGGTTACATGCGGGTTCGAATGCGAGATGGTTTGATTTCTGTGGGAAAGGCTTTAAGTTCAGCAGCTAATGAAGAATGCCATATCACATGAAGGCGAAACTAGGCCAGGTCGCTGTTGTTATTTTTTATAAAATATGAAAATAATGTCATAATATTGCGATAGGCTACTTTATATAACGTACAGTAACTTTACGACTCTAAATAAAGATCCTTTTACAATAATGACATCGTTACTAAAATTTTATTTGTTCTTAAACTGAACGACGCGATGACAAATTAACTTTATTAAGTTAAGAATCATTCTTAATATTCAATGGTTAGTTCGGTTAAATCAAGATGTAATTTAATACAAAAATAATTACGTGCTTTGTTGGTTTATGTACGCAGCATATATTATGGTGAACCAGTAAGGCAGTTCACTGCATCGGAACGCCAAGACCTGAGGGTCGGGTCAAGTTTAACTTTTGAGTTTTTCTGTTAAAGAACAGTAGTGTCACAGTAACATCCCGAAATTGAGTTGGTTTTATCATTAATCAAGTGCCTCGGAGAGCACGTCAAGCAGTCAGTCCATCAAAGTGCCGTCTTATCAGACTTCGAAAATCAGAAGGAATAGAGAGTACATTTTTACTACTACGTACTATTTGCTCCAGTGATCGAATCGAAATTTTAATATTATATTCTACGCACGAGGTTAATGTTAGTGTGATTAGTTTTTCTCATATAATAGTCTTGTTGCCTGGTCTTGACTTGCTCAGGTCAAAAAATTACCTCTTTTTAAGTCATACTTACAAACAAAGATGAAGAATTTACGACGCGTGCTATCTCGTGTCAAAAATGGATTTTTTTTGGTAATGTGTAATCGGTATAAATGCCGACATTATTGATTTCTCTTATATCACAATATCCTAAACATAATTTTTATAACATTCTTAAAGATTAAGTTAAGGATGATTCACGTTACACCGTGTCGGGGCCGGGCCGGGCGCCGACCGTGGCACGGCCGGGACACGGTCAAACATCTATAGTATGCTTTTGTATGAAGTAATTCATGGTAGACCGTGTCCCGGCCGTGCCTCGGCCGGCCACGGCCGGGGCACGGCGTTGAAATGTCGGTGGGTATTGTTTCCCGGCTCCGGCCCGGCCCGGCCCCGGCACGTTGTAACATGAACGCGGTCGCCGGGCGCCCGGAGGGCAGTTCACGATATATCTTAGTGAGGTGAGCAACGCACTCGCAAAATGGACGATGAAAAATTGTTGGAAAGTGTGCGCAACTAGCCTGTAGTTTATGATATGAGTCATCCTAAGTATCTGGATAATAAACACAAAAATGTTGTTACGAAAATAATATAGACGAAATTAAACAACCTGCTGAAGTAGAAACATTTATTTTTAAGTTAGTAGTTTTTGAAAAAGTTGGTTATTAGATTATTAGTAGGTAATTTATAATGCGACTGTTATTTTAAATTTATAACGCTTTTCTCACTCAAACGAAAAATAAAAAATAAAAAATCTTATCATCGATTGTTGAAATCACTATTTGTATAGACAGACACGGCCGTGCAATGAATACTTTCAAACAGCCCGGTGTAGCATGAATGACTGGCCCGGCCGGAGCACGGTGGAAGCGACACGGTCGGCGCCCGGTCCGGCCCCGACACGGTGTAACGTGAATCATCCTTTATGCTTCATTTTCTATATATTAAATGTAAACTATTTAACTAGTCAGTAATGTGCAAATAAAAAAGTAATTCAATATCTTCATTAAATATTTTCATCATATAAAAATAGATTTTGTACTTCAAGTGAGCTATATTGTGGCATATGGGAATACTATTTTCATTGGTTAGGCGAAAAATATTTACTTAAAATTTAGCAGAATTAATATTTATTTAGATTTAAGCGTTAATTCTTTAAGAAACATAATATTCCTTTCAACTTTAAAATCTCAAAGAGCATTTAAGCTTTGCTTCGTTTATCAGTAATCTTCTTTGATGAGTAATATTTTTGGTTGCTGTTAATATTTAGATAAACTTCAGTACTACTTAATTAATTACTACATTACATAAAAACGAATAGTGGATAACAACACTCTAATATTATACATATACCTGATATCATAATAAAATTTTAACTAATAACTGCTAGTCAAAGTTCATTATTTTTTGGAAAATATTATTGAAATATGTAGTCATTACAATCGATGCACAAGCCGAATCTATAGATAGATAAATTTAGATTTTTTATCGGTCAGTCTGTCTGTCTGTTTGTGAGCGTATCACGATAAAACGACAGTCTTTTAAAATTTAGTACGATGATATTATATAGTTATACGGGTATGTACTTCTTGCTGCGACATATCTCATCTCTCAGAAATTTGAAAAACTGTTCGTTAAAACGTATCTAGGGACGTACTCGTCTAACTAACTACTGTTAGTTTTTATAATTTTCGTCTTTGAAAGTAATGTACAGGCCCGCATCCACACGAGTAGTTCATCCCCACGTACATTTATAGTTTCTATAAGTAAATTCAAAAGTTAGCAAAGCTGCCGTCAGCTTTATGAAAAATGTATGAAATTTGTGGATTTGCACTTCAAATGTGCGTACTTAGTTCGCAGCCTTGAATTTATTCAAATTTAGACGATAATTCCACACAACTACGAGGCGAGTACCTAAGCCGATATGTTAAGAAAAGTCAAAAACTTTCTCGCACTTACTCTTACTACGCTATAAAAATTCATGAAATTTCCAATAAAAACTTAGAAATTAGTTATATATAGATATGATGATACATATTATATGTATACGTGTTTGTAGATACGTGTATATTTTCATAATAAATCATGAATCAATTGCCTTTAAAACAATCTACTTATAAAACAGAACTTGAAAACATTTTTGGAATTGCTTGATTGTGTATAACATAATTAAATATTATATTACATGATTAAAGACCTTTTTCTTTGGATTTTTTTATTATCTTAATATTGTAGGTCATATAGCTTGACAAATATAAGCTATGTGTAATGTGGTAGTGGAAGCCCAGTGGTAACGCGCTCACTTGGGAAACCGAGTGAGGCTGGTCCAAATACCGGGATGAGCATCCCTAATTATAATGTGCGAATCGTTTCTAACATGATTTTTATAAAGTCAAAAAAGTTTGCACGTATCTCCATATGAGCACGATAATAAATACAAAAATACGTATTTAGTGGTACTCAGAATCAAAAATCGCTCTGAAAATAAATGGTATCCTAGGCTTTAAACTTTTTTTCATCTTCCAGAATATAAAACGACTTTAGCTGTAATAATTTCAAACAACTACATTTTCATTTTTAATATTACCACAGCGTAAAATTACTTTGGATATTTACAAAAATGAAATGATTAAAATCCAGATGAAAAAGTAAATAAGCAATACATAGTACTATAATTTGGTTCGTAGTGCCTTCAAATATTTATTCAATTCAATTATTACGTAGAATGTGAAATTTAAAAATTACTTTGATGTTTGTTTTGAATAAACAAAACTCTGATAGACAGTTAAATTATGTTAGTTTTACAATGTTTATTTTATAATGTACTAGCAGACCCGGCAGACTAGAGGAACGGCAGGAGAACATCAGTCATGGGGACCACCATGCTTTTTACAAAGATGTCATTTGTAAAAAAATATGGCGACCTCCACTCCATGACAGATTTTCTACTACCGTAACCCTTTAGTAGTTTTAGTAGAAATTATTACTAACAAAGACGGAAACGTTAAAGCTGGTATAAAAATCCACTGAATTGGGATTTGAAGGGGAAGGACTTTGACACGACTGATTAAAATTTTCGTACAGATGCTATTAAACAAAAATATATATATTATAAGAAGAATATATAAGTGTATAAAAGTATATATAAGTGAGAGTCCGGGAGGCCCACTCTCCTTCCCCCCTCCCTCTTCCCTTCATCCTCCGCCTTCGTTCCCCCCTCCCTCCCACTTCCCTCCCTCCTCCATCCCTCCCTTTCCTGAAAGGCCGGCAACGCAGTTTGCCCCCTTTTTACCATAAAAAAAAAAGAATTAATTTTAAAATTTATTATTGTTTTTATTCAATTTTGTAAAAAATGAGTATATTACAAAGTTGTTAGTAAATAACATGTGACACTTTAACTTATGAATGAGGTAGGTATAAAGGTATAGTAGGGCAGATAGTCTTAAATCTTTAACAATAATATTTATTATTTTGAATTATAAATACTTTTAATTTCAATTTAATTTAGCACTAATCCGTGCACAATATTTTTGGTTAACCTGTCTTTAGCTAACACAAATAGATTCGACGGTTTCCGTACACGTGAACATGCAACATATACATAGTTGCCCAAGAGAAAAACATGGATTTTCTAAATCTAAACCACAAATGGACATTGTTTAGCCTTGAGACTTATTTATAGATATGGCAAAAGCTAAACGAATTGGAAACTGTAGCCTGTTGAAGGGTAAAATAATTGAATTTCACGGTATTTCGGAAAACAACACGTGGTAGTTATGCTGTTGAATTGTAGCTTATATGATTCGTTTGTAGGTTTAACATAGCAGCGCTATCTATTGATTACTTACTCAATCCAGTCAACAGATATCGCCATCTGTTAAAATCGTTAGGATTTAACAGATAATTGTGAATGTCAAATAATAGACAAATAATTTGCAATAAAATAATATTGTGACTATAAATTAAAATGTAAGCTATCCTACCTTTTAGGTTGAATCAAACTGCACACGGTGTGCAAATTTGATTAAAATCGGTTAAGTAGTTTAGCATTCCATCGCGAACAAACAACGTGACACGTAATTTATATATATTAAGATTATGTATAATCTATTTAATATATACAAAGATTATTTTCAAGGACTATTTTAATATTAATACAAGTTTTAAGACTTACTGTAAAGTATAGCGTAATGGCTAGTACTGTACTTTTTGCACTACCTTGCCATGGAAGCCTAAACCGCAAATTGTCTCAAGAATTTTTCAAATTATCAAAAATCTAATCCAAGAACTTAGTATTTGAAATGAATATAAACATTATTTACTTTGTTGAATGTTTATGTCCAAGTTAAAGGTGGGCCTGAAAAAACTTCACTTAACTGATATTGTTTTTACAGGAATGCTCGGTGTTCGTTTTTGATAAACGCATCGGCAACAAAGTTTATAAGCCGAAGAAGAAGGAGACTATGCTAGATCGCATAAGGTCTAGCATTATTTCTATGGGCAAGTTACGACACACACGTTTGCTACAGATCATCCACGACTTGGAGGAAGGAACCCACACATTGGCATTTGCTTCCGAGCCAGTCTATGCGAGTTTGGAGAATATATTTGCTTGGCATGTAAGTACACTCATTTATAATGTAATAAAATTGTAACGATGACTAAGTTAGAGTAGTATATTCCAACATTAAATATTAAATTGTTAAATAAATCTAAAATGCTAGAGAAACTATATTTTTAGCTAACAGATTGTTTGTCTCTTTAAATTTAAAGTTTTTTAGAACATTTACGGAATTAAAAATACTTGTCATTCTGCAAAAAGTATACTAAGACATTATTTAACAATCAGCAGATTACATAACTAAATAATACATATTTCAGTAGCGCATGTTAAAAAAACCACAGAGCAGATGAATTTATCAATTCCGTGTTACGAACCGCCACCTAATTGGCATAAAGCCGTAGCTACAAAGCGAAATTGAGCGTTTGTGAACTACACAAGTTAAAGCTTAAATTGAAAAGAACATTTCAATATTCTAAACTAACAGTACCCGGAGCTTCGCCCGCGTTCATTTTTTATCGCTAACAAGAATTATCGATTTTTCTATAATAATGCCTATAATATGTTCTGGGTCACTTTTTTTTCAGATCCTGGACGAGCCCCCAATTTGTAGGATCGTAAAAATAATAAATAAAAGCACTTCGTTAGAACTTCTGACTTTTTATATTTTAAAATATAACATTTAACATATACGCGTTACGTCGTGTCGTCATAATGCAGGACATTCTCATTTCTTCTTCCATACTATTATATTCACGCATTCTATTCTTAAAATCCTTCCATTCATTGCCTTTTATTCTTACACGCATGCACCTTTTACAAACGCTGCGTGTTGCGTTGTATGTTATGCGTGTAGATATATATAACAAAAAATGACACATGAAATATTTTGATGAAATTATGTAGGTATAAGGGTAATTGGTTATACTAAGTTTCAAATGGGTATTTTTAATTTAAATATAACATATTGCTCATTTTTCAAAAATTTTTCCATTAGGATTCTGAGCCGGTGCCACGAGGAGTAAGCCCGCCAATCATGCCGTATCCCTTATCGGTGAACCCACAATCACCACCACGGCCATACGCACCATCGCCGAGGTCACCTTTTGCTAGGGAGTACCACTTTTTGGACATTGAACTGCGCCTCGGCATGTTGCAAGTAAGATATAATTACAAATATATGACCAACCTAGTAATTTTTATATCTGAAATAACCCTGAAATTTTCATACTTAAAGGAAATTCAACTTTATCAAAGTTTCTCAAAAATTCTTTTCTTAAAAAATCGATTTCAATCAAATACGCGATGAACGTAGTAACTTTGCGTTGGGATCCTATCCTAGGCTAAAAGCTGTAGGCTGATAGTTGTCTAGTATATGCACCCACCACAAACCCAACCATTTAATCGGGCTAGTGTGCGCGCTTAATAGTCAAACCGGAATAAACAATCGGCCGATCGAAGGTTGCGGGGGCTCTCATAATTATTGACTTGATCGCCGACAATTGAACGTTTTAGTATCGCTTTTACTACTATTAGCTACTAGTTACTACTGATAAGTTCTGCGAAAATGAATTTCAAAACCGACACTGGAAGAAATAAATGTAAGCCAACTTTATATAATATTAAGAGATACAAAGTTACAGATCTATAAGAATAACAAAATATAGCTACAATAAAATATAATTCTTAATATTTGTATGTGGCTATCGTGAGTATTGATGTGACAATGGTACTATCTGCCTGATTATTAACAATGGAATCTGAAGGATCCGGGTCCTTTTCCCTCACAGATTGAATAGATGGGCCGTAGATACGTAATGTGGCTAAGAATTTGTGGGATCGTGGAAAAGAAAATGTATTTTTTTTCTATTTTAATATTAGTAAATGTGCTGATACTATGAAAGTAATCACATTACTTGCGAAGACAAACTGCATTGTCTACGTTTAAGGGGCGAATTACTTGAGAAGCTAATTTCTTTAGAGTAATCAATGGAGTCTTTGCGAGCTCACAATCTAGACTACTAGAATTTGAATAAGTTATTAGAATAGTATGTATATATTATTAAGTGTATATATATATATATATACCCCTTTTTATCATTACTTTAAATTGTACTTCCCAAATATTTATTGTACTGTAAAAAAATCAAAAGACATGGCTGTTTCTGCCGCATATTTTGACACAGAAGGGTTCACTTAGAATTAACACTGTAACACACAAAAGTAAAGGAAAAAATACAAAAAATATTTTATTATTTAATTATTATAATGTTTCGTGTTACGGAACCCCTTTATGTGTGCATCAGACTCGCACTTGTGAAACAAATCACTCAGTAATTATTTCTAAACTATGTCCCCCTATAATTGTGGCTAGGACAAATATATGGACCCGCGTTTGAGTAAGACGAACTAATATAATTTCTAAATTCTTTTAAATAATGATCTTCCAAACATATGAGTGTGAAACATGCGTTTTGTAAGATGAGAACATGTTAATTTAAGATTGTATAAGTTGCAAGTGGAATAATCCGATCTTAATCCATAGCCGGCGTGCAAAGCGTAGAGTTCCGTAGCCTTAGTTCGTGTTTAAAGTTCTTTGTCTACGACCTACGTGAATATTATCATCCAAGTCAATTAGTGGCTAACACAAGTGAACTTTACAATAATTACGTGTATTAAAAACTTTTTTTAATACACGTAATTATTGTAAAGTTCACTTGTGTTAGCCTAATTAAAAAAAATAAAATTTTCACCATTTCTTAATATTATTATATTTTTTTAAATATATAATAAGAAGAACGTATATTTGTGTTACGTAACATAAGTCGAACTCACTTGGTACTCTGTACTGAAATGTACACATAGTTAATAGTTTTAGCAAAACGCTAATAATTATTTTTAAAATAAACACCTTTTATATATTTCTTCTTTCATTAGCTATTGAAAGGAGCAGTAAATTTACCAGTATTGTGGTTTGCGGATAGTAATAATAAATAGGTATAAAATTATATTAATATTTTACTGTTTTCAATTAAATACATTTAAATGGTTTTATAAGGATAATATTTATAACAAAACTTAAATGAGAAACCATTATCATTGAAACAATTTCAATTAGTTCGTATCAGAGGGCCATCGTAACTGATACAGTATCACTGCTCGGACAGTCCAGGTTCAATGCCGCACCCGTAAACAAATAAAATGACATTAAAATTTAATTGAAAATATAAAGTTTGTGGTTGAAATTGTGTAAGTATTATATGAAAGAAAGAAAAATACCCATCGAGTAAAAACAAATCTTGTTAAACATTGAGTAATCCCAGTAGGATACCAAATCTGAGATTATTGTACAACGCTAGAGGCTTTTTGACGCAGAGCAGATTTTACAATTTTAATAGAATAATTTGTCTGTAATCTTGTTTAGTAGTGGAAATATTTTTTTATATGTGTGCTATTAATACGTATAAATAAAGTTGTAGTATCTGTTTCTAATTTCAAATTAACAGCTTTTCACTAAATGCAAATAAGGTACAGTTCGCGTCACGTAAAAAGAACGCTGGAAGAAAGTGGTGGGGGGTGTGTTTGCGCATCGGTACATTCGCATACGAAATTCCTAAGCCTATTCTTTTATTTTTGAACTAGCCTTTCGCTCACGATGTATATTGATTCAAATCAAATCAAATCAAATCAAAATATTCTTTATTCAAATAGACTTTTACAAGCTCTTTTGAATCGTCATTTTTACATTAATAAAATTAAATGTCAGTCTGTAAGTCTGTGAGTAAGCTACCACCGGCTCGGAAAGCTGTTCTGCTGAGAAGAACCGGCGAGAAACTCAACAGTTGCTCTTTTCAAAAAAATTATTTGGTAACAATATTGTATTACAATTTATCTATTTATCCTACGTGAGACACAACCAGTCACTAATCCCACACATTTACATCTACTAGGTATTCCGTGATGGTGTAATAAGCCTTATTCAGTAGCGTATTTTTAATTTTAGATTTAAATTGCTTCAAAGGCAAGCTCAGTATTGACTGTGGAATTTTATTATACATGCGTACACCTTGCCCCATAAATGACCTATTTACTTTTTGTAGGCGAAAACTGGGTGTTACAAGTTTATTCTTATTTCTTGTATTTATACCGTGTTTGTCGCAGTGCCTTGAGTAGCTATTAACGTTTTGACGAACAAACATGATGTTACAATATATATATTGCGCAGCAACCGTAAGTATACCTATTTCTTTAAAAAGTTCGCGGAGAGTATCCCGAGCGCTCATGTTATAAATAGCCCGAATGGCCCTTTTTTGAATTATAAATATTGATTTAATATCCGCTGCATTACTCCACAACAAAATACCGTACAATAAAATGCTATGGAAATAGCTAAAGTAAACAAGTCTGGCAGTATCAACGTCCGTTAGCTGCCTGACTTTTCTAACAGCGAAAACAGCTGAGCTCAGTTTACTCGCAAGAGACGAGAGATGGGGACCCCATTGCAGACCCGAATCTAAAGTCAATCCCAAGAAGACCGTGGAATCTACCGTATTTAACATGTCGTTATTAAGATACAAATTGAGATTCTGCCTTTTTACATTAGGTAATAAAAACTGCATATATTTTGTCTTCTTGGCATTTAAAGCCAGATTATTGATGTTAAACCAGTGAAGTATATGCGATAATGCACTATTTACTTCGTCGTAATTATTTAACTTTCTATCAACTTTAAAAATTAAGGAGGTATCATCCGCAAAGAGTACAGTATCACACAATTTATCGGCATAAAACGGAAGATCATTAATATAAACTAAAAACAAAAAACAAAAACGGATTATTGGTACGTACTTTGAAAAATATATTAGATAGAATGTCATTAAATAGAATTCTATTAATTAATAAAATATGTTCGATTCAGTGTAGAATGTGTAATCTACTTACAAAAAATTAAATTATTTCGTTTAATATATATTTTTTAATTATTAACTGCATTATTATCAGAATCTCTCTTTATAAAACAATATACGTCAAAAATATTTTTTCACTATTTTTTATATAAAATAATTTCGTAATTAATAACTTTTGTGTGCGCGATGGTATTTTAAACTGACAAACCAATAGCGAGCCGGAAAGCATGCGACGCG
Organism: Boloria selene; assembly: GCA_905231865.2. Lineage (NCBI taxonomy): Eukaryota > Metazoa > Arthropoda > Insecta > Lepidoptera > Nymphalidae > Boloria > Boloria selene. The sequence continues at coordinate 12,171,015 of HG993131.1, forward strand.
TGCCTCGCCGTCCCGCGCCCCACGTCTTACCACCAAATTGGCCGATAAATCGCCTCTGCGCAAGTTGACAGCCAGCGTTCTTTTTACATGACGCGAATTATAATACGGTACTTACATCAAAAATTCAAATATAGAATTTTTTTTGTCTGTCGTATGTTTGTTGCGGCTAATCTCTGAAATATCTGGACCGATGTTAACGGAACTTTCACTAGCAGATAGCTAACGTTATGAGGAGTAACTTAGGTTACTTTTATTTCATGAGAAAATTATAAAAATCTTTCAATTTATTTTTACTTACGCCCAGCGAAGCGGGCTGGGTTTGCTAGTATAAAATAAATTACTACTAAACCAAAAACAATCAGGAACGGACCAAGATATACGGCTCACATGGACCCATTTCAATTGGGAGTATCAAAGTAAATGATGCGCAAAACATTCTTAGAGTGCACTTACAATTCCAATTTCACTTTAATGCTTAGTCCATTCTTTATTTATATAACACTACTAGTGTTACATTAACATATGTATATACTATCAAAAGTAATTTGCAATTATTCAAAATAATATAATTCATTCTACACAGATACATTATAGTTTAATCTTATGTAACTAATATATGTAACAGCTATTGGAGCTCTATGAGATACATCGGTTCCATTATGTTTAGGCCTTTTTTCATCTGGCTGTACATAACTTAAAATTCATAAATGGTAAACTCTTAATCCACTATAAATAATATAATACTATACAAATATTTATGAAGCTACTCTTCTCTTTTCGTTTCTTGACTAAATTAATTTAAGTAACGGTGGCTATTATATTGTAGTTAAAAATATTAAAGCTAGAACCTGTTATATTTCAATACCGAGTCAGATCTGTCAGTGAAAAAATTATCAAGTTTTCGCAAACATTTTTATATTACTCCAAGCAGACATTACAAATATTACCCAGGGAGCCATCCTTTTACGTACCCCTTACGGTACAGTCACAGAAGCTTTCAAAAAGCACTTCGTTCCAACAAATAGCATCATGACTCACCCAATTTGAAATTTGTACACAGAAACATTCCTCCCGAATGGTAAGCCACATTAAAATCACTTCAATAGCCCGACAGTAAGACACGACAATTTCTAATGTGGATTTATAAGAAATTTTAATATTGAAATAGTATTCTTAGTTTTTCTTTACATTAAAAATAAAAAATTTACAAATATTTAGAGAGTATTTAATTGATTGTGTATCAAACATAAAGCCCCATAACTAATTCTGCCTTCAATCTCCGCACCACTCAGATTTGGTCGACATCGTTTTAATTAAACGCCTACCCTTCCTTCCTATCAGTGTAAACTGATTCATTTCTCGTTTCAAAATGAACGATAGCTAGAAGTAGTCTTACAAATACCATACATATATTAATTAAAAATGAAAAGTTTATCAAAAATAAGGCTCTTAAAAACCGAGATTTTAGTTAGATTAGAATAATTATATATAATCTTAAGTTGAATAGCTTACGACTTTAAACGCCAGGTCATATTTAAATTACACATTACGTTTAAAGCACACAGGTCAGACAAAGCTCTGAGCCAGCAGAAGTATATGACATTAGGAAATACATACCACTGCGTAATTAGTGTTGGTAATCTTTACTTTATAGATATAAAATGTTTTCCAACCAAAAATCTAAACAAATCCGCATAAGAATCCAAAAAGAGAGTTTTACTAATAGTAATAACACTAAAAACTACGTTCTCACAATTGAATTTTCATTTTAGATCATCGAAGCGCTCAACTTCATCCACTACTCGGCTAGGCAAGTGCACCGCAACATCTGTCCTCAAGTAATCATTGTGACTAAGCGCGGCACCTGGAAGCTTTTCGGCCTGGAATTCTGTGGTATGTATATATTTATGTAACTTTTATAGCAGGTAGGCAGACAGTTTTTGCCACAAAATAGTTGGACCAGTTTGATTAGAAAATTTACACAAATTATAAAGATTCTACTCTGGACTGTAGCGAAACCGACCGGGTCAATATATTATAGCTAAGAAACATCCAGATACCTGCATAAGTAGGTATGCATAAAAAATATTAAAACCAGACGAATCGTTTTGGAGAAGAAAAATTTTTCAAACGGTAATCTCTTTTTAGTGATAAAATTTATTTAACGACGCAGATATGCAAGAGATATCGTGCTTATCAGCAAATTACTAAATGAAGACTATTTGTTACAAATAGTTACTTTTGACTTAAAAGCATTTCACTTAACTCTGCATTACAAAATATTCCGCCAAAACAAAGGACATAATTGGTAAACAAGGACAAGTTAACCTTTTTAGTAATACTTTATTATTACAAACAAAAGCTTTAAAAGGTGTGTTTAATTATAAGTATTATGTTTCTTTTTGCGGAAAAGTTGTATGTTTTTATGAAATAACAACTATACAGATTAACTGAAATATTCAATAAATATTCTCTCCATTATTCGTATTAAAAGAAAACTATATTTCTCGTTTATTTGTATAAGATAAAAAGCATATTCTTATTCCCGAAGATATATGACTGAAGCAATCATTTTCTAATATATATAATCACTGTTAGTAGCAATATATAATATATTATATCTATTTAGTGTTACATACTATGATGCCAACCTATGGACTTTTATTATTATCAATGTTCGTTGTTGTTTGTTTGTCCTTTTTCCACGTTGAAATAAAATGACATAGGCTACTATTTGTCACGGGAGACTATCTCATTCTCATCGGACTACTACGAGATGTCACGTAGTCATATTCTATACTTCATACTAAGCGTTATAACGTACCAAGGGATGAACCCGAGTGAATCGAGAGTGGGTAAAATATAGGTAAATAAAGATTAATCCAATTCAAATGAACACTATTAGACGAGTATGTAAGCCCTTAACACCCTTGAATTCAATAACGTGCAGAAGGCGCTTCCATGAAATAAAATACTGGTCGTAGCGACTAAACTAGAAACAATAAATTTAGGTGCTTGCCAGTTTATTACTCGCGGCGGCAGTAAAAATGTACGTGGGTGGAATCAAAACACCGACACGATTTTTCAGCTCTAAATGTTAGCTGAGTATATTAGTTAAAAGATTGACATAATATAAAATTTTTCTTCTTCGAAAATAAACGTTCCATGTCCCAATCCCAATGTACATAAACACGCCCGTTTATAATTTTTTTATAAATTATAACTATTTTTACCCTTGGGGCTACTTTTATGTATGGATAAGTTTGTGAAAAATGAAAGTTGTTTGCAAAAACTAGATGAATTTTTAGTTATAGTGTACGTCCTACGATTACTTGAAGTATCATAATATAGTCACCTATGAAAAAACTAAGAGAAGGGAAGATTTTTTTATATTACATAATGTTAAGTAAAATATATAGTAACAAAACCAAATTGAGGAACTTAGTATTAGAGGTTAAAGAATTCATTTAATTTCAAACCAAAGATGTTAAGGGTTACTTTAGTTAACTTTTAGAAATTCGTTTAAATACTCGTAGCTCACCGCTGTTGCATCCGAGACCACACTCGTACTTTCATCATAAATTATTAGATTAGCCTACTTCCATAGCTGGGCACCGTTAAACAAATAATTAACTCGTTAATCGTTAATCCGTTTTAATATCATTGCAACAATAATGTTCTACTTATAAAATCTGTTGATTTGGGTTCTGGAACTTAAAAGCTTCTCAGCATTTCGAGGAGGCAGGACCGAGCTTTTCAGAGGCTCAGTTCAACGCCTTCAATACCCAGCCGTTTGGGACTCTACAAGAGCCACTTGGCTATCATGAGGCACCTTTCCCTGGCCCTGGAAGGACGCTGGACGTTTCTTTTTCATTTCTCCCAGTTTACCTCGATACTGATGGAAGCCGTCTCGACTTTCGGTAGGCTTTTGCCGAATGTCCAGGGCATTGAATCTCTTTGTCGGTTTGGAGATTGTGAGGTCCATGGCACTGTATGGTGCCTCGGTTTGGATCGACGCCCTCTCCGTCCCGAACGGAGTCCAATTGTGCAGTACGCAGCAAGTCCTGGCGGTGAAAGAGAGCTACTCGCCGAAGTGTACCAGTTTCGGGTGAGTTTGCGTGCGCTCGGGAAACTTCCAATGTGGGATCCCTCCCGTCTAGCTCACGAGGCCAGATCCGGCGATGGAGAGAGCAACTGGGAAACCCAGAGGCTGGCCTGGTGAAAGTGGATGCAGTTCGTCCTGTTTCACTGGGTCAGGAGGCCCACACGGTGTCATGACTTTCAGACTGACGCAGATGTTTACTGGGTGCCCGGCATGTGAACACGCACCGACAACCTTACCTACCAAACTTTTCTTAGGTACCTGGTTTCGTTTTACTCGACGCGACGCGGTGCTTGGTAAAGAGTAGGTACTGGATTAACGATTAACGGACTTGAGTAAATGTAACGGAAGTTAACGAGTCCGTTAAATTTTTTCTAGGTTAACTTAAAAGTTAATCGTTAATCGAAATGTTAACTTCGTTAATTAACGATTAACGGATTAACGAGTTAATGCCTAGCTATGCCTACTTCTGTATACCATATTAGCACATCTTTTTCCTGAGTGAAAGCATAATATTACATTTTTAAATATCTTATAACTTGAAGAGTTTCAAAAACAGCAGATAAGTCTTGTCACAAAAACGGACAAATCCATAAAAAGATAGGTTAGAGAGGTTATAACTTGTGCCGCTCGAGTTCTTTCAAAGATACGTTTTAACGGTCAGTATATACTTTAAGGAATATTTTTCCGCAGTAAAAGTACCCTGGACTGAACAAATTCACCTGGATAACCATCATACCGAATTTCGTCAAAATCTGTCGAATAGATTATCTCGGAATGCTTGTCTAAACAAAGAGACAGAAAAAAATTAAAAACTATAGATTCGATCGCTGTAGCAATAATAATGAATATTTCCAAAAATATTTCATGTATAATAAGATTCGACTCAATGAGAATTACATAATATGTAATTTGTATATATAGCGTGAAGTGAACCCATATTATTTGAAAATCTGAGAATGGCTAACTTTTATATTAGGAAGGTAGACTTATTTTTTTAATAACCAATAGCTACACCAAAATGTCAAGATTACAGATTACATGAAGCAACCGAAAAGTATTATTTTGGGAAATGTATAATTTAAAATTTAAATGTTGCAATTGTTACTTGTAAGGGATATTAATTAGCAAAATTCACATGTCATAATTTCCGATAAAATCTTTTTTGCTCACATGTTATTAATTTCAACATACCATTTATTTTAAAATCATCCTCGAACATGTGTTTCCCAAATTGATAATAATACAAAGAGACGTATTATATTATAAAAAGCTATTAATTTTGCGATATTAAATCTACATTCATCTGATTTTACTTATATTCATGATTGTGTTTACTTTAGTGTATCAATTATTTGAATAATTATTTTTTATATTACTTAGTTAAGTTATTTTAAGTAATCAAAAAAATATTATGAAACATCGACTTTATGTGCAATACAGTGTTGTAAGGTTTAGCACGTAAAGACGTCCAACTGCTGAGCACGGTTCGTCCTTCAAAGAGGATCAGGCCATAGCCCGCCACAATGGCCAAGTGTGGGTTAACATATATTTTCTAGAACTTGATACTTTCTATCTCAGAAATTCAGGAATTATAAATTCCTTCGGAAGTTTTTATTCACCAAGTTGTAGAATTTTCTTAGCAACTTAAGCAACAATATATGAAAAGGTATTTTAACCCCGCACACAATGAATTACAAACATCTTCTTGCCATGTGAAACGGGATATTGATCGATACGTGACAATTGTCGCTTATATCATTGCCAAAATATTGGGAATTCTCAAAAATAGAAACTAGTGTCTAGTGATAAACATTCTACCCATCCATTGACACACCCTCCCTCTGAAATCCCTCGGCAGAATGTTTAGAATTTAACCCTTTTAAGGAATGAATTGAAAAAGATTTTCGAATAATTTTATTTTTAGTTTTCAAGGTAAATACCACATTCCGTACATTTACGGAATTTAATACGGAAAATCATACAAACTTGAGTCTATTTTAAAATAAAGCAATAATTTAGCTATTACATAATCGAGCTTTTTTTGGATGTGATTGTTGTGACAAATACAAATAAATTCACGTAGGTGGATGCAAGAACTTTATAATAAGAGAAATGACATTTCATTATTTCCAATATTTATCGCGTCTTAGTGTGAGTAATTGCTTGACAATAATAAATATTATATAATATATCTATGCACTCTGTAAAAATATAAATTTATATAACAGTGTTCCATTATTCTACAAATTCAACGAGAAAATATTAAAAAGAATTTATTTTTCCTTGAATTATGAAGATTTTTTTAGCCTATTAGTTGTGCTAGTGGTCGCGGGTTCGATTCCCGCTGAGAATTTCATTTTTATTGTGATTACGATTTTTTGTATTTCAGTCATGAGTAACATAACATGTATTTATTTAAAGTTATATAATATTATGTGTAGTGTATAAACTACCCGGAATCCATAACACAAGCTTTCCATAACACAAGCTTACCATGTAACTACCGAGTGTTGACGTCCAAACATATAATAAATGAAGTTTGAAGGCTCAAAATTAAAAAATGTTATATACAATAACCATGAACGAATTAGCCACTGGACCCGACATATAAGCGGACGTACCTTTACCGGTCTTTTCAGTAACCAGGAATTTCTAGCCTTGGTCGTTTGTTTCTGTGTCAGTCTCAAACACTTACTTGTCAACAAAACATCTCCCAAATATGACTAAAAGTTCAGTTAAATGGTGTAAAAACTAAAGCGGCGGATGCAGTCTTTTCACTAGTAAATATATTCATTAAATTATTTAGTAAATTATCATTACATTTATTGTTATTTATCACAAAATTTAATCAAATGTAAAATAAAATTGTATTTTGTATCTGTGTTTATAATTATGAAGTAAAATCTTTGTGTGCGTTATGCTCCAATTGGTTGAACGATTTTTCATGCATTTGTATTTTATGACGGGTTCAGTGGCTAATTCGTTCATGGCAATCATCATATATTAGAACATTTAAATGTTATTTTATAAATTAAAAAAAATCTTTAACTTTACGCGATATCACGCCTTAAATATAAAAGATACCAACAATATAAATAATATAAAATTTTAGTAGGAAAACAGCGCGAGAAAAATATAAAATTCTCATGAAAGAAAGGATTAGGGGTTTCTGTGAACCCTTATCTTCTAAATTAATTAACTTAAAACACAACTACCCATTTCTAAAGTAAGTTAAATTTTAACCTCACAGCATTCGTTGCATTCTTCTCGCACTTGCACTCACTACACACCAGCAGTATACATCATATTTAAGATTAAGATTTAAGATTTTTTTTATTGAACATAATAACATACATATTAAAAACAGTTAGTTCATAATTAGCTGCATTAGTATAAACTGTGTCGCAGCAACTTACGCCCACCTCGGAACATAAGAGGGGTTATGTTCTATGGTAAAGTAAAAATACATTTTTGGTGTTAGTTTAGTAAAATTAAAAGTAGATTACGATTATGTTAGTTAAAGTTTCTGATAATAGAACAATGCCTTAAGAATTTAAGTAGTACAATTAAGTTTCTTGGTTCATCTGCTATATTTTCATACACACAAACAACAACATCAGTAATAATCTCAAGACTAGTTATATAATATACATAATATTATGTTAATCAGTTATCATATACAAATTTTTCAGTATCATCATAACTAAGGTTTAGCAGAAACTTTGTCACTTTTTTTTGCATTCCCTATAAGATAGTGAATGAATGTTAATCAATGAATTTAGTTTGTTGTAGAATTTTGCAGAAATATAATCATAATGATACAAGGGCAATACGAGTAAGTATTAAATCGCAAATGCGTCTTATAGATATTGCTTTATCGACACAATCGAGTTGTCAATATTTGAGATTATAAATCTTGTGTATGTCCAGGAGCTTGCATTTAGCTTTGGCATTTGATCGCCATGATCAAATGCCAAAGCTAAATGCAAGCTCCTGTACCTATCAAAATCTGTCATACTCAAAATGAAATCCCTTTGTGATTTTAGATTTGAACAACGCATCAGGAATGGTCAATTTTATCGGTTTTCTCATTGAGCACAATTAGAGTTTCAGTGTATTATTTTTATTATTAATTGTAAAGGACAATGTAATGAAAAATTTTGTAAATGTGTAATTAATTACGTGTAAGTATCAAAGACACCTTCGAAAAAAATATTGATATGGAGAAATCTTTCAATTGTAATATACACTAAATCCCCAAGGCAATCAATTAATTAGATGCAGATAATCCCTATATTGATTAAAATAACTTAACAACAATAATCGTTTCATAGCAAGCAATAGAAAAATTGCTTTACAATGTCCGTTTTATGAATTGTTATTATTTTCTTATTTCAACTTAATTAATAATCTTTATCTTCAGATAGAGAGAGTTAAGTTCGTGAAAAATAAAAATATTTTTTAAAGTCTCTTTATAATTCCAAAGCCAAATCGGCTAAGTCGCTCATTAATCATTACTTAAGAAATCATTTAAATTTCATTCTTTAGGGGTTCTTTCTACCTATGTGAAGTTAGCAACTGACTAAACCCAAATTAGTTTTTCTCGATTCTACTCGATTGTACTACGTTTGTACCGGATTGTACCGCTTATTGAATCGTTTGTACTATATTCAAATGATGCGGAAAATAGACGAACCAAGTCAACAATGAGTTGTAGAATATAAACTGTGAAATGTATATTAATTATAAAAACCCGAATCACAGTGGTACAAACGAGTACAAATGGGTACAAACGCGGAGAAGTCTAGTACTCTTGTATTTAATATATATTCAAATGACGCGAAAAAAAGACAAACCAGGTTAATAATGAGTTGTAGAATATGTACCGTGGAGTATATATTAGTAATTTCACGTGTTCTTTATGTACAGATTTAAACACTCAAAATGCAATAAGAAAAAATATTTTGGGGTATATAAATTGTATACATACGCATTTTTACATACATATCATAATAATGTAGTTTGGTGGCTGGTATCGCTAAATTATAAACAAAAATTTGAGTGAGTAGACTCTACCGTCTTGCTTGATAATAAACTACGTCCTTTGCATGGCACACGCGACAAGGTAGTTATGTGTGAACGTTCACAAACGATAAATGTCATAAATGTCTCGAGGCGTTATCTCAACTTGAATATTATATATTTTGTATCTACTTATCACTCAGTATGGGTTACCACAAAATATCACCCAACAAAAGGTAACCCTCAAAGGTTTATGATTCCAAAAAAAGTAATTTAAGTCTCGTATTTTATTAATGATTAAAACTGATTACAGCACTGAAATTCATTACATGAATAAATTATTTTGCCTATCTGTGATAGCTAGATAGGATAGCGTTTTAAATTTGTTAAATCTGATCATTATGTTTTTGGAAAATCTTATTAAAATCATTGTGAGGGTGAGTCGCTAGTAATAATTTATGTAAATGGCTCTTATATGAGAGTAATTAAATAGTAATAGAGTAATATTTTTCAAAAGCTTTCTCAGTACAATGATAAAAGTAACACATAAAAATAATCTTCACATTAATGTTAATCAAATTCAACTGATCCAACAAACATAGGCGGTTAACTTAAACAACTTGCATTTAACGAAAACTGTTTGCAAATTGTTTGGTTAATTAAAAATTTCCGAACACGAGCTGCATGAGTGCGTTCGACGAGCAGGTTACGTACCTGATTAAACATAATTTGAGACACCTCTGTTAATTGAATGAGACTTCATTAAGTAATTTATGATTTGCGAGCAGGTATATATATTAATTTTGTTTCACATTCTTAAAATATCACTTGCTGTTGGGAAAGAACTTTAGCATTAATCATAGACGTAAAACGATAAATACTGAACAAACTTCTAATATGGCAAAGATTAATATAACAATTTTATATAAGAACTCTTGATAACAATTTATACATGCTTCTTGACTTTATTCTATTTCACGTTCACTTTCTCAACTCTAGGAAAAATTGAAAAGTGATAATATAATAAGTTATATTTTTATTAAAATTATGTTCGTAATAAGTAACCAGAACAGACAATTTGCTTCGAACAGTGTATTTTTTATACATAAAATGTTTTTGGTAAATCGTACTTATTATTATATCAACAGAGGCTTTTAGACTTTAGAATTTTTCTGTCTGACTGTCTTTATGTTACTTTGTCTGTCAGCCTGCCGGAAAACGTATCACAAGACATTCACTGGTCAGATTTTGACGAAATGTAATAAATACGATATGTAATAAAAACGAGTATAATATTTTGTACTACGAGAAAATATGTCATTTCTGAGAAAACTATGTAGGTATGATGTATTCCCAAATCATACATAGTTTTCTGCAGGCTTTCAGTAGAATGTGAATCAGGCCATAGCATTCTACCACGTGCGGATTAGTAAACTGCACATTCTTTTTCATTTCGGAAACTTAAACTAAAAATTAAGACTGGAACTTAAAGCAATAATATTTTTCTTCACTCAAAGATTGTGAAATGTTGTCAATTACGAAAACTGTAACTATCCTTTTACTTACAGAGCCTATCCCCGGTCCAGACCCTATAGATAGAGTGGCCGTGACTCCATATACAGTAAAATTAGCGAAAATTTGCCAGCCATCCCTAGATTATTCGGGTAAGTATGGATTATATTTTAAATCTTTATATTCAATCCTTATATTGTCATGTATAACTTAGTATTTTACTTATTACCTTTTTCCTTAAAAAAATAAGCAGATTTTATTAAAATTTAAATCTGATACCATTAATTATGGGAGTTATTTTTTTTGTTATTATTTAAAATAAAGTAAAGATGTATTAATGTATTAAAGTAGATTAAAATTAGATACTCCCAAAGTTTATATTTTTTAACAATTTATGTACTGTACCTATATGTCATAGTTACACTAGATGTATGCATTTGTCGTAAGGCTATCTACGGAACTATTGTTATGACGAAATGATCCGTGTAAATCTATTTGTATAAAGTATTGCAAGGCAAGTGTCTAACACTAATGTTTTATAATAATTGGTCTAGCCTTCAGCATACTCATACATATTTAAATCCACCCCGGTTTAAGACATACAAGGTAATTTTTTCCGAAATTATACTTTACGTGTTTAATATAATTGTAACTTATAGGACAACTTTAATAAATTAGCTTTTTTTCACTTACATACTATTTCGAGATAACTTGAGTAAAAAATTACTATTAATTGAAGGTTAAAGGCATGGATGGCCTAACTCTGAAACTCTGAAACTCACGCCGCTAAATCTTCACCCACCCAAGAGTGGAACTAGCAGAACAACTTCGCTACACTAACTTCGATAATGAATTTAATACTTAGTACACTTTAGTACTTACTTTTATGTAATAGATATTTTTCATTTTTTTTTTGTAAAAAAATATAAACCGTACAAATTAAGTTAAATTATAATTGTCTTTACTTACATTCTCTGAAACTACCTCTCAAATAGATAAGTTCGTGATTAAATTTATTTTTATGTTTTTATATAGCCCCTGAAGCACAAATAAACGGCCATTGCACCATTTTGTCTGACATGTTTTCGTTTGGGCTGATACTTTGCACGCTGTTCAACAACGGCCGGCCTCTTCTTCAAGCGAACAACAATCCAGTGATCTATATGAGGCAGATTGAGCGTGTAAGTATAAATAATAAATTAAATTATGACGACACGTTTGACTCAGTTTGTAGTGACCCTACTTGCTACACCAGCGGGCGCGGGTACGAGTCATATATTTATAATATGTACTTATTTTAATTATTTAAAGTTATATATATCAAATGTATCAACTATTTGGAATCCGTGACACAAATCTCGTAGCTTACTACGAAACGAGGTGCTGTGTGTACTAATGTCCCAACATATTATTATATTATAAGGGGTCGGTAGCGCTTATCTGTCGCCTTTTCTATTTATCTATTATATCGCGGGTTCGAGTCCCGCTGGGGGCATACATTTGTTGAGCTCGAATGTTTGTACTCCAGTCATGGGTGTTTATATTAATATTATGTATTTATTTAAAAGTTATATATGTAGTGTATCAACTATCTGGTATTCGTAACATAAGCTTCGTAGCTTACCACGGAACTAGATAGCGCTGTGTGTAATAATGTCCCAACATATATCTATTTTATCGGGATATCCATTTTAACTAATATTGGGATATTTATCCTACTGCAGCGAAGCTCAAAGAAGTGACTATATAGATTTAATTAAAAATGAAAATGGCAGGTCGAAGGAATTTATCAAGACTTTTAAGAGACAACTAAAAAAATGTAATCCGCATGTGAAACGGCTCAGTAATCGTAGTAACGTCGGCCTAGCTAGTTCTTCCTAAAATATGGACAAAGGATGCAAAGAAGGATAGTACCTACAACTAATAGAGCACGCAAACTTACATTTAACGGAACCTAAAAAGCTCAATTAACGGATTTAAATCCTACCTCTTCCAATAAATTTGGAAAATACCTGATTTAATTACATTTCATATAATTATAACTATAACATACCTCGGTAATGGAGTACCTATTTTTACTTTAAAGTAATTTTGTTCTCGAGTAATTAAACTTCATTTTTTTTGAGAATAAATTCTTCGATCTTATATAATCATCATTTCTAGCCTACTCCAGAATACGGATCTATGAAATAGTACTCAAACCTTTACATAAATCTTTTAACATAATACTAAAGGGACGGATAAGCGCTGAGGAAGAAAATAAGCACAAATATGTATAAAGACCATCTTATAGAAGATGTGATTTCTACCCATTGACTACCAAAGTATAATATAGAAGATATTTTGTTGAAACTAAAATGTTTATGGGAAAGACATAACCCTGTTTATAGAACCTATATTATGTACTCGTATCATTTCGACCCTTGTGTTTCGCCCCGGGTTATTTGGTCTATATGGTTATCATTTTAATTGAGCTTATCAATAAATTTGTGAATAGTATTTTTTGAAAAAGTATTATTATACAATAAATAATATAATGATAACCATAATATTTATTACATGGTGCGATTCTACCTTAATATTCTTAACTATAACATCATACCGCTAATTTAAATATATATTATATATGCTATAATTTAATTAGTACATGGAAACTACTCCTAAAATCTTTATGAAACTGCATCTCCAGTTTTCATGTCATTAGTAACATAACTACAAGTATTAGCATGTAATTGTGTTGTAAAGGTTGGTATTGTAAGGTTTTATCTTTATTTAGGTGAATCGAAATTTAAAATATTAATGAAGAAAGCGGAGGACTTTACTTTGAGATGATAAATTACTTGTGCAAATCTGCGGAAAGTTATTATTTGAAAATTAGTTAATTCGATTGGTTGGGATCCTAATAGTGTTTTCATCAATCAGTGTAAAATTGTCTTACAAGATACCAACAAAGACATTTTAATCAATAATGCGGAGCCTTCACATTGTCGAAATACGAATCACTAAGCGTTTTGTTAATTAAAGTATCTATATAAATCGAGAATAGCTGCCTCGTAATTTTGACAGAATAATTACAGAGTAAATACAAGCAGGTGGAGCGGCTGAAACGTTTTAAGTAAGATTATAACATTCTCTAGGAAGAAAGCCCCAATTACATTCGAATATAAAATGTTCAATAACCAATTGAATAGAGTTCATGAGATCAGAGACCTGGGAGTTTTGATTGACTCTAAGCTTATATTTGATAAACATATAAACAATATAATAACAAAAGCATATAAAATGCTTGGTTTTATATTTAGAAGCGCTAATGATTTTAAAAGCATTCATACGTTTAATCTACTATACAATTCATATGTTAGATGTCATTTAGAATATGCTTCTACTGTGTGGAATCCCCAATACGATAAATATATTGAAGCAGTTGAGAGCGTGCAAAAGAAGTTTATAAAGCGATTACAGTATAAATTCAATTTAGTTGACATAGATAACTTAAATATCTTATCTTTAAAACAACGCAGAGAATACAGAGACCAAATATTTCTTTATAAAATATTGCATAACTTAATTGATTCAAACTATCTTCTAAGTAGTGTTAATTTCAGATGCCCAACTTTTAACGCCCGTTCTAAAGACACCTTTTATATTCCTAAGTGTAGAACAAATTATGCCAGTAATTGTTTTGTATTTAGAGCACAATACATATTATAATCAAATTGACATATTTGATGATAATATGATTAGATTTTTAAAAAACATTAAGCATGTACTCGATCGTTCTTGATTTAATATGTGTTGTGCACTCAACTCAACTCAACTGAACTCAACTTATACAAACATTTAATTTGTACCTTCACTCCATGTTTACTTATAAGTGGAAACTTTATTGGCTAATGTAAAAATATTTTGTGTTAATTATCTGTACTATAAATGCTGTTTGTTTCCCAATCTGTCAATAAATAAATAAATAAATATATTATATACCTTGAGATTATGAACCTGTAGAGTGAAACGTGCATGTTAAATTTAAACCTTATATTCGTGTAGAAGAAATATCAAATTAATTTTACAATATTCAAAGAACGTCAAAAGTAACGATAACAATACTTTATTATTTAGCCACTAACCAATGATATACACTCTTATTCAACTTGATGAGACTCATTGGAAAGTGTTTATATATAATAATTAATTCTAGTATGCATCTAAGTCTCAGTATTCATTTATCTATTATGAGCTCTGCTGGTAATCGGTAGGTATACGAACTTGAAATATAGAGGCTTTTGAGGCTAAATATCATGTTGTTAACCGATTATAATGTCTCTTTTACTTGATTTGTTGTAGCTAGTGAAGATTTTAAATTAACTAATAAATTATTATAATTTTAAGTCTCTTATCGTTATAAAATGTGTTGCTTAAAATGCGCTTGCCACACTATCAAATTCACTGGTTGACATGATTTCTAGTCTTTATGGTGTATGATAGTTAAATTAAGAAATAACTCCTTTTTTTTCCTAGCTGGAACATCAAATAGAGCAGGTCCTCCCGCGCATACCGGAGGAACTCCGGGAGGCTATCATGCGCCTGATCTCACGCGATCCTGCCTCTCGGCCTACGACGCAAATGCTGCCACTCATTAATTTTTTCAAGTAATATCAACTCTTTATTATTCTTCTATATTTCGTTATGTATTCAGCTTTGCTGAAGAGTTTGTTTGTTTGTATATTTCTTTGTTTGGTTGAACGCGCTAATTTCAGGAACTAC
This sequence comes from Boloria selene, assembly GCA_905231865.2. Taxonomy (NCBI): domain Eukaryota; kingdom Metazoa; phylum Arthropoda; class Insecta; order Lepidoptera; family Nymphalidae; genus Boloria; species Boloria selene. Next base: position 12,186,418 of record HG993131.1, read on the forward strand.
TGGCCCGAATTGAAAATTAGTTTTTTGGATGGATAGTACGCTTATCGAGAAAGGCTATAGGCTATAGATCATCAAGCTTCGACCAATAGAAGCGGAGCATCAATGAAAAATATTGCAAAAACAGGAAAAAATATTAATTTTCAGACCTTCCGTTGCGTGTGCTGCATAAACGGTTAAAGCTATTGTAAAATAATGCATTATTTGCGAAAGTCTGTGAACATTATATTAATCCTTACCTAAATAAATAAGTGACTCGTTATAATTATTTAATTTAAGAAAATTGCTCTTGGCATCATTTGATTTCAATGAATTTTCTTAGGAAATATCATAGTTTTACACGTTTAACATTACTTCGCAACAAAATAATGATAACAGCGCGACGCGGGCTGGTCGTGCGAGGTACCATACCACGCGATTCGGTAAGGGTTTCCAGCCTTTAGAACGTGGGTGAAGCCGCAGGAAAAGCTAGTAAATAACATAATACCAGTTATAAAGTATTTAAGTAATAACGTTTTGAAAAAGTACAAATTAAACTATTTCATGGCTTAACTTTTGTAATGTTTCAGGTTTTGTATTTTTCCATGTCAATTAATAAATTATTATTAATTATTAAACGGTTAATTTTTTTAAAAGCCTAGAGGGCTGTATGTAACTGAAAATCAGTGCTGCTTGAGATTTCGGTCTCAGCAGCATCAGCTAAGTCGTTACCCCTTGTCATAGATTTTCATTGTTGTGACAATGTTTTATGCATTGGAACAATAATAAGGTAAATTTCTAATATTGACGTGGGGACCAAATAATAAAAAGTAGGTAATATTCGACACAAATGTAAATAGATGCCAGAGTCAGCCTGCCATCCAGGCTTTGCAGTTCCTGGATGTGATCACCGTGAAAAGTTTGTCCGAAAAGAGACACTTCTATCGCTGCATTCTTATTGAAGCTTTGCCATTTATCCCAAAGGTAACAAGGAGTTTTCGTTAGTTATGGGTAGCGGTTAAGCTGATCGTACGCGGGTGAAGTAACCGGCATAAACTCGCTTAGTCTTATCTAAGTATTATCTATATAGAATAACTCATAGTTCTCTTTTTTCTACTGTAGTCGTAACAATATATTAAGTTAAATATATTAAAGAAACACACCCCACATTTTCTTTTTTAACCATATTAAATTCTGTTTTTTATTCATACTGTTTCTCTGCAGTTACTGATCTGTCCGTATAATCGCGATCTCGCTTTCCAATAACATATAGGTATTGAGTGTTCGTTTACCGAAATAGTCATTTCATATTTGTTCACAAAACGTTGCATCGTCGACTTTGAATGTAAAAAGCCATCATTTTTAAAACATGTTTTTTTTTCATTTGTACACGTTGCTTAATTGTGTAACTTGTTATGATGATTTGTTTGTTGTTAGTGATGAAAAAATAATGACGCCAAAACAACAAGGCCGCTACTTTCTTAAGAATGCAAAGTTTTCCTCCTAATTCGGAAAAGCACGTAAAGCCGTCGTAATAAACATTGCATTGGATACAGAATTAAATTGATTCTTTAGTTTGCCAAATTTTGCAATATACTACTCAACTCGTGTACCTTCAGCTTTCGTTATTGTTATTAGCTTTAAGTCGATGTGCTACTTCCAACTCTATTGAATAATAAATCTTTTGTTTGCCGAACCCAATATATACATTTGTAATTACAATAAAGTATTTTTAATCTCTAATACGAGTTTATAAATAATTACACGTACTAATTAATTGCTTTCATTTTTGTATTCGTCCTTTAGAAATTTAAAATGCCTGTTTTCTACCAAGGGTCACCTCGAGGTTATGTTGCAAAGATGTCAAACTTAATTTTAATTACTTCAAAAGCAGACTTATCCTGTTATTGTTATTGTTTAGAAAGTACTCTGTTTTTTTATACATGTTGTTTCCGGTATTTTCGCAAAAAAGAAACAAACTTCGAGTTGACTTGAAAAATTATTTCGCTTGCAAGTTTTGGAGATCGCATAATTTAAATAACTCAGTATACAAATGCATACTAATTTACTGAAAATAAATATATTATGAATTTACTTAAATGTCTACTTTTACAACTTTTACTAAAATTTGTATGCACATGTATGTATATTAGTGTATTTATAGTGTATTTAAAATTAAAAGTGAAACGCTTTTTTATGTAAATATTTTCAAATATTATTTGGAGTAAAGTTTTCAATTAACAGATACAGATACTAATATGAATAAATGATATTACTTAATTCGCTAATGACATACACCATTTTTCTATTACTAGAAGACACTCCAAAAAAAAATTCGAACACTAATTCAGCATGGAGTAGACATAATAGTCGTATTTCAACGTAGAAGCTTGTCAGATATTCTAGAGGAAGACGAAAGTAACATTTAAAAACTTATTTTTATTAATCAATTTGTTATTTATTTTAATCTTTGTATTTACATTAAATAATATTAAGAATTGACGCATCTTATTCTTAATTCTTTTAAAAAATATATTAAGCTTTGTAGTCACTACTTATTATATTAAAGATAATAATAATAATAATAATATCCTTTATTGTACACCCAATAAAAAGACAAACAATATACAACAACAAGATTGGAATGCACAAGAGGCGGCCTTATCGCTGAAAGAGCGATCTCTTCCAGGCAACCTTAAGGTGTAGGAAATAGCACTAAGATAGAAGGGGCGCAATTTTAATAAAGAGATAATATATATATATATATATATATATATATATATATATATATATATATATATATATATATATATATATATATATATATATATATATATATATATATATACACACACATACATATATAATATAATATACATATACATACATAATTATACATATAATACATAAATTGTATGTACTTATATACTGTATTAATATATATCTAAATAATGAACATATACAAAATATATACTAATAATAAGTTTATAAACTAGATCAACACAAATAACTATATATAACGACATAAAAGGCAAGAATTACGAATACTTATCATAATCAAAAGTTAAAAAGATAAAAGGAAGAACTAGCCAAGAAAATAATTAATTATAGAGTAAAAAAGTAGTCCTTTAAAAGTTTTTTAAAAATCAATAGCGATTTCGCATTCCTAATATTTTGGGGAAGAGAGTTCCAAAGACGAGGAGCTGTGACAGAAAAGGAGTTACTATAGAAGGAAGAAGAGTGAGAAGGAATTTTTAGGATAAAGTTATGATTGGAGCGAAGTAAGCGAGAATGTGAGTGACCGAGGAATGAAAAGCGCTCTTTGAGGTAAGGTGGGGTACATGGATCGAACAGAATACAGTAAAGAAGGTGAAGAATATGAGTATTTCTGCGAAGGCGGATAGGGAGCCACTTGAGCTTTTTTCGAAAATCAGAAACATGGTCATATTTGCGTAACCCAAATATAAACCGAATACAAAGGTTTTGAAGCCGCTCAAGTTTATTTAATTGCTCCTCAGTAATATCAAGGTAGCAAATATCAGCATAGTCAAGAATTGGTAAAAGGAGTGATTGTGCCAGCAAAATTTTGGTGGATATAGGTAAAAAGTTACGTAAACGCCGAAGGGATGCAACCGATGAAAACATCTTCCTACTCACCTCACTCACCTGCGGAACCCATGACATATTTTCATCCATAATAATGCCTAGATTTTTAACTGTTTTGCTGAAAGGAATAATAACGCCGTTCAAAACTATCGGAGGCAGAGCGATAAAGTTAGTTTTGGAAATAAGTTTAGTACTGCCGGTAATTATTACTTGGGTTTTAGACGGATTTAATTGCAGTCCAAACGACTCACTCCAGATGGTAATTTTTGACAAATTTTCATTGATATCATCAATAGCCGTATGCAATTCTGTAATTTTGGACTGACGATATATTTGCAAATCATCTGCGTAGAGGTGGTAGAGAGAAGAGATATGTTGACAGATCTTGCTAATAAAGATTGAAAATAAAAGAGGAGACAACACGCCACCCTGCGGAACACCAGCCTTGACTGGTAACCAGTCCGAATACGTATCTTCGACACGTATACGCTGACGGCGTTCACACAAGTAACTACGAAACCAGTCAACTACATCAGGAGATATGTTAAAAGAACTTAAGGAAGCAAGCAGAATATCGAAATCTACCGTACCAAACGCATTGCTAAAGTCTAACAATGCTAATATGGTGACTTTCTGCGCATCCATACCCTCGCGAATATCTTCAGTAATCTTAGCTAATGCAGTAGTCGTACTATGACCAGGACGGAAGCCAGATTGCAGAGGATTGTGAAGATTGTGATAACAAAGAAATTGAGTTAATTGAGTCTTTACAAGGCGCTCGAGGACTTTGGATAAAAAAGGAAGGATTGAGATAGGACGATAATCACTGTGATCAGCAGGATTGGACTTCTTAGGCAGCGGTATAATTTGAGCGTCTTTCCACGCAGAAGGAAATTCTTTAAAATCGATAGAATAATTAAGGATGTGAGTTATAACAGGGGATAGGATATCAAGGATTGGAATAATCATTTTACGACTAATACAATCAGCACCGACTGCATCAGACTTTATGGCGAGAATAGCCCTCTTAACATCACTTTCTGTAAATTGACTAAAGAAAAATTGCTGATTATTATTAGGAGAGGATGTAGCTGAAAGTTGACTAATAGTAATTAACTTAGTAGCCTCATCAATGGCATTAGAAGAGGAGAAGTGCTTATTAAGCTCGTTTAAATTAGTATTTAGAGGATTTACGATGTGGCGAGCTTTTCCTACTCCTATGGACTTAAGAAAATTCCAAACTTTGGATGAGTCATTCTCCTCAACCACGGACTTATGGATATGGCGTCGTTGATTATCTCTACACACCCTATTGCATAGATTGCGAGCTTTTTTGTACTTGAGACGATTTTTATCGTTAGGATTCACACTAAATTTCATCTTAGCTTGATTCTTCTTGTGTTGTAGACTTCTAATTTCATCGGTTAACCAGGGAGCAGGAAGATGCTTTATCCGAACCGGACGCAATGGAGCATGACGGTCATAAAGCTGAGTAAGAAGGGAATTAAAAACCATCATTTGCTCGTCAATAGTTACATCATTCATCGCTCCCAACCAATCAACCTGAGCTGCGTCATCACGGAGACGGTCAAAGTCTATTCCACCAAAATTTCGTAGCAGAAGAATTCTTGACTTAGCTTTAGGGGGCTTTATTTTATAAGACAAGTAAAGAAGATCATGATAGGAAAACGCCGAAGCAGGATATTGGCCATGTTTTTCAACATGGTCAATAGAAGAAACAAATATTAAATCAAGTAAGGATGGTAAGCAATTTGGAAAATTATGGGTTGCCGAAAGGGGGAGGATATTTAAATTTGCACCGCTCGCCACAGATTTCAAACGACAAGAGCGATAGTCGTTCTTGAGCAAACAGGTATTAAAGTCACCCATAATTATGGTATGGTTGTAAAGCGGTTTAAAACGCTCCAACAGGGTTTCAAATGACGAAAAGTAATCGATCGTAAGGCATGGATTATAGTATACTCCTAGCAGGATCTTAGTGTGCCCAAATACTACCTCAACGAACAGATGCTCAGGTCCGACATTTGATTGAAGTTGTGAGATATCAACAATGGAGAACGGAATATGGGAGCGCAGGTAAATAGCAACCCCGCCTCCTACACGGCCAATACGATCATTACGTATCAGATGAAACCCTGGGAGAGAGTAGGAAGTCGAAGGTAAACAAGGCTTTAACCACGACTCTGATATTAATACCGCATGAATATTTTTAATGTCAAAAGAAGCTAAAAAATCGGGATAATGTGCAGGAATACTCTGTGCATTTATATGGACAATGTTGAAATTTTTTAGAACATCTAAGAAAGTAGAATTCAAAGTATCGCCCAGTGAAGGAATACTGGAAAAACTGTCGTTACTGCTCGATCCAAAGGATGAGGAAGAACAGGACAAAAAGGAGTCATTGCAATCACTACTATTACTTGCCATTTAAAATAAATTAAATAAACTATGTTATAAAAATAAATAAAATTATAGAATATAATAAATTTAGGTTAAATAGTATATAAAAAATAATAATAATACCTAAACACCCGCCAGTTACAAGGAAGGAACCTTTACATAACACAAAAACATTTAAAATTAACTATTGCACAAAAGAAATCCAACAAAAATAGAAAGTATGATGAAAAGAAAAAAAGAAAATAAAAAGAAATATTACAGATTAAATAAAACAAACAAACGTAGTACGACACTAAAAATACTTAACTAAAAAAAAAGCAAAACAAAATAAATTAAAATATAGTAATAATAATAAATAAATACTAATGTTAACAAAATAAAATATTATATAAACTAAAATAAATATACAGTCAAAATACAAGAAGTTAATGCAGAAAAACTAATTAAAGCAAGATGGCTTATAGTAATGACAGTGTCAACTGTCAATGCCATAGCCATGACATCAACAAGCTAAACTTCTATTATAATTTATAAAACTAACTACAAACTTGAAACTACTAAGTTATAAGTACATAATAATAATAATAAGTAATAACCGTCGTACAACAAAACGAAAATAAAACATAAAACAAAATTATACAAATAAGTATAGTACAGCATAAATATTACACTATAAACTAAAATAATAATTACTATAAGTGGACATTGTTAAAAATAAACTGTAAATGTAAGAAAATCACACTTTCTTAGCTATACGTTTTCCGCGCTGGACGACCACTTTACTTTCGGCACTCTTAGAAACTACCTTGGTGTCCTGGATGGATTTTGTCAGTATAAAATATAATAATAAAATTAAAAAAATATAATAGTACATCATCATCATCATCATTAAAAAAATAAATTTAAGCATAAAAATCAAAGGAGAACGATAGTTACCAAAATTTGAACATGACTTGGGTCCTTTTAAGACTCCGCTGTCCGTCCGTCTGTCATACAACAGGTTGTATGTATCTCATGAACCGTAATAATTAGATAGTGGAAATTTTCACTGACGATATATTTCTGTTGCTGCTATAACAAGAAATACTAAAAAACCAATAAAAATGTATTTAAGGAGGGTCCAATACAACACACGTGATTTTTTTGCTCGTTTTTGCTTGATATAACGGTAACAGGTAGACGTTTGAAATATTTGCAAAGTATTTAATTATATATTAATTTTAAAAATAAATAATAAATTAAAATAAAACAAATATTTAAGGGGGGCACCCATACAACAGACATAATTTTTTTACGTTTTTATAGATAATGGTACGGAAGCATTCGTGCGCGATTCCGACACGCATTTGGCCGAAATTTTTAATTACACGTATGAGTACTACTAAGTTCAAACAGTTTTTTTTTATTTTTCAACCTGAGTTTCGAAATAATAGTATAAAGATTGATATAAATTAGTGTTTCAGTTGACAGTTCCAGCTAATGTATTATTGAACTGTAGATTCACTTTTACTATATAATATTATGACGCCACTTCGATTAAAATTAACGAGCCATCATACCTGACTTATGACATGCAATTAGTTTTATGATGGCACGCGTGATTTAAAAAGGACCAAGTCCCTTATAATTTTGCCGGTCACCTATCCTTTAAAACTCATTTGCCTATTTTATTTTCGGGTCTATATTTGTTTCTTCATAAAAATCATCCATCTCTATTCATTTACCGTATCTATTCATTGTAAGCTTTTGATCATGCTTTGCTTTTAAGCCGTATTGTTCAGCAAATAAATATATATGTATATACACACAAGATAAATATTCTTTCTACCCTTTTTTAACTTAAACATGTGTCAACTCTTAAGTTTCTTTTTTAATTATAACAAAATCAAATAAGTTCGTCAACCACGCTATTCCTATGAACCTTTGCATCAATACTGATTGGTAAGTAACATTATTTTTATTATAATAATCTTCACATTGATTTTATAATGATAGTCAACACAGTTTAATAGCGAATATGCATGATTTTTTATGGTTTATAATATGGTAGAGGAGACCGTGGAAGATCGACCTTCACCGATCTGATAACTTTTTTAAAATCGGTTCAGTAGATCCCGAGATTACCCCTTACAACTTAACAAATAAACAAACTTTACTTCTTTATAATATTAGTATATAGTATATCAGTGTATAGAAGTATAGATTAGAAACATTTTTGAATAAAAATCTATGTTATGGATAATTATTTAAAAATATTTTGCAGCTTTCTCTCATTTGATGCTGTTATCATAAATGCATCTCTTTTCGGTAGATTGTCTAATTGCTATCTTAAAACCAGTTTAGGTCTTCGTTCTAGATTCAGTATAAATATAGATTCACTACAAATCAACACAGGAACACAGTTTAAACTATTTTTCTCACAAACACTCTAAAAGTGTATGAATATCGGTGCCGATAAATCCGATGTTATGTTGTCTGACGTGACATTTGGTTTCTACCAATGGTGACGTGTTTAGTAATTTTCGATTTCCCGCCGTTAATGCTCACTTTTTATACAATATTTTACGAGTTAATTAAATAAAAAAGAGCTTTTAATTATGATGTGACGATAATAAAGATAAGAGGAAAAAATATTTGAAACAAAATTAAATTTTATGCATATTCCCTATTGATTATATTATATTATACAACACTATTTTTAAGTTTTAGTTTATTTTGCTGTCTTGTTTTTCTATTTTTTTTTATAAATATGTTATTCTGACTATACATACAGTATGGCAGTGTTTTATGTATAATCAATTAGCAGTGGCATAACTAGCGTAATTGGGTCCCAATGTAAAAAATTAGAAGTTACACTCTTTATTTTTTGAAAGCGAATGTGGTCTATAGACAGCGTAAATTTTTTTGTTCTCTATTTATTTAACATTCTCTCTAGAAAGAATGGGCAGAGAAATATATCATTAAAAAACTGAGCTCACAGGACCATTCATGGTTATATTTTTAGAACATAACTTACGACCACATTTCTAGTGGTCCTCGTAAAAAAACTTCTATGAAGGCCTTCCGAAAGAGTCATGAAACGGGGTTACCCATATTGGTTGCAATGGCCTAGCTACGCTACTGATTATAACGTATTTGAATCGTTTGAATCATATAATGTCAATATGTAAATATATTCATTAATTAATTATATAGACAGAGGAATATACTGATAACAAGCAAAGTTTATTTCGTATAGTTTATCTCACAAATACCATTTTATACATCATTCAGTTACGATAAAATTATTTTATGCAATTTCGCGTTATTTTGCGAAATCATTGCATTGCGAAAGCATCCATAAGCTAAGTAAGTTAAGTAAGTTCTGCATGAGCATATATAGATATTAAATTATTCTAAGGTCCGCCGCTAGCTGTTAGAACGCCCGCTTAATAATTCCCAATATACTGTCCCCAATTTAGACTACTGGACTAAAGTTGCCCTAAAACCCGTTAATTACTACTTGACAGTGAAAAACCTATTATTATTAATCTTACTATTTATCTACAAGTATATATATAAAAATCAATGCCACTTTTCGTTGTAATTTTATAACTCAAGAACGGGCTCACCTATCCAAACCAAATGTTTAGGCTTTGTTCGGACTATTTAGTAGATGGTTTATGTGAAGTTTGCAATGCACTGCAATACACAAAATCGGTCGAGCGGTTCTTTATTTAAAACATTTTTTCTAACAAATGAATTCATTAAATGGCGAATCATTTTGTTAATGTGGATTTTGCTGTCAAATTGAAACTTTTTTCAGTGTTGACAATACAAGCATGTTGTTATGTATAAATAAGTAAGACATTCAAAGTTTGTAAGAATTTTATGCCAAAGGGAGTACCTAGAGACGAACCCGAGCGAAGCGAGGGTGAGTCGCTAGTAATATTATATACTTAAAAACCGAGTGGCTCAAACGAATAATTTTGACATCATGTAATTTTGCCTTGATGTAATTTACTCGATGACTATTATTATTAGTTAGAGAATGGAGTTCTTATTTTAAATTATGAACATGCTATTTCTGGTTTCCATCCCTATCCTAGGATTTCTTCTTAATAATAGGTTTATTAGGATGTTAAGAGCTGCTTATGGCTTACCCTTGTTCATCCATTTATCCCGCTTAAATGGATCTACTGTGATTGCTATCGAGATAATCTTGTGTTGCAAGTATTCTACACCCCTTGTCCTATCCATATTAGTCCATTGTTACTAGAATATACGGTATGTTTCTGAGGATATCCACTGGACATATGCCTAGCAGACTCTTAGCTTCTTGATGTGAAAGCTTCATGGACTTTTACGTTAAATTTTCCATTCATCCACATCCATACAATCGAAATTCTCGATATGGTTAAGTATGTCAACCGCTAAAGATATTACATTTATTAGCGGTTGACATACCTACTTTAGAAAAGTAACTCCTGTAGTCTCCGAGTAAACTGACTTTGACATATAGAAAGATAGAATGAACTAAGTATTTTAGTATTCTATCTAATCATAATATTTGCTGAATGGACGTGCGGTGAACGCTTTGTATTCGCTTGCGGCGAGTCTTTCAGTACAGTAGGGATACGCCAGATGTTTTTAATTGTTAACTACATTGCAGAAACTACGATGGCAACATGTTTGGCCCGTTATGCAACTTGATGTAAGACCTACTGAAATATTAGAGGCTGTACTAATACCCGTCATTTGGATGACAAATGAGTCTACTTCGGAAGAATTTTACTTATACCTGCTGCCTGCTTTGAAGTAAGTATACAATTTAGTATGTAAGCATTTTTTCATCTAGTACCTTGAACCATTTGAACCACAGGTTGATTCAACGGTTTAATTGCAATAGTTATTACCATTTTACAACGAACCTTGATCGGAGTAAAGAGCGTATATTATGTTGAGATGTAGATTGGTAGATTTCAGGGCTGTGATGGACTCGCCAAAAACTGTGCAAGCAGGTGTCATTTTCCTGGAGAACTTACATGTCGTAATTAGAAAATCCGCACTAGATGACGTGAATAACCAACTAATGCCGCTAGTGTTTGCTTCGATGGATCATAATAATAGCCAAATTCAGGTTTGATTTTAAACAGCTACTTATTTGTCTCTTTAAGTATACATGATAATTTATCACTTCATTGTTCTATTCTAACTACCACAGAAACTTAAATGAAAATGATTTATGTAATGCTGTACTCATACAACATTATCTATAACTTAAATTTTTTTTGCAGACGTCTTCTCTTATTGCCATCCAAAAAACATCGGATTATATAACTGACAGAGCTTTGCATAATATTGTTTTAAATAAAGTGAAAATTTTACTTGAAAAAAATCAAGGCGACGTTAAAGTTATCAGCCTTATCCTTGGATTCTTTGAGAAAGTACTTATGCGCCTCGAAAGGAACCACATTTTAAATTACGTAATTCCAACCCTTCTCTCCATGAGGATGAGTGAGCCAGATATTGTCATTAGAGTTGTCAGTAAGTTACTGTTTTCATTGCTCCAGGACCGATAGCACCGCTTATATTATATGTATGAACAATTTATTATATAAAAGAATAAAAACTCTTTTTTTCTGAATGAACTCGAACCAAAAATGACTGTTGCCATATTATGTCATATATTGCCATAGCGAATTCATTTAATATTCTACGTATATTTTGATTATAATGCAATGATGTATCTTAATTAAAAACGTTGCGATTTTACGATAATGCGTTCTAGCGAAATATTCATTTAATCGAGCATTGCGATAGTTTTCTATAATAATAAATATTGAGTTATGTTTAGCCAGCAACACTATGATTAAAAATTAAGTGATTACAGAACTGTACAAAGCAATGCTTGAAGATAAGAAGTTTGCGATATCCACTAATTTGATGGCTACAAAGATGATACCTTCCCTAGCTCCACAAACAGTCAACCCCACTTTGAGTCTAGAACAATTTGCGATCCTCTTAGAGGTAAGCTTAATTAAAATTTGGAGACTTTTAAAATATTTATTTTAATTCCCTTATTTTATTATAACTTATTTTAAATTGTTCTTTTAACTTTTGCATTCATATAATATGCTATGTGCTTAACAATACTCGACACTGTATTAGGTATATCTAAATGCAATCTGTGAGCCGATACTGAGAAAGATAAATGCTAACAACTGTTGTTAGCATTAATTCATAATCAATTATAACTATACTAACTTGAAACGAGGTGAATAGGCCATTAAACACCTCTCTGCAGCTCTTCTATTTAGATCATGGGTTTGTTCACTAATAAATCGCACACAATAAAGAATTACCAGACGTGTACAATTATTTCTATTTAACGCCTATGTCCTTATTTTCTCTGCAAGGATCTCCTTTCTTTCTAAGTGTTATATAGATACTAAACAATAGATAATTCAAAGTTTCATAGAGTTACTATTAATCTTTTCAATGTTTTTTATTGCGATCTTGATCTTATATTTTTTTAATGTAATACCTTTTTCTTTTTGAAGATATTACTGATGAGTACGAATTTGTATTTCATTTACACAGATACTGTATGATATGCTGGATAATATTGAAAAATCCCAACGACTACAGTTGAAACCGGTCAATCCGGTTTTACCAAGCCCTGAGCGTCGCGCTCTTCTCCAGCAAAAAATAACGGACAATGTGACACCGCCTCCTCCCTTTCACATACCCAACTTACGGGTCGAAAATCGTAAAACTACGAGCGCTGAAGAGATGGCTCGTAAAAATTCAGTAGCTGCACCACCCACTACTACGACAGCTAAAACTGGTAGCACAGGGGGCTTCAAAAGTAAGTATTATTTGCATAGGAATTGAGGGAAGAAAATGGCCATAAAACGTCTTATTTTTTAATATGCATTGAATATCTACTAAAATCTAATCTGATGATATTTTTAGGCACAGGCATCGGGCAATGGCTCTTTGGATCTAACAATTCTACAAGCAATGACAGTAACTTTTTACGTGTTACGAGTGTATTTCCAAATCGCCGCTTATCTGACAACACTTTAATGACTCCTAAGATACGAATTGCTCCTTCGTGCGCATCTTCTCCTGGTGGCACACCCGGAGGAACTGCAGGTTTGCCAGCTCGCCGCCACTCCAGCATTGGGCCGCAGGAGCGCCGTGGATCTGCCGTCAACTTATCACCACCTGTAAGTCGTACGACTGCAACCACTGAAGTTATTCTACACAATTGAGTCATTTATTTATCACATACAATAATATTTAATAAATTCATTACTACACAGAAGAAGGGAAGTTGCGGCTCTATTTCAGCTACCAGTGTCAGTGCTAATGGTGAAGTTTGGGTATTATTTTGGCAGGTCCACCAATACCGAGGACGAGGCGGCTCAGGCTCCAGCCTATCCGTGCCATCCACATCACACGGCGTCGTAAGTGATGTATATCACCCGTACTGGCCTCGCAACGTGTTCCCGAATCCTCTATTGAATGTCGACTTGGAACGGCTTAATTTGATGTGGACTGTTCTCTTCTGCGGTCGGGTCTTCTTCCCATACGGACTGGGATAGATCGTGTCATTGCTCATCATATCCATCACACACATCCATTTGCACGAATCTGGTTAACATCACACATTGCGAGCTCTTACTGTCTTTCATCGCATCACCTTGATACTCTTTTCATTCCTAGAAGGAAATATAACGTTCAAAAATAATGAAGAATGCATGCTCGTTATTCTGTTTTGTGAGCGAACCGCGATGCATGGCGCCTTACATTCACTGTAGTAAGCCAACTCTCAGGCAGTGTAGCTTCTCCCAGCTATAAATACTAACGTGCTCTCTTAACGTTGACTCACCAGAGGGCCCTCGTCCAATATTTAAAGACCCTATGAAATTGTAAGGTTGACAGATGCTCTCGACTCTGCAAATGCTTGTTTTATGTTATGATAAATGTTAAAACAATATAATCAAATTCATTTTTCATCCATTTCAATGCTGAAGCCATATTATTTACGCTGTCTCATACTGTTGCTATTTGTTCTTCTACGCAGCTTGCACGGAGCATGATCGTGAGTATAATCTTCTGAAACAGGTGTCGTTTAGTTACGACTCCTGTTATCTTCTGTCATCGTATGTATATTTAGTATCACTTTGATGTTGCCTGTATACATATATCTTTCAAACATCTCTTTGAAACTCAATAAGAATAATAAGAATAATAATGATAAGAATCTAGTAAAAACGCTGACGCTAAATTAGTAGTGTAGCTTACTAATTAAGTTACGTAACACAAGAATATAAGCTCTGTATTGGTATACTGTAAGTAAATTTCTAGGCATGCAATAGTAGTTTCTACTAATTGCTTTTAGATATGATCACAGTTTGTGAAATGTAAGTTATAATATTGTTATATTAAATATAAAATCACATTTTTAAAGACTAGGTAACTATTAAAATTGTACCCATTTTAATACAACCCGCTTGCATATAGTTTACTTATAATTCTTAACGCCTTTTAGTACAACTTAATATTGGATATTAATCTCAAAAACAACTCAATATTTTAACATTTTACAATGTATTTCAATTTGAATATAAATACCTTTGATACATATGGATCTAATTTTAAAAAATATTTAAATCCTGAAGTTATTTATATGTGCACTACTAAAACTCCCTTTGAAAAATACTTTTTTATTTGCATGGAATCAACCAACAACCATCACCAAGCCTCATTGCATTGCCGAAGTTTGCCAAGAACGTCTCTCTGTGACCATATTCTAAAACATTGTAAAATGTTTAGGGTGGCTCAATGCCAAATACTTCATCGAGCGTTCCGTTCTTGCTGACATCATCGATGCATTCGGTCAAGTCGCGCCGCCCATCTGCGAGCCACAGCGGCTCACAGGCCTCCAACATCTTGCAGCAGATCAGCAGCGGCATGGTAAGGCACCTTCCAGTTGTCTCTCGTAGCAGCGCCACGCAAGCCTCTCAGGCCTGGGAATCGATTCAGGGTGCCACCACTGCAGGTTGCAGTGCCTTGCGCCGCACGGCATTGGCAGTCCGGAAGTGCCCCTCCTTAAATATATCTTTACCTCGTTAAACTCCTTACTTAATACATAAATAACTTACTCACTTCTAATGGCAGACCAAATGTACCCAATTCTTTTATAAGTGACATGTTTACATGATGCCCGTCAGGTTCTCAACGAAACTTTTTCGCTGTTTTGTTTTCTGATACTTCCCGTATTGATTTTATAATTTACACAACTTCTAAATTCTTTTCACAAATTATAAATCTATACTCATATTAATAGGCCTTTACCTGTAAGACTGCGAGATTTTGTTAATACAGCCACTTAACAAGTCTGCTAGTGGGAGTGAGTAGTGAGAGTTTCAGCGAGAACCTCGCTGAAACGCTCTTGCGCTCCGATGCACAACTCTGCCGCCATGAACTTCCCCGCCCTATCCCTTCATTAAGTAGTTTTACAATCGCTGTTTCCATGTTTTAAGGTTACTTAATGTGCATTTGAGACCTTCCCTAATACACTTTCTAATTCTTTTTATCTATACTATATGGTACACCACAAAACTTTAGGAGCGCGCGACATTTCATTTGATAGTTATTTATTGTGTATATGATAACCTTGAGAATGTGCAAAACTAGTATGTATGAGAATATAACATTATACATGTACGAGATAAATACTTTCTAATATTTTAAAGTACTGTATAATATATATTTATGTATAAAAATATGTAACAATAAAATTTTCTCACTGTAAAACGATTTCTTGAGTTTCCAAAATGAAGACTGACTCGCTTGTTACTATTATCTGATTTTCACTGTAGTTCAAAAGTATGTTGCGGTAGGAAGAAATGGAAAGTAAGCTTTAATTGGTATAATGTCCAATTATATTAAAAAATATATAAAAAGTAAATATTTTAAAAATAAAGTAATGAGATATATTAGCAAAGTAACGGTATACAACAAAATGCTGTATATGGTGTTGTGATATGGTAATGTAATAGAAATTATATAAAGAAAACTTTTTGTAACTGTTGATTTTATCAGAGTTTATAACCACTAAGACAATTTCAATTATATGCCAAACACAAGCTGCAAAAGCTGCAATAATGGTCTTAAAGATCGAAAGTCGAAAAGATTATATATACACCCTATTATTTACTTATATAAATAAACATAATATAATGTTTGATAGCTCCATATACACTAATTCGCTTATCCTCTCCTATTCTTATTCTCAAATCACTTTACTTCACTTTTTCTAAAACTATACATAATGATCGATATTATAAGTTATAATTTAACAACATACTAAAGTTAAAAATAATTTAAATTTTATTACAATTTGGTTTTAACGTTTAATGTAAAATACTATATAATAGTTTACTTTTGGTTGTTTTTAAAACTTATGGTAACGCAATTTCATGTATACATCGATGATGATTATTATGTTTAGCACTATTGCACGATCTATTTCAAAGTCGCCAAAATTTTCCTCTTACTTAATTAACTATAAACTAGTAAATATGTACCCTCCATGTAAATAAAAGATATAATCCGCACTGTTTAAGGTTCCTTCAACATTAAGCCGAATATTTGTATTTTTAGAGAATTTTAACATTAAAATTAAAAAGATTCGTACATAAAAAAATTCGTACAGAATACAAATACATTTGTATCATAAGTACCATTAATTTAGAGCATTATAAAGTATATTTTCGTTCTTTTATTGAAATTTTGTTATGAATAACAGTTAATTAGTTTAATCTCACTTATTCTTTTATCTAGTGTAGATTTGCTTTGTTGGCTTGTGAGTGCGGTTTGTAGTGTTACAGTCTAAGACTAGGATGTAGTTGAGACCTAGGACGTTGTGTAGAGTCATAACAGCCTCGGAGCGGGCGCGGGCCGCGCAACTTGCAGCGTCCCAAGACTGTTTTCGATTTAATATCGTTATTAGACTCGAGTTCGATTTAAAGTTAATTTTACATTAAAATTAAAATACGTCAAAAGTTAACCGAATGTCAGCCGAGTGTAAGCCGTTAAAAAT
The DNA here is from genome assembly GCA_905231865.2 of Boloria selene. Lineage (NCBI taxonomy): Eukaryota > Metazoa > Arthropoda > Insecta > Lepidoptera > Nymphalidae > Boloria > Boloria selene. The sequence continues at coordinate 12,203,519 of HG993131.1, forward strand.
TACAGCATTAGCCCACAAACAGTGAAATTATAAGCGCCTTGACTTTCTTATTAAATTACACTTAATCCTGTCCGCATCTAGGAAATATTCTATTCTCTTATACTCGAGTCAGTAAACGGTAATAAATTTAAAACGACGTCGCTGGGGCGTAGGTGTTAATGAGTGTTTATGGTTGCTTCCAGCACCAGCTGTTTTCCGGACGTACTTAAAGAGAATTCGGTAATAGTTAACTTAAACGGGAGCGGGTTGACGGCGCTACGCGGCTCCGCGCGCCTCGTTCCATCGCTCCCCGCACTCATACATCACGCTCCATATCACATCAGATTCAACATTCGTCACTCACATACCTTTTCACACGCTTCACGGATCTTACATTCAGCATTGTTTTCAAAATTCCTCTTAGAACAGGTACTCATATACGCTCGTCCCATTTAGCGTATCGGTATCGCTTTTACACATTCACTCATACCACGTATATACATATTCAGATTAATTAGACAATATTATTTTGACAAAGAATCTTGAGAGAATCACAATAAAAATAAAGGAAGTTGAATTGAATTAACAAAAACTTTTTTATGATAATAATAAACATATTATAATAAACATATTATAATAAACAAATAATCATTACGAATAGCGCAAAACGCGCATAAAGAAATTATAAGAAAACCAATATCAATCAATCGTGTATTAAAATTCTAACAATAAAATACTTTATTGGTTCAGTGAAATATTTTAAAAGTGTAGTATCAAAACTAATCCAAATTCTTTCAATATCATTCAAACGGTAGCATATATGAAATAGTTGAGCAATAGAGACTTTAAATTAATATTACACTTTAAATCTCGTCTGGTCAAAAATTGATAGAATAATTCTAATTACGAGCAAGAGAAGTGAAGATATACATGGAGATGGCTTGAAATATTATGTTTGAGACTTATTAACGATCAGATATTAAAAAAAACATTTTTGAACCTGTATTTCTTTTTTGATATATAGTAAACAAACACGTAACAATCAATACAACACTTTTTATCATTCATACTTAATTACAATTCTCAGATGTTGGGATAAAATAAAAATACCAGTTTTGTATACTTTTTATAATTTCCGTTTTACTATGGATATCTTTTATTTATATAATGAGAATGGATGGGTAAAAACATCGGACGATGGTATTGCTATAAGAAAGTCCAGAAAGTGAGATATAAAGTTAAAGTATGTATATAATGTTATTAAAAACTATTTATATATCGTATTTATAAATAATAATATAATATTGGAGTTGCAGCTGAAACTTAATGCCTTCACGTCACTGATATATTTATGATCTTTATAATATAAATTCTACGAAGCAATTATAATACATAGTACCGACTTTGAATTATTATTTATGAAAAATAAACGATGTTTACATCTCACAACGATATTTATTTTCTACGCGTAGGCCATGTCAAGGAAGTAGAAGTGATTTAGTTAAGGAATTTGGAGAACAATATTCTTGCTAGTGTGCAATATTATGTTGTGTACATTTGTCAATATCATAATGAACTTAACTTTAAAGTGACGTAAATATACATTAGATATTAGTATCAACTTAAACATCATATTAAGCTTACGTGAGTACGGATTTAAATAAGGAATGAAGAATTTTGAAGGGCAACATGCTATTTTAGACGAACAAACTCTTAAACGTTTGAGCCATATGTTACTTATTATTCTTCTGACGGTTGTGGTGTTTGCTCAGTGTTACTTATATAATGTATGAATGGTATTTTAAAAGTTTCCTCTTTAAAATCATTTTACAAACTATCAAATAGTTTGTTGTGATCAAAGTTTGTGCCACCTTTCTATGGGAATTCGCGACTGCTATTGTCTAAAGCGAAATTAACCTAAAATAAATATTTGCTCCTAGCGAAGGTCCCTCTGAATTTAAGCAAAGACTTCGAGTTTGAGCTTACCCGATTAAAAATCGTATTGACTGTACTTACCCTAAATTTATTTTTCTATAAAACTTTGTATATGTATATCTGTAGCTCTTTATACTAAAACAGTCTGAAGCTTTAAACTCACTTATCACTGAAAATATCTAGACTTTTCTTATCTTATTTTTGTCATTTCACACATTTTTCTCCTCCTTTTAAATATATAAATTTAAGAGTTTGTGGATCTTTTACACCATTATAAATGTAATTTGTATGACTGAATACTCCAAACTATTTGACGAATGGTGTAAAGGGTCCAGCGGATTAGATTCCATAACAAAACATATTTAATCAATGTTATTCATCTTATTAAAAAAATTAACTATTCTGCATGTGAATGTTTATTATAGATGTTACATTTTGTCGTTACATTATTGTCAGTAGATGAAGATATAATATTACTTATATACATAATGCAGGGGTAACACGATGGCGGCACATTTGACATAACATCAAGAAACTCATAACTTTCAGCCGATTCAGCCGTGAGCTAAATTATCGTGTTACCCCTGCATTAATAACGCTACAGAGTCACTATTACTTATTATACTACTAATATTATGAGTTAACCTAAGTACTTAAATATTCTAGTAGAACGAATGTCATTATTTAGTGAATTATAATAATCAATTCATATTTAATGAAATTATATAAGTTTAGAGAGATAAGAATAAAGAAACTATGATAACTAATATATATGCAAAAATATGTTATAGTAAATATATTCTTGAATGTTTCAAATTAATGGAAATATTACGTTGTCACTTAATCTATGTAAACGTAGAAGTAGATGTTGAATAAAAATTTTAAAAATCCATGTTAGTGTTTTAATTCTAATGAAGTATTGCTTTATACTTTTAAGTATGTTAAAGACTAATTCAAAATCAAAAGTGTCAAAATATTATATTATTTTTATCTGTTGCTTAGGTGGTCCCTTGGCCACAACACTTAATAATATAATTGTACAATACATTTTTTGTACAATAAGTTGAAAGTTTGTAGCACACCGGGACTGTCGCAAAATTCGTTCTTGTAGTACGTCTACTGACTACCTACTATTCTGCTAAATTAAAGTTGAAAAAGCACAAAAAATGAAAGTATTTCATACAAACTTGCGACAGAGCTTATGCCTCCATGGTTCAGCCCTATCGTAAAATCTATTTTAGCGGATGTCTACTGACTATACACTACCTCCCTGCCAAATTTAAAATTTGTAGCATAAAAAATAAAGGAATTTTATACAAGCTTGCAAGAGCTCTACGACCATCTTAATTCGGCCCTGTCGCAAAATCCGTTCTTAGCGAATGCCTACTAACTAAAATTTATATCCCTGCCAAAATTCATCTTTATACGTCAAGCGGTTTTTGATGAGTAAGTGAGTGACCTTTCGCTATATTTTTATTAGATACATGTATACTGAGTTTATTAATGTTGATTCAAAAGTTTTTACAATACTTATTTACAATAGGAAATTAAAAGTAAACTTGATATGATATTAAATATTGGTAACCTGTTTTCGATAATAAATTATAATTTAGATTTTTTACGGCAACGTTTATCGATGAAGATGATACGAGTAACACATGCGTCTATATGATTCACTGATAGCTAACTCGCTCACAGTGCGCTTCGAGGCGCTAACGGCCCCGTACCAGTACGGGGACCTTATGACCCTGTACCGCACTGGGATAAAACTTTATTTCTTCAGTGTGGTAGATCGGTAGAGATCTAAGTAACCTGGAATTAAGATAGGTACTGCATAGACGCCACGTTTAATAGCACATCTCAAATATATATTAATCTCTTTTATAAACTGTACCAAATTAAAGTTATGCACTCCACACTATATAAATGTTTTCCTTGGCCACACCACGAGAACAACAAGTACGAGGCGATTTCGACCTCGTAACGCAGTGGCAGCAAGTTAAGAGATTCATTACTTACTTTGTACATATTTTATTGATTGTACATATTATATTTGTATACTCTATAAGTGCTAACCGTTAAAACAAAGATGGTGATCTGCTTGTTTTTCATAAATAATACGCCGTTTAGGAATAGGTTTCAAGCCTATTCGATTTTATTACTTGGCAGTTGGTCGCACTGTATTACTGTAATATTCATTTATAGTATTTATAGTATAGCGGAAAAGATTATGAAAGTATCATCATTGCAGTGGAATTCAAATGCCAATTATCAGTTATATCAACTACTCTTCAGATCACTGCTGTTTTCAAGGATAGCGATAGATACGGAATGCACGTGACACGAGTCTTCAACTCCCATTACTTTCCTCGAATTCAATGAATTCGATAAAATTGCTTTATTTAAAGTTCAAAATACAAATAAATTTCTCCGAGTTATTTTATATAGGTACACTCTCATTTAATATCATAGGGAAAAGATCAATTTCAATGTCGTGTAGAATTAAATTATTTTCACAGTGTATGTTCGTTTATTTGAGAGAGACAGATTTTGGTATCCGTATACTTATATATATATATATATATATATATATATATATATATATATATATATATATATATATATATATATATATATATATATATATATATATATATTATATATAAGTTTTGTTTTAACAATAAAAGTAATTACTATACTAAACAATCCACATAGATTTTGCAAAAGCCTTCCTATCAAAACACGAATTCTCTGAAAACACACGTACCTACCTATTACTAAGATTACTACAGCTAATATAGGAATTTGATGAAGAAATTATGAAAAAATTAAAACACGAGCGAAAAGAGGGTAAGTCGCTAGTAAGTCAGAACGAAGACGAAGTAGTATTCAGTAGTAGTTGGTCATACAAACGCTTATGGACTGTATTTTCAGAACAAAGTTACTGCAATAGTTATAATTTTTTTTAAATAATCAAATAAGAACGTCGATATTATTACACTCCTTTTAATGTAGCTACGTCAATTTACTTGAAAATCAAATAAAGTGAAAACGAAAGCAGTAGACCTTAAATAGCCGTTAGATTTGAACTAAAAACAACTTATAGATAAAAGTTCTTTATTAAATACATTAAAACATGAAAGCCTCACCGCATGTCCCATTTATAAAATACTTATATACTGACTTGTTGTATGGTATGTAAACTACCCCACAACGTACGTACACCTTGTCGTGGGGGGCGTTGGGTATCATTAATGTCCGACAATCCGGCTGAGCGTGAAACCAAGAAACGCATTTAAGGGTGGCCCACTACGGAGGGTACTTCTCTGTAGCAGAGTTGACTGTGGAGCAATCCCTTCGGAGTGTCGTCGGGGCGTTGTGGTTGAATGCCTTAGCGATCCTGCGATGCCCCGTTAAGATGGAGAGTTGGTTGGGTTTCAGTGTGTAGTACTGACTTTTCTAGCCGGTGAGAGATTCGGTTAACATCGATTTAGTACTTTATGTATGAAACAGAAAACCCAATTTTCGACTATTTTACTTGGTGATTCCGATCAGAATCCTATTGACGAACTTTTAACTCTTATTCTCAGAATAACGACTGTGAATTATTGTGATACGAACGAACTGCATTGAGTAGAGTTAGACAGTGACATTATAATGGTTGTTTTATCATTTTCCTACGAAACCCTGAAAATCATTAAATATCGACATGCCTTATTACAACAGATTTACATCATTTATTTTTTTGACCCAAAGTCATTATATTGTAGTTAATAAAATTTACAACGATTTAACTTATTAATGTATCGATACTCGACAGCAGACGCCAATATTATATAAGTTGGTTCCTAATAATCCTATATCCACAGATCACATAATACAGATAAATCTAGAACAGATGTGTCATCCTATACAAAAGAAGTTGAAAAGTTAGTATGTATTTTACGACGTTAATTTTCAAATATTTTACTGATTTATTTTATAATTTGTGCAAACTAATATAGGTAGGTAGTAAATATTGTTAGATTCATCCTGCATTTAAAAAAAAATCCATGTCTTTAATAATTTTTAACCGTGATAAGCTACTTATAAAAAGTATGAGCGCTATTTGTGAATATTCACTAAAACCCATTATCTGATTGGTGATGGATGATTGGTAAAATTACACAAATTTGGTTTACAGTAAGATTACTTTTAAAGAAAACGCTTTATTTTTTTATTTCATAGCTTCAGTAACAAATCGACCTTGGAAGAATAAAAGCTTGGAAGCCAGGCTAGTTCAGTTAGCATGTCACAAGGTGTGAGTGAAACAAAACACGGCTGTTTGTTTTCATTATTTTGGAACGTGTCACAAGGCAAAAAATAAATGGTCACCTTTGGTTACTTGAAAGAATAAAAGCATGGAAGCCAGGCTAAAATAAAAACCGAGTTATCTATAGTATACTCATTTAGTTCAGTTAGCATGTCATAAGGTGTGAGTGAAACAAAACATGGCTGTCTGTTTTTATTATTTTGGAACGTGTCACATGGCAAAAAATAAATGGTCACCTTTGGTCATCTTATAATGCTAACAAATACAAAAGTTCTATCTAAGACGTTAAAAACTTTAAGTCGGCTATCAACTTAATTTTTCAATATTATGTTTTGTTGATACATGTCTAGTGATGTAAAAATGATTATCGATAATAATTTCAATACTGTTGCAGATTTCCTAACGATGATGAAATTAAAATTAATTGGATTCAGTGTATCAATAGGTTCTGTTAACTGTTACATATAGATTATTATAGATGTCATAGAAAGATTTCATAAATAAATTTTTCGCAAAAAATACTTGGAGTTTTATGATTAAAAAAACCTAATCTAAGCTAATTAATTAAATAATATAAATGCCTAACTCCGTGTCTTTCAGAAATTCTTCATTTTTTTGCAAAAAAAATGGTTTGTCAATCTTCCTACGACATAATACAACTCATATGATTTATGTACAGCCAGGTATTTTAATTTTAAATAAAATTAAATATATGTTTTACATCGACATGGACACGACAATGTCGATAATAAACTCATAGCTATCAAAAATTTAAGTTGTGAAAACCTGCATGACATTGACAACGAAACAGAACGGCATTATATGTCTCTTTCCTACGCACTATTACCATCGTAAGAAAAAAAAGATAAACATACCTATGCATTTCATTTCTTATTTTAGCCCGGCTTCTATGAGTATCATTATTCTGAGAAATCGACACATGTAACGTCATCTACTGACATTTACTTGAACAAATATTTCTGTCTTTGAACAGACCCCCACGGTAAGACATAGAACTAAGAATCATAACAATTACTATACATTTAAACACATATTGAAAATAGATGACGCTACTATCGTTTTTCATATTCAAATCAATAGGTAAAATCGTCGTATGTGTACAAATTATGTACATAAATTTGTTAGAAAATCCTTTTGAAATTGAATATATTTTCTTATTATATTTCTTATTATCTTATTATTTTCTATAAAGGTCGAAATATATAAGAATAACGTATGTCTGTTTGTGAAAACATATACGACCTTTTGTATTGCAAGAAAAAATCACATCTATGAATTAATATCTTTATAATCGTTAAAACCCACAGACATATAATAAATAGTAGTATATGTCTGTGTTAAAACCATGGTCTAGATAGGCAGGACAACAAGCCCAATTTCAGTAGTACGATTTGTGATATAACTTCCAAGATTCGCGTCAACGCCGCTGTACGGCGTCATTGCTATCTATGGGTGCTGCGCAGTACTCACTGTGCATGCCGGTTGAGTGACATTTCTTAATGTCAAATATATTTCATCACTTATATCGTTTTGTTGAGTTTTGCGGTTTTGTTATTCTTTGTTTTGGTATTCAACTGTTTAGTTCAGGTTTGAAATAGTGTTTGAGATAAATATTACGAGAACGTTCACAATCTGTCAAAATTACACACTCGTCTATCGTCATGCCTCTTGCGGCCGTAAGTTGAAACTAGTGCTATCATTAAGCCGACGTACTGTTATTGCTAGACCAACTTTCTAGATCGTGGTTAAACGCATCTAAGGACGAATCCAAGCGGTTAGCGGAGCTACGTTTAGTCGATAGTTACTTATAGTGCGTAAAAGATTTGTTGTTGGTAATCTTAAGAGGACAACACCGAAACTAGCGCCACCCACAATTTTATTTCTTTTACTCTAAAATCAGATCAAATTTAAAAAATCCAGAACAGTATCATGCTAGTAAATAACCTGTAGTATTTTTTAAAACACTTTTTATGACTTTTGTCACTTTCAATTAAGAGAACTACAGATTAAAGCCAAAAGTGGCCATTTTTGGCGTTTTTAAAAATTTACATTTTTAGTTAGCGACGGTGCGTACTCTGTCTAAGTGTCACGGCCGCACCAAGTTCAAATCTGCATCCGAAAATCTGGTTTGTTACTGTGATCCTTAAAAGAAATACTAGATAACTATAAACCTAGCCCGACCTGGGACTCGAACCTAGAGTCTCCGGAACTACTGCAGTATATGCCACTTTTAGCTGTGAAGCTTATGTATCAAGCTGATTTAATATTCTGTATCAGTGTTTTATAATAACTTCCTTCACCATCCACTTAAAATATAAAGGCAGCTAAAGCAGAAATAAAATAAAACTCACGAAATGTTTCTTACACATATATTAGCCAATGTCATGTAAAACGGCTTTAACATCAATAACGATAAGTACATGGACATTGGACACATGCAATACCAACTCCTCATTCCGATAGATAGACACTTACTTATGTGCTAAATTGATCAATTTGGCTCAGCCAACTTCAACGTCATTAGACTAAAATATTAATAGAAACACTATTAAAATTAAAAAAAAGAGTAAAAATAAATTTGAATGAACAATTTATATCTTGTTACATTCTTAAGAAAAAATTAAAATGGATACGAAACGATTTTTAACGTATCTAACAGTTTTTTAAAAGTAACACCCAAATATATTAAATTTCCTCTTCAAGCTAATTAAAAGAAGTGTTAAAAGAATGTTTCAAATAAAATAACATTACAATGTATGTCCATTGAGCTTACAACATTTGTATAACACCGACTATATCTATAATAACATATCAATCAATAATTATTATTATTATATTTATCTGCATCATAATACTAATTCTACAATAGGTTGAAAAAATAAATAAGCTTGAAATGCTCTTAAATTGTTAAAAAAAATATTTAATTAAATTGTGAAAAAAAAGTATTTCGTGAAAAATAACTATAAATAGCGATCATTTTAAATAGCTAAAATATTGATTATTAGGAAATTGGAAGATCATTGAAACAAAGACATGTGAAGTAGTACTTTATGTACTAATTGTACGCATTTCAAGCTTTTACATGACTAAGTTCATCATCATTAGCCCATTTTTTAACATCCCACTGCTGGGCAAGGGCCTCCCTCAGTACGAGGGATTACTTTTATAATAAACATCAAAACATTTAGAATAATTGATTGACCTGTCAATCTGAAAAACATCGAGATGATTATAATTATTTAAACCTACAGTGGTTTCTAAACAAATAGATGTATCGATAATATTTTGTCACAACACATATTAAGATTTAAAGGATTTTTTTAAGGGATTTTCGGGGAACACCAATTTTATTATTAGGACTTAATGTCCGATAAACTACTTCTTTTGAATTTTCACATCACTATATTAAAAGGATTAAGGATATAAAAAGTCCATTGGGAGCTTTTCATAATCAAATAGGATTTCTTGGCAAGATTAAAATTACACTGGTTTGATTTTTTTGTGGTCAACAAGTTAATATAACAAGTAAAGTTAATATAATAATATAATTTCAAAAAAATTAAAAATATATTCATTATAAAAATTGCAAAGGTCAGTCGGATAGAGTAACTCTAATAGGCCTGATAACTTACAAAGCTGTGAAAGTTCGAATGATTTTAATGAAAGCTCAATAATTATGGCCTAGTCTTGTAAATATATATAAAAAAAATATATTTTTGACAGGGTTTATTTAATATTATGCCATTAAAGGAAACATCGTGGTACCCTGTCTATTTGTTACAGTAATTTTTGACTAAGTGTAGTTTTTTGAATAGGGAAGTCATAAAGCGACAGTTAGATGTTTTACTTTTTAACTCGGAACCACAGTGATGTATCCTTTATTTAAGGCATTTCGTCTTCTTTGTCGACTTCTGTGTGTTCGACCTGTGACAAATGAAAAAAATCATGAATATCTTCATTTACTTTAAAGTTATTTTAATTATAAAGGGATTTTATTCATAAAATTTTATTTCTTCTACGTTCATACTACCCTACTCCCCAGTCTCTATGCCTATACATATTAATGTGTCTTAGTCTCCTATATCTTATATCGATAGGTTCGTGTAACCTTTACGCGCGGTTGAACTAAAATTTCTTTGGCAAACATCGCAATTAAATCAAAATAAATAAATAATATAACAAGGCATATAAGGCATATTACAATCACATATTTTATGGAATATCAGAATATTATACACTTGTCAGACAATAACAAGGATTACTATGGCAACATTGGAGTGTATTTTGTCTCATTCTCTCGCCGACTTAATACTATTCATTTATGACGTATTACTTTCTTTATCGTGACCCTTTAACGTTTCATACAGATTCAAATTACAACGAAGAAGTTTCACTTTAATATGTACCTGTTCTGCTTGAGGAAGCGTTCGGTTGACACGTAGCGGTTCGGGTCGTAGTCCAAGGAGGCTGCGGCGCGTGCGCTCGTGACGACGCGCAACTGCCTCCTGAACGCCGAACGCAGTTCCACGGTCGGAGTCAGTTGAGGAGCCACTTGGCTGAGGCTGCCTGTTCGGGTAGTTGCACTATTATCACATAGCCCACATAAATAATGTTAAAATTCATTTATGTTTCCCTTTAAATGACATCTATCTTTGTTTTATGAAAATTAACTATTATTATTATATTAGATACTTTTAAGTTTCATCAGAAAATCGGCATACTCCGTTTCGGCGTACGTTATTATATCAATAATGTAATGATTTGGGAAAACATAAAATTTTTTGATTATTTTTTAATATCGTTATAGCGTGATACTTTTACTTTTGCGAGTAGGTTTGTATTTATAATTGAAACATTTATGTTAACTTAGATGGAGTTAGCCGATTTGTGACATATAGGACGGTCAACATGATGTATAAGTAGGTATATTTTTTATATTGTATTAAAAAGTTAAGGCGTATCATCGTTATAAGAGTACTCTAGCTGACACATGCACTTACTTATATTTTTTTAATTAAAATTTTAATATAAAAATTAAGTTGAATCCACCCGAACAGAGCTATTAATCCTAATGACTTATAGAAATTCAATTAAATAAATAAAAAACATCAACTTCCACTACAAACACAACGTAACAACCATCAATAAAATATAAGCTACAACACTTACTAAAACTACATCAAACATCAATTTTGAAACAGCTAAACAAGCAAATACAAATTCTGATTACTTATGGTGTCACGTTCATAAAAAAAACACTTTTTTTAATTTTCTTATTATATTCCCTCATATTCTAGTCTACCCACGTGTATTAGATTTGTCATCTTACTCAACTCGACCTACCACTGATGAGACCATCAAGCGTCGTCGGAGGTCGTGACTGTCTGACACATCGTCGTTTCTTGGGCGGCATACCCGAAAGGTACGCATCACTGTGAGGCTCGGAAGAATCGTTTTGCTGCTGTATATCCCTAGTAAAAGTGGGCACCCAATCCTCGCCCCAATGTTGCGCTATCTGCGCAGGTGGCACCTACAACAGTTGGGAAATAAAACCCGCAACAACCAAACTCTTTCACGTCGAGCACGAAACAACACACAAGTAGTGAGCATGTTTCGTCATTATATTTTTAATTTATTTGACCATATGAAATCTTCTAAGTATACTAATATAATATAGTATTTTACTTGGTATGTGTAAAAGTTCCGATGACACACACTAGTACTAATAAAGATAGGCTATTTTTATATTTTTAAGTATATAAAAATAAAATTATATAATATTTTAATATTGATTATATAAAATTATATAAAATTTAAATATTGATACATGACTTATTTAAAAAACTGTGAATAACTGCCTCTTAATGACAAAAAAGTTGCGTGTAGGTTGAGTACTACGTGGCAAAGCTGATTTAAATCTTTAACCCCTCGTCTGTGTAGACAAAGATCCTCGCGCACTCCGTTGTCTGTGTAGGACAAGGATCCTTGTCTGACGTACCTTTGCCATTTTACACGCACACATAGATATAAAATGAACATGGCGGCTGCTCATCATGGCATAGGCTTGCTACAGAGTGTTCTTAATTTACGTAGTGGTTTAATATTCAATAAATAGATAAAATATGGTTATACATTAGCGAATATATCATAACTAAAAATTATGACTAGCTGTGCCGTGTGTACTAACAAGTTAGCTTGTTAGTATGCTTGTTTTTTTTTTCATGTTATATTGAATGATGATTAAAAATTAAATTACTTTAAAGTGCCATTTTTTAAGCATTTGGCCAGAAGCTACATATACGCGTGGTCTTAGAAAATTGCTTAGTTTTAATTTATATTGCATATTGTCCTATTCAGCTTATTATGTAAACACTTATGTTATTTATCTATTCACTTAAACTACACAAAAAGTCGCGAATAGGACTTGTCATAGGACTTGTTACTTGTTCTCTTGTCCTGGGTTCTGCTAAAATGTTTATGTGAGGATATTACATTAAATTTTTTAATGATATATATATATTTTGACGTGTTTTTCGCGGGAACAAATTACCTTCCGCGGTAAGAATTCTACGCCACTGTCGAGTCCTCCAACTGTTTATACATCAAAATCACGATAATCCTTTTTCTACGTGAAAAATAGACCAACAAACACTATATATCAAAATGATATTTAAAATATGAGTATGGATACAATATATCTACATAATTACGAGGTATTTTTATTTCAATATTGTCTCATCTTTTGTTCACTATGCTTATCGACAATGTTGATGGAATTATTATTTTGATTTTTGAAAAAAACTAATACTTACTTTACCTAAATATAGGTCTTTAAATAAAATGACTCTCTCTCTCTCTGTATATATTCAAATAAAAACACTGCGTATTATCAAGGATGACAATCAATGACAATAATATAGTAGGAGAGCTAGCAAACCATCCGACTAACCCATTTCCGAAAAATAAATTACTGTAATAATAATATTTTATTATGTATCTTCATTCTTCATACGCCTATAAAAACGGTTCGAATAATAAGGTTGTATCACAAATATCTGTTACGATAAATAAAAATGTTTACTTTACATATAACTTTACCTGTTTATCTTTAATATTAGTAATCCTTAATTATATCTTAACAATTCAATATATCATATCCTTTCTTTCTAACGTTAAAACCTATACAAGTCTGTTGCGCTTGCACTCCGATCAAGCGTGATCGCTAATATATCCTCGTCTGGTAGACTCCTGCTACTGCTAAAATATTCAAGCTACTTGCATATTCTGTCTATAAGTCTGTTCTGTGATACTTTCTTATGTTTACGCGAATATTTGGCATTATAAATGAAACTATCTTTTCGGATTTTGTCGCGGATTTATTATGATTTTTGGTTCAATTTACAAACAGTTCACAATTTACAAAAATTTAAATTTTTGTAAATTGTGGGTAGGCACTGTCTATAACAAGTACCTGAGACGTCTAATACCTTAGTGACTCCCATGACCATGTTGCTGTAAAGCATTCGAAACGTCGGGAACCAAAAATCACAATAAATCCGCGACTATATCCTAAAATATACATTATGTTCTGTGTCTTTGGTTGTTCTGTTCGTGCGGCTGATCCGATGATATAACATCAAACACTAATATTTTCTTAGCGTTGTGTGTAACTTTAGTTAGTCTTATAGTTCGCTAGCTCTTAGACTAATACTTACGCACACATGTAATAAAAAATTATTATCAAAACTGAAAAACTGCCATGTGACACAACTTCGCGCAGTTTTTTTAGCAAGTCAAACGCAGACCAGGGTTTAAAGTATAGCATATTACTAAATGAGGTATTACACTAATTTTTGAAAAGTATCTCAATTACATTCTGTAGTGCTAATAAACCACTAAAAAGTAAACAGATTTTTATTCGATAGATATGTATCATAAAAATGCATTTAAATTTTTACATTTTCAAATTTCGCGCCTAATTGGACGAAAACGCCGAACACAATGAACGCCATTATTACTCTGTGGTCATGACCTCATGATGTCTTGTAAGCAAATGCGCTGATAATTTGAAATTGATATAATTGTTTATTATTTAAAAATGAATTATTATTCTACTTATCGTTGGTGTGCTGTTCCTGAATGCAAGAATACTTGTGTAAAAACACCGAACAAATAATGGATTCATGTGCCAACTGATATAAATATGACTTGGTTCAAACTTGCGAAAAGGGATCCCGAAGTATTATGTAATTTGCCGACCATCAAAGAGCTTATTCTTGGCAAATTTTTGTTGTCTCCCTTTACGAAACCGTCTTCAATGGTATTAAATTAATAAAAATGACTTTGTTTATGAAAATAATAAAACTTACATACTAAAGCAAATACCCTGATCAGTTAACACAGACACTTTTTTGTGTACAGGACAGTATGACGTCATAACATGGCCGCTATTATTTCGTGGTGTTCAAAAACAGATTAAAAATACTGAAAATTTTGAATTTAATTTTAAAATTTATTTCGTTATTTTATCAAATAAAACTAACATTTCCCGACTGCTTTTTGCCTAAGCTATCTCAATAATAGGGTTTTAGATTGTTTTTCATATGGAGTAAAATACCCTATTCTCTTGTAAAAATTATATTTATCTTTCATTGATATTTCTAAATGACGAAACAATAAAAATTAATACCTTACTCCTATTATACTTACGAATCTCACATTACTGGACTCATCTGTCGAAGACGACGAGCCTGGAGTGTTCTCCCGGTTGGGCCTAGAAAGTGTAGATATAAATTAGTAAAAAAATATTAACACTTAATATATTAACAACGAGTAAACACATTTACATGCAGGTTTCATAAACGATTAACAGCCAAACGATACTGCGAAGTTAAGCCTCCTAGGATATCAGAGTAGATGTATATTGCTTCTAAACATGTAGTAAGATAGATCTATATAGTAAAAAGATATAAGTTTACAACAAAAACTGAACGAACACCGCATAATAAATCAATAAACAACGATAACAGAGCCTAAAAAGCGCTTCGAAGAATGTAAATCCGTGATATCGCGTACTACGAGAATAATATATTACACATAGTGTAAACATTCGCACATGCAAATACACATAAGTACTACTTGTATGTAGTGTATAGCCTTACCGTGCTTGATCACGGCCGCGTGTTTGTTGGCGGACGGAGCCAGCGCCTCGTGGTGCAGGCCGATTTTGAACATCGGAACTATAGCTATATGCAAAATATGTTATAATGCCATAGCTAGTTGTAAAATATGTTAGAAAATGTTTTTTCGACTGTAAGATATACGCAAAATTTACGTTTGATCAGATAAAGTATACTAATAGTGACGTTACGGTTCTTTATAATATTTGTTAATTTACCTGATGCTTCCGTAGCTGTTTCCTATTACCAAGTGACGCTCAGCGCGAGCTGCCAACGTGTTGGCCATGGGATTGCTAGGCATGTAATATGAATAATGAAACAAAATACTAACTAGTTGAATTTTCTTTTAATATGAAACTAGTACAGTATAATGTAGTAATGTATTAACGGTAATTTTTATATATAATAAGATTTATAAAGGATTTTGTAATAAAGCAATATTATATTTTTATTTAAATGTTATTGCTTCAAATCTTGCAAAAAGTAATTTTATACGCTTCAATTAAATTAAGCTATCACCTCTTTATTTTATTTTTTCGTTTTTTGTAAGGTTTTATTATTCAAATTATTCACCTGTAGTAGTTTCCACGACCTATTCCAAGATTGTAGCCGTTGAGGTAGATATCCCTACGTGGCCCACGACGCGGTCCTGCATAGCTACGGTTAAGAGGATTTGTTCGTACAAATATACAATACTTTCGTTCTATATTATAGAGGTATGCCATATACCTGGCATTTACTAACGTAAGCGCTAAGTTATTGATCTTAGGATTAGATTCTTTGTTAACTCGCAATAGGTACATTACGCTATGATATTACGTAGATACTACGCTATGATTCGTCTACGCCGTGTTATTATATTGTATATTGATATAAACACGTAAAAATATTTTTATTGAAATTGATATCGTCATAACAAGTGGCTGCTTTTATTATAATTTGTAAGTAATTAAGTAATTTAGTAACTTTAGTATTTTTGCTTTTTTTATTATAAAAAAATCATTAAGTTACCCCCGTATTTCGTGACTGTCCATTTCAGAATATTGAAAGATATCGCCATTATTATTATTATTATTAAAATACAAACAAGAAAAGTTGTACCTGACTGGACGCACTTCGTTGTAACGGTCCAAAACTGGAGTCCTGCCAGATCTTGGCGGCGGGCTAAAAAATAAGCAATTCTAGCACGATGGAGGAATATGCACAAACAAGCGCAAATGTTCAAAAATATATGTACGTATACGTGAATAATGCCGATTAAAGAATCATTATTACTGCCAGTGCGAAGAAGGCAAATTAACGTAAATATATTATGGTCTGTACATTGTACACTATGACATTACTATACAGCAGCGTTTTATTTTACCATGAATATTTATTTTATCTGTCGGCGGTAGATTTTCTTCAGTTTATCTAAAGCGGAAGACACAAAAATAGCTGATGTGTTAAATAGTTATAACAGATTAAAAGATAATTTGAAAGTAGGTAGGTACTCGTAAAGTACTTTTCTATAATGTATGTGTAAAAAGTTGATGTTTGCATTGGATACAGCAATAGTAAAACTTTACTAATTAAACCTGTACTTATTCATCACGAAGTTAACGTAATACGAAAAACTTTTGAACGTAGTACCTATTATTATTATTATTTAACATTGTATTTACAAACTATAATATATACTATGCAGGACACTGAAATTATTGAAATGACTTACATATATCCACGACGTGCTCGGCGCGCGCCGGGATAGCTCAGATGAGAGTAAGGCGACGACGAACTATAATACGAAAAGCCACGATGCAATTTTGCATATCTAATAAATCACTAAATCAAATGACAGACAGAATGCTGTATATATTAATATTCCGGCAAAACCCAACAACCCCAAAAGTACGGAAATCATAGCCTCGCAACCTTCCTATTCGGAAAAATTCGATCGTGTGTGATAATTCCTCAAACCTCATACGAAACATTCATAAAGTTAAATATAATTGACATAATATTCATAATAACACCAAAGAAAACAAAAGAAAATCAATAGCTTTGGAATGTAAACCTGTCGCCATAGTATAAAGAATGACATAGTAGGGCAACTTCGGCCCAATCCGCGATATAATTACCTGTCATAGTTACCATAGTTGCCTGTCACAGGGTTGTCACTGTAGCTAAATTTTAATTCAGTGCTCAGAAATTGGCATTGGGCCGGGAAGTGTGTTATTAAAAAATATTTATTTTTTATATATATTTAAGAATGTAAAACATTTTGTTTCTACATGTTTATGATTATTTTTATTAGACCTGTAGTTACTCGCTTAACTGATATATCTGTAGAAAATAGTATTAAAACTCGAACTGACGCGAATAGATTTATCTCGAAATGAATTTGTGTAAATAAATAAAATAAATCCTTTAATTTCTTGCGTTTACAAAAACATAAATATGCTATTAGTAACAATTAAAAAAAATAAAACTATAATATATTAATAAAATCATATCACATCCTATTAAAATAATAAACTAATACAACAAAAATAAAAGTACCTACATAAGTATTTCATCATCAAGTATAAATTATATGCTATAGTTTGTCCATTTTATTAATGTTTTTTTGACAGCTCACGCCCACAAAGTTTCGTATTTAATGGTTAGCCATTAAAGTTAAAATGTCATACAAATAATATTGTACTTTATGGACGGGCAACGCCCCCTTACTGCTGTGCCACACATAACGATTACTACTATTGTGCCACAGATTACAAATAAATAAGGTGTAATATGTTATTTAATCAGGAAGACAACAAAATTTTAAGATTAAAACCAATAAATGAAAACATTAACATTATGTAAAGTTTTACTTTCTTCTTATTATAATCATACAAATAAAACAACTAAAATAGTTTAATTCCTTTTATTAACATGATTCGTCACAATCATCATTTATATTAGATTTGTCCGATGAGGAGTCTTCAGTTATATTAATTATTAACTCTTGTGTGCATAAATTATCAAATGCAATGTCACGGCCCAAATCAGACATTATGATTCTCTTAGTTCTCTCCACCACACTTGATTTTTACGATAGTAATATTTATTTTCATATTAATAAATATAAAAATAAATATTATTTTATATTTAAAAAAATAAGAAATATCGATTATTACGTCACTATAGCTTGTCAGTCGTCGAGCTGTCAAAAAACCATTAATAAAATGGACAAACTATTATTTATATTATTATTGTTTACCTTTTCTGTTCAGTAGGTAATCTGAACAAAGACAACTCTGGAATCGATGAAGAATTTAGACACCCAAACACACAGCAATAAGTTCTTCTACGAATATCACACATTTTTCATATAGTGAAAAACCGTGACGCGCAAAACATGTGTGGCGTCAGCCTAGACTGGCGCACTGATATGCGGTTCGAGATATTGTATGAGTGTGCGTGCGGCAACGTAAAGATACTATGACGCACACATACAAGCCGCGCGCGGTGCGTTTGTATGAAGTTGCCCTACTTTGTCATTCTTTATATACTCTGCTGTCGCGGAGACATCGGTCAAGGGTCGAATATCTATTTATTTATTTATTTATTTACAGGACACATAATTGTTAATACATTTAAAATAAAAACCAAAAATATAGCAGTACAAAAAAACATAAAATGCTTAACATTCAAAGGTCACCACATGCAATTATTGTTCGGTTATTTCAATCAATTTTATTTGTAAATTGACGGCAAACTATTTAAAATAACTGGCTACAGTAAAAACGAGCACAAGACATTATGTATTTTTTTTTAATTAATTGTGAAATAAGTGAAGAGTAATTTACAAACTTTTAAGAAAATATAACGTAAAAGTAATCTTATAATTAATCCATTTACTTATTATGTGTATTTGTTTTTAATATTCACATCCATTTTATTTGTACGAATTGTCGTTTTTTCGTACATTTTATTCCCGTAGACAATTACTATTGCGACATGATCCATATAATTTTATTTACCACTATTATACTTTCGTAAATATAAAAGTTGGATCTTGTTAAAACGAGGGTACTCTTAAGGTTTAGGCTTGTTAATCATTTGTAAACCGTTCGGCTTTTTTAATATATCAAGTTATAAATTTTAAACTTTTTTCTTCAATATATTGAATCGTATAATATAATCGTAATCGTATTAGGGTATATATGTTGAGGTTGAAAATTAATCGTGAGGTACTTTTAATAAAAATTGCGAATATCTATTTTTTATAGAAGACCCAGCGATAGTAAAACTTACTTTCTTACTATAGGTCTACCAGAATCTCATGGCATAAAAAAATAATAAAAAATTGTGATTTTCATATGGCAATGTCAATTGTCAATGAAATTTGAAATTGAGGAATATTGTTTTTAATGTATATTGTAAAATAAGGGAAAAAGAAGGCGTAAATCAAACTCAATCTACGATTTTAAAGCGCATCGTAGATTTGACCGGTAAGTTGGACTGAGTTGTTTCGATACTTTTAGTTTATTTTATATTTTTCTTACTTAATTTTAGCTATTTATAGGGAATTCTAGTACTACTATACGACGAATCATAGGTGAGGGCACAGCGAATTATAGTGTATTTTCCACGCGTAAAATGAGGCGAGGAGGCAAGCAAGAATGAAAGAATGAATGATTATAGGAATAAACTAAAAGAATTATAAGCAATTACAAAGGAAATTCCAATAGTAATAAAACTGTTACAAATTCTTTGACAAGATATTGATCTCAACGGAGGGAGATAATCTTTGAGGTAAGAAAAAAAAATTAAGTAATATTTATCCCTCTCACTCTCACTCGTAAATGGAGGCCTGTGCCATGCAGTGGGACGTATATAGACTGATGATTATGGTGATCAATGACTAAGATATCGTTTGATTAACAAGATACACTTTATTTTTTTAAAGACTTACACTTAAGTAGATTGATTTTGAATACCTATGATAAATGCCAATTAAAAAGGACCCTTTTGGCGAAAATGTTGTGAACATGTACAGAAAATTGAAAGATTCCATCAAGCAAGATGGAATAATTGAAATGCTGGAAGAGTGATTTATAATAGATACCCCTTTATCTTTATCATCTGATGAAGAACATTCTTGTGCATGCAAGTGGAATTCTTGGAATCGTTTTCTAGTTCTGGTAATGTGTTAAAGATAATAAATTAGTTCATAAAGTAATATACGTTTCATTTATTTTTCATGGCATATTTTCCTTAGTTACGAACCCGATATATAATAACATACTTCGTACACATTTATTATTTATTATATTTATTATAAATAATGTACTTCATGTTCAGTAATACTAAAGATTTATATAAAATTAAATAGTATCAAGATCGTTTAATCCAATTTTCCTAGTATTGCACACAACAAATTTTTATTTCCCTATTTGCCATGAGATTCCGGTAGACCTATATACTTACTTATACATCTCGAAGTTATCGTTATATAAAACTTAAAATGTACACATAGTGTTATTATTAAATAACATCAAGGATGTAAATATCCTTTATGCTAAAGATGAGACCGAAATTTGGAATATAACTCACTGAGATCCACGTGCTCGGCGCCCGCCAAGGCCATGCTGAGAGTCCTGTGAGCGACTCTCATATGATGACGTAGATGTCGACGTCGCACTATAATACGAAAAGCTAAGATGCAATAGTGCCAAATAATTGCTAAATACAAGTGATTTCCCGACTTACAAAAAAAACATTATTGTACGAAAATTTTATGCCCCACCAACCGTCCGTTTCGAAAAAATTCGAATGTTTGCGGTAAACCCCCGCAACAAAACGCACTGAAATAATGCAAAACTTACCTATGTCCACGTTGAGCTCGGCGTCCGCGATAGCCGTGCTGAGAGTCCTGTGAGCGATTGTACGGCGACGTAGATGTCGAAGCAGAACTGTAAAAAAGTTTAATGAAATATGCGAAAAAGTCACCTTGTTGATGTTTGCAGTGGACCCACCATTAATGTATAACTTTACTGTATAAA
The DNA here is from genome assembly GCA_905231865.2 of Boloria selene. Taxonomy (NCBI): domain Eukaryota; kingdom Metazoa; phylum Arthropoda; class Insecta; order Lepidoptera; family Nymphalidae; genus Boloria; species Boloria selene. Next base: position 12,224,977 of record HG993131.1, read on the forward strand.
GCTGTTCTTATGCATAAAGAAGTTAACGTTATATTAAGTTTAACTCCTACACATAGTACCTATTATTGATTAACATTACAACATTTATCGTTTAGTATAAATTATAATTTATTGTTTAGTATAATAGACAACAGAATTATCAAAAAGACTTACTGAGATCCACGGTGTGCTCGGCGACCGCGAGAGCTATGCTGGGAATCCTGTGGGCGACTGGAGTAAGCCGATGTAGAAGTCGATGTCACACTATAATACGAAAAACCACGATGCAATTGTGCATACTGGTAAATTGGTACACAAAATACTAAACATATATATATTTGCAGACTTACAAAACCCCATTGTACGAAAATTCTATGCTCGCCAACCTTCATTATCGGAAGAATTCGTATGTCAACGGTAAACCAAAATTCAGAAGTATCCAATTAACTTTATCCATAATGTTAACAGAACTAATATACTACTCGTATACTAACACCAAGAAAAAGAAAATCAATTTATTAAATTGTAAGCCCAATTGTCGTAGAGAAAGTTAAGGGTCGGATACTTAAAAATTAGCCCAATCAAATAAAACTGGAGGTCTTTTCAAAATGAAGCCACTCATAAAATTTTATCTTGTTAAGGTCTTGCTAGAGCCAAAGGCAAGATAATAAATACGAACGAAATTAAAATTAAAGCGAAGCGCACTGCGATATTATATACCTACGTGTAAATGGCGAAGTAGAAAGTAGTAAATGTATAAGAAAGACAACAAAAAGTCACATAAAATCACAATAAAATATAAATAGGCTTTTTATATTTTAGAATAGCTGCACCATAAAAATTATACATTTTTTTAATAAAAAAACATAAATCCACTTCCAAAAATACTATTTTCAGTAGGTATATATCAGCACATCAGAAAATAATATAAAGAAGTTGTTTAGGACTGTCAATAAAAGCAATGATTGTGAATTGTCACAAATTGATCTTTATAGATTGTGTCAGTGTTGTATTCATGAACGAATTAACCACTGGAACTAACATAATGAAAAATCGTTCAACCAATTCGAGCATAACACAACAACAGCACACAAAGATTTTAATTCATTATTATACACACAGATGCAAAATACATAAAAATTCATTCTACTTCTAGTGCTTGAACATAGTCGATAAAATACATATATCGATTTTAAATATATTTATTCATAAAATATTTTATGTTATTTTACTGTACAAATAATATCATCATCATATGTAGACATATTCTGATTCGCTTTCGAATTTTAAGAATAATATTAATAATCCATTGTATAACTGTTAATTATTATCTATAGTTTGTCCATTTTGTTAATGGTTTTTTGACAGCTCGCCGACTGACAATATACAGTGATGACAAAAGGACGTAATAATCGATTTCTCTTATTTTTTTAAGTATAAAATAATATTTATTTTTATATTTATTAATATGAAAATAAATATTATTATCGTAAAAATCAAGTGTGGTGGAGAGAACTAAGAGAATCATAATGTGATTCGGGCCGTGACATTGCATATTTTGATAATTTATGCACACAAGAGTTAATAATTAATATAACTGAAGACTCCTCATCGGACAAATCTAATATAAATGATGATTTTGACGAATCATGTTAATAAAAGGAATTAAACTATTTTAGTTGTTTTATTTGTATGCCTTATACTAAGAAGAAAGTAAAACTTTACTATTAACTTTAATATTTTAATTTATTGGTTTAATTCTTAAAATTTTTTTGTCTTCCTTATTAAATAACATATTACACCTTATTTACATATTAGCATTGATTTCTATCGATTATTTGTAATCTGTGGCACAATTGTAGTAATCTTTATGTGTGCCACAGCAATAAGCGGGAGGTGCCCGTCCATGAAGTACAATATTAATGGGTATGACATTTTAAACTTTAATGGCTAACCATTAAATACGAAACTTCGTGGGCGTGTGCTGTCAAAAAACCATTAACAAAATGGACAAAGTATATGTATTTGTTTTACCCTTTTTATAATTTTATTATTATGTTTTAATTGGTTTTTGTATATAATATAACCTTTTTCAGTTAACTGTAAATTTTTCCTTTTTTTGTTTTTTCCTGCTTCTTTTTTGTATTATTTACTTGTGGAAACTTCATTGGTGTACGTACTATATTATCATCATCTATGTATTATTGTACTGTTTGTTCCCCAAATAAAATAAATAAAAAATCATTCGTTCAGTTATTTCGTCAAATATCGATATATTTTCATTTTTCAAAATTGTCAAGCACTAGTCGATGCCAAATGGGCTCACTCGAGAGTTTTGTCATTTGTTCTGAATGGTATAATCCAGCCATTTTACGATTGTTGTCAGATGTCAACAATACATAGAAATATCGACTATATTTAACATAGTTGGATAATACGAAATGTTAATTTACATTTGATTAAATTTTGTGATAAATAACAATAAATGTAATGAAATAATATATTTACTAGTGAAAAGACTGCATCCGCCACTTTAGTTTTTACACCATTTAACTGAACTTTTAGTTATATTTGGGAGATGTTTTGTTGACAAGTAAGTGTTTGAGACTGACACAGAAACAAACGACCAAGCCTAGAATTACCTGGTTACAGACAAGACCGGCAAAGGTACGTCCGCTTATATGTTTGGTCCAGTGGCTAATTCGTTCATGGTTGTAATAATAACGGCCTTATTCTTAATATTAAAAAATGTAATGTTATACGTTTTTCATATAAGACTAACGTTCTTAGATTACGCATTGAATGAAAAAAATAATTTATCGAGATTTGGGTGTATATCTTGATCATAAAGCTCCTTTTTCTAGCCATAATGACCACACTGTCGGTTGTGCTCAGAATGGGAAAAGATTTTCATAGCAATTCCACTCTAACTGTTTTATATAACACCTATGTCCGCTCCATATTAGACTATGCTTCTACCGTTTGGAATCCACATTACAAAAAATATATAGACAGAATTGAAAATATTCAGGTTAAACTTGATAAAAACCAATTTTTCAAGTTTTTGCCTGTTTTTTCCGGTTAAGCTTTGAAACAGTTGGGAATCATTTTGACGGGACTTTTACTCGCCTATAGCTAATATTTTAAGAAGTAAGTTAAGCTATTTTTATTTTATTATAAAATTATAAAAACAGTTTAATTTATCTTAACTTACGCCCGGCGAAGCGAACCGGGTATACTAGTATCAATTATATTATAACAACATCAATAAAGTTTCCATCGTTTTAAAAATAGCTAACTCACGTATGCCTGGAATCATGGCTAGGCCCTGGGCGCGATGATGTAGACGAGGCCGAAGTGCTACAAAACAAAGTATGATGGATAACATACCCAAGGCTCATAGTCCGTTATCACATCTTAAACTAATCTCTTTAGACTGCATCCTCCTGTTAATGATATCTAGGCATGCCACTTGAAAAACTTATCTTTTTTGTATAATATGTATATACATATAATAGTCAGGAAAAGATTTGAATGATTTTTTTAATGGAAATGCAATAAAATGTCAATTTGGATGCTATTTTTTTAAGGAATACTTTACACGTACTATAAAATGTGAGATTCAGTTCGACAGTCCTGCTGCCAAATGCTTGCATGATAACAAGTACACAGTTATTGAACGTTTTGTATATACTAGTCATTGTGCGCTGGATGTACCAGTGTTTATCGTTTCGTACCAATATTGTGAACACCTGTGTATCTTGCTAATGAATGGTTAGTAGTAAGTTGTTACATAACCGAAAACAATATAATGCATTACTCACTTGTCTCGCCCCATCTCTGGCTTAAAATCATGGGTAGCCCGCAAAGTCGAAGCTGTGGCCGACGCGCTACAAAGTAAGCAACGTATATGCGCGATGGTCGCATGGCAACACGCAAAAATAATATTGAACTTTCAAGCAATGATCCAATTACACACTCATTGTCGCAAATTAATATTATTTTACGGTAGTACTCTATTTTCAACAATGATACTGTGTCTCCTGTTTGGTATCATTTCGTTTTCGTTATTTTAAGTATTGCTTTTCATATCGACAGCCGAGAATAGAGATAGCCATAGTATGTAAATGTCAATAGGTCATAAGTGGCCACATATCTTCTAAGCTGGCGATATATTAGATATATTTACACAACAGCAAACGAATATGTTTCAAACTTACGTATATTGACGACGCACAACGCCGGAGCCGGACGATTGGGCGCTTACGGGCGCCGTTTTGATCACCGGAGCGCTATATAAACATGTTCTTATTTACAAAACTATGTGTGGTATGGAACCTAATAAGCCAAGCTGTCATTAGTATGTTATTTATCTATAAATTATCAAGATTCACAGTTGTTCAAATAACTTACTTGTATCTAATAATTTTACAAATTCTTGCAAGTTTTGTAAGCATCATTTGAATAATATTTTACCATTAATTAAAAGTACACCATACAATTCTAGTAATTCGCACACAAATATAAAATTGGTAAAGTAAAAATAAAAATAAGCTCAGCTTTGCATTTGTTTGGATGATAACCAAAAGCTCATAGCCTCGCTTCAAAAACCAGTATAAACTAGTTCAAATGCGCGCACGAAACGCGCTACACGACAAGCAGTACCCCATCGACTAGTAGTCGATGCAGTACCCAGTAAGTGAAAAGCTGAACTTAAGGCGCGAGGACTGTGCGTCGCTGATTAATCTATACGTCGCAAGCAAGTCGTGTGTAAGTCATTTTGCAAACAATGTCGTATGTTTGGAAACGCGCGCGAATTCGTGGAATCTCGAAAGCCTCGGACGAATTGGTGCATCTTGTCATACGTATACAATTTACATGTATCTACAGTGTGAGTGTCTGTTCATGTATATATAATTTCGACCTCCATACATAATTCGCGAGCGCGCCTGTATGCATGATGCTGGTCGCGAAACGAAGACGTACATAATGGTGTTAATGAATATACAACAAACACAATTTTGAGAAACATTTTAAGTTGCTAACATAGCGAGTCAAGACTAATCATTCTCAATTCTCATATCTATATAAATATTTTTCGCAATGATGTTAAGAAATATAATCTATCTTACTACACCGCTCTCTCTCTCTCTCTCTTTACTCTCTCTCAACTCTTTAGATTTATACATTTTGGTATATATGGTATTTTGCCATCGGACTATTTATTTGCACACATTTCTTGACTTCTTGATCCTACTTTTTAGGTTTGATTGCAAAACTTAAGACTATTTATAATCGAAAGTTATATAAACTTAGGCTCGTTACGCACTAGCGGTTAGCCGCCTAGGCGGTTTGTTTGAGCGAGCAGCCGCCTGACGCGGTTGACCAATACTGGTACCAACTGCTATGAAACCACGTTACGCGGTTATACCGCTCGAATTCCATTTCAAGTCCATTAACGAAATGGCCGCCGTCGAGAGATAGCTTGTGTTATTTATTTTTACAACCAAAATAAAGAAAACAACAAAAAAACGACGCAGACTGAACCACCTAGGGCGTATAGACAAGATGGCGGCTGACCGCGAAGCGTTGGCCGCAACTCCCCGTTCAACAGCCGCGGTTGACATTTTGTGGCGGTGAAGTGTGTACAATCATAGGCGCGTAATAGCAGCTGACCGCGCGGCTAGCCGCCACTGTGGTTCACCCGCTAGTGCGTATGAGGTCTTACTATTTTTGTAAAGAAATAGCACCTAAATACAATAATTTACTCACTTGTAGCGACCGCCATGAGTGTCGGAAGAACGACCTGGGCGCGCCGATGAAGCAGCCGACGCACTACAATGCAAGTATTTATGTGGACAGCTTAAAAGTGTCACTTGTGAATAAATTCCGACTTTTTTGTAAAGAATATAATTATATTAAGAATATTCATAAACAATATATTATTATTTTACTTTAATATTTTATTTTATGATCAAATCGAATGAGATTAAAGATATATGTACTAATGATTTACTCAATAAACGAAAATCAATGATTAAGGCTAAATAAACAATATTATATTATACGCAGTACCTCTCGTACATAAAACTCAAATGATTTTAATCCAGTTCTATAAAGCAACTGCTTTATATTTATATCCTTATTATCGAATTCAAAAACCTTTGTACAATTTAGGACACTTTTTAATTACAAATATTATAATTTATTAAAACATTTACCAACAATACTTTATGTAATACCACAAACAGGAAGCAGTTGAGTTATATTAAAATAGCTCTTCTCAGGACTCAGTGATAGTTCTTATGAACAATGGATTTTACATTTTAGTTTATTTAAGAAAAAGAATAAAATTCCCACTCCGAAACGTAATGAAAACATCAAAGCATGGAGACGGGACTTAAGTAATATATAAGGCTAATTGTGTTTGTAAATAAAGGTGTCGAAAAAAATGTATATAAAAAAGCTTAAGAGGTTAACGTAAATTACGTCATCTTGGAATGTCTGATACGTATATAATACCACCGCCCCCTAATACGTATATAATACTACTGTAGGCACATTACCGGAAAAAAAAGAATAGCCAGCTGATAAACTATTAATTACAGTCGAACTAATAAGTGATAATCTGTCATATTGTGAAATCAGTAGCCCCAAAGCCCTTTGCATGTATTCAAGTTTAAAAAACGTGGCTGTCTTTCCAAAGAGATTATGGGTTTCTTTAGAGAAGGTCGATTAATGTCAATATTCTTGTTAAAAACTGAGTCATACGGTATAAGAAAACACTGGGTGTGCCAGTTTTTATCGTTTCATACCAAAGTGAACACCTGTGTATCTTGTTAGTGAATGGTTAAATGGGTGGTAGTAAGTTGTTACAAAACCGAAAACATAATAAATAATGCATTCATTACTTACTTGTCTCGCCCCATCTCTGGCTCAAAATCATGGGTAGCCCGCGAAGTCGAAGCTGTGGCCGACGCGCTACAAAGTAAGTAACGTATATTCGCGTTGGTCGCATGACAACACGCGGAAATAATATTGTACTTTCAAGCAATGGTCCAATTACACACTCATTGTCGCAAATTAATATTATTTTCAGGTAGTACTCTATTTGCATCAATGATAGTGTGTCTCTTGTTTGGTATCATTTCGTTTTCGTTATTTTAAGTATTGCTTTTCATATCGACAGCCGAGAATAGAGATAGCCATAGTATGTAAATGTCAATAGGTCATAAGTGGCCACATATCTTCTAATCTGGCGATATATTTGATATATTTACACAACAGCAAACGAATATGTTTCAAACTTACGTATATTGACGACGCACAACGCCGGAGCCGGACGATTGGGCGCTTACGGGCGCCGTCTCGATCACCGGAGCGCTATATAAACATGTTCTTATTTACAAAACTAAGTGTAGTATGATTAATGAGCTAAACTGTCACTAGTATGTTATTTATCTATAAATTATCAAGATTCACAGTTGTTCAAATAACTTACTTACAGATTGACATGATGGACAGATTTTAACAGATATTGGAATAATATATTTCAACCGTCAATTATAAAATAAAGCAAATCGTGTGAGTTATATTTCACAAGCACATCGTTGCGTTAAATTTGCAAACCCGAGCGGTTTTGTGGAAACTGTAAAACTTTGGCTTGTATACCATTATATACCGTATGTATACCATTATATACATTAATCTATAGATAGAATAAAATTCTAACTTTGTTGAATCTGAAAATGACTGTCTGTCTGTGACCGCGTAACGAGAAAACTGTACACGCTTAGGTGAAATTTTATTTTAACTTTTTTTATTTATTTAAAATTTTATTTTAGTTTTTATCATAACTGGTTATTCAGGTCTACATACATATAAGATGCTTTTTACTGAGGCAAAATATTTAATTTCTGAGAGTCACACTTTATATTTTTATCGTCCGGGAGGTAGCGTTGCAAATCACATAATCGTTTCAGGTCGATTAATTCATGGTGAAATCAAATGTTTATTAGCAGTCATTTAGTGATATGGAAGTCAACAGGCCCAAAATGGGTGGACGGGCTTGATACAAAATGTCGATTATGTAAAAACTAAAAAATCCAAAAACGTTTTCAGGTCGCTTAATAATTTGTTGAGTGATTGTTTGCAAAATAGAAAACAATACAATAATAAAAAAATAGTCAGCAGAATAGATAACGGCATACACGTCAGCAGCCGACATAAACCTGATTAAAAAAATAATTTTGATTCATTTCAGGTCGAATGAAACTAATACACAACAATCTTTTCATCAATTAATAAATTAAAATAAATGTCAGCAGACTATTCAACGGGGGTAAGGTTTTCAGCAGAGAATTTAAAATCTGCTAAGTACGTAGCCGTTCAATCTTAGTAAAAGGCATGGAGTAAATGGAGAGCGCATGCGGGGGCAACCGCGCTTGCTAAGCATACGCTTAATCAAGCTTGTGCGACGTCAAAGTTGACGTCTTCTCTATTTTTCTCGATAGTGCTGTCGCAGCATCGCAACGATTTATATCGATGTAATTCAAGATTAGATGAATTTTTATTTTACTGTAGGTGTTAATATTGATTTATTTAAAGACAAGTGGGGCCTAGGATAATTAAAAATATGTATTATGTTTGATATAAAATTTGCAGATTTCCCAACGATGACAGCAAGAAGAAAGAAATTTGGATTAATGCTTTTCAAAGAGACAATTTTTTCTAACAAAGCATAGCGTTGTATGCTGTAGAGTGTAGACATTTCACACCGCATTGCTTTACCTTTCACTAGTAATTAGTCAAACAATTCTCGATATCGATGTTTTTTACAGTAACCCTTTTGCAAACCCTAGGGAATCAGTCATCACTTGGTTGTCTCTTCGTTACCCAATCACAGCTGGCGAAGCTTACCTCTCCCCCCGCCGTAAATGAGCGACTTTGAGCTAATACAAAAACATGCCAATGCGCGCTCAATTGGTTTTGTGATCCATGGTAAAAGGCAATCAAATATAATATTTGGCTGACAGTTATTCCACAATTAAATATTCGACCTGAAACGTGTTTGGATTTTTTTTTGTTTTCACATAATCAAAATTTTTCATCTCGTCCGTCCACCGGTTTTCGGTTTCGATTATTACCTTCAATTTAACTATCAGTAAAATCTAAAATGGATCAGCCTGAAATCACTATGAAAAATGCAACGCTACCTCCGGACGATTATGTGGGAAACCTAAGTGGACGACGATCTCACCTAAACTCCGAACTGTTGCTACTGCTGTGTTCCTCGTCCTCAAAAACGACAAGGCACAGGGGCTGAATTGAGCTACAAAAAATTTAAACCAAATTTATGCAAGTCTGATATGAGTTTATGATACGCACCCTGCGTTTTTAAGTACGCGGAATGGGCAGGCAGAGATTAGTGGGGATGTCGCTGAATTAGAGATCAATCGAGCAAGTCATTATTAGTACACAGTTATAAATACCGGGTTTTATCGAAATTAGATTAATATTAGTCTTTAAGCTTATGAAGTTCCTTACCAAGCAAACAAAATCAGTTCAGACCACATTAGAAGAGATGTCATCCGATTAGGGGATTTGTTCAGGTAAACTATGGTTTACAAGTGTTGGTATGTTTACATACCCTCTTTAAACAAGACGGGAAGCCACTTGAAGACGACCCACGGCCAGGAATACCGATAAGGTGTCAGAATTGGCTGAGAAAATCATAGCAACCGTCTTTTGGGACTCGGAAGGAATCCAATAACCATAAGATTAGATTACTACGCTAAATTAAAGGAAGCCACCGAGGAAAAAAGAAGTGGAAAATTGACCAAAGGTCTGTACGACAACGCGCCTATTCACAAGAGCCGTGTTACGTTGGCTACTCTACAGAAGGTGGGCTTCGAAATTTTGCCACACCTACTCTACAGTCCTAAGTCTACAGTCCTAAGTCTCGCGTCTCCCAGTGATTATTACCTATTTCCAAACTCGAAAAAAGTACTTCGTGGGAAAAAGTTTTCTAGTGATGAAGAAGTGAAGGATGAAGTTTCGGCGTATTTTTTAGACAAAGATAAATTATTTTCTTTTTTGAAAACGTAGTGTATAGCAGGTGAATATGTTGAAATGGAAAAATAAATTTGGATTTTTATTTCTATTTCTTACCCCTAGAATTCCGCGTACTTAAAAACAAGAACAAGTAAATAATTTGACTATCATATACGCCGGCCGGCATATTTAGCGGAAAACAAAAAAAAGGTCCATAATTAAAAAAATATGGTTTTATTTTAAAATCTACTTACTACACTTCTTTTGTAATTACATATTTGAACTTTCATGTAACCGGGAAAAGTGAAAATTAATATTAAAATAACAATTAATTAAATTAGAAAAATGGTGATTAATATCGCGTAATTCCTCTACGTGCTCTTATTAAAGTTTCTACCCGTCTAGGCATACTGAGAATGATGTTATCGATGGTCTCCTGGGATAGTCTCCGCCATTCCCCAACTACGGCGATTCGCAGTTCACCCACGTTGGCAGGAGCTGGAATTCTGGGCTTAACTTTTCTTTTCAGCAAGTCCCAAACGTGCTCTATTGGGTTCATATCTGGTGATCTCGCCGGCCACTCCATAACAGTGATATTCATATCATTAAGATAAGCTTGAGTTACCCGAGCGGTATGCGGCCGAGCATTATCCTGCATAAAAACAAAATCGTCACCGATATATGGGGCAAACGGTACGACATTTTCTTCTAAAACTTTTCTGATATACCGTCTTCACTCAGACTCCCTCTGTCAAACACTACCAAGTCTGTGCGAGCTCCCAAACAAATGCCCGCCCAAACCATTATTGATCGTACTTCGTACCGTACGCTCACTTACGGTTACACCCCGCACTGCTTCTAAATCATGTCGGGCTTGGACGGCTGTCAAACGGGGGTTCCTACGTACACGAAGCCGAATGAAACGATCATCCCTACTCGAAGTGCGTCTTTTTCTGCCTTGTCCTGCTCTTCTCACATAAGTACCGGTCTCCCTGAACCGTTGGATACTGCGATGGATCGTTGAAACTGGTCGACGAAGATCTCTGGATATCACTCTGTAGGTTTGACCATTTCTTCGCATTTCGAGTGCCCTGGCAATCTCCGTTGGGGCTAAGTCAGGCATAATTCAGTCCTCAACTCCAAAAAGATACGCGATTAAAAAAAACTAACAAAAAACAGTATTTCAATGAAATTTTAAATCAAACTCAGAAGAAAGAAATACTCGAAGTTGGCTCCAGATAAGGTGTATTTGAATAAAATTAAAATAATTGCATAAAATGATATGTTCAGTTGTTTTCTTAATTTGAAAATATTTCTTTTTAAATTATATGACGTATAAACCAGCCAGCAACCTTATATGATACTGATATCAAACCTTTATTGTATGTTCCGCTAAATATGCCGGTGTATATACATTGATTCACTGCGAATACGTATCCACTATTACACTATGTACCAACTGCGTTCTGCGCAAATGAAAATGCTCCTTTAAGCTACTTTGCTACTTCTACACAAACATTGACTCTGTCTCATCCTGACGTCATGTGGACCCGAATGAATTTCACATAATACAAAAGTTGATTGATCAGTGACTCTGTTCATCTCATAATTTTAGCGACCTTTTATATACGCGTCAAATGGTCATGAAAAAATATGTAGGTGTATCTTCTCATATCGCCTTCATTATAGCAGTTGCAGCTGCGTGGTACGCAGTTGAAACGCGAACTGAATAAATACCCCTACCTTTTAATATTGTGAGAGCAATAATACTTAATTATTTGTTCCCTGGCCTCTAAACCTAGCCCTCAAAGTAAACGAATACAGTCTTAGACAATTCTTTTATCACGACTGAGTAATTTCCGTAAGATAATCTTTAGGTAAAAATTACTAGAAAACGTGCAGGGTGTAGTAATTACCTGCTACAATGAGGGGAGTTCTTAATACGAAGCTATGTAATACTCGTATATATCAATATACCCAATGGGACACTTAAAATGTCCAGAACTTACAAAATACTTTAATTGACCCTTACAATGTTAAAAGGCAAGACTAGAAACAGAAAATACTTGTATAAAAGAGATAGAAGTTTTTCCCACTTACGTCATTGTAACATTTCTCGGGAAAAAGTCATGAAAATCATGATTTCTTTGATTCATCAACTCCGTCATACTGGCATAGAAAGTCATTGTAAAATTATATAAAATTTTAAGTATCTATATAGATACTTAATATTTTATATAATTTAATTATAATATTTTATAAATTATATAAAATATTAAGTATGTATATAGATACTTAATATTCTATATAATAGAATAGAATAAAAATACGCTTTTGGAAAGCAACGGGCACCCAAAACTAATAGCCGCAGTTGATTATACGAGAAAAAAAAATATACCGGTATATTTGAAGTGTACAGAACAGTTTAAATAATAAAATAGATCGGAACGAAAACATAAGGGTTTCGAAAATATAATATAAATTCGTAAAATATTGGCAATATGTAAAAAAGAAGGCAGCAGCCAGCAATGAACAGTAGATTATTGTAATGTAAATTACCTTGGTATTTAAATGAAATTTAAGAAAGGAAAAAATTGAGTCTATATTGGTTTTCAATAACAGTTAGATCAGTCATACAGAGCTAGCCAGTCAACCCCAATGTATGTACAATAAATAAATAAATAAGGCGCAATTTCTTTTCATCTCATCTGCATCATATCATATGTTTTTACGTTTTAAGTGAAAAATAAACCTCACTGTTAGTCTGTTCAAGCTGCTTAGGGAATTTTTATTCCAGTTTGGATCAACTAAGAAAAGTATTATAAATAAAATGCTTCAAAGTAAGACAAATAGATTTTAAATAAAATAAAAACAAAATAAAAATATGTTTAAAAAGCAAGAAGTAAAATATTTACCATTTCTATCATGTTGTTGGATAATTAATTTTTATTATTGGATAGTTAAACAAGAGTAAATTTTATTATTATTTACTCGTACTTTTAAGTGAGGGTCTTTTTTAAGTGCAATATATGTCACATATTTAAAGAATCCAATTAATATAGCATTTTATTAAATTAGAATTACCTAATAATCATAATAAATATTTGTATGTGTTTTTTCAAATACAGATTTAACTTTGTAATGTTTAATAAAATTATTATAAAAACAACGACTGTGTGTTTAAGGCACGGTCTAGAAACAACAGAAAGTCTAGCAACAACAGAAGTGGGCGTACGTCGGCGTAATGATAGCACTAGTTTCAATTTAAGTTCGCCTGAGGCATGACGATAGACGAGTGTGTAATTTTGATAGATTGAGAACGTTCTCGTAATATTTATTCCAAACACTATTTCAAACCTGAACTAAACAGTTAAATAACAAAACAAACAACAACAAAACCGCAAAACTCAACAAAACGATATAGCAATGATGAAATATATTTGACAGTAAGAAATATCACTCAACCGGCATGCGCTGTGAGTACTGCGCAGGTCCAATCGATAGCTACGACGTACAGCGGCGTTGCCGCGAAGCTTGGAAGTTATATCACAAATCGTACTAGCTTCTCACTACTGAAATTGCGGTTGTTGCTAGACCTATCTTACTCGACTGTGGTTTAATCTCGTTTTTTGTTCAATACCTCAAACAAAACTGATCAGATATTGGTTATTCTTAAAAAAACTAACTTTAATTCAAACAACCACAACCTATAACGACCTCATCTACAAGAGCGACTCTAGTCTTTTAATAGTTTATAGTTTAGTAACTACAAAACGTTTCACCGTTTGTGAGTTATTGGTACTATATGTATATAATCTATGTATGTGTGTATGTGTTCGTGTACAACATATATTAACAAAATTTTCGGCTCTTATCATCCGTTTACATTACATGAAGGTTCTAAACTCACCTAATATTCCAGCAATGAAAGTGAGGTCGGCAAATATATAATAGCAGTAGTATAATACACAATACAATGGTTATAAGTGCAAAGCGATTAAATAAAGTTATTTGAAAGCAACAAATTTATTTTATGTACCTAAGATATAAATATTTTTTGTTGTGACACTTACCCGTTCCTTCCGCGAGAACCGCCTATGACCGAGGCGGAAGTGACAGTCGATGTAGCATTGTTTTCTTCTCCTGCCGGCGACAAGGGTGAATAAGGAGAGAGGATAACTGGCGAGTCGGGAGCAGAGGACACTGTTGCTGGTTCCGATACCGATGCAGAGGCGGGTGTCATCGTTGGAGCTGACACAATCACTGAAGTGGCCGATACTATAGGTGAAGCCGGTACAACGGGATCGTTATAAGAGACCGTTCTAATTGAACCGGGAACGATAGAGACGGTTGGTACTATTGGGCCAGATTGTACTATTGTGGGAGGTTGGTATAACGAAGCGCTGGGGACAGTAGTGAATGTTTGGACTATCGGCGCAACGGGGGCCGAAGATGACGGAGTACGGGACGTATTGGAGCTCAACACTGAAATGACTGTCGGAATTATCCCGGCGGCACGCATTTCATTCAACTCGTGAATTGGCGGAGTTGGGCAATTATAAAAGTTTATTTCCTCTTCCAATTCAGCAGATTCGGCAATAGACATTGGCGAAGTTTGCATAGGCTCCGAACCCTGTAAGTCTGCATCAGCGATGTCCATGGAGCCAACATCCTCAGAGGTGCTGTGAATCTGTAACAATAAATGATTTATTAGCGCCTTATTACACTCATATAATAATTCAAAAAACAGTAGATCGATAGTGATACAGTATTTTCAATCTTAAGCTTACCGAAGTGGAAGGTACATTTTCCCTCGTGACCAAAAACTGAGAGCAGTGTAATTTGTTAGTCTGAATGCGAATGATTGCCGTATTCAAAATCTCGATAGCGAGGCTGTACAGTAAGTCACGGACTGGCTCATCGATGTTTTGTATAAGATCCGCCTGTGAAATAACAACATTTCTAATAATTCTGGACATGTATCCATATATACAAATAGTGTAACATTGTTCAGGATTTTAAAGAATTTTACTTTTTAAATATAATTTCCTGGAATAAGCATTTAATTTAAGAAACTACATTAAAACGAAGTATACTTACAATGAACGTTCGATAAATCCTTCGAAGACCCTCGACCCCCTCGTAACAGAAGTAGGATATCACGCCGCACAGTTCGTAGAACATCCTCGGGAACACGATGCGGAATCTACGACAGCTTACTTCGGTGTTCTCCATGAACAGCACAAGCATCGCCTCGTTCAGGAAACGTACAATGACATTCCTCATCGATTGTACTACGTCGATGCTGGGACGCAGTGGTGTGATCAAAGGCTGTCATAAAATAATTGAAAACATTGATCATCTCATAAGTGATAATATTAATAAAATTGAAATATCTGTTTTTAATTTCAAATTAACCGCTTTTCACTTAATGCATATAAAAGTATATACGATACTTACATTAAAAAAAAAAAATTTAATGTTTGTCTGTCTGTTTGTTTCGGCTAATCTTTGGAACGGCTAGAACGCTTTTAACGGGATATTCACTCTCAGACAGCTAATGTTATAAGGAGTAGTAACTTAGGTTACTATTATATATATACTTGTACTATAATATGTATACACGTTGTACTATTATATGTATATACTTACCATGCGGCGGATAAATCCAGCGTAGCGTTCAAATAACACGTCAGTCAATTGCTCATGAGTGTTTTCCTCGTATTCCCCCTGAATGATCTCCCACATGTGCACCTGTAGGCGGCGGCGCAGAACCAACAGCTCTTCTGGTATGAGCGTGCGTCCTCTTGAAAACGCCGTAGACTCGCGCTGTTATATTTAAATATTAAAATATTTATCTCGTATATATATAAAAGCAGAAACTGACTGACTGATCGATCGACGGACTTGAGAAAATTCAATTTTTGTCGTCCCATAATCACCTACCAATTGAGTCGCTTATGCGATATCTAATATATATAAATCACGTGTCACGTTGTTTGTTCCCGATGGACTCCTAAACTACTAAACCGATTTTAATCAAATTTGCACACCGTGTGCAGTTTGATCCAACTTGAAAGATAGGATAGTTTACAGCTTAATTTATAGTCGCAATATTGTTTTATTTTAAATTAAATGTTTATAACACGACTTTCGTGTGTATTTATCGGTTAGTTCTAATAAATCCTAATAGATGGCGGTTTGGCATCTAAGTTGCACAGATATCCGGTAGATGGCGCCGTATTTCTATTTCTAGATTATAGATAGCGCGTGGCCAAAATGTAGTAAGGATTTAATTTATTTTAACTTACGCCCAGCGAAACGTGCCGGGTTTGCTAGTTAAATATATAAAAATAAAAAGCAATGTGTGATGTGTGTTATATATTATATACTTAAATCTTAATTGACTTCCTTTCCTATGATATATCAAAAGTAAATCATTTTATTGATTCAAAATATTAATATTAATACAATTATATACATACCAACCACACCAAAGCAGCAATCACAAGAGTCTCTTCGTTTATAGTATCCTGTGCGAACCTCTCGAACAAGGTCTCCACGAGGTTCTAAACCAAATACATTTGCTTAGATAATCTTGACATCACATCACATAAAATTTAAGTGTCTGTTTGTAATTTCACTAAATGCATATGAAATATCCATTTAGATTGTAACAATATTTTTTTTAGAATGTAACAAAGTGCGCTCAGTGTTTAAGTGTTAAATGTTACTAAGTATATAAGAAAAAATGTTGTTTCTCATGTAAGTGAATTTTTTGTAATTCTTTTGGGAAATAAATTCTTTAAACCTAAATATAAATGCATATAAAGTTTTTAAAATGTTTGTGTATCTGTTTGTTCCGGCTAATCTCTGGAACCACTGGATCGATTTTGACTGGGCACGAACACGAGCGAAGCTATTGTGAGACGCTAGTATTTATATATAAATATAGCAAATCAAAATTTTATAATAGATTATCATTGTTTTAAAATAAGTAATAGATAAAATACATTAAAGATTTACTCTCACCTGTATGCGGCTGAGGTTGTTATCCCTTAGGAACGGTCCGCCATTCCTGGTGGTTTCATCACTGTACAGATAAAAAATATACTGATATTTTTTTAAGTTGATATTACTATAACTGTTACTAACTGCAAAACTTTGGGTTATTATCATGATTCTATACGTATAATCTATACAGATAAATAAAATTGAAAGTCGTCTTAAATGTGGAAAAATAGGTTTTAGTAAATGTAAATTTTATTGTAATAACTTAAACAGGATATCCTTATCTTATTAGATATAATTTGCGTCATATAAAAAGAACGCTGGCTGTCAAGTTGCGCAGAGGCGATTTATCGGACAATTTGGTGGTAAGCCGCATGCTTGCCGGCTCGCTATTGGTTCGTCATTTGAAAATACCATCGCGCACACAAAAGTTATTAATTACGAAATGATTTTATATCAAAAATAGAGGAAAAATATTTTTGACGCATATTGTTTTATAAAGAGAGAGTCTGATAATAATGCAGTTAACAATAAAAATATATATATAAAACGAATTAATTTATTTTTTTGTAAGTAGATTAAAAATTCTGCAATGAATCAAATATATTTTATTGATTTATAAAATTCAGTTTAATGGCATTCTATTTAATATATTTTTCAACGTACCTACTAATAATCAATATACGTCACGAGGGAAAGGTTAGTTCAAAAATAAAATAATAGGCTTAGTAATTTTGTGTGCGAATGTACCCATGCGCAAACACACCCCCCATCACTTTCTTCCAGTGTTCTTTTTACGTGACGCGAACTGTAGCTTTATCCATATTATTAGAACCGTTTCCGAGATGATTATATGATATGATGATAAATAATAACAAAATAAACATACCGACGTCTTTCCAATTGGCGCCTAGCATGGAGGCTGTCACACCCCAAATATCTGTCGTACATCAAGTCGTTGATCGTAACGGCCTCATTAGTGGTAGGCCCAGTTATTACAGTAGTAGTAGCACCTTGTCCGCTACCAGGCGTTTCTAACCAAAAATGAGCTAAATTAAAACTGAGAAACCAAAAATCAAAATAAAGCCGAGAAAATTCAGAAAATATTGAATTCTTTTCATTTTAATTCAAACACGTTTATCATTTATTATACCAAAACATATAATCAATTTATCACCGAATGAAATCAGTATTACATAATAATTATTGAAATAGTCAGTATTATCGATAGTCAGTCAGTCAGTCCAACTCTATAGTTTTTAGAATTTCTAAGGTTGAGCCTCTAAGAGGGTAGGATAAAATCTGAATTTATATTTAAGTCAAAGATATTTTTGGATTGTTTTTTAAATAACATGATTTTTCACGCAAAATGGATTTATGTTATATATATATAAATTTTGTCATATTTTTAGCTTATGATATCCGCCAAAAATTATCAACGTTAATAATAATTAATTAACTTAAGAAGGTATAAAAGTTATAAAAGCTTCCATATTTGTTTTAAATTTTTATAATTTAAATGTGAATTATAAATAAGTTTTGTGTTATGTCATTCCACGTGATGAGACAACGAGGCATTATACTAACATTTATTAAGTCCATTTCAATTTAATACGTACGTTGGGAGGGTTGGCTGTTGGAGTTCCCGGTTTCCTGACCACCTTGAGCCTGACTCGGTACCGCCTGGGTTTGACCTGGTTGACTTTCAGTAGCTACAGCCTGACCGGATGTTTCAGCATGACTAGGCGTTTGTTTTTCTTGGTCGCCGGAACTCTGAGTTTGTATTTGACCCGGAGTTGAATCAGCCCCGCTTTGATTAGCTTGATCTTGATTCTGGCTGGCAGCAGCTTGATTCTGATCGGGACGTTGTTCGGTCATCACGCTGTCCATACCGGGCATTCCTTGACGGATCACTGAGGAGACGATGTTTTGCAAGAAATCAGCGGTTGGTGGTCCTCCCCATGGCATTTGAGCCAGATAAACTAATAATAAAGCAAAAACAAAAAACATAAATAAGGAATACATAGTATGTTACACCAAAAGTTGTATTTCGATTAACAAACACAAAATAGCAACAAATATAATTAATAATAAATAAAAAGTATTAACTAACCTTGAGACCCAAACATTTGCTGAAGTGCAGCGCCATCTATTACTTGGGAGGATGCTGGTACTTCTGCTTGAGGAACCTCCTCCATGCTCATCACAACTTCAACACCACCGATAGTACCCGGCTGGTTCAATCCTCTAAATAGATTCTCAAAATCTAAAATAAAATAGTGTTTTACTAGTAAACCCTTTCGTTTGATATGAATTTATCATAGTGTAGGTAAGAACACTCCAGACTAATTCACCTTTCAAACAATAAAATAAAATTACACACGCGCACGCGAACGCACTCGCACTCGCGTCCCCGACCGTGCACTCGCACACACACACACACACACACACGCGCACACACACACACACACGCGCACACACACACACACACACACACACACACACACACACACGCACACACACACACAAAATCTTTATATAACCATGTTTGCAGTTATATATAAACGGATAAAATGTATAAAATGGAATGAAATAATTGGAATAATTAATGATTACAGTTTGCGTCACGTAAAAAGAACGCTGGAAGAAAGTGGTGGGGGGTGTGTTTGCGCATGGGTACATTCGCACACGTAATTACTAAGCCTATTCGTATTCTTTCATTTTTAAACTAGCCTTACGCTCGCGACATATATTGGTTATTGGAAGGTACATTGAAAAATATATTAGATATAATGTATTAAATAGAATAAAATAGAATTCTATTAATAATTAATAAAATATGTTTGATTCAGTGTAGAATGTTTAATCTACTTACAAATAACTTAATTAATTCATTAAATATATGTTTTAAAATTATTAACTGCATTATTATCGGACTCTCTTTTTAAATAGTTCAAAAATATTTTTTCTCTATTTTTTATATATGTATAAAACCATTTCGTAATTAATAACTTTTGTGTGCGTGATGGTATTTTGAACTGACGGACCAATAGCGAGCCGGAAGGAAGGCACGCGGCGCGTGCCTCGACGTCCCGCGCCCCGCATCTTACCACCAAATTGGCCTATAAATCGTATCTGCGCAACTTGAAAGCCAGCGTTCTTTTTACATGACGCGAATTATAATTATTATTATTATAGGTCCAATACCATACTTTTCTTTGTATTGTTAAGGGATGTATTGTATACTTTGTCCATTTTGTTAATGGTTTTTGGACAGCTCACGCCCACGAAGTTTCGTATTTAATGGTTAGCCATTAAAGTTATACCCATTAATATTGTACTTCATGGACGGGCACCTCCCCTTTATTGCTGTGCCACACATAACGATTACTACGATTGTGCCACAGATTACAAATAATCGATAGAAATCAATGCTAATATGTAAATAAAGTGTAATATGTTATTTAATAAGGAAGACTTTTAAGATTTAAACCAATAAATTAAAATATTAAAGTTAATAGTAAAGTTGTACTTTCTTCTTAGTATAAGGCATACATACAAATGAAACAACTAAAATAGTTTAATTCCTTTTATTAACATGATTCGTCAAAATCATCATTTATATTAGATTTGTCCGATGAGGAGTCTTCAGTTATATTAATTATTAACTCTTGTGTGCATAAATTATCAAAATATGCAATGTCACGGCCCGAATCTCATTATGATTCTCTTGATTTTTACGATAATAATATTTATTTTCATATCAATAAATATAAAAATAAATATTATTTTATACTTAAAAAAATAAGAGAAATTGATTATTACGTCCTTTTGTCATCACTATAGCTTGTCAGTCAGCGAGCTGTCAAAAAACCATTAACAAAATGGACAAACTATAATTACTGTTTCGCACGCGCGTTACCACGATTAATAAAGTATTCTTAGAGTACCTAGGGGTTGTTCTAGACCACATTCGACCGCTGTCATATTTCATCCATATCCGAGATTCATTAATATACATACATCCATTGATCCAAACTTTCGCATTAATTAAAATATTCGTCACATTATGAGATTACAGATATCATGCAGAACATTTAGAAAGCAAGACATATTCTACGACACTGAACTACGAAGGACTTTGTTTGGGCTCTCATACATTAATAAATTCTAATCTCTTTTCTTCGTTTTCTTCCGTTTTATTTTTTAATGAAAATGAAAAAAACTGCTAACTCTGCTAATTGAAAAAAAATATAAATGACAGTTCAATTCCAAAAAGTGTAGGAGAGTCCAAAACGGATAGGGAATAATATTCAGTATAAATTATTATTATAACCTTCGTCGGAGTTCACGCCTCGTATCAGGAATATGTCCTAGAATAAAATCCTTACCGAGCATTACTTGACGGTTCGCTGGTTCATCTTGATTGATGTTTTGATTTTGATTTTGACTTTGGTTGTTGGGGTTAACCGTTAAGGGTACCCTAGTTTCTATTTCTACTTGATAGGTGAAAGGATCTGGTTGAACATTTATATTGACGATCGGTTGGTTCCTACCGGCAGGGGGGGCGCTTGGTTGGGATGGGCCTGCGGTTGACGACTGGCCGGATGTGCTAGCCCCGGAGTCACGTGGTTGGCGCGTGACCGTTGTATGAATCACGTTTACGTGTGCCTGAGGGCAATCCACCATATACTTACATCGAACACTTCAATATGTGTTACTTAAAAATAGTTATTATCTTTTTATAATTCTAACGAGTAATTATTTATTGTTGCTTCGCGCAGGGACATTTTCACAGAAGTATAAATTAATAGATTATATCCGTATAATACTGGACCGTATTGGTCTATTGTACATGTAGGTGAAGATAGCTAAGAAGGTTCTTAATACCAGAATTTCACCATAAAATATTATTAGGTTCTTTATTTATTCTTTGTTTCTTAAACTTCAAACTTTATATATAAAAAGTAACCTATGTCCGTCTCCAAAGTATCATTCATTTCTATAGCTAACAAAATTAATCAAAATTGCTTAAGCAATTTAGGTGAGGAAACGTAACAGACAAACAAGGTACATTCGCATTTATAATACTAATATGTAGGTATATCTTTGCAACAAATATTGTAAATGGCAAAGTAATGAAGAGGCAATTTCGAGCAATGCTTATAATATGGCAATAACAGCCAATACCTATTTCTATATCTGATTTAAAGCACACTAAAATAATAACAACGGTTCATCTCTAGACGAAACAATATTATATAATTGTTATCTTCAGAGTCCTATTTAGAACTTCTATGAAGAAAAACGTAAAAAGACATTAAATCCTTTACCACGACTTAGGAACCGGACCCAGATATCGTTTAGAATCGATTGATACCCAGTATAGACAGGCGTTAACTGTTGAATTGAGAGGCGTTAATTGCCATGCGCCAATATAAGATCAATATCTGCAAGACGCAGGCGTATAGAAGGTACGAGTATACCTATTGCGACATCTCTGTAAACTTATGGATATGACTTATTTTTCCAATTAAGATAGCTCCTAGTGACTAGGGTATATCGTTATCATATGTCGTTAAAATCACAACCATTTTAAAGAAATTCAAAATACGCAGTGAGTGTCACAAGTGCCCTCAAATATAAGAGCAAAATTTGATATTCCAAGTTACAGTCGCACTAAGCAGCACACAGCGGTTCATTACAATAGTAATAAATATTACATTTAGAATACATTAATACATTACAATATACGTAAGCAAGGATGGAATATCATGTTTTCGTTAAGCAAATATTTAAATGTTATGCATTTAAATCCCAATTTTGTTAAGCAGCCATCTTGGGTAACCGTATGAAAGGCGTTCAACTATCGAATTTCGCACCTCTGATATTTGTAAGTGCGAACTGCGAATATATTCCAAGTGAAAAGGTTCTTTTATGTAATGGTAAACCAAGCAAGTTTTCGAAAAACATGGAATCACTGAACATGGTCACAGTAGTGGTATTCCCTCATCCCCCGAGCAGTGGGGGCATTAAAAGGGGCTGAATACGGTACAATATTAATGATTGATATGTTTTTATAATATATCACTACACAGTATAAAACAAAGTCGCTTCCCGCTTCCTGTCTGTCCCTATGTATACTTAGACCTTTAAAATTAAGCAACGGATTTTGATTCAGTTTTATTTAATAGATAGAGTGATTCAAGTGGAAGGGTTATATGTATAACTAGTAGAACCGGCGGCTTCGCTCGCGCAGTCGAGTCGCTCGCGAGTCACTAGTGAATATATAATACAAAAAGTAATGAGGAATATTTGACTTTGATTTAATTTGACTTTTTAGTTCTTATACCATCGAGATTTTTACGGCACATATGAATGGCCGCTTAATTTTTTACTTCTACTATGGCTTACTTCTACCGTATATTACAATATCCTTCTTCCACCACGAAACTCTCTCTATTTTTAATTATTCTTATACTATTAATGGTCTAATTTTCTTTATTTACAATGATTATTGCATTAATGTTTTTATTAGAGAGAAATACTACTACTACAACAACATTAGTATTTCATTTTTACATTTAAATATAATAATATTATATTAAATAACAGTATAGGTAAGCCATTAAAGTTTCAAACTCATCCCTAATAAAAACGGCATCATTGTTAAGTACAATAAATATGTATGACAATTCATCTCTATGCAGAATGTATTATGCCCGACTCCCGAAGGGCATTTGAAATACAAGACTAAAAACGTATAATACAACGTTTTATGCACTTAAATTTGAATATCTGAACACAATTTAAATTTCTATTTTTCGTATTATACTTTTATATTACATTATTATACGATTATACGATAAGAAACACTTTGTTTATAGAAATGTTTTTAATAATGCGTGCCTGTCGGGTTTTATAATATTTGGAATGGAAAATCTTAATAAATTATTCATTATTATCGATACAGACACCAAATGTTTAGCTAGTTTTTACAATTTCCTTTGTCTATCGGCCTCTGAACGCATCTCGAGAGAACCACACTCAATACAATAGCTATCGCCCAGATACCATACCCTATCTCACATATTAATGTTTATTATCCTTAAATTAACTGCTTCTGTGGTCTAGTAGCTGAAATGTACACTGTAGGACCTGAAAATCCTGGTCTCTAATTCAAATCAATCACTACATAGTATAAAACAAAGTCACCTTTTCTGTCCCTATATCCCTATATCCCTATGTGCGCTTAAATCTTTAAAACTACGCAACGGATTTTGATGCGGTTTTTTTTAATAGATAGAGTGATTCAAGAGGAAGGTTTATATGCATAACTAGCAGATCCCGCGGCTTTACCTGTGCTAAATCTAGGGAAGAGCCCGAGCGAAGCGAGGGCGAGTCGCTAGTAAATTTATAAAACACTTTCTTTTTTATGAAATTACATCTATCGCGACTAAGTCCTAAAAGATATTGAAAATATTTTCGGATTCCATGTAAAAAACGGGATAAAGGCTGAAAAGATGTACAAACCTGCACGGGCGATGGGTGTCGCATCAAAGCTTCCGACGTGAGACGCGAATGGCCATGCGTCATCAGAATGCCGATATCACTCACGAGGTGGTACGCGTGCGCGAAGCTGTGGAACACCTCCGCTGACATTTCGGCTGTCAGCTGTCTGCGCTGCAGTGTGCGCTCGTTCAGTTGGATCTACCATACAAATTGCTTATTATTAGCAATTTATTAATCATTACAATTATTATAATATCTTTATTTATTACTAGCTGACCCGTGCCCACTTCGTTGCGCATAATGTTAATAATCCTTTTTAGTACAGAGTGTTTAAGTTAGACATATGCTGTCGTTGATCGTTATAATATTATTAAATTAAATATTAAATTAAATTAAATAAATTAAATTAAATAAAGTATAGAAGTATAGATAATATAGAAGTATAGTTTATGTTTTGTTAGACGTGGAACTTATTTCATAGAACGCAGCGTGCTTCTATGATGGTTTTTGTTTTATAGTAGTTTTAAAAGTAAATTATAAGAACTTAGCTTTCAACAAATTTAATTTTTTAAGTCATTAAAAATTAGAGCAGGGTAATATAATCATTTGTTACGACATTTTTGTTTGAAATAATGCAACTTTATAGGTGTTTCTATTCCTACCTATGTCACTATTTTAAATACTTACTAAAGACACTAGAAGAAGTTGGTGATGCTCTTATTTATAACTGGACCAAAATGTTTTTTATTAATTACAATGGACCGCCACATTTGATTGAGTATACTTACTGAAGTATCGTTCGCCTCGCGAAGGGTAGTGATGTACATCTCCCTAAACGGCGCAAATTCGGCTTCAAGATCGTGAAGTTGCCGGAGAAGCGAGCCGAACTCATGAGGTGGTGTGTGATACGTTGGGCGCATAGCGCGAATGCTGTTTCAAACAAAAAATATCTTAACATATTTGACTATATAACTTAGAGAGTTTGGAGATTCCTCTATGTATTAATTGATATATGAACAAATTAGGAACCAATTAATGGCACAGAAAAGTACAAAATACTTAACAGCGGACCTTAGTTAAGGAAACAAATACCAATAAACCGCTAACATTAAACATATTAACGCAAAATGTTCATAAATCGTAGCTAATTACTTCATAGATAATTCAGGAAGGATTTTAACCCAAAATCACCTACCACCGGTCTCAGAGACCGCAACGAATTATCGAATTAAGATTTTTCTGTGTTTGTGTGTCGTGAGGCCTCGTACTTCCACATGTACCTTTTCTACATATTGTCACATATTATCGCGCTTTCATCCGACGAGGGAAAATATGCGCGTGTAAGTAAAAGTATTTTGCCAGCGGTCTTCGTGACCGCATTTATTGAATGATTCAAAATTCAAATCATTGAATGATTTTTGTATAAATATTTGTTGTAGTTTAAATGCCAAAATAAATAGAAATTATAAATATATTAATAGACGGAACAGCTGTCAAATGAAGATGATATTACGAAAGAGGTTTGCAGTGACGTAGAACCTCATATAAAATTGATAACATTTCGAGGGGTATATATGGAGTACTCGCCATATTCTGCAGATAAAGGAAGAATCATAAAGCTGTGCTGAAAAATTTGTAGCTCGCTAAATATGTTTTACGTGTGATCCATAGAAGTGCAAGAGTGCTTATTTGTTTTATTTGCAAGATATCAATTTGTTTGAAAATGTTCAAAAGAATGGGTGCTGTCACTCCCACAAGAAATTGTTAATGTTGAGGCATTGCATTTTTTTAATATTTATTTATTTGTGGAATTTATTGTTTTTGATAGTTTTCATTTAAATTACGAAAAAAAGTTAAATATTTCACTTCTTTACTTTATATATATATCATATTTTTAGCATTTTAGGCTCTAAACTACAGCTACTAACAGCAATATAATAATATGTTATTCTATTTATTTGGTCATTTCATGATTGCCATAGAACCCAAAAGACAGATCATGATCTATCACCGGTCTCTGAGAACGCACGTAGGTGGTTAAGGGACAAAAATATGTGGTAGGTGGTTAGGGTTAAATCCATTTAATTACTCTCTCAACTATGTAATTATGTCAGGTTAAATTGAACCATTGATAACTGGCCTACACTACTACCATGGGTCGGGCTAAGTTTAATTATTGAGTTTTTCTGTTTAGTATGCCTCAGTAACAGCCGGGAGTTGGGAAGTTGGCCGCGTGTCGGTCCTACGCCTTAGCTCTCACTGGTCGTGTCGAGCAGACATCCCACCAGAGTATGAGTAACAGAAAGGTGTACTTATGTCTGTGCGTACACTTGCGCATTGTAATATCTCCTGCGCAGTTGGCTAGTCTCAATGAGATTGACCGTGGCCGGAATCGGTCGGGAGGACATTAAAAAATACTACTACTCTATTCAATTTAACTGCTAATTTGTGGATTCACAAATTGACTCTACTTTAATACCAGTATAATAAACATCTAAGTATAGGAGCTTCAAATGATACCAGTAGTATTTATTAAGAGGTGACGTTTTAACATTAAATACAGTTAATTTTGTTGAACAAAACCACGAGTTAATGTATAATGCACACACTGAGCGGCACCCTACATTAATTATTAAAACCTATAAAAAAAATTAAGTACTCAACTAACCATCGGCCCCTGCTCTGCCTGGTGGATCCAGAAGCTGGTTCAATCTGTAAAACATCTCGGTATTCATAAAAAATCAAAACACTCTGCCGAAACATCGCTTTAGCAAACTTAAATAACACAAGACTTTAATAAATATTAGTATACAAATTCATTTATTATTTTATTAAAAACCTACTGCTTCTGAATAATCCGTCAACTTTAAAAACCTTTGTACAGTTGAATGATACCCATTTAGATAATTTATGATTATGTTTTGAACAAAGATTTTCAAACAAAATACTAAATAGCGTAAAGGTACATGTCACGATTATTATTTAAAGGGGTTAATTCCTTACGACGGTATTATTAAAAACAAAAGTAAATATGCAATAAATATTGGAAAATAATTCAAATATTGATAATTAAAAAAAGAAATTATACGATTATTGGCAATAAAACTTCGGTTCTTCATATAACTTCACTATGTATTTCAAAAGCCATGCGTAAAGCGCTGCTTAGGCAAGGTTGGTTGATCTTGTTGTATAGAGAAAAATACAAGCCATTACACTGGCTCTTGTGAATATAAATTAGTATCACAGCATAAGAACCCATACAGTTCGCGGTCCCACTTAACACACGGTTACGAGATTAAAATGCTGTAAAAGGTCACTAAGTTAGTCAAGCTCGTCAACTCTATCGCCCATTTTCAGACTTTTCTATAAGTACTACTTCCTGCCCGCGACTTCGTCCGCGTGGTAGTCTATATATTTTGGTGCCCCCTTTTATCATTTTAGGGGTTGAATATTTAAAAACGGTGAAACAAGTGTTTAATTAAATCTTTTATATAATATAAATGCCAAATTTAGAGTTGATCAGACCACGAAAACACGTCGCTTCATAACTACAAACTTTGCAACCACTTTTCACCCACTTAGGTATTGAATTCTCAAAAAATTCTTTCTTAGTGCACGCCTACATCAGTTAACTAATAATTGTGCAAAAATTCACAGTTCTAGAAGCCAGCGGTTTGAGCTGTACGTTCATCGATTAGTCAGTCAGTTTCTGCTTTCATATATATAGGTAGCAGTTAGGAGCCCGTCAGCATTGTCGTTCACAGCACGCACTGTGCTATGGGGTCCTAGTAGTAGTCCTGCCAGGGTCCTGAACAACTGTATGGATCAATAAACTGTGGTAAAACACCAGTGTAATACAGATCGACCAATCTTGGCTGAATAGACACAAAGATTAACCTGATATATCAGAGGTGTTTGGCTGGTTTGAAATATCACGTCTGCGTTTCCGGCGGAACGGGACGCCTCTGCAATAGCGCCTGAAGGTTGCGGTGGGTCTTCAGTTGGGTAATTAGGTGGTTCCTATAGGCACAATAATATAATGAACATACACAATACTCGTACATAATACTCCGATAGTTCCAGCCGTCGCAAATGCATCGCTTTAATCTCGTATTGGAAGGACGTATTCACAGTTCTAAGTTCGAACGAGATTCAATGAATCATTCATCACAAATTGTTTTTAAAGTAAACGAAAATTATAAATTGTTTATTTTTATTCTAAAAATCAAAAATTTTCCCTGTATACCTTAGAGCTATGGAACTTAAAAACCTTATTATAATTTACAAACACATATTATCGATTCAAAGTAATCTTATGAATGCATGATTTGTTTGGTCGGCGAGTCCTTGAAAAAAAGAATTTTCCATCGACTTGACGCAATTGACGCAATTGTTTTGATTTTCTAGATCAAAATTTGAATGAAGTCAGGGTTGGGTTGTTTACAATCTTTATAGATGCTTTTAGGATTATTTATGGCTACGCTTCTCATTTTAATCTTTTCAGGGCGAAGACTTTATTTCGTTTAAAGATGTGGTTGTGTACATGCTGTATGACACCTATGTCGCATTAGGATAGTGCCCTAAAGCTGAAAACTGTCGTTTAGATCGGTTACCAAATAGTTACATGTCAGACACATAATATACAATTGTAATATAAAACACTTAAAATAACATCAAGACAAATACCGATGCAATAGTCACTGAAAATTATTTATATATCACTTTCAAAGATTTTCTATAATGTTATATTTTAAAAAATTGAAAAACCTTAAAGAAAATTAAACTTCATTAACTATTGCTTTGAGCAAACATGAAGAGCTTGTTGGCGCTGCAGCAGCTGGTAATATCCTCACTAACTCAAGTCTATTCTAAATTCGCATATTTTATAAAAGTAAAGTTTTGTGAATACGCCCTCATAAAATCAATAGATAGATTATAAAATAATAAACAAAAAAATAAGGGTATCAAATAAATAAAACATACTGAAGCCATCGTGTATGGCTATTGGCTAAGGTAAAGTATACTCCCGTCAATGTTACCGAAGCCTCTATTGACTGCAAATTGATTTTTTTATTTATTTGAAAAATGCGCTGGATGTCCAGAGCCTGGTTTTTTTAGTAAATATTCTTTATTTCTTACATTACTCTCATTGTCCTTGATAGTTTCAATGAGTTCACGTATTTCTCGAATCAGCTTGCGAAGAAAATTTAAACGTGAAGCAGTTGGTGATAAGTTGAGACCAGCTTGATCTTCCGTATCGAGCCCATGAGCCGTAGCCGCCATGGTCTAAAAATATTACAAATATTAAAATTAAACACATACACGCACTACATATGTTGAAATAAAATGTTCAGTTAAATATTGGAAGATACCTGACATTTTCAGGCAGCTCTAAATGTCAAAAGAAAAGAAGCTCTTACCACAAGACGCCTTATTTGTTGTGGAGTTATATGATGCAGGTGTAATGGAGTGATCATCGGATTAGTGTTAAATTGGGCTTGATTAAAGGCTATATTTTCCATCTCCTGTTGCCTCGCTTCACGTATAGCTTCCCGGGCTGCAACCGACGGTGGCGCTCTTTGAACCATATGCAATACTTTGCCGTCTACTCCTAGAAATTGTATAAACTTCAATCGTTTTCCCTTACATTAGATAATTTCAAATCATTTTAGGAAAACCACAATCAATATATAGGTATACTAAAATACTTTCATTAAAACAGACTTTAATGAAATTATGTATGACCATAGCTGATTATCTGAGTCATGATACACATACATACATACATGAGGTAGGATACTTAATACAGCGAGGAAATATTCGATGTAAAGATAAAATTTGTTTTCATATATTTTACCTTTAGAATTAAAGTAACGTAATTCGAAAAAATTATAAAATGAGATTACTACATAGAAAGTCCTACAATTATCTATTCTACGAATTTGTTAAAATAATTTTTAGGCTAGAAAAGGATAATCGTAATTAATTTGTCTCTTAAGGACCCAGAATCTAAATTTTCAAGACTAACGACAAGGTAAGTTTTGTTCGAGTAATTTTTACTTTTGAAATGTACATAAAAGGCACTATTTAATTAAATGTTTAATAATCTTTCAAGGCGTATTTCAAAATAAGGCTTTATTTTATAGAAAAAAATAGTGAAAATGGTTACTTATTAATGAATATATTTTTTTTACTTATAGTTGCGAGCTGTATTGCAAATATGTCTATTTATTTATTATTTAGTTTATGTTCACGTTCTAACTTTAAGTATAGGGCAGATCATATTGGCCGACCACTAAATATTCACAATGGCAACATAATGGAGATATCCTATTATCGACCATATTAATTGTATACCGCATATTGATTCTCTTTATGTAAGACAATATATTATATATTGGTAGATCTAAGACAGTAAAGGAATTAGGTAGGGACTTTAACATAAGCCAAACTAAAGAAAATAAACCTGCTACGTACGGGTTTTATTACTTTATTTTGAATACAGCATGTAATATTATCTTTAAAGTCCAAAATTGATATAGTAAAAGTGAAACATAATTCGTCACAATAAAATACCTATAAGCTAATAAAAACAATTTCATAACGTTAATACCAAAAAACAATTTGTATTACAAGTAATTCAATAAAATCATGTGATATTTAATAATTACAATAGCTTATTCCTAGAATATCATAAAATAATAATAACTCATTAGAAATTGCAGATTCTCTAAAAAAGTTACTAAGCAAGCCTAAATAGTCAACATATAAAAGGCATAAATCCAAATACCAAAAAATAATAATTCCATATATTAAATTAGAGACACTTTTTTGTCACATTGGTAAGTGAGTGAATTATCAAAATAAATAAATAATATAATCTGCATATAATTTATATAATGTCATCATCATCATCAGCCCTTTTTAACGTCCCACTACTGGTCACGGGTCTCCCTCAGTACGAGGGGTAGTCCACCGCGCTGGCCCAGTGCGTGTTGGCGGACTTCACATGTCTTTCGAAAACCTATTAAGTTGCTAGGTTCTAAGACACGCAGGTTTCCTTACGATGTTTTCCTTCACCGTAAGACAAGTGGTAATCACAATAGAAAAGATTCGCACATGAAATTATCAGAGGTGCGAGACCCGGATTTGAACCCGCATCACTCCATTATTCAAGCGAGCGCGTTACCGCTGGGCTACATTATAAATAACAATAGAATCCTTGAAACATATTGTTAAAATATTATAACGTAAAACATAAAAATGAACCCAAAAATAGCATTTGTTGAGTTGTCGAAAAATAAGAATTTTGTATTGTCACTTCAATTCTAAAGCATATTTCTTATATGCACTGTTCGTCAGACGGGCAGACCAAACGCAAAACGTTATGGTGGATTTCTGAAAATTTATTTGTTTCAATCAATATCTCATTTTAAATCTTAGAAATCGTTTTAAGAATCATATCATTTATAACATACATAATTAAGATAAAATTTATTTTCAGATATTTATATGAGTTCTACCTATACAGCTTAAAAAAAATGACAATGATAAGTAATCTGTGAACAACAGAATTTTAATTTGACATTTCTCTTTAAGAAATGTCACTCAACCGGCATGCGCAGTGACTACTGCGCAGCTCCAATCGATAGCAACGTCGTAAAGCGGCGTTGACGCGAAGCTTGGAAGTTATGTCACAAATTATACTAACCTCTCACTACTGAAATTGAGCTTGTTGCTAAACCTGTCTTTCTCGACCGTGCTTTAAAGCTATTAACCAGAGAATTGAATTGAAGTCGATAAGAATTGACATATTTATGTTATAATATAAGAAAAATATCACAACATAATTTAATACTTCTTTTCAGGTCAGATTTATGAATATTTTTCAATTAATTATATTTAGCTAGCATATCCCGCGGCTTCGCACAAGTTCTAGAGACCGGAATCCAATGGTACCTCGCAGAACTATGGCCCGCCCATCCCGTTTTTGCAACATTTTCCATTGATGCTCCACTCCCATTGGTCGTAGCGTGATGTAATATAGCATTCCTCGATAAATGGATTATCCAACACATAAATAATTTTTCTAATCGGACCAGTAGTTTCCGATATAAGCGCGTTCAACCAATCAATCAAACAAACTCTTCAGTATATAATATTAGTATAGATTATGAAAAAAACGATTCTCACCACACTCAGATAACCTCATGTCATCTTGTAGGACCCGGCCGCAAAATATTAGCCTCTGCTGAGCAATTTCTATCCCCATAGCTTCTTTGATTTTTTCTTTTAGATTATAAACAGTGGCCTAAAAATTAAATAAGTCATAAAAATTGTATTTAAGTCTTATACTAATAAGAATTTATTTCATGTCAACTTTGGTCTAATTATTATAAAAACAGTTATGTTGTTTGTAAAGTATTAAGTTTATAAAGCAACAAGTCAATGTGTCAGTACATCAGTTCATAAATTGAATGCTTTCTCTTGTTCTTGCTATGCCCCCTATTATTAGTGACAGTAAAATATGAAATATAACTTCCTCCGTTCACTTTATAATTAATAACTTATTGCAGTTATACATTAATACAGATTTTCAGCAGAGACAATGCATTGGGGCAATATAAAAGTTTAAAATATAGTAAGATTACAAAAGCCATCTTTTGAAAATAAACTATTGTATATTTATCATTCGCAAATGCTGCAAAGGCACACTGAAACAAACTCCTAAATATAAAGTAATACTGTGCAAAGTTTGGATTACATATAAATAATATAGTTGGATATTATAACTTCGCTTACAGTGAGTAACATGTCGCTTAGTGACCTATTTTTAATAAATTAGGACCTGTTATAATGACCGGCAAGATTCCTAACACTAGCTTGGATATCAAAAGATAATTTTACTAGGGCAATTCTTCTTTCAGCAATAGTCTAAGAAATGTTGTTTCTTTCATAAGAAAAAAATTAATCAGACTAATAGTTAGTATTAAAAAATTCAGACAGCTGTTAGAATTTTTATGTCTGTTACCACATCATGAGAAAATCACTGGACAGATATTGATGAAATTCGGTATTGTCGGGGTTTTCAGGTCCACATATAGAAAACTCTTTAGTGCAGGAAAATATATATTTTGTGATAAATCTATACTGACGGTTCAAACATATATAAGGAGAAACCCAAGCAGAGCGTAGGTGAGCAACTAGTGTACCTATATACTATGTGTTATAGACAATTTGTGTTCTGCTTTGAAATATGTATGTTAGTTTTGTGTGAATGAGTGTTTCTTATTCTATTTTTAAAAGACACACATACAAATCTATAATCTTTATCTCTTATATTTTGTATGACTAGGTTTTGTATTATATCTTACATTATTTTATCGATCAATAACTCGGCACACCTCGTATAATAATACGCGATATCTAGCGGAAAATATATCCATACAGTATAGCATTATCCTAAAAATACAAAAAAACAAACAAAATCGTTTATTTTCTAAAACTAGTATGATGGGTGTGTCAATTCCTTTTAAATAATTTTTTGATCGATAACTTCGCGCATATCAGCGTCTCTATTACGCAATGTCTAAGTCCAGAATACAAATCAATACAGCAAACCATCATTCTAAATATATAACAAAAAAAACTAAATTGTATATTTTTCTAAGACTAGTGTAAAGTATTTGGCACTTCCATCTTAAATTATTGGTTGACCTTTAAGTTCACGCATGTCCGCATCTCAATACGCAACATCTACGCCCAGGATATAAATCAATACAGCAAACCATACTAGTCTTAGAAAAAAAGCAAGTTTTTTTCTTTGTTATATATTTAAATTACTTTTGACCTTTAAGTTCTCCTACATCTCTTGATACGCAATATCCAAGCCCAGTATATAAGTCAATAGAATAAAGACTATATATCCCATCAAAAACAATATGTAAATAAAAGCAAGTGACTAAATAAAACCACAAAAGTTGTGTGGCAATGTAAATTTAGGTTGGTTTATTTATTATGTTAGTACCTATCTTTGGAACAACCCATCCATCATATTTTTATAAATTGTTACCCATTTAGTTGTGATATAATCATTTATAAGACACTAAAACCAAACAAACAATTTAATATATATATGGGAATATCATTGGATATTGTTCCATGCACGACTTAAATCAAATACACAAACTCCAGTTAAATGTCTATAAACAGATCGCAGGATAAGAAACTAAACAAAAAAAGTTAACAGTATCAATATTTCTTTAATAAATAAATGTCTTATTAGGTACTTTTATAAATTGAATGAATTTGATTTTATATCAACATAGCAATAAAAACCTACAAATGACAATATAGCATACATCAGACTGACTAGTGGTATGTCAAATTGGGATAGATTCTTATGTTATTACGTCTTCGTTAGAACAATAGATTTAGTTAAGGATTAATACCATGTTTATTCTTTTCATTGATGCTTCGCTCCTATTTGTTGTAGTGTGATGTAATATAGCCTATAGCCTTTCTTGATAAGGGACTATCCAACACAAAAATAAATTTTCAATTCGGACCAGTACTTCCTGAGATTAGTGCATTCAACCAAACTCTTCTGCTTTATAATATTAGTATAGATATGTGGCTATAATATATTCATCATAAGGAGCCTTCGCAGCCTGCACATGTGTACAAAATATTGCACCAAAGTATTATAAAAAACACACAAAAGTTGATGGAATTTGCTTGCATTACAAACAGACATACACACCATCCTTTGATTAAATACAGTAACTTTGACAAATGTGTTTTTAACAATGGCAAAGGGGATGGTGTGCTACATAGCTACATGAACTCGGTTTAATAATAAAGATTATGTCTATTAAATATTAAATCGATTAGCTTCAAAAGAACAGCAAATTAGTATAAATATACCACGCCTAGTTACAGATTCAAATTGTACTGTCGCCGATATATAATATAGATATTTCGCGTGTCCTAGGCAAATAAAACAATCAAATAACTGACTTTTTGCTTATTGCTATAGACTTACCTCATCGTCCAACTCAAATGGATGGTCAACAGAGTCCAGCGTTTTTACTCTAAGACTAATCATCTTCGCAGGATAACATGTGACGTCCTCAGCAATGTAGTAGAATTATTACGCTGCGAGAAACATCTACAAAGTGAAATAAAGTATTTAAACACCAAAAACTGTACAAGTAAATGCGTAGAAGACAAAATTTTATGTACCTACACAAAATACTGAGATCCGAATCGAAAGAATTCTCTTCCTCTAATGGAAAAGTAATTGGCATTTATACTACCTATAGCAGTATAGTACTATGGCATATAAGTGTATAATCTATGGTACTATGCCTCCATGTGCTAGAGTAGGATGGAGAAAGATAATGTGTTGCCATTGCACAAGCGTTACCTAATGTAAAAACGAACATCGCACGAAATTGTCATTTTAAAATCCCTTATTTTTATCATGTTTTAAAACTTGAAGTATTATAAGAAAGTAAAACTGCAATGCATTATCTCTATTAGTTATGCTTATGAACTATTTAGTTACGTCTTTACAGAATATTTTTTAAATAGCTTCTTTATCTCTTTTTTGATAAATTCAGTACACTTGCATATATAAATATTATAAACCTTATAATACAGCAATTAAATTAATAATATAATAAATTTATAGGCAATTTAATGTCCTGCTGATAAGCAACACCACGACCAAACCCACGCGCGGAAATATTGATTAATAACTTCGCGCAGGTCTGCATCTCACCTATAATAATAATTATACTGATACGCCAGGGTAACAAATCAATACAGCAAAATTTTTTCCGGATTATTTGAATTTCGCCATTAAAAAAAGCGGTATAAAGATATTTTAACCGACTTTAAAAAATGATGAGCTTATTATTCCATTATATATTTAGTTTTATAGGCACTTATAACATTTCTTTGTATATTTTCTAAAGCTGTCTAAGTATTTGCGTGTGATAATCATCATATTATTTGGATGACCTTGATAAATGTAAAACTCGTCAACGGTTATTTTTTTATGTATGGCATCGATTTCTGCGCCAATTGATGGCCGATTACAAAGAAATTTTATTTCTTCGATAGGGTATACTTCCTAGGTGTTCTCATTGTCACCGAGTCAGATCTGATGATCCCAGAAAAATCAAGAGCAACTTTTAAAGTAACATATTGTTTTAATGTCCGTCTTTTTTCATATAATTTACTTAAATATAATACATATTAAAAATGAGTTGTACCTATAGATATTTTAAATTGTTTTTTTTTTGTATCTGTTTTTCTGGGACCGCATCACGAGAATCCGTTCGACTGATTTTAATGAAACTTTGTACGGCGAAACCTGGCAATATTCTTGTTTAAATTAGGTTTTACAGATAAATATCCAATCTTGCACTACGTAATATTCATAAGTTCAACTTCTAAAAAATTTAAACTTTATGTCTGTTTAATAATGGTTACAACATGCAACAAAGAAGAACAAATAGTTTAACCAAGTTAAGTATTTTTGCTGCTAAAAATTTGTCTTCTATTAATGCTATTAGCTCATATTCTAAATGGGTATATGGTCATGGTTTATGTAAAATTGGTAAAAATATATAGAATACCTTTTTTAATACGTTTTGATTTAAAAAAATTAAATTAAATATCGAAAAAATGATATCCACATTTGATATGATATAATTTGAGTAATTTTACTGTATACTGTAAAATCAGCAGTCAAAAAGGCAGTGGCAGGTCACACCTGGCCTGGCCTGGCCACCGCTCTTTATGATTTGCTATACTATACAACACCCGATAATCACCGAGTCCGCAGCATTTTTCGCCATTCAGGTAAATACCATAACATAAAAACTCTCATAATTTTTTAAGTTTAGATTTTTAATTAATATGAGCATTTATGAGAATATATATTTCGAAGCTACGTTAAAAAACTACAAAAGACAAAACGATGTAATTCAAAAAAGTTCAAAAATAAAAATAAAACCTGGGGGGCTAACTTCAGTGACCCTTACGAACGAAAAGTACACGGTCGAGTAAAACAGGTCTAGCATCGAGCTTAATTTCAGTAATAAGAGATTTGTACGATTTGTGTTACAAGTTTCCAAGCTTCGCATCGATGCCGCTGTACGCATTGCTATCGACTGGATCAGCGCAGTGCGTCTCCGTACTCGTGCGTCACTGAAGCTAGCCCCCCTAAATTGTATCGTTTTAAATTTTTGAAGATTTTTTATCACATCGCTAGTTCGTCGTTTGTTCTTTTTTGTTCACTATAAGCATTTGATTGTTTGTTTTTCAGCTTTCTAGCTTATAAATAACAATTGTCTATAACAATAAACGTATAAAAATTTATCATGTGATATTTAATCTCTGCAGTGTACTGTCCACCTAGATATACGATATCACAAGAGATGTATACAGAATTCTTTGAGACACTCGGCAGTCGGTTTGTGGCGGGCGGAGACTGGAATTCCAAAAATACATACTGGGGTTCCAGGCTAACTAGCACCAGAGGTAGGCAGCTGAAGCTTAGCATAGATGCTAATAAATTATCTACAGCTTCCACATGTGAACCTACATATTGGCCTGCAGATACTTCTAAAATACCAGATCTGCTTAACTTCTTTGTTATGAAAGGCTTTTCTAGTCACTATGTCAAGTGTGAATCTCTTTTCGATAGTTCGTCGGACCACACCCCAGTATTGCCTACCCTAAGCACGAAGATTATTGAACATGAATCACCAGAAAAGCTGTATACCAAAAAAACGGACTGGAACTGTTTCAATGAATATATTGACAAGAACATCGAACTAAAAGTTACTCTCAAAACTCCAAACAAAATAGAAATTGCAACCAAATATATAACAAACCTCATCCAAGAGGCCTGCTGGCGAAATACACCTATGCTAGACGCAAAAACGCAGTTAAATACGAAATACGAATACTCTTGAAATACGAAAGTCGGTGTTAGAGAGAAGGAGACCAATCAGCCTGCTGCCTACCCTATCAAAAGTCTGTGAGAAACTGATCCTTCGTCGAATTATACCTCTATTAGAAAATAGCAAAATTATCCCAAACCACCAATTTGGCTTTAGACCGAAACATTCTACTATAGAGCAAGTACATAGAGTAGTTGAGAAAATAAGAATATCACTAGAGGAAAAAGAGTACTGCTCATCTGCTTTCTTAGACATCCAGCAGGCATTTGATAGAGTCTGGCATGAGATCTTGCTGAAGTCCTACTTGACAGAAAGAATCTTTCAAGTAAAAGGATCGCAAACAACGTCCAAATTTTATAATATAAAAGCGGGTGTTCCGCAAGGCTTGGTATTGGGACCGATTTTGTATACCCTATACACATCGGACCAACCACAGATAACGGAGTCATGACAGCCACATACGCCGATGACACAGCCATGATGGCGAGTCACAATCAGCCCCAGATAGCCTCAGAACAACTTCAACAAGGCCTCGATGCTATTACAGAGTGGCTTAAAAAGTGGAAGATTAAAGCTAGCGCAACCAAGTCAGTGCAGGTGACTTTTACACTTCGAAAAGAAAACTGTCCTCCTGTACGAATTGTAAATTCAACGTTACCACACCAAGAGAGTGTAAGATATTTAGGCATACATTTTGATCGCCGCCTGACGTGGAACCAGCATATCAAGTGTAAAAGAGAGGAAATCTCTATTGGATGCTTGGTCGAAATAGCAGATTATCAATAGACAACAAGTTACTCATATACAAGTCCAAAGCCAACTTGGACATATGGCATTCAGCTATGGGGCAGTGCAAGTAACACAAACATCGCAATATTGCAAAGAATGCAGAACGCAATATTAAGAACAATAGCACATGTTCCATGGTTTATTAGGAATACCGAAATACACAAACAATTAAACATGACAACCATAAAAGAGGAAATTCAGTTTTCAACAAAAAAATACCAGAAGCGACTTGAAAAGCACCCGAAAATACTTGCGACGAGTCTAAACACGCGCAGTTATCAAAAACGACTCAAGAGAAAAGATATTCTTTAAAGAATGTCGCATTATAAATATAGGAGTAGAGTAGCTATCCTCGCTGGAGGATGCATTCGACCTGACAAAACCTTACACCCTATCTGCTTATAGTACCTTACTAATTGCAGATTAGCACGGAAGAAAACAAAAAGTGATATTTAAAATTGTAGGAATAATAAGCTCACTGTAATCACTGTACTTGTAACTAAAATTTTCAAAAAGGCCGCTTTAAAAAATTTAACGTAAAGTTGACGCATGCGCAGTGCTAATATTTAGAATGTAAATATTTAGCTAATTAAAAATGTTAATTAAACAAATAATAATCAATGTGAACTGAGAACAAACGTTTTTTTTACATGAACAATCATAAACAGAGGTTTATTGACCCGTATTTGCTAACAAAATATAAAAAAAATGCGATGATGAATGAATGAGGGGGCTAACTTAAGGGCACATTTATAATATTTTTTTAAATAAATAAATGGATAATAAACAAATGTTTATAGTGAACAAAAAAGAACAAACGACGAACTAAAGATGTAATAAAATAAATTCAAAAATTTAACACAAAAAATCCTGGGGGGCTAACTTCAGTGGCTCACTGCGCACGCCATTTAAGTGACAACTAAATGATATTTATGAAATTCGTAATAAATTCGTTCGAGGGTGTAGTACATTTTATTTGCATTACGTGGGATAAAAAAAGAGACAGAATAGCATCCTATCATAGTAATTGCATAACACCCTAGTCAATCGTCACGCCACGGCCGTAAATGGAAACTTTTGTCACGATTATTGTTTTGGGTTTTATAGCTACTCGCGTTCGTAGGTATTACCATTTACCGGTTTTAACAGGTCAGATTTTAACCCTCTTTGCCCTACACGTAACCCCTGGGTGGTGCCAAGGAGTAGATTTTTCTATGCGTCGAACGCTAATTAATGTTGTAGATAACGTTACAAAATGGTGGTTTAAACTTTAAATCGTATTTGTGTTCTGTGTCTGTGACTCTCTAAGTGGCAATTTTATTATTGTGTTTGGTGGAATGGCTCAGTTGTACATTGTATTCTCCCGATTTGAGGAGAAAGCGGAGTGGGTGAATGAGGAGAAGGTGTAAATAAACCTTACCTTAAAACGGGCGAGCGCAGGAAATTAGTAGTTTTTGCGATATCTAATTTTTGTTTTTTTAAACGTTAACTTAGTATTTGATATTACCACATTTATACACGCACTTATCGATGTTATTCACTGTATGTGCTTTTGCAGAGTATATAGTTAGGTAATGTCAATGTCAACAAGTATTTGTACAGAGTATATAGATTCCGTGAAATGTTAAAAAATGTACTTAAATATTTATTTTAATATTGGCGGAAAATTTTAGTTGGTTAGTAAACACTAGGTAGGTTAGTAGAGTACCATGAGCATTACTAGGTCAGATGTAGGGATGTTACGGAGCTTCGACTCCGATTCCGTTAAGTCGGAACATCCGATTATAATTACACATTCGGTTCTGATTTCGGCTCCGAAACTTTTAAATCGGATGTTTTAATCGGAGGTCGAAGCATAGCAAATGACGACGTCGGCCTGCGTCGACCGGTGCGAATAGGTTCATACGTGTCGCGTTGGGAGTCCCCGCCTTCCGCTACGTACGTTTTGTCGTCGATTATTTCTTCACTTGTGGTTAATTTGTTGCGCAAAAGACATGTGTTTATACTTTATGGTCATTTGTTTTGTTTTTGTGCCTTTATAATTTATATCGATAAAAGTGATCTGTTTTGTTATGGACAATGAAACCGAAATCTAGTTGTATTTGGAACTACTTTATTGAAGTTAGTGCAGATTCGGCAAAATGTAAACTGTGTATGAAAACTTATTCAAGAAAGGGAGGTACGAAAACGTCGTTAAAAATGCATTTAAAGTATGTTAATGCCACTGAATACGAAAAATTAATAAAATTAGAAATTGAAAAGAAAAATACATCACCACAGCCCTCCACTTCTTCTTCTTTTCAAGAAGTTAAAAAACAAATTACACTGAGCGAAACTTTTTATTTGTTCTTAAATATTTATCTTGTGACCACTTTTGACTCTACCTCCGACTCCGGTTTCGAATCCGGTTCCGATTCCGATTCCGAATCCGGTTCCGACTCCAATATATCAAATTTAAAAACTCCGACTCCGACTTCGGTTCCGATAAATTCACCTCCGTTACATCCCCAGTCAGATGGGTTAGGTTAGGGTTCGAACATGACCACAAACAAAAGCGACTTTAAGCTAAACACTATAGGTTGGTTAGTCGAGTACCAGTTTTAGTGAACCAGCATTTCAAAAAAATAATAAATTTATACAAATGCCTGAATTGGATTGCTTGCAACATTGTTTTGTTTTTTTGACATTTTAAATTTCTTTAAATTTTATCATTTTGACGGCTAATAAAAATATTAAATATTCAGTAAATCGATTTTAAATTTGTAAAATAATGTGATGTTAAGTATATATTTTTCTTGCTTTTATTATTTTAATGTTAATAGATATAAATATCATCACTTTATTTACATATTTAGAATCGATCGACTTTAATTTTAAATATATTTTTTAAGATATCAGAAGGACTAGTATAGGCCATGGGGTGTAAATTACAGATGGATAAAAAAAACGGTAGAGAGGGCTCTCTTCTCTACTCTATTTAAAAGTATAATATTACTTTTCTCTATGGTTTAATCCATAGAGAAATACTTTAATATGGTTTAATCTCATAGAGAAAAGTAATATTATGTTTAATCTGCTTTGCTTTTATTAGGTATAAGGAGTTACAAATTACAATTTACCAAAGAGAAAATT
The DNA here is from genome assembly GCA_905231865.2 of Boloria selene. NCBI lineage: Eukaryota > Metazoa > Arthropoda > Insecta > Lepidoptera > Nymphalidae > Boloria > Boloria selene. The sequence continues at coordinate 12,267,432 of HG993131.1, forward strand.
TACATTCACTTTGGTATAAGGTATGTATTCACTATTCTATTCAGTATTGATTAATTTAAAGTGTATTAGCGCTGCCCAAATTGTTCTGCAGCGCATGATCAATTACTCTAATTTCTTAAATTGACGCGTTACGTACGGCGTAAACTGCATAAACTTACTCCTAAATATAAATTTTGAATTTTTCAGGACTAGAAAGCAGTTGCCATTCTTTCGAAAATGGCTTCAAGTATTGGCGACTCCTTGCCACCAGGATGGGAGGCTAGAAAGAGCAGAAGTACTGGCAAGTACATTTTTTCACTTCAATTTGTAGATTTTTTATTTTCCTCCATTTTGTTGAAGAATTTAGTGCGTGTGTTTAACAAAGCTTTGCAAAAAGTATTCTCCTCCTTCGTCTTGTATGTTAACAGATAAATAATTAATTATGGTCAAGTAAAATCCTGTGCTTGTAGAAAAGTGACATAGTGAGCTTGAAATAAATTTTATTCCTTATAGCACAGAATGTATTATAATAGTGACAGTGCTGTGGGAGCCCGAGAGATCAATAACTCCGAGTTCTCGCGTGATGTAGGTGTTTTTCGTGGTAGTTATACCTGAGTGACGGATGCCTTGATGTGGTTAAAACATTAAAAAGAAACCACATCCTATAAGTAGACAGCAGGGCATTTAACTGCTGCTCTAATACTTCCTACAACTAAACCTTTCTACTTATACTAATGACTATCTATTACAAAGGCTTTGACCTAACTATTACGGACTTAATTTCGACCTTGCATATCATCTATTGATGAAATACGAAGAGACAACGAAAATATGATATCTTAGACTTGGTTTCGGCCTTACCAACAATGGAATCAGAAGATAAATGAAGTTTCTTCAGACTTGGCCTCGGCCTTTCTTCATATCGGAATGAAATTACAAATTTAGACTAGGCTGTATGGACTATAGTCCTTTGCCTTTCCCTATTGGGGGTAAATTTTAAAAACAACAACTTTCTATTACAAACTGATTACAGATATTAACCACAATTCACAAATAAATGATGGTCTTAACCTGTCTCTCAAATCCATCCCCGCTTACATAGACTAACTCTATTGAGCCTATTAATAATTTTAACCTCCCTTAAATGCCATGACAGTCGAGTTATGAATAACAGCACGTTTGAACTATAACCAACCCTAAGACAAAAACATACCATGACTTCCTGTAGAAACTATTCTTCTTCTTTTTCTTTGTATGGCTGGTTTCCACATGCACAATGAATTCTGCGACACCCCTTTAATATTAGAAAATATGAGGTGATTTTAATGGGTAGTACTGGCTTGCTGGTGAGCCCCACATAATCACCTGGTATGTGTTAATGTATTTCCCAAGGATAAAAAAGTGTTTTGTGGCATTCTAGTATATAATATGTAGAATTAGTAGAATTTTTGCTTGTGCCATTAAGAGAGTTTTAATGTCTGTTTTAATGTTTATGGTTGTGCTTCATATTATTTGGTTAGTAGTTCTTGGGCACTTACACTGAGTTATGTGTACATAGGTGATGACTCATTTTAATGTTTAGAGAGTGACACAAAATAACTACACCAGTGCCTATTTTGTTTGTCTTTTTAGATTAGTCTATCTGTATGGACTTGTCCAAACAGATATACTATATCTATATGGACTTGTGTATGGTGTTGAAAAATGCTACTACATGATAATAATATATTTATAAAGTAATGTAAGGTTTAAGGCAAATAGGACTCAACTGTCAGTACTACAGACTTACACTTCTTGTCCTCTCTTGGTTATCTGCTGTGTTATTACTGAGACCCACTTTATTCTTTTATCCACTTTAAAAATGGATTTAATGACAGTAGGAACAAAAAATAATTAATTTAAGATGGGCCTAAGAAGTTGATTGTGAGTGTTAAGTTTTTAACCAACTTCATATTATAATATCTTCTTGAGCAGAGACTTATACAAAAATCGCAACTTAATGTTGAAAACATTCAACAATTTCGGGATTTTCTACTTTTATTATAACTTCCAGTTACCCACACACCATACTCGCAAAACCTTATTTATTTCAACAGTGTTTAGTTGTGTAATTTACATACATTGAAATTTTATGAAAGTGATTTTTAAACCCCTCCTTTTAAATATTATAAAATCAGTCATTTCTACAAAACAAAAGGTCATCCGGGCCGACGATCGATCATGTCGTGAGGATCGCACAGTTTGACTACTCGTACTGAAAAAAAATAAACTAAGCCCAACAGACAAGTTGATCCAAAAAATTGTCCGTTTCATGGAGATTCTAAAATGCTATCACATGTACATCTTCTTTAATGAAATAGTATTTAATTTGGTTTTTTTCCGATATTTTAATCTGATCTTTAAAGTTAAGTGATAGTAAATTTAACGTACATGTACTGATGATATTTACTTCTTTTTGTCTAAAAATACATTTGCTACCGATTTAATTTATTTGGCAACAACAAGTGTGGCTTCTTGGCCGCAACAGCAATAAAACATACAAGCAATTGAAATCTCTAGTCACAATGCCCACCAATTCCACTCCGGGTAGTAAATTTTTAGTTTTTCACTAAAATGGCTGTTACTCGAGTACTAATGTGAGTAGAGCGCTGATTCTTTTTTTTACTGAGTCATCATAAGAGGGCCTTTCTCCCCGTGCCAGGTTATCGTTACGTTCTGGGACATCCTGTATAATGTCCTTTATATATCCTTTAGCAATGGAACTTTTTATAGGCTCGGAAAACTTAAATATATATAAAAAATGAACACTTTGTCAACATATAGAAGCGTCTGACACAGCCAACTTTGATGAATATCTTTCAATTTACTGTTCTAGGTTTGACCTATTATCTGAATAGTTATACTAAGAAATCTCAATGGGATAAACCTAAATCCCGAGCCCCTCTTGTAGATGAAGATGATGAGGAAGATTTCCAAGTCTCGGTCCAATGCAGCCACATTTTGGTGAAGCACGCTGGCAGCCGTCGCCCTTCGTCTTGGCGCGAGGAAAACATTACTCGCTCTAAGGAAGAGGCTATGGATCTGCTAAAAGGTAAATCATAATCCATTTATATTCTAGTACCTATTGATTAGTAAAGTTAATTATACAATATATTTTTACAACTGTTTATTTCACTAAATTGACAATTGCTTCTATTATCTACCACAGTTTATTATAGAAGCCTTAAAACTTTTCAGAATATCGCAGGAAAATCGTGGACAAGGAGGCTACTTTTGGGGAGTTGGCTAAGGAGTTTTCCGATTGCTCTTCAGCCAAACGTGATGGGGACTTGGGCCGTTTCAATAAAGGACAAATGCAACGTCCCTTCGAAAATGTGGCTTTTGGTCTACAAGTTGGCCAGTTGAGCCAGATTGTCGATACTGACTCTGGTCTCCATATTATTTTCCGAACAGCTTAAATTGCTGATGTCCCCAGTAGATCCCTCATTGCGACCCTAAATCTAATTTTGTAACTGATTAACATATTCAGATATATGAAATATTTCAGCATACTTTTACATAATATGGATGACCTACTCAAACTTTTAATAACAAATTAAAAATATATTTTTGCTAATTTAATCAGTAATAGAAGTTGTATGAATATGTTAATGAAATTACCACTCTATACTTTATGTCCATATTTCACTTTTAAATTAAATCAGAATATAAAATGATGTAAGAAAAGCAACAAAATACTCCTCAGTCAGATATCTGGCTGTAATAATGTTTAATTAACCTATACTATTTGTGTAACATTTATGAAAAACTTGTATAAATTTTGTTATTATGTCTAGATATAAATAAATCTACACTTTAATTGCATTTATGTATCACCTTACTTTGACATTCATACTTTATCGATTGGGTCATATGACCCAACTTTTTTAATGTTGTAGATTCATGTTTCATTTTAAAGTTTGATTCTATAAATTAGGTACATTGTGGTGGTATTCATAAAAATTAATAGTTTTCTAGTTTTATGTTCACTTATAATAACATTATTTAGAAAAACTTTTGTGTAAAAATATTATTTCAAATTAAGATGATGGAAACACTGTAAAGAACTTTTTCTTTTAAGGTGGGCATACAAAAGTTAGGCAGAAAAAATAAAGTGCCAAATATACTCATTCTGGCATATTTCTTCTATTTCAATAAATTTGGTTCTCATTGTTATCTTTTTACTACTAGGTTTTTGGGTGGGATTTAATTTTTAGATGATTTTTAGTTTATATTGCAAGATTCCTCTGTTATTTAAAACCAAGATAATATATCATGTTGTTGTTAAAATACTCTCATTACATATCTTCTTAGCAATGAGAGAGCACAACATATTTTTTGAAATATAAAATTCTATAATTAAAAGCTTCTTAGTAGGTAGGTATTAAATGTTTAGAATGGCTTTTAGATTTATTAAAAGGGGCCGAGCTGTACTGTTTCAGTTATTCCTAAAATTCTGTCGCAGTATGTCCCATTGATGTTATATGTATTACCCAAAAATATACTGTGTGGAATTAAATATTTATCATTATATCAGAAATTTTATTACTGCCTCTTCAAATTATTCAGTGTTAAAGTGAATCTAATTAAACTAGTACAGAATTCTAATATTTATTAAGACATGGAACTGAACTTCTGTGAATGATAATAATCAGAATGAAACAATGAAACATTTGCTATATTGCCATCATAATTTATTTAATTTGAATACTCGCAACAGAAAACCATAACATGTTCAATATCAACACAAACCTTTAAAACATCAAATATCCCATTGTTTGTCTGCCAGGCACCTGCATTGTGTGTAAGGTGCTCAATCTTTGACTGAATTATCGGCCATCCTGCAAAGTGAATACCAATAAGGTTTCAAATAGACTTTCATAAAACACATTAAAAAAGCTTGTCCCATTAGCATAGAACATGGAGTAAATGGAGTGCGCATGCGGGGACAAACGCGCTTACTAATAGCAGTTAGCACACTATAAAATATAGTTTCATATTAAAGTATTTCTCTATGTATAGTTTACTCGATAAAATTGTTGACCTTGACAGTCGTTGCTATTTTATGTCAGTCTATGTCATAGTCACGCGCTCCCGTTTTAAAAGTGTGAAAAACTAAGAACAATGCCTATACCCGGAATTATAATTCGATTCCACATTTGACATTAGCTAATGTCATTTTCTGAAATAATGATACCACATATAACAGTGTAGTGATGAACACAAAAATCGATAAACAATCGCGATTTATGTTTATGTAATCATAATATTAGTGTGCCAATTAAAGACTAAATTATTGATTTTTATTTAAATAAATACATAATTATTCGTAATAATTATTTATTAATTAGTAACCACTGCTTTATTATATAAAAAGTTAATGTTTTTATTTTTTATATTAAAAACAAAACTTATAATAAAAGAGACTAGATAGATAGATTTCTGTATTGGCAACTAGTGCGCGCTTGTGCAGCTATCGCCATTTTGTTTATCTTGTTATTCGGCTTCATAGTTCATTATCCCAGTCTTACTGCACGAATATGGTTTCATTGCGCATCGATATTTTGTTATTTTGTTGGGTTTTTGTTAAAGTTTTGTTACGTTGTGTTTGTTGTTACGTTTATAGTTTTTTGTGAACTTTGAGTGAATCTATTTGTTTTGGTATTCCATAAAAATGGATCCTCAGCCAAGTACATCACAAAAAGACGTGGATGTTTTCTTTGCCCCAAGAAAAAAACGTCCACGAATAGTTACGTCTCATAATTAGCCATATAGGTAGTGAAGAAGGCTTCCTGGAAGAGGGGCTCATGATTTTTGAAGCATAGAAAAATTGTGAAGATTACCATGATGAGATGAATTAAGTTTGGTTTGAGGAGTGGTATGCTGGAGTCTTACCAAAATTAAGAATAAACTCAATTGTGGTGATGGATAACGAACCTTACCACTTCCGAAAATTGGAAACGGCACCAAAAACGAGCTGGAAAAAAGCTGCCATTCAAGACTGGCTTTTAAATAAAAATATTCATTACGAACCAGATATATTTAAAGCTACGCTTTTAGAACTGATTCCACATAACGAGTCTTTTAATAAGTACGCTGTAGACAAAATGGCAGCACAACATGGGATCACGGTTTTAAGACTGCTCCCTTGCCATTGCGAGTTGAACCCTATCGAATTGATATGGGCGCAGGTAAAGGGGCATGTAGCTCAAAATAATAAAACATTCAAATTGACAGACCTGAGAAATTTATTTGAGGAAGGAATTCAAAATATTACGGCTACCGAATGGTCTAAATGCGTATCCCATGTTGTCAAAGAAGAGGAAAAAATGAGTAGGCTAGATATGTTAATTGACAATATCACAGACACATTTATAATAAATGTTACAGAAAGTGTCAGCGATAGCGATGACTGCGACGATTTATAAAATAAAATATTACCATAATACATCTATTTGTTTTATTTCTCATGTTCTATTGCTCTTGTTCCTTCATGATCACATTTTTTATTTATTCCACACAGAATTATTAAAGAAAACTCTCAGATTCTTAATAAAATTAATCGTCATAACTAAATTATCCTTTCAGAAATATTTAATTAACTGATATACTTAGTTTCTATTAAAGTAGTAGTTTTTTAGATATATACTACTATAAACGAGAGGAATCGATCCGGAAATATTCCATTTCCGTATCGAATAATTTCGCAACGTCACTATTTAGTACTTGTAATAACGTTGCAACACTGAAACTGTCAAATCTGGAATCGAATTAAAATTCCGAGTATAGTTTTTCAATTAAATGATGTGGAAAGTGTACTGCTACTTCAAGTTACAAAAAAGACGGGATCACATTTCATAGGTAAGTGGTTTTCTACTCCATTTTATTCAATTCATAAAAAATTAAAATTAATTTTTAATGTCAGAATAGTATATCGCGTCAACGTTGATGTCTTGTCTATTTTTCTCGTTAGTGCTGTCGCAGCATCGCAACGATTTATATCGATATAATTCAAGATTAGATGAATTTTTATTTTATTGTAGGTATTATTATTAATTTATTTTAAAACAAGTGGGGCCTAGGATAATTAAAAAATTGTATTTTGTATGATTTAAAATTTGCAGATTTCCCAACAATGATAGCGAGAAGAAAGAAAAGAAATAGCGTCGTATGCTCCAGACATTTCACACCGGATTGCTTTCAATCTTTAAAAATTAATACACGTCGATTATATAGGTCATCAGTACCTATATTATATTTACCTTCTCTGGTACCTATCTTTTAGTGTAATGAAGTTTTACATAGCCTGGTCATGCACATATTATTAAAATATTTTTTACAGACCCTTCCAGATGATTCAAAAACACTCAAGATCAATCGCCTCCATTAATTTATTTCTATCGATTATTCGTAATCTGTGGCACAATCGTAGTAATCGTTATGTGTAGCACAGCAATAAGGGGGCGATGCCCGTCCATGAAGTACAATATTATTTGTATGACATTTTAACTTTAACGGCTAACCATTAAATACGAAACTTCGTGGGCGTGAGCTGTCAAAAAACCATTAACAAAATGGACAAACTATAGTAAGTAAAGCTACACAATTTTAGCACCCCATCGAAGGATTTTTGAAATCAAAATGACCTTAATCGATAGGTCTACGTTTGGTCTGTATAGGTCCACTACCATTTTTGTTAGGTCACCTGTAGTTTTTTAATAAATATTTTTTTAAATTTAACTATTATTTTAAAATAAATCTTAGCACCTCATTTAAACGAAAACTGATTAATCAATAGTCTTTATATTTCTACATTCTTTATCGTTAGGTCAGTATTGGTCTCTATAGTTTTAGCTTTTATATTATCCATTTAATTTGATCACACCTAGAAGGCGCGTCGAGCGCATACGCCAGTGATGAATTAGTAATAAGAACTTATGACATTGTCAATGTCAATTATTTATAATTGTTAATAAAAAAAATTAAATGGATAATATAAAAACAAAAACTATAGAGACCAATACTGACCTAACTATAAAGAATATAGAAATATAAAGATTATTGATTAATCAGTTTTCGTTTAAATGAGGTGCTAAGATTTATTTTAAAATAATAGTTAAATTTAAAAAATTATTTATTAAAAAACTACAGGTGACCTAACAAAAATGATAGTGGACCTATACAGACCGAACGTAGACCTATCGATTAAGGTCATTTTGATTTCAAAAATCCTTCGATGGGGTGCTAAAATTGTGCAGCCAGTAAGTAAATATAGTTTGTCCATTTTGTTAATGGTTTTTTGACAGCTCGCCGACTGACAAGCTATAGTGATGACAAAAGGACGTAATAATCGATTTCTCTTATTTTTTTAAGTGTACAATAATATTTATTTTTATATTTATTAATATGAAAATAAATATTATCATCGAAAAAATCAAGTGTGGTGGAGAGAACTAAGAGAATCATAATGTGATTCGGGCCGTGACATTGCATATTTTGATAATTTATGCACACAAGAGTTAATAATTAATATAACTGAATACTCCTCATCGGACAAATCTAATATAAATGATGATTCTGACGAATCATGTTAATAAAAGGAATTAAACTATTTTAATTGTTTTATTTGTATGTCTTATACTAAGGTCTGATTTCACCAATGATGTCGTTATCCAAGAATAACTATGCCAGGTATAAAATTGTTCGCTGCATTTACTCTCAGAATAACTTTGTAGTACGTTTCACCGCTTTGTAAAGACAAAATTTAATCCTAGTATAACTATTCTTAGATTAATGTTTTTTTACCTGTGGCACATTGAATGAGAATTGAATGTAAATGCAGTCAAATTAAATAGACTTGTCATTATCTCCGTACAGTATAGCAAAACAGGACATTTTTAATTTAGTCGTCACTTTGAACTTATGTCAATGTGTCAGTGCTATTTTTCAAGTTAATTTCGTTTAGTTTGCTATGTTTTTTTTAAATTATAATAAATTTAATTAATAATTAATTTAATTTAATAATAAATTGTATGCTGCTGCTTTAGATAAACGAAATCTAATCATGAAATCCTTTTCATCGTAGTTGCAAAAATGCTCATTTCTTTCTTTAAACCACCTTGGATGTCTCAAAATAAAAAAGTTATCTTCACTATCGCTTTCACTGTCCGATAACATTTTTCTCAAACGCTGCATTTTAATAATATTTCTCCTAATTACAATTCAATGTGCAAAAATATGAATCAATAGTTTACTGACATAAAATTTGACACCATTTTGATTTTATCTGAGGAATAAGCCGGTTATTCTTCCAAAATTGGCGGTATAAGAGTTACTCTCGTATAGCTTTGTTATACTCAGGATAAGTAGTAAAAATAACAGCTTTATCCTAGGAATAAAATTTATTCTACTTTGGTGAAATCGGACCTAAGAAGAAAGTAAAACTTTACTATTAACTTTAATATTTTAATTTATTGGTTTAAATCTTAAAATTTTTTTGTCTTCCTTATTAAATAACATATTACACCTTATTTACATATTAGCATTGATTTCTATCGATTATTTGTAATCTGTGGCACAATCGTAGTAATCGTTATGTGTGGCACAGCAATAGGGGGAGGTGCCCGTCCTAGAAGTACAATATTAATTTGTATGACATTTTAACTTTAATGGCTAACCATTAAATACGAAACTTCGTGGGCGTGAGCTGTCAAAAAACCATTAACAAAATGGACAAAGTACAGTGTGCATAGCTGGGCACCGTTAAACAAATGATTAATTCGTTAATCGTTAATCCGTTACCTAAAAAAGTTAACTTCGTTAAACGTTAAAGCGTTACATTTCGAAAGATTTAACGCAAGTTAACGTTAATCGTTAATCCGTTAACACGTGATTAAAATTGTATTTTTATATCATTGCAACCATAATGATCTACTAATAAAATCTGTTGATTTCGGTTCTGGAACTTAAAAGCTTCTCAGCATTTCGAGAAGGTGGGACCGCGCTTTTCAGAGGCTCAGTTCAACGCCTTCAATACCCAGCCGTTTAGGACTCTACAAGAGCCACTTCGCTGTCATGAGGCACCTCTCTCTGGCCCTAGACGGACGCTGGACGTTCCTTTTTCATTTCTCCCAGTTCTCTCCGATACTGATGGAAGCCGTCTCGACTTTCGGTAGACTTTTGCCGAATGTCCGGGGCATTGAATCTCTTTGCCGGTTTTGAGATTGTGAGGTCCATGGCACTGTTTGGTGCCCCCGTTTTGATCGACGCCCTCTCCGTCCCGAACGGGGTCCAACTGTGCAGTACGCAGCAAGTCTTGGCGGTGAATGTAATAAGGGGATGACGCACGGTGTCCTTCTGGCGGGCGTTTCACCCTGGGTACTCCAGGCGCAGGCAGTGGTACTCGCCAAAGTGTACCAGTTTCGGGTGAGTGAGTGTGCGCTTGGGAAACTTCCAATGTGGGATCCCTCCCGTCTAGCTGACGAGGCTATGATCCGGCGATGGAGGGAGCAACTGGTAAACATGGCCTGGCGAAAGTGAATGCAGTTCGTCCTGTTTCACTGGGTCAGGAGGCCCACACAGTGTCTTGACTTTCAGACTGATGTAGATGCTTACCGAGCGCCCGGCACGAGAACACGCACCGACAACCTTACCAACCAAACTTTACTTAGGTACCTGGTTTCGTTTTACTCGACGCGACGCGGTGCTTGGTAAAGAGTAGGTACTGGATTAACGATTAACGGACTTGAGAAAATGTAACGGAAGTTAACGAGTCCGTTAAGTTTTTTTAGGTTAACTTAAAAGTTAATCGTTAATCGAAATGTTAACTTCGTTAATTAACGATTAACGGATTAACGAGTTAATTCCCAGCTATGTTAGTGTGTATGTTACGGGTAATACTAGAAGATGTAGTAAATCTAGGTTTATACGGGCTCACTTAGTATTTATTACCCAAACGTTTTGGGTAAAGTTCGAATAACAAGTAAAATAAATTTTAATTCGGAATTTACCCATACTCACCTAGGTCTACCCAACTCTGGCTGGATAATATTAGGCGTTGCGTCATTTTTGAGCACGCTATTGTCAAGAAAAGCGTTCAATTGTTTTTATTTATTAGTATAATTCGCGTCATGTAAAAAGAACGCTGGCTGTCAAGTTGCGCAGAGGCGATTTATCGGCCAATTTGGTGGTAAGACGCGGGGCGCGGGACGGCGAGGCACGCGCCGCATGCTTTCCGGCTCGCTATTGGTTCGTCATTTCAAAATACCATCGCGCACACAAAAGTTATTAATTACGAAATGATTTTATATCAAAAATAGAAAAATAATATTTTTTAATAATATTATTTTATAAAGAGAGAGTGTGATAACAAATGCAGTTAACCATAAAAAAATATATATAAAAACGAATTAATTAATTTTTTTGTAAGTGGATAAAAAATTCTGCAATGAATCAAACATATTTTATTAATTTATAAAATTCTGTTTAATGACATCCTATCTAATATATTTTTCAACGTACCTACCAATAACCAATAAACGTCACGAGCGAAAGGTTAGTTCAAAAATAAATGAATAGGCTTAGTAATTTCGTGTGCGAATATACCGATGCGCAAACACACACCCCCCCCCCCCCCACCACTTTCTTCCAGCGTTCTTTTTACGTGACGCGAACTGTACGAACTACGAAGTGTCTATTCATCCGCTAAGCGGACGAATAAATTAAATATTATTCGTCCGACTATAATTGGTGTCTGATATATCGCGACTGAAACTTTTACTTCTTAAATGGCTCAAAGAGAAATCAATGTTTTTTAAATTTTCAGCTAGGTAGGTTAAGGTTATTTTTTTATTTTTGGCATAGGTATATCCTGCACATAAAAATCGCTTATTTTATATTAGAAATCAATCTTAGGTTTTAATTTCAGTAATTAATTTAACATTACCCAGTAAGCATTGGATACACCTAGGTGAGTTTGTAAATGAGTGGGTAAATCCCGAATTAAAACTTATTTTCATTATTATTTGAACATTACCCAAGAACCCTGGGTAATACTAAACTAAACCCGGGTAAACCTAAGTTTATTCCAACTTCCAACCTTACCCGTAACATATTATAGTATATGTCAATGAGTCAGACAGTATACATTCTGAGATTTTCTGTTCATTAGTTTTCAAATAACAGTGGGCGAGGCGGTGGGGCGCAACGGCTTTTTGTAGGCTATTTTTAGGGGTGCTCGTTATTCTAGATAGCTGAAAAAATAACCTGCTATTTATAATAACCAAATCGCCTGTTATTTATTTCCAGAGGCAAGCGCTATAGCTATTTTTTCATTTATTTTTATTTCATATAATATGACCACAACAAAGAGAATGTAATCACTATGGACGACAACTGCCGCGCTTGACAATTCGTGCTAGCCGTATAATATTTTTGTTACGAGTCGTATGCGCTAAATTATGCGAAAATATATAACGTATAAATATATTATAGCGTAAAAAATAATAGGCATTTTAAAAATAGCGTATTTTTATAACTCCTTATCAATATATAGCCGTTTCGTCCACCGCTACAGTTATAACAGGTTATCAACCGTTAGCAGTTTGTGGCAAGTGTGTGAAGAGCAACGGCCAACGGACATATTAAAGGTTTCAGAAATCATCTAAATACTTATATCTTCAAAGACTTATATCTTTATTGTCTGTGATTTTATCAAAGTCTGATTCATGCGTAAAATAGCGTAATAAGTGTTGATTATATTTTACTTTGAAGAACTTTAATAAAATGAATAGTTGATATTATATACTTGTATTTTCGTTAAGTGGTCCGTATCCTACCTTCCATTCCATTGGGCAAATTCGCAACCATAAGCAATATTAATAACATTTTAGGTCTTCTATTATTCGTTTTTATTATATAGTATGTGTTCACTGCATAGGAACCGTTTCTATCTTAGTTATGAAATAAAATATTTTAATATAAGTTATAAAATAACAGGATCAGTACTCAGTAATAGATGCTAATAATACACACTAAGTACACTATGAAGTGTAGAGTACCTACTTGGTGATAAGCGATCGTCTACAATTACGACCAGTGACATAAACACGTTTGTCGCAAGAGGGGTTTGCGAGGATGGGAGAATAAACTAGATAATTGGAAAGAGGGGACCTAACTGTTAGCGACCTCGAGATTGGAGTTATGTAGACGTCAACATCCGTCGCATGTTACACTACCTACTGTTTACTTTCTATTTATTTGTGCAAAACCCACATATTATCTAGAATATTTTATTACGCTGCGTCCCTAACAATATACATAGAACATACATAAGAGTCTATACCTACTTTTATTTGAAATGAGACTCTAAGTAGGCATGAGGTACTTATTTATTGAACCTAACTAAGAGTAACGTTTATGCTCTTGTATAAATATAAATTAAACAAAAAGTCAAGTAATGAAGTGGATTTAACAAAAAGGCGTGTAACGAACATAAATATAATGTTTAAGGGCCTAAGCACACGACGTATTTTAAACGCGCAGACGACGCGCGTTTCCAGAACGCGCGCTTTCGGCGGAGTAGATGCCGATAGTTGCGTTTGTATTGCTTCAAACGCGCGTAAAACGCGATACAAAAGCGCGTATACGCACATATGAATTTATACAAACGCGCGTACAAAGGAGTGGAGGAGGGGCGCGCGCTCACGAGCCTCTGATCAAAACGCCGAAGTTATGAGCGATTATAGTGCGCTGTATCGCTATTCGCTGTGTCTGCGCGTATACGCGCAGTAGACGTGCGTTTCACGAACGCTCCGTGTGCTTAGGTTAAAAGGCTGCGTTCGAATCTCGTTTGAAGCACGTATACGCGCGTCATTGGCGCGTCGTCTGCGCGCTTAATTAAAATACGTCGTGTGCTTAGGCTCTAAGTGTGTGTCGAAATAAACAGGTATAATACGAGTAGGTAGGTATTTTTACATTTAAGTACCTTTACGTAATAATAAATAAGCATTGACATTTAAATCTTACTAATGTAAACTCAATCTGTGCTATTCGTGATTATAGTCTCTATGTTCTGGGCCCGGAGAAAGTATCGTTACCGTGCGATTTTATTTTTGTTTTTCACTTAGATCGAACCCGAGTGAAGCGATGAGGAATAAAATATTTTTTAATACTACAATATGTGAAATTTATGACATTTTCTATTATATATTTTAACGGTCAGTATCGATTTCTCAGATATGACACAGACAGATATACACACAATAATAATACTAACGACTCCCCCATGCTCTACTCGGATTTATCCCTACGAACGTTAGTGTATGTCAGAATTAATGTAATAAGTTTAACTCAGTAGAATATAATTCGGGAATTACTTATAAGCAGTTTTTTAACATATGTAATATGTATATAGGTCGTTATAGAGCCTATTTTACTAAAGCGCTTTTTAGGTTTTTGCGTTAAAATTTATAATATAATTTTTCTATTTTTTTTATTTTTTTATTTTATTTTTAATAAGAGTCTCCAACAAAGAATACACACGTTACTTTAAAAAATACAAAGTTATTATAAAACACAATAATTATGTGTGCTCCTTCAATTATAGGAGACTACAGCTTGCTTATTTTTATATTGTGACTAAAAACAAAAATTAAAATGAAAACAAAAATAACTAAATTAAACGAAAGAAAGAAAAAAAAATAGGCAGAACTTAAATGAATAATTATACTAAAGTTGATAATTTATAAATTTGGTAATACTTCTTTTAAATAGAAAAAAGTTAGTAGAAAATATATCCAGTTCTTCGTGTTCTTTAGAAAATGTATTGTACTGTCTACAGATCCTTGGTATAGCGGCGTGATAACCTAAATTCGTTCTATATGTCGGAGTATAAAACAAATTATATGTACCTTTCCGGGGCATGCGAGAGGGTATGTTAAATTTAATCAGTTGGAGTAATTCACTACAGTCGATTTTCGAATGAATAATTTTGTAAACTTTTTCAGAATAATTTTTAATAATGAACTAAGTATTAAAGTCTAATAATATAATGGCAATTCAAATTTTATAATCAAATGAACAAGCATTTTATTTGAACAATTTTTTTGCTAATAATTTTAACAGAGTCAGCGTTCAATTAACATGCAGAACATGTCATGTTGATTACACCTTAGCCATGTATCGTCCACACTCGGATCATCACGCCATAATTAACACGATAATACGCATTATTATGTGCCACAATAAGTGATGTCATTCGATATCAATTTTTAAACAACATAAACAATTATTAAAAAAGACAGGTAATGTGTGGAGTTGTTCTGTTGGAACAGTCTCCGAGGATTAGTTGACAATCTATAAGTACTTACCTATAATCTTCAATAAAATTTTATGCTTTAACTTTCGTGAGATAAAATGTAAACCCCATCTAGACATAATATAAGTACTCTAATCGTCGATCAGCAACATATCACAATATGCTAGCTCTATATTAACGAAGCCTAAAGATTACCTTAAAAAGAAAAGTATAATTTTTTTTTTAAATATATCATATTTGATATTATGTACTCATATTACATCAACCTCTCTTAGTTTTACGGAAAAGAAATTGTATAATTGTAATATCATAATATATTGTAATAAGCGACTCGCCCTCGCTTCGCTCGGGTTCGTCCCTAGATCTAACGCGAGATCTACATATAAATACTTCCTCTTGAATCACTCTATCAATTAAAAGAACCGCAGGGACAGACAGACAGCGGGAAGCCACGTTGTTTTGATCATGTAGTGATTGATCATACAATTGGTATCCTTATTGCAAATTGTACCTATGTGTGTACAGACTACATAGGACCAGCTATGTACATGAATCTATAAACTATGCAATGAATAAATACATTGATCTATGTTGAATTATTTATCAAAATGGCTGTGTGGTGGATATCATACAAACTATGTATATGTACCTATATAAGAAAATACCCGTCATCAACGCGATGTTAGTTCACGAAAAAGATGAATTACGAAACTAGAGTAACTTCTGCGAAGTTAATGTATTATTTTTAAATATGTATTTTTTAAGTTTATTAGAATTTTTCAGATCAGGCAGTTCGTCTTTATAAAATTATTGTATATTGCAAATATTGGCTATTAAATAATTGAATTTGTTTCTTAATTTTTGGCTTATTGAAGCCTAACTCAGTTTAGGTGAAATTCGGAATGGTTATACAGCATTTGTCTTGGATTTACAACAGACTATTTATCTTTATATAGATTTATTTATCTTATGATATATAATAATTGTCCCGTTTCAGAGATTAGCCAGACAAATCGGCAGACAGACAAAAATTTAAAAATTGTTTTTATGTGTACAGTATATATACTTTTATTTGTATTTAGTGTAAAACTTTCTACTAATAAATGCATATAAATGAAAATAAAAACACTTCAATTCTTTTTATATGTACTGACTATGATTGAAGTTTGCAGTGCTTAGATTATCTACGCTTGAGGTAACAAGCTCATTATTCACATGTACTAGATATAAACATACTTAGATGTTTATTAACCTGGTCAAAACAAAGAAAACCATTGAGAGAGATGGGAGCTGGGAGGAAAAAATAAAATTTAGCACTTTTTGTTTGTTGTCGTGTGTTTGTCTCACATGACCAGTTGAGTATCGTCAAACCTGCCTTACCTTTATTTAAACAGACATTTGAAATTGTTTCTGTTAATTTATAACTCCGTAAATAATTAATGTAGGTATTACAAAGAGTTACAGCTAATTACAACTATTACTAAATACTAAATAGTATTTTTTTGCACACTCCAGTAATTATAAAAATCAAATCATGAATCACATATACTGTCAAAAAAGCAACATTACGTCGCGTAGGTAGTAACTTCTGTTTTAGGGGACGCCCCTAAGCTGATGCGGATATCTAACTATAAAATAGGTTATAGGTATCTCGCCTTAACTGCATCAAATATTACTTATTACTAATATATTAGTAACTGCCTCGGTGGTGTTATGGCTAACATGTACGGTCGCACACCGAGAGGTTCTGGGTTCAAGTCCGGGGTCGGGCCAAGTTTAGTTATTGAGTCTTTATGTTTCGTAAGCCTTAGTAACAACCTGGAGTTGGGAAGTTGACTTTGTTTCACACCCGTGCCTCGGAGATTACGTAAAGCCGTCGGTCTTGCGCCTTAACTCTCACTGGTCGTGTCGAGCAGTCATCCCACCGGAATATGATAGTGATAAGGAATAGAGAGTGCACTTGTCTCTGCGCGTACACCTGTGCACTCTAATATCTCCCGTGCATATGGTTAGTCTCAATGAGATTGGCCACCATGACCGTAATCGGACGGGAGGACATCATTATTCATCATCATCATTTATTAGTACACAATTAAAACTATTTTTTAACCGACTTCAAAAAAGGAGGAGGCTATATGTTTCGTTGTATGTATTTTTTTTATGCATGTTCACCGATTTCTCCGCCATCTGTGGGCCGATTTCAAAATTTCTTTGGTTTGGTTGTGTATAGTTCCCAGGTGGTTCCATTATCACCAAGTCAGGATCTGATGATGGGATCCCAGGGAAATCGAGGACAACTCTCAAACTTTATAGGCACCTATTATGTTTTTGATATATTTTCTAAAACCGATAAAGCTTTTAAGTATGAAAATCATCATCTCATGTGGATGAGCTGATGATGGAAGGTAAAATTTTATGTGTTTTCACCGATTTCTCCGTGAATTGTGGGCCGATTTTAAAAATTTCTTTTTTGTTCGGTAGGGTATACATTCAAGGTGTTCTCATTTGTCACCAAGTCAGCATGTGATGATGGGATCCTAGAGAAATCGAGGGCAACCCTTAAATTTTATCGGCACTGATTACCTTTTTCATATATTTTCTTAAGCTGTTCAAGAATATGTGATGATGTAAGGTATATCTCCTCAACGGTTAGGAGTTGAAAGGAAATTATTTTAATATTATACGTACTTATGAACTGATAGTCGTATTCCTTCAGGATATTAGGTGGATTGATAATAGAAGGTAAATCTTATTAACGTCTACGAGTTATGTGAAAAAATAGACGTGGACAAATCTCAATTGACTATTGTCGTTCATTTCAAAACTTCACTGACTTATTGGAGCAGTAGTTTAGTTAGCCTTCCAATATTATATTTAAACATTAATCTAATTTCCACAAAAAAAATAAAAATAAATTATTTTTTAACAAAAATGAAAACCGACTTCAAAACGTTACAAATCGAAACTAAAAAGAAAAAATAATAATTTTAATTACTTAGTTATTGTTGTATTGTTGGAGTCGGTGCCAGCCAAAGCAAAATAAGCTTAATACAATTTAATTAATGTATCAATTTGTAAATATAATCAAAATATCCGTTCGAAAGTTCATTGCAAAGGCAGGATAAAACTGTCCTTCTTGGCTGGCACCGACTCCAACAATACAACAATAACTAAGTAATTAAAATTATTTTTTTTTCTTTTTAGTTTCGATTTGTAACGTTTTTTAAATCTAAAATATTCAATGATATCTGAACATTGACTATCATTGAATATTTTTGAAAAATCTTATACTCATTATTCTCGATACAGAGGCCGAATGTATAGTTTTTAGAGTTATTGTTTGTCTGTCTGTATGACCACATTAAATAAAAAATCAAAATAAAAAAGACAAGAAACACCTGTTAGTCGCGACCTTCGCGTGTTACTCTACAATATACATGCTTTGTTCTCAAAGCTCCATAATATATTACCTATATATATCGTTTTCACAAAAATATCAAGCCTTAAAAATATCGATCTCATATTTATATATTTACAGCCATATTATATTGGTCAACGTTTATTACTAATTGAAGTTGGACTAAGGACTACCATGCCATACAGGTTGCTCCAGGTACTTCTCAGACTTCTTAGATTTCATAAAACTCAGCAGATTACTAAAAAACCATCGAGTTATAAGAAAATATACATAAATTTGATTTGACTATTAACATCTGCCTCATTTATTTAGGATTCAATTTTCAAAGTAATGATTTAAATCCTTAATACTAAATTAAATATAATAGATGAAGGATTTGTTATGCTTAACCGTGTATTTTGAAAACCTTTTAGGCAAGCAGTTGTTTCTT
Source organism: Boloria selene (assembly GCA_905231865.2). Classification (NCBI taxonomy): domain Eukaryota; kingdom Metazoa; phylum Arthropoda; class Insecta; order Lepidoptera; family Nymphalidae; genus Boloria; species Boloria selene. The sequence continues at coordinate 12,286,614 of HG993131.1, forward strand.
CTGAGTTATGACACAGTTTAGTTCTAAGTACACGGCTGACTAGGACATAGCTTCTATTGATGCTTAATGTATTGCATTGCACGCTTAACTCGACTGTACCTTATACCCATTTGTAATTGTACAATTAAGTCACACAATATTAACCTATTTTTTTCTAAAATAGGATATAATACTATTACTTACTCTACACACACTATAATTTACTCCATTAGATTGAACCAATAGATATCTAAGAGTTTTATAATGGCTGTTTCTTAAATTGAACTACGTATGGAATAGATAAAGGAATGCCTAACGACTATTTATTAGATAAATAATAAATGTCATTGTCCATTCGACACGAAACATCTTGATAAGAATGCCGCCGTTGTAGCAATAACAGAAAATAGGTACAGTAGATATTTTTAAATTATACTGCTAGGCACTTGTCGCTTGATATTATGTTTATCGAAAGTAATTAATACTAATTTAAAGTGCAATAGCAGAAAATAATCTTGCTGTTAAATCTTGTATCTTCTACATTTTAAAGTAGGTATACATAATATTACCTACGTAACGGAATAAACCTACTATCTGGTCGAAACATCGAAAATTATATTGATGTGTGATGGTGAGTGTGAAAGAAGAAGAAAAAAGCTTAAAAAGTATTCACGTACATATATAAACTACTTCCTTTGGTGGCTAGCAAATACGGCAACATATTTTTAGACGGGAGGCGGGCCCACCTCGGTGTGAGGTGCGCTATTCGGGTGTCTCTTGGTCCTTCTCTGACAGCATAGTGAACCTTGTTTGTATAGTTTGTTTCGGTAGTATTGCCCGCATCTCAGAGTCGTCCCTTAGTTAAAAAATGTTTGTAAGAGCACGGAGATCGAAAGTTGTGTCATCCCGGTGCCCAAGAGCCGTTGAACCTGAGCTCTTATCGGTCGTTTGATGTATCGAATTGACATCACACTTACTTTGATGTGTAAGTAATATATGCTTGCGTACGCGCCGACCGATGCATCATGCACTATAAAATCTTCAATTACTTGAAATCTGTCAAGGTGACATTATTACAGGCATAAGTACCCTTTTTTGCTATATAACAGCAGTACCTGGACGACCAAGCTTCCTCATGAGTAAGCAAATTTTTAACTTAATACAAAATTTAATTTTTTGGATCCAATTTTAAACGTTATAGCAATTTGAAGCAATTTGAAAAAAAAATCTGAGAAGTGCAAAATAAAACACATGTATAATTTATACAAGAAATGCACATTTAATATTATAAGATTTACAAATTTTAATTTCAATAAATTTGTGTAAATCTTAACTGATATGGAATCGAATTATTAAAATATCGGAAGAAAATTAGTATTGCGCAGGTGCATTGGTAATTTTTCTGCAAGGTCAAACCGATAGTACATGCTCTACAATACCTAACGTAACGATAACCAATAAGTTATATAAGTTAGGTTATTGGCAATAATCATGTAAACTCAAATATAATATCGACCACTCTAGTCTCTAGCATCAAGTAAAAAGATCATTAAGTAAAGAATTTTCTTTTATAAATTTCGAAAAAAATCACTGTAAATTTAAGTTCTAATAAAATATCTTATCTATCTGCTCATACTCTTATTCATTTAGAAATAATATAGCCAAAATGTAGATTTATTTGGCCGCCGCGGCGTCGAGGTCGTCAAAGGTAATGGCTTTTCCGTTGAACCCTTCACAATTTACTGCTACCTATAACAGATTTCATTTCATAGAAACTCAATATAGTCAATGTGCTCTTGTCTTTGTGAAACTTGTGTCTCCAACTTTTAATGAAAAACGGGATAAATATCAGCATACACGCCATCAGCATACGAGTACATACTTGTACCAGGAAACCATAAAAGACAAACAATTTTTTTCTACAATTTTAAACTATAGTTTTCTTTATAGGTGATATCTTTATAATATGTACTTAGTACTTCGTATCGTTGTCTGACTTTGACACACATTGTTGGTTTTCCTCGCTACGGATTGTGTTTCAATGTTACATGTGGTTATTGTAATATTACATCTTACTGAATGCTTCAAGTTATAAAATGTTTCAAGAGCCTTTTATTCAACGAGTTAGACTACAGTCTACATAGATTGTAATACCTTATCATATAATGTAATAGTTACAAAAAGTTTCTTACCTTCGCTCCGGTCAGGTTCGTCCGTTTTGTTTTGTTCGTTCAGTTCTTTCTCCAAAATAAGATATATTCCCGCAACAAAAAGTAGTATCCTACTATGTTGAACCTGATAACCAGCTATTATACCAGCCACCAAACACGAAATTTTATCAAAATCTGTCCAGTGATTATCTCGTGATGAAACATGAAACAGCCAGACAGACAAAAATCTAAAAACTATAGATTCGGCCTCTGTATCGATAAATAATATTATTAATTTCAATTAGATTTTACAAAAATATCAATTAATATACTCGACTTAAATTTTTATATTAGACTCGTATAATATGTATGTTTCATGATAGTTGTCCTCAAGGCTCAAACATTCAGCTCTTCAAATTGAGCTCTTCTTTTTGATCGATCTTAATAATATGTTTAATATTTGGTTTATTATAATTTACAGGTAGTAGTAAAAAGCTAAACATATTTTTTGTATTTTAAGCCGCAGGTTCCGCTAGTATTTTAATAATAATGGTTTACTTAAATACATTGATTTTGCTCCAAATTTTTAATCACTCACGATGTACCTATATCGTGAGTCGTGACAGAAATAATATGATGAAAAGAAAAATAAGCAGAAACTATGAACATTAGCCATAATAGGTCAATTGGTCTGAATGCACTAACCGCAACCGTTGCTTTGTGTTTGAGCGTGCTGTCGCGTGCGTGCCAGTTATAAACACTGTAGTATATATTTGTTCAACTGTCAATTTTGTAACTATAATAGAGTACTATTAGCATAAACCGCTACAACTCGGAGGTCCTGGGTTCGAGTCCTAGGCTATAATTATAAATTTTGAGTGTTTCCGTCACAAATTCCTCAGCAACAGTCCGTAATTAGGAAATTATTATATTATTATATTCGTCGGTTCTGCGCGTGCAATCTCCCCTTTCGGGTCGAATTCTAATTCTAATAGAGTTGGTAAAGCGAAAGGATAGAGAATTCTTGCGAATTATTTGCGTGTATTTTTGAGAATTATAATATCTCCTGGGTAGTTCATTAATCTAAGTAAGAATGTTAGCCTTCTTCTCCGAACCTCTCCGAGCCTCTTCGAACGACTACGAAGTTATACAATATAAGTACATATCAGACTTTAAAAGGACGTTGGTGTTTGAGAATATTTTTTTTGTACAAGGATTTATTGCTGCTATATACTTATCAAAAAAAAATGCCAAGATTAATTACTTATATTTAATCATTGTTTTGTACAGTGTATTTAATTTTTAATTTTTTCAAGATATGGTGTTGCAGATGAAGTAAAATAATATGATTAAGTTTTACAAATGTAAATGTAAGGGAACAACTTTAAATTATGTTGTAGATAAATATCGATAAAATTTGGGATCTTTTCTTTGAAGAGCCGTGCTCTCGAGATCTAATGTTGTCTTGACTACAATTTTATTATCGCGCAGGCACAACTTTGTATGTTTGTAACCATTTCAGATTTTTTTATCAAACACACATTTTATCAGCATATAATCATGTCCTGATATAATATATTAAAATAGTACAATTATAGTATAATAAACAAGCAGTGCCCGCGGCTTCACTTGCGTTCAAAGTTTAAAACTTGTGTTCGCTATAGGGCTCGCACTCGTAGGCCTACTAATCTAAAGATTACTTAATTTCATCAAAGTCGTGTCAGCCGTTTTGAAGTCCATACAAAACATACGTACACGCATCGATGGATGTGAGGACTGAGGAGTTCCAAGATGCACCTACGTAAGATTATCCTTTATACGGACGGTACGGCAAACATTTAAAAAAATCCCTTTGTATGTACCTACATATGGTAAAAGTAGGTAACACATTCCGAACGTTTTTTTGCTTATGAGAACGACTTATTGCTTTTTAATGTTATAAATGAATATTTCATGATAATTGTTACGCTTATGCCCATAGCCTCAAACCTTAATAGTAAATTAATAAAGGTAATTTAAATGCTACTAAAACCTTTAAGATAATTAAGGAACGAGTTTCAAACAAAGGTTGTTTTGTACAGAAAGCAAAGAGTTGTTACAATTTGATAACGAAGAGGAAGTTGAGACCTTTCCTTAAGCTGCCCTCGATGTCTTGTGGCATAGTTAATAAGTGTCACGACAATTAGGTACACGGATGATCTTGGCTCGTCCTTCCATTTTCTAGAATATAGGATTAGATTATGGACAAAACATTTTACTTACTACTTACTAATAAAATATTTTAATTGTAATTATTAATATTAAAGTAATATCCATTGAAATATAAATATAGCATTAAAATAAAAATTTCAAAAGAATTTAAATTAATATAGTAAATTGTATTTTATTTTACACTTTGTATTTATTTACTTTATTACTTAATTTAACTGCCTCAAAGGTATAGCCGTTTAATTTTAATGAGCCTAAACACAATAATGTATACGGAATATTAAAGCCGTAAAATGCCTATTTAGTTTACAAGTAGCTAGTTTTAATTTCCAATTTCAGAAAGCTATCTATGTATATATCCCAATTAAATAAATACAATTATTATTCACAATTAAGAATACTAAACAATTAAAATTATAATTATTATATATACAATTATTAACCCGGCCCCGTCGCAAAATTCGTTCTTAGCGGACTTCTAATAACTATTAACTACCTCCCTGCCAAATTGAAGTTTTGTGGCATAAAAAATGAAATACTTTCATACAAACTAATAAAAATCCTTAGACCACCTTAATCCGGCCCTTACGCAAAATTCGTTCTTAGCGGACGTCTACTAATTATTATTTTCCTCCCTGCCATATTTAAAGTTTCTAGCTCAAAAAATGAAGGAAAAAAATAAACTTGCGAAAGCCCTTAGATCTCCTTGGTGTGGCCCTGTCGCAAAACTCGTTCTTAGCGGACGTTTACTTACAAAGTTACTACCTCCCTGCCAAATTTAAAGCTTGGAGCACAAAAGATGAAGGACTTTCATATAAATTTGCGAGGTCCCTTAGACCACCTTAATCCAGCCCTTTCGCAAAATCCGTTCTTAGTGGACGTTTACTAAATATAAACTACCTCCCTGCCAATTTTGATCTTTAACCGTCTAGCGGTTTTCGAGATTTCATGATGAGTCAGTGAGTGTTATATAGATTATACATATAGATTATATAGGTATTGAATTTCAAGCCAAGTATGAGTTCATATATTTTTTGCTATTATTTATAGAAGAAAAACCTTACCTAATTAAAGCCTCCTAATGATTTTAATGGGATTGCAAAGATATCATATATTTGCTACTTGATTGTACATAAATATGTTTTTTTCCGTCATAACCGCGATCACATAATTATACTTAATATTTAAATAATAATTAATATTTATAAAATTTTCTTCAGGAAAAACGATACGGTTACGGATATTTGTAGAATTTCATTAAAGGAAAAGAGTTATTTTATGGCATGGAGCGGACATGACATAAATAATAATTGCGAAGACCTTAGATGTAAATATTATACTTATAGTTAGTTAAGATCAAGTTCATTTTGTTATCAAAAAAAAAGGAAAAAAAAATAAGAATACAAATACGTAGATGAAATAATGAAATATAATGTTTACAATAACCACGTGATTTCTACCTATTTTCTGGTCATTTGCGTCATATTAACTTATCTTAAGATCCGCTAAAAATTTTAGAGGTCATCAATTTATGCTACCTTACTATGTAATATAAACTCGTCTTGTTGGGACTTTATAAATAAAATTAAATTCAATCAATTAAATTGTTTCGGTACTTATTTAAAAAAACTATTTATTATTTAATTTAAATATCCCTATAATTTTCATAAACATTAACGGATCAGCTTTAATTTGTATATTCTACATGTATTTTTGTTATAAAAATAACAATACTATATTAAAATAAAATATTCATTCTAATATGATATAGGATAAGTAAGTTATATTGAGTATTGAACACTTAAAAGTACTTCGTATCCCGCTTTGTCCTTAGAAATTGCCGTGATGCCGAAAGTTTAGTTAATTAAGATTTTGTTTCGTACGTTTTGTAAAAAAAATCCTTAAAGAATTTATTATTTAGTTCTAGTTCCTACCTCAGTATTCCTGTTTCCGCTACAAAGGAGGCTTGCAAGTCATAAATGAGTTTACATAAGGTAACTTATTATGTGACAAAAGTAGATCTTTTATCACGTAGATAAAAAATGATCTTTGTAGTTAAAATAAATAGCAAGGTATAATTCGCGTCATGTAAAAAGACCGCTGGCTGTCAAGTTGCGCAGAAGCGATTTATCGGCCAATTTGGTGGTAAGACGCGGGGCGCGGGACGTCAAGGCACGCGCCGCATGCTTTCTAGCTCGCTATTGGTTTGTCAGTTCAAAATACCATCGTGCACATAAAAGTTATTAATTACGAAATGGTTTTATATAAAAAATATAGAAAAATATTTTTTTTTGACGTATATTGTTTTATGAAGAGAGAGTCTGTTAATAATGCAGTTAAAATATGTATTAACCGAATTAATTTAATTTTTTGTAATTAGATTAAACATTCTACATTGAATCTAACATATTTTATGAATTAATAGAATTCTATTTAATAACGTTCTATCTCATATATTTTTCAATGTACCTAACAATGACCAATATACTTTGTGTGCGAAAGGCTAGTTCAAAAATAAAAGAATAGGCTTAGTCATTTTGTGTGCGAATGTACCCATGCGCAAACACACCCCCCACCACTTTCCTCCAGCGTTCTTTTTACGTGACGCGAACTGTAATCGAGCATGTGCAAGTGGCAACGAATGGCTGCACGTGCCGCCGGCGTGTACATGATAAATTGTTAACATAAATATTATCACTTTTAAGCGAACACTCAACCCTTTCAAGATATAGCAATGTCGACTTATGTTAATATGATTATCATATAAATATTATTATGATGATTATGTGACTTTTATCGAAATCTACAAAATATAAAACTAGCGACTCACCTTCGCTTCGCTCGGGTTCGTCCCTAAATTTAGAGCGAGCGAAGCCGTGGGTTTCGCTGGTAAATGTATACATAAACTTGACAAATCTTAATATATATAAATCTCGTGTCACAATGTTTGTCCTCAATGGACTCCTAAACCACATAACCGATTATAATAAAATTCGCACACCATGTGCAGTTCGATCCAACTTGAGAGATAGGATAGTTTAAATCTCAAATTATAGTACGTGTCACGTTGTTTGTTCGCGATGGTCTCCTAAACTACTTAACCGATTTTAATCAAATTTGCACACCGTGTGCACTTTAATCCAACTTGAAAGATAGGATAGCTTACATCTTAATTTATAGTCGCAATATTATTTTATTTCAAATTAAATGTATATTATACGACTTTAGTGTGTATTTATCGGTTAGTTCTATAAAATCCTAATAGATGGTGGTTTGGCATCTAAGTTGCACAGATATCCGGTAGATGGCGCCGTATTTCTATTTCTAGATTATAGATGGTACGTGGCCAAAATGTAGTAAGGAGAAGTATTTTTATTTTATTAAAATATATATTTTAATAAAATTTTTTATATATATATATATATATAAAAACCGTTTAATTTATTTTAACTTACGCCCAGCGAAGCGGGCCGGGTTTTCTAGTTATATACTAAAACCTTCCTCGAAAACCACTCTATCCATTGGTGAAAATAACATCAAGTTCAGTGCAGTAGTTTCTTGAGTTTGTTGCGAATAGACAGACAGACAGACAGACAGACACGGAGGACTTTGTTTTATTATGAAGTGATTGTTTTTCTTCAGCTGAACTCATCCGAAGCAGTTTTCGGTTAGTTTAAATTTTTTTATTGTAAGTTTTTTAATTTACATTGATGTCATAAATATTTCGCAGTTTTCATTTATATTGTTTAGAATACAAATAATATCAGTTGAAGAAAAAGAAATGATGTTTTTAATTTGAACATAATGACACTTAGGGACAAGTCCTTCAGTACCGGACATTTAAGATATTTTGAAAGAAATAATGTGAACAAAAATATTTCAAGTTTCATGACGTAGGTATATACTTATATTTAATCAAGACAAGTATTAAACACAACTTTAGTATTATAGCTTTCATTAAATTATAAATATCTTTATTTATACCTAATTATATTATACAAAATGATACGTTTTCAAAAAGTTGCCCAAATATCGGACTGTCCTCTTTTTTAATCCCAAAGATAAATATAAATTATTTAAAGAAGTCATTAACAAGAATGAAAAATAACAAAGAAAATATAATTAGGATAAACATCTCCTAGTCCTATCTCACATTTTCTTCGTCGACTGGTAGTGTTTGACTCTAACGTAACGTTTTGCCCAAAAACAAGACAGACTCAATTACTTACTAAAATAAAGTTATAAAAGTGTTCGTCCTTAGAGAGTTTTTAAAATCCGAACTTAGCGTCCATTAGATTTATACAGAAAAATGCTTTAAATGTAAGAGATTTCAGATTACTAACTTTGCAATCATGATTCAGGATTAAATGAATATTACTTCAAACAAAAATTAACATTTATGCATCATTACTTAGGGTCATTTTAACCACAGCTCAAGTGACGAAATCGCGCAATTTTTTACGTTGTTTTTAATAGTGTCCGGCTTAAGGAACAGTTCGGTCTTACGGTACAGTTCACGTCACGTAAAAAGAACGCTGGAAGAAAGTGGTGGGGTGTGTGTTTGCGCATCGGTACATTCGCATACGAAATTCCTAAGCCTATTCTTTTATTTTTGAACTAGCCTTTCGCTCATGATGTATATTGATTATTAGTAGGTACATTCAAAAATATTATATAGAATGTCATTTAATAGAATTCTATTATTTAATAAAATATGTTTGATTCGGTGTAGAATATTTAATCTACTTACAAAAAATTAAATTAATTCGTTTAATATATATTTTTTAATTATTAACTGCATTATTATCAGACTCTCTCTTTATAAAACAATATACGTCAAAAATATTTTTTCACTATTTTTTATATAAAATCATTTCGTAATAATTAATAACTTTTGTGTTCGCTATGGTATTTTAAACTGACAAACCAATGGCGAGCCGGAAAGCATGCGACGCGTGTCTCGCCGTCCCGCACCCCGCGTCTTACCACCAAATTGGCCTATTAATCGCCCCTGCGCAACTTGACAGCCAGCGTTCTTTTTACATGACGCGAATTATACTTCCTCCACATCTCCATTCGTATAGAAGCAGTTACAGACATTGTACTGTATAACATACGTCATACATACTTATATTATCTCATCCATTCATGCCTATATATTATGTCGAACAACCCTCACACGAAAAAGAAAATTAATACAGAAAGTGAATATTTAATATAAAAATAATAAAAATGTACAAAAATGTCAAATACTACTTGATTTGACATTTTAACAGATAAATATTTTCGGTTTTGACAATATTGTACATTTACATATCGACTACCAGACTTTACTTATTTTCTCATGAACCAAATGTATTAATTAGATTAAGAAGGCAGTTTAAGTATGTACTTAAACTAGTATATAGTGAGTGTAAGCGTACCTGCTGGCTGCTTGGGCCGACGCGACGGCCCATAAAAAGGTACCCGGTGCTAAAGTAAAAGTAGTCCTGCCTGTTCTGGGTTCTGCTAAAGTGTCCAAGTGAAAAGAAATCCTCTCTAAAGTTTATTACTGCTACATTTAACGACTGGCCCTGAGATTAATAAATGTTCATTTAAAAAGCAAAGTTTGAGGAGGAATTAGAAAGGATTGAATACAAAATTTTGAAGCGGAAATCAGTGGTATTCGATGGTATTCTCTCCAAACACAACCAGTAAATACAAACACTTGCAAAGCTTAGGAGGTTTTTTCATTACAGTAGAAGAAGAAGAAGACTGATACTAGGCTCTTGCGGTGTTCAGGTCTGTTATAATTATTGTCACTGTTGGTTAGTTATTATACCTATATAACTTTCGTACGCCTTCATCATATAAGGAATACGTACTCCAGATTTTACGTGTCCATGTCGTGCGGCTTAGGCCGTGGCAGTCAGTCATGGACAGATATATTTTTTTTATATATATAGATTAGTATTTCCCGCGGCTTCGCACGCGTTCTAAAGACCGGAAACCAGTGGTACCTCGCAGAACTAACGCCCGCCATTCCCGTTTTCGCAACATTTTTCATTGATGCTCCGCTCCTATTGGTCGTAGAGTTATGTTATATAGCCTATAGCCTTCCTCGATAAACGAACTATCCAACACAAAAAGATTTTTTCCATTCGGACTAGTAGTTTCTGAGATTAGCGCGTTTAAGCAAACAAACAAACTCTTCAGCATAATAATATTAGTATAGATTTATTACCGGTGAATGGATGAAATGAGTATTTATTTATATTTATCTGTAATTGAGATACAGCTTATATGTACCTATTAGGTAATTATGTTTAGTATTTCCATCCATACTCGAAGTATTATAATTGAATACAGATAAAATTACATAGATAGCTACATGTATGTGTCATATTGATAAGATAGCTAAAAATAATATCGTATTGCCATGTCATTTTTATTGTATTACTTGGTATATTTAAAAAAAAGTTTTTTTAACTATTTATTGCAGAATCAGATAGTATTGCTATCAAATTTATATTAATAATTTCGTCAAGGGTTACGGTAGACTCGATCGAAACCTTAACTGAATAATAAAACATACAAAAATAAAGATTTCGAGTCGACAACATATATTCGCAAAATTCGGTCTGTCGAGTATTTTGTTTAATTCTAATGATGCTGACAGACAAATCGTAGTCGTCATATTGGCCACTCTAGCGAAAACTCACAGACAACAAAATACAAATGAAACAACAAAAGTCTATAAAATAAAATATATATTATAATAAAATAAAATATAATATATTTACTACATAAAAATATTTAATTCCTAAAATACTCTTAAAAAAGAATAATATAATTAAATGTGTTCTAAACTCTTAAATCATAATTCCGTTTTCACTTATCAAATGATGCGTTATGATTTCTAATAGATGGCGTTATAATATATATAATTTTAGTAAGTGTTCATTGTATTGCTATAATATTTTATATCTATACTATATACTAGCGATTTAGCGCGAGCGAAGTCGCGGGTTCCGCTAGTATTATATACTACTGGCAAACACGGCCTGCTTCGTTGGGCGTAAGTTAATATAAATTAAACAGTTTTTATAATTTTCGAATAACATAAAAATAAAATATAACATATATAAAAGTTGCCTAAGTTACAGCTAAAAACAGTAACTATCTGCGAAAGAAAGTCCCGTTAAAATCGGCCCAGCCGTTTCAGAGATTAGCCGGAACAAACAGAAAGGCAGACAGAGAGACAAAAAAAATTAAAATTGATTTTTGATATATAAATACCGTACAAACTTTCATATGCACTAAGAAAAGCTTTTAATTTGATATGAAAAACAGACACTTTAATTTTATTTATATATATGATACTATTTTGAGTTTTTAACAGTAGCCCAATGATATAGCGCTCGCTTAGGTAACTTATTGAAGAGATGCCCGCGCCCAACATTGGGACGTTAAAAAAAAGCTGAATACGTATTACGTATCTAATTCGAAATATCCAATTATTATGTACAGTACTAAAACTGTGTTTGCGTAAAGCGAGTAGATAGATTACGAGAGTATAAGTACCTACTGTCCTCGGATGCAGTTTACTGCAATAGCCTGATATAACAACAGCCTGCATAAGTACAAATAACTACGCGTGTTATTGACATATTATTGTCTCTTTATTAAGTGCCGGTCCTATTAAGCTAGTAAAGAATTCATTATAATTTGTACGGAATAATTTCTTTGTTTATTTAGAAAACCCACGGTATATATGAGTATATATTATTGAGATTTTATATATGAGAACTTTTATATAAGAAGTTATTTCTAATCTTTTATCTTATATATACGAGTATAATATAAATATGAATAAAGTTCCTATATTCCTTAGTCATGGCATCACGTTAAAAAGTCACATGGCTTAACTCAGACTTTATTAGAAAAAAGGAAACCCAGAACGTAAACCCCACGTAAAGGGGACGGGGGCCAATCAAATCTCACTGAATCTCATCAAAGGAGAGGGAGGGGGGTCCAAATTAAAAGAAAGCCGGTTCACTTAGTTAATGGATGCACGGTGCCCCCTAACCTTAATGACTCCATTTGTACACATTTCAGGTACATTTTTAGTAATTAATTATTAATTATATTTTTGTTATACATATATTGAACCACAAACTGGTTAACAAGAACCGGTAAAATGTAGATCACTCGCAGAAGTAATAAATAACGAATATTTATTCACATCGATTTTAAATATTTATTAAGTGATATACAATATACAATATACATGTCTTTATCTTATTATCTCTAGTTGCTATTCGCGCTTGTCTTGTTTCTGTATTATTGTATAAATACTAAGTACTACATAGCCCCCGGGTTTGCCTGCGTAAAGAATACACTAAGAGAATGCGTATTGCCAAATAAGGCAATTAGTTTTTATTAAAAATTACTACTTAACTAGAACTTGAACAATACACTTTTCTTTTTGCATCATAATATTATATAATATATATTCTTTTTTTTAAAGCTAATGTACTTATGTTCTTTATAATTTCTCTCTGTACCTTCTCTTTCTTTCCCGCTACTTAACATTATCTCCCACGCACATGGGTAGTCAACCCATGAAGGAAGAGATCTCTTGTAGAGATAAGTCCACCCTTGTCCACGTCACTCTCAATGTATGTTTTTTTCTATGTAACTTTATTGTGCAATAAAGAATATACTTAGTTGAATCCTGATGATGTGTTGCATCATCATCTACGAGCTAGTGTTTAGTTCCAGCAAAATGATGATCATTGGTCATATAGAAACACTTCTATCATCTATGTAAATGTGTCTAAATTTTTATAGAACTTCAGCACAAACGTTCATTTTTATTTTTTATTGTTTTTATATTTATTTTTTTTATATTTGTACCTACCTAATGACAAGTGGCACAAGGAGATAGTAGTAGCCCAGTTATAACGGACTCGCTTGGATACCCAAGTGATGCGGGTTCACATCCGGGTCTCGCACCTATGATATTTTCACGTGCGAAGCATTTCTAACATGATTATTGATTACTACTTTGTTTCAAGCTGAAGGAAAATATTGTGAAGAAACCTGCATGTCTGTGAGAACTTAGCATGTTTTCAAAAGGCGTGTGAAGTCCGCCAACGCGCGCATTAGGCCAGCGCGGTTGACTATGGCCTGATCGGTGATCCTCCTCGTACTGAAGGAAGGCCCGCACCCAGCAATGGGATGTTAATAAGGGCTGAACACATATTCTAACTAATTCACTCATAAAGGTTGAATGACAGTCATATAAGATAGGGTCTATAGATACTCGATAGTATATTATAGATACCAACATTGTCTCTACATCACATTACAATAATTAATTAAGTGATTAGGTACAATATAAAAACAAAACCTTAGTTATTTTAAATATAAGAGTATCAAAAAAGAATTTACGATTTAAAAAGATATCACCTAAATAAATACCTACCTATTACAACATTTTTGCATGTCCAGGGAGATAAGTATTACTATTTACTAAGACCTTTAGTAGGATTGTATAAATCACTATGAATTATTTTTGAAATGCAAAAGATTTATGTGCCCATTAGGAATGTCAATCACGAACAGAGATTTATCTTTACGTAGAGCCAATCAATTGTTTTGTCTACAAACACCATACATTGAAAATTTTAACACGTTATTTTAAAGCATTAACTATTAAGCATCATTTAGTATGTACATAATATATTAAGTTTGGTAAAAAAATATTATTAGACATTATATTGCAAAGTGCTATAAGCGCAAGTTTAACCATTTTTTTATCTTCTTCAATATTATTTAAGTAGATTTGTTAAGACACGAAGTAATCTGACTTCTTGATAATAATAATATGTAATATTTATATTATATAATTGTATACGTTTCCTTTGAATAATAAGAGAAAAATATAAAGTATGTAGTTTTTAAGGGATATTTTCTTTTAAAAACATCACGAATGAGATGTACCTGAGTATATTACTAGTGTCCGACCGAAACTGGTTTTTACGACCGAAACCGAAACCGAAACCGAATTTCGGCAACGGTCTCAGTTTCGGCCGAAACCGAAACCGAAACCGAAACTTTCTTATTAGGATAATGTTTTCAGAGGAAAATAAAGAAAATGTATTATAATCAGTAGTGTCCGACCGAAACTGGTTTTTACGACCGAAACCGAAACCGAAACCGAATTTCGGCAACGGTCTCAGTTTCGGCCGAAACCGAAACCGAAACCGAAACTTTCTTATTAGGATAATGTTTTCAGAGGAAAATAAAGAAAATGTATTATAATCAGTCAGTTTTAATTAGTAAAATAAATATAAGTGTTAATTTTATACGGATAACCAGGTACAGGTAGGTATCTACTCCTTTAATTATAAGTGTTAATTTGTAAAAAAACAATTATTAGATTGGTACCTACTTAATAATTATTAAATTGAACGCGAAACTCTAAATCCTTAATATTATCACCACTAATGCACTATAGTAAAGACCATGTACCTAACTAATGTTTGTTTACATATAGCATTAGCGAAAGAGTTAAATTAACAACAATATGTTTTTATTATTATTATTATGTTTAGATTTTTAATTTTTTATGGTAAACTTGATTCTACTATAATCTAGGTACTCCTTTGTTATATTAAATTACTTTTCGGTGGACGCGGCCAAATGTTATCGTCGCTTGGATGTCATTTACCGCGCCGAACATACCCGAGCACAACGCGGAAACTCCCGAATGCAGTTTCGGTTTCGGTCGTAGTTTCGGCAGGTTTGCTGCCGAAACCGAAACATAACCGAAACTCGTTTTTTTGCCGAAACTCGACCGAAACCGAAACCGAAACCGAACATTCGGTCGGACACTAATAATCAGTCAGTTTTAATTAGTAAAATAAATATAAGTGTTAATTTTATACGGATAACCAGGTACAGGTAGGTATCTACTCCTTTAATTATAAGTGTTAATTTGTAAAAAAACAATTATTAGATTGGTACCTACTTAATAATTATTAAATTGAACGCGAAACTCTAAATCCTTAATATTATCACCACTAATGCACTATAGTAAAGACCATGTACCTAACTAATGTTTGTTTACATATAGCATTAGCGAAAGAGTTAAATTAACAACAATATGTTTTTATTATTATTATTATGTTTAGATTTTTAATTTTTTATGGTAAACTTGATTCTACTATAATCTAGGTACTCCTTTGTTATATTAAATTACTTTTCGGTGGACGCGGCCAAATGTTATCGTCGCTTGGATGTCATTTACCGCGCCGAACATACCCGAGCACAACGCGGAAACTCCCGAATGCAGTTTCGGTTTCGGTCGTAGTTTCGGCAGGTTTGCTGCCGAAACCGAAACATAACCGAAACTCGTTTTTTTGCCGAAACTCGACCGAAACCGAAACCGAAACCGAACATTCGGTCGGACACTATATATTACACATGTTTCTATTCTTTATTGCACTCTAAGAAAATAATATATAGACATTATGATATAATTGCTGTATGCATGCATTACATGATAGATTAATAAATAATAGTCATTAATTTTAAAATTTCTCGATAAATGTAAATTAAAGATTAATACAATTTAATTTAATTTAAAGATGTACGTTAGATTTTATAACAAAATATTCCGGATACAATTAGGCCATAGCAAAGTGAGGCAGATATACCTAAGTGATTTTCTTAAACATAATATTGATAACCTTAAAAAGAAATAAACATTATTAAAAGAAATTCCATAATTTAATTTTATAGCAGCAACTAAAAGTCGTGTTCAATT
This sequence comes from Boloria selene, assembly GCA_905231865.2. Classification (NCBI taxonomy): domain Eukaryota; kingdom Metazoa; phylum Arthropoda; class Insecta; order Lepidoptera; family Nymphalidae; genus Boloria; species Boloria selene. The sequence goes on from HG993131.1 coordinate 12,302,766, forward strand.
GAAAAATTTATAATTATTTAATTTTTATACTTTTACGGCAAAAAAAGTTTCATAAGAAGGTAGGTATTACGATTATCTATTCTTTTTCTTATTTTACGAATTTTATAAAATTATGTATATTATATTTTATATATATTTAAAAATCTGCTGAAAAATACAGAATTTTGTGAATAGTTTCGTTATTGTGTCAATTAAAATGTAACCCAGCAAAAATTTCCATCGAAAAGGTAGGTTCAAGTGACTTGAAATAGCAATACAAATCAATAGCTCAATCACGAATGTAAGTCTCATTTATACCATAAATATATTCTTACAATTAGGTTCAAAATAAAAAATATAAGTGTCGCTTTTATGTAAATAAGCTTGTGTATATTTTTATCGTACATTTCTATTTAATAAATGTTCTTTTTTGAAACAATAGTACAAAAATAGTACTTTTATACTTGGATTTAAAAACAACCATTAATCTAGTAAAGTACTTAGAAAGATGCTCGAGCAGCATATATCAACATCCAGCTGTGGAGCTATCAATTGGGAACAATGTCACTATGTCGACAAGGCTCAATACTGGTTTTTCACCTTATATAAGGCAGCGTGATTGGATAACTTGTTGTGAAGTACAGTTACATGTTAAATATTTAAGTTTAATATTCATAATGTCACTAGTGATCCATCCTCTCCGTGATCCGTCATAAACTCATCTCGTGTCAGATATAAATGTATAATTGCTACTCTATGTCACTCTACAGTCGGTAAACTATCTTTCACGCAGTAATTTATAATTACTTTCTAAAGTAAAAGCTGTGGTAAAAGGACTATTGACTCAAACATCAATTTACACTTTAAAGTCGGTAATTATTGCTGCCGTAGGGATGGAACTGTTTGAGATATGACCTGTTTATTACGAAAAGAATGATAATCTTAGTACTTTCTTAGGTTTACGCGAATACTTGACATTATAAATGAAACTATCTTTTCGGATTTTGTCTTTACAGCAATCATGGTCACGGGAGAGACTCCCCCGTGACCATGATTGCTTTAAAGCATTCGAAACGTCGGGAACCAAAAATTATAATAAATCCGCGACAAAATCCGAAAAGATAGTTTCATTTATAATGATAATCTTCTTCAATTCGATTGGGGTCAAAATTTCGTAATATTGACATACCTAGCTTGAAGGCTTATTTTTTTAAAATGGCTTTCACACTGATATGGCATGGCAGACAAATAAATATGCATTTTTATATTATCCTCGCTTTTCTCGCTTGCGACCGCGTTATACGTTTAAATAAAAATTGTAATTGTGAGTGTATCTTGGGAGATAGACTGTTAAACCTAACATGTTTGACAACTACGCAAAATTTTATTGAAATTTAAAAGTGTCGTAACAAGTATAAAATTAATGTAATTACCACAGGCCATAATATATTATAATCCCGAAATAAGGATATCCCCCAAAGAACTAAGTCGCCGACATCGTGCTTAGAATAATTGGTTCGCTGAAGTGGCAGTGGACTATTCATGTGTCCAGGCGTATTGATGGTCGACAGAGTCGGAACGTGTTATAGTGGAGACCACGTTTAGGCAGTTGTAGTGTAGGCTGCCCTGTGGCAAGGGGGCCGACGATTTAAAAGCGGTAGCAGGTACGGGATGGATACAAGCAGTCCAATATCGGGATGGTTGGCGCACTTTGGTTGACTTTTATCCAACAGTTGAACGCGATAAGCTAAGAAGATATATCACGCTAACCTACTGAAAACTTTATTATTTTTACGTAGTGAAAATACACTGACCTGCAATTGTAATAAAAGTCGTGTAAAGACATATATCGTTTTTAAACGTAACATAATGTATCTATTATAATTAAGTAACATCCTTGTAAACAGATGTTAGGGTCAAGTGTCAGTGGGACTTGTTATCACGATAACAATAATTGTTGAAGTCTTGTATTTATAAGCAACAACAGTGCTTTAAGTTTAACATCTTTTGCTTAATATCCATTAGTGCTACGTAAAAGTAAAGTGTACCAATTAAAGTAAGGGCAAGATTTTTTCCTTTAACGCCATATTTATTATTACGTACTTAATTTCATATCACTGAAAATGTAAAAATAATAACTTTTTAAAAATCTAAATAAACACAATAAAAAGTAAAAAATATCTGATTGGTAGTTATGATTTACTAACTGTAGGTATCTAATCAGAATAATTTTATTGTACGGGCCAATACATAAATACTTTTTAATTATCTTTTTTTAAGCACATTGCACAAGGTGTTAGTAATTTAGTAAAGAACGATGCAACAATAGATTAAGATTACCATATTGTTGTAACGGAATACCCGGTTTGGAATGAATTCGGTGTTGTTTATAGTTAAATCAAAGTTGCTACTATCTTTTCACCGTCTATAAAATAGCCATCAAACGGCTGACCGATTTTTCTTCATATTGCTAAAAATACTCTCAATTATGTCACCTTTAAAACCAAAAAAATAAATAACAAATATGGGGGAAACCAGCTATTTTTCAGAGTCAAATTGCTAGGCATAACTGTCCAAATGCAGGTTGAAATGAGGTTATATATATACAATATACATTTCTTTTGATAAATTCTTTTCAAAAGATTCTCTCCTCTGTCCAGGGTCCTCTCCATTGTTTGTCAAGTTTTCATTAAGTACGTCAAAATTGTTCGCCAAAAGAATATCAGTAGAGCGAGACTCGTTCACTCACTTTGTTTTGCTAACAAACTTGATAGAGCAGCTTTACCTATCAGACAATAAATAATTTAGTGTCAGTAAATTTCCACATAGTCATGAGAATTCATTTAACATTACTTAGGAGTTAGCGAGTACACCAAAATTTTGACAAGAAAAATTTACATGCAATTGATTTTTTTTCAAAAATTTCGCCGCAGCGCTGACCGAGACGACTCAAATTAAAATATTATTTTTAATGGTTATTTTTAAGATACTAATAGAATATTAGTATCTTATAAATAGTAATGTTTTGATATTAAAAACAAATCAGAAATAAATTTGATAAAGACTGATAATTTATATACGTTTATAAAAATATTCATCATTCATTTGTAATTAGTTCCAGCAAGAATTAATTAAAAACTAAGTACCTACTTCAAATTAACTAAAAGTATTTTTATAAGGAAGTTTAGTTGGTTTTTCTCGATATCTAAGTATATAAAACCCTCAATGTTGTGGTGATTACTTAATAATTTGGTAATATGAAGAAATAATTGTATAGGTAGGTATTAGTTTTCTTTATCCTAAGAAGACGGTGTAAAACTTTGTTAATACTTTAAAAGAACATATTTTTTCTTAGGTTTACGCGAATATTTGACATTATAAATGAAACTATCTTTTCGGATTTTGTCGCAGATTTATTATGATTTTTAGTTCCCGACGTTTCGAATGCTTGGTCACGGAACAGATTATTATATTATAAATATATTATTAATATTAATTACAATATTTTTTATAGTAAAACCGCAAGACTAATATAACGATGTTTATACGAGCAGGTACATTGAATCATAAGAAATATGTCCCATCTTTGTATAACAACTTTAAAGTTCCATTGAGTTTCAATGATTTAACTTTGAGGTCTAGGAAAGCTTTCAGATTGCCTTTTCGCTTGTAAGTTACTGAAACTTTTACTCGTTAGTTCTTTAAACGAGTTTAAATTTATAGGATAGTACTGTGTTTGAATTAATCAGATAATTTTTAGTGTTCCATTGATGACTAAATCTAGAATAGATAGAAATTTAAAAGACTTTCACGTAATAACTATGTTATACAAACTAAAGATTTTTTAAAAATATGACTCCAAAAATTGAAATTAAAACTGGGCAGATCGCTTGTTAATGTCTCCGTTGTGTGTTCATTTTGTCTTGAGGAGGTCAATGTGGTGGCTCACTTCGGTGGGCGTAGATGGATGATATACGAGTTGCTCCTGGTACTTCTAAGGGAGAGTGAATGGAGGACAACCCCTTGGTTGTGTAGTCTCCTTCGGCAATCCTGCCTTCGGGGCGTTGTGGTGGCGTAACCGTTGCTACGCCTGATTAACACGGGGAGATTCTATTTGGTTTTAGTAGGTACTGATAGTACGGGCTTTCCGGCCAGTGTGCCCTGCATAACCACGTGTAAACCTGGTATTATGCGCAAACGCATTTACAAAATTAACAAAAAGGACGGTCATTGAGTTATTATGAGTCCTGTGATATTAAATCCTTGAATGTTCAGACTGAAAGCGGCTTATAAATTCATTAGTACAATGAATTTACAAAACGTTTGCATTTGACATTCAATAAAGAGCTTCAATATTTGCTCGACTATAACAAACAAATAATGTTTACTTCAGATCTGAATCGTGTTCGTTAAAAAAATCGATTTCAGGCACATCTAACGAAGGCTCTAATTGGCGAATACAGTACGCCGGCCTGAACCGGATGTAGGTAAACAACGTTTATCACAGAGCCTGCTAGCTGCCTATTAGCATAGATTACAAAGTGTCACGCCCGATGTTCGTGCTCTCAGATACTGGGCGGAAAATCTGCCAAGTTCGAGTCGCAATTGTCCGAAAGATGGTTCTCACTGTGTAGATATTTAAATTTTTAGAACATATGTATCTACGGTTTATTTCTCAGGTATAATTTCCTATACTCCTATACCTATTTTAAGATACTTGTATCCCATTACAAGTTATATGATACTCATATATTATGCTGAAATATTTTTAATCTTAAAAAAGTTAATAAAGATACATACGTATGATACATAGGGGTATCGTATTTGAGCTGAGTGTACGGGGCTCTAAAATGGTTGCAAGTGTACCAAAATGATGTTAATTATATTTCATATCAGATACTAGCTACCTTATCTATGAATTTATGAAAAAATAAGATGTTATATATACAGATCATATTTACAAAAAGTATTCGGTATTAAAATGAAGTTAGTGCGAAGAATTGTTTTAACAATGTCAATAATATCATCAATATGAATATGTAGATAAGATTATAGTCATAAGTCGTTAAACGATGAAAATGCCTTTCTCACTACCTACTCTATATTCACTCTTGGTATATTTGTATGCATAGTGATAAAATTATGACGTGGTCTTAGTTATATAATCCCATTTTTATATTCCCATCCTTGCTAATACTATACGTATAAACGAAAGTACTTAGAGTTATATAAAAATACATTTTTCGCGCAGTTGAAACGGGACAAAAGTTTAGTAGGTACCTATATATGACAGTTTATGAGAGATGGACTGAAACATAATATTACAAAAAGCGCCTTTAAATTAGCGCAGTTTGCTAGAATAATTGCAAAGTGGAGATTAGCTTACAAAAAAATTGCGAACATGGTTGGTTTACCCATCGGAATATAAACAAAAATCAATTTTTATGTTATTTTCATATTTTTATGTTCAAAAAATAATTACTAGCAATAGGAACAAATATCTACGAAGTTAGTTACTTGACTTCAAAGCTTAAGTAAACTTAAATAATGTTTTCTTTCTTATTCAGTTTCAATTTCTATAACTTGAATATAAGCTCTAAACGAATTTCCCTTTTTAATTTGATTTCAGTACTTTTTAACGTTCCACAGCTGGGCACTGACCTTCGCTCTCTCACTCGTATCGGGCCATATTGCCTAAGTACGGGGCTTCACATGGCTTTAGAAAACTTGCTTAGCTATCTGACACATGCAGGTTACTTCACGATATTTTCGTTCATAGCCGTAAGGCAAGTGGTAATGCGGTAGGAAATGATTCCCTTCATTCTTTCTCCCAAGTGAACGCATTACTGTGGCATTACTACAGCGCTCCCAAAGCCTAAACGACATAAAATATTTTAAAAAATTTGTGCCTTAAAAGTCGTTTTTGATGAAATTGTTATAACGTGATGCGAGCACATAATGATCTATGTTTATGTAATGATCTATGTACAGGCACAAGATGTGTAGTTATAGACACTCGTAGATAGCAGAATTATACCCAATTATACCAGTAAGTTTGCTTTTTCAAACTCTGAGTACCTTTGCTCCAACATTTTCAATATATAAATGAATAGACTAGAGTTAGCAATTTCAATTCCGTTTGAGAGTTCAATCTAATTCTATTTGGTTTTACACTTCTATTCGAAGGCGCGATTGTGAATAATTTTATTTACTTTCGCTCATGAAACCTTCAGCAGAAAATCTTTAATTTGTGTGTTTAAAAATAGAATCATGGCGCAATAAAAATTTTAATAAGAATAAGCCACAGAGCAGCCGATCATCCAGATAGAAATATACAGAAAGCATGACAAACTAATAATTATACATAATTTACTAACAACGAATTGCTATTAGGTACTATTGCAACACAAGAATTTATAAATCTATATATGGACCGTTTATTTTGAAAGTGGTGTAAGTCCATTTTTGAGAAAAATGAGCTATCACGTAATTCATGCTTAATTTAATGTAATTTTTATATATTATTATAGTTATATAATATACCTACTTACTCATAAGACATAATACATCTCAAATAACAATAAATTAAAAAAATCGCTAAAGTAATAAAGATTAACAGAGTTAATTGATACTTCGAAAAGTTAATTAACTAATCATTTTTAAGTGACTATTACCGCGAGTACAATGGAAAACGATAACGATGATATTGTATTCTTACTATAATGTAGATTCATGTTTAGATTGAATCATATTTTAGTGGATTTTTGTTTACAATGGTATTGACGTCATGACGTCAACAGCCAATGGTCATAATTCTACTTACAGCAATTATTATAATAAGTAGTATAATAATAATTGGACGTAGTTATGCAGAAAACAGCCATCTCACAATTTTTCCAAAAATGAGTTATAAAAGCAGCCCTGCTAATTTAGACACGGCGCATTTTTTAAAGAAACACCCATGTCGATATCTTTAATAATTTCGGAGATAATAAGCCGTCAAATCCAGCCATTCAAACAAATCCATTTCGTAAAAAACAGTCAGGTTGGTGTCAAATGCAGCCAATTTTGACACTAACTAAAATACTTATATTGCAGAAGTCAGCCTACCGATATGGTTGTTTTTTACAAATTTCAAAATGTTAGAAGATATCAGTGTTCCAGTTACGTAAGAAGCAGCCAGTCTATGATGGCTGTTTTCTGTAAAATAGATATTTGTTATTAGTGGTAGTTGGCTTTTTTTATTATTATCCTGGCTGTTTTGTGAATTCAAATATTTTTGATTTTATAACACGATCTCATTATTATTTTGTAAAAAAAATCTGTTTAAGTAATTTAATTAGGTAAATAATTAGTTTCATTCACATGGGCAAGTAAAAAGGAACTTATCTGTTGACTGTTACAATATATTATATCGTTTTCCGCCTACTTATAACTACTTACTTGTTTACCGAATAAGATTTTGCGTGCGCAGCAAATAGGTTATTATATTTTTGTTTACCCATTAGAAAAAAAAAGTTTTTGCGCAAATATAAAATTCAACCACAGTATGATGTTTTCCGTGATATATTCTGTAAAATTCTCAATATGTTCAACTAAAATCTCATGGACAAAATTAGTTCCCAAAAACCTTTATTAGACTTAGCCTCTTTGGCTCTATAAAAATAGGAGAAAATAGGATGCCTAGTGTGCGTAAACAATAAAATATAAAAGAATTCATTGATAGAGAGATACAGATACTATAACATCAAAGTTAAAACACTAAAACACTAAGCAAAAGACACGTGCAATGTCTGCGATACCTTTCGCATCGAATTATAAAATGCAGGAAAAAGCGGTGGGGATGTTAACTCTGTAAGAGAAAAACACAACAAACATCTTCGTCAGGCTGAAAGGGCACGATCTCAATTAAAAATAGATATGAAAGTAGCTAAAAATCTAGAAAACATCGAATGTCTTACATTTGATATGCAAAAGACACTACCATTACCCCGGATTCAAACAAACGTCATATTTTACAAAAGACAAATCTGGCTTTATAACTTGGGTGTGCACATTGCTAAATATAACCAAAGCTATTGTTATACATGGGTAGAGGGTCAGGCTGGACGTGGTGCACAAGAGGTGGGATCATCCCTTCTAAAACACATACATAAGAATGTCCCTGATACTGTAAAAGATTTAATTCTTTGGTCGGATTCATGTGGTGGTCAGAATAGGAACATTAAAATTACTCTAATGATGAAAGCAGTGCTGGAGATGAAGCCAAACCTAGAAAGTATTACTTTTAAGTATTTGCTGCCAGGCCACAGTTACTTACCCAATGATAAAGACTTCGGTGACATTGAGAGAGCTTTGAAGTACAATCAAAGAATATATACGCCTGATGAATACATTCAAATTATGACAATATGTAAGAAGAAAAATCCTCTCATAACCTGTCAGTTGGAAATTGATGATTTTTACTCGACTGATAATCTAGAAAAGTGTATAATTAATCGAAAAAAAACAACAAGTAATGATAAAGTTAACTGGCTCAAAACAAGAGAATTAAAAATTACAAAGGCAAACCCATATCACATATATATGAAATCTGATTTTGATCAAGAAGATTACGACTGTTTGGACATAACTCGTAAAATATCTAAAAGGCATCTTGGTTCTGCTAATCTAGAAGAAGAATATATTTTTAAGACTCAGTTAAAAAAATTATGGCCACAAGGAAAACCTATCGCAGAGCCTAAGTTACGTGACATTTTATCTATAAGACATTTAATACCAGAGGATGCTCGATATTTTTACGACAACTTGACAAGTGGAGAAGATGTAAAAGACGATGTTGATGGATTTAACACAGAATTAGATTTTAATTTGGATGATGAAGAATGAACATAAAAGTTTCTAAAAAGCTGATTTTTGTTAAAAATAAACATTTTTAATATATTTGCATGGTTTTTATTCAAATCACAATTTATTTTTATAAAATCCAATAACAATTCTAAAAGAATATGAAAACAAATATAAATATATAAATAAATAAAATAATTATTTTGATTTTTTGTATTATGATTTTTGTTACTACAGAATTTTTGTCTGTTTTTTTATTTATTTTGCTGTTTAAAAATAATTCAAAACACAGCCAACTCATGTGGCTGGATTAAGCTTTATATTGATTATGGTAAAATATGCTATTTTGTATAACAGCTATGTCTAAAACGTAATTATTTGCTTTAATAGCAACAGTTCAAAATACTGGATAGGATTAAAAAATAAATAATAATTATTATACAAATATTTTTCAACTTTAAAATAACCAGAAAAACAAAACATAACCCAAGTGCAATACTGTCGACAGTAAAATGCTTATATCTCCGTTTGTACTTTTTCGCACATGGCTGCTTTCTGCATAACTAGGTCCAATTATTATTAGGTATATGTTCTCGCCTTCTCTTGGAAACACATTCACAATTTTTATTTGCCATGCCTATGCTTCTTCTTACGAAAATTTGTTATAAGGATTAATGTAGCAGCTATGCTATATTAAGATGTGTCATGTGGCTTGGCCGTTGTAGCATGAACTGCGATTTTTCTTGACACTTTAAGAGAAATGTGAATGAGATACTTTGTGGAAGCATATCCACAGAAATATGCTATATGTAATTCCACTGAATGGGTACATATTTTAGCATCATACCAAATGACCTGTTGACCTGTATATTTTTTTACGACACGTTTTGCTCAACTTGTAGTGAACTTGCTGCGCCAGCGGTTGCGGACTGGGGATACATTTTATTTGTTGAGCACGAATATTTGTACTCCAGTGATCGGTGTTTACATAATTTTAGAACTAGCCTTTCGTGCGGGTTTGCCCGCGTTAGTTCCGCCCGTAGCTTTTAAAGAGGAACAATTCCGTGAAGCATGATTTTTACTTAACTTTATTCGTTTACGCAGTGCACGCAACGGAAGATCTCAGAAGGAAGATTTTTCTCCAATTTTTGCATTTTTCATTGATGCTCCGTTCCTACTAGTTGTAGCGTTATGTAATATAGCCTTCCTCGATAAACGGACTATCCAACACAAAAAGAATTTTGCAAATCGGACTAGTAGTTCCTGAGATTAGTGCGTTCAAACAAACAAACAGACTCTTCAGCTTTATTATATTAATAAGTATAGGTATGTATAACGTATATATTTAAACTAGATGGCGCTCCGTATAAAAAACATAATAATTTGCAATACAGCATGCATGCCAGTTACTTCCAGTAGTAAAATGGCCACACATCGAAACATAGCATTTTAATATATTTTAGTAAATTCGCGTTCGTGTTCAGTTAAATTTGTGTTCGCTCAATGGTTGAAAATCAATCATTATAATTAATTATTCATATATACTTTTTTAATTAATTTAAAATTAAGCTCATAAATACGAGTAGTTACTTAACATCTCAGCTATTAGTTAAGATTGAGAAAGGAATCTGAAATTTAAAAAAAAGATACTATTTTTGTCTTTGCTTATTTAAATTATATTGCTTCGTATTCCAAATAATTATAATGTAAACTGTAGTTCCTGAGAAATATTTGCATTTGTTAACATTATATCCTTGATGAAATTGTAGTATTATAAATGTTATACGTGTAGACAAGGCCACGGACAAAACTTTTTCAAACCGTTTCTGAACCAGATCAGGAAAATGTGTGGAATTATAAATTTTAAAGGTTATATTAAAGTAAATAATAGGTATAAAAATGAAAACCGACTTCAAAACGCTACAAATCGAAACTAAAAAGAAAAAAAAAATTAATTACTTAGTTATTGTTGGAGTCGGTGCCAGCCAAGAAGGACAGTTTTATCCTGCCTTTGCAATGAACTTTCGAACGGATATTTTGATTATATTTACAAATTGATACACTAATTAAATTGTATTAAGATTATTTTGCTTTGGCTGGCACCGACTCCAACAATAACTAAGTAAATAAATTTTTTTTTCTTTTTAGTTTCGATTTGTAGCGTTTTGAAGTCGGTTTTCATTTTTGTTAAAAAATAATTTATTTTAAATTTTTTTGTGGAAATTATTATGTTTAAATAAAATATTGGAAGGCTAACTAAACTACTGCTCCAATAAGTCAGCGAAGTTTTGAAATGAACGACAATAGTCAATCGAGATTTGTCCACGTCTATTTTTCCACGTAACTCGTAGACGTTAATAAGATTTACCTTCTATTATCAATCCACCTTATATCCTGAAGGAATACGACTATCAGTTCATAAGTACGTATAATATTAAAAGAATTTTCTTTCAACTCCTAACCGTTGAGGAGATATACCTTACATCATCACAAATTCTTGAACAGCTTTAGAAAATATATGAAAAAGGTAATCAGTGCCGATAAAATTTAAGGGTTGCCCTCGATTTCTCTAGGATCCCATCATCAGATGCTGACTTGGTGACAATGAAAACATCTTGAATGTATACCCTACCGAACAAAAAAGAAATTTTTAAAATCGGCCCACAATTCACGGAGAAATCGGTGAAAACACATAAAAAACAACTGTTGAGGAGTTTTACCTTCCATCATCAGCTCATCCACATGAGATGATGATTTTCATACGTAAAAGCTTTATCGGGTTTAGAAAATATATCAAAAACATAATAGGTGCCTGTAAATTTTGAGAGTTGCCTTCGATTTCCCTGGGATCCCATCATCAGATCCTGACTTGGTGACAATGGGACCACCTCGGAACTATACCCTACCAATCAAAAGAAGAATTTTTGAAATCGGCCCACAGACGGCGGAGTAATCGGTGAACATACATAAAAAAAAAATACATACAACGGAACATATAACCTCCTCCTTTTTTGAAGTCGGTTAAAAATAAGAATTTACCGCTCGGGCAGAATATATAATTTATTAAACTTATCTATTCACAAACATTATAATATAGGCTTGTCTCGTAAATAAATTTCACCGAATCAAACGAATGGGATACAAAAATACAGTTAATAATTATTAACTTGTTACTACATTTTTTTTTCTTTTATTCTTATACATATTGTCTATAAGTGTCTATAAGTGAAAATCAATGCCCTAATAGCATAATATGTTTTGAAATTGGTATTTAAAATAAAGTACTTTCTGTAGACAATACTAAATAAATACATAAATAAACATGTCCAACTCAGCTAAACTAAACGAACAAAAAAGCGAACTAAAAAGCTTCGCTTATTACGCAGTCGGGTTCCTATTTAAAAAAGAGCACCTACGCTGATTAATTTCAATGCATGATTGAATGAATTATGCAGTCAATCAGGACTTGTATTTTTAAAGTTTTATTGTGGCAAAAACTTAAATAGAAACGGGCAGGACATATGTTGAAAGGGAAAAGTGAGATATGGACTAGAATGATATCAGAGTGGTACTCCAAGGATGGCAAAAGGATGTAAAAGGCGTCAAATGAAACGCTGAGAAGATGACTTCAAAGCAGTTGCCGGTCCAGAATGATTCAGAATTCAGAAGCTGTAGTTGGAAAAACCGATCGTCAGTTACAAAATTATAATACCCATATTATATTGTATTGTAACAATTGCAAAATAGCATTCGCTCGCTCTAAAACTATCCCACAAACTGAGCATTTTGTGGTACACTTTACTGAAATACTATCACGCCTATAGATTTGTGCTTTAACATAGTAAATTTAACTTTATATCTAAATGTGTTATCTGTAAATATATAATTTTATAAAAAAATAATAATTTTATAACCATTAGAATAAAAATGAACATTAACAACTGTCTTAAAAATTATTAGTCGTTAGAAAAACTACCAGCCCTCAAAAAGCTCAGCTTTTTGATAGTTTTATTTTTTTTTACTTTTACTGTGCCACAATAATGCCTCTATCTAAATCGGTGCACTCTATGTGATTAATCACATGAGAAAGAGTGGAGATGAGAAAAACCTAAAAGGTAAATGTTACAAAACATGTACCTATTAGAAATCAGGAACAAACTTTCTTGCTTTGTGTACGGCTCCACTCTTCTTAATGAATTGCCCCTCTGTTGTCACTTTGTGTGTTATGCTTTATATAACCTCATGTATGGCCAAGCCTTCAAACAAGGGCGAAGGCGATTAGTACCTACACTATATGAACCACTGTTTGTCCAACATAATATACTGTCAAAAACTGATACAAATACTCATTGCTCTTTATTCTTAGTAAAAAGTTCAACAGTCCTAGTATTTCAATCTTTTCATCGTCCGACTGCTGGACCGACCGACTTCAAAAAAGGAGGAGGTAGAAATTTTATTTATTTTAACTAGCGGAACCTGTGGCTTCACTGACACTAAACCTAGGGACGAACCCGAGCAAAGCGAAGGTGAATCGCTATTATAATATATAAAAGGGGGAGTTTCTTTCGCCAGTTCTTCTCAAGTCAGAAGCTTCTTCTTTCCGAACTGGTAGTAGACTCATGACGACTCATGCATAAAATATTTTGATTTCGATTTAATTTTTGATGTATGTATGTACGAGTACGTTCAATATAGACTCCGAAAGGGATTTCGATGAAATTTTCAGGAAATCTTCTTATTCTTCTATCATACATTTAAATATTCATTTCTAATCTTCAAATTACCTCAGCCGGTAATCTTGAAAGTTCGGTGCAAGCGATCGATTAAGGCACTCGATTAGAGTGCGAGCGAAACCGCAGGTAGGTAATACTAGTTATAAATATTATTTCTTGTTGTTTTTAGATCACTTGTTTTTGACCATACAGCATACATTTATCATATAATGAAATATTACTGCTTCTTTTGTAAATGTTTAAATATTTTTATGCTTATGACACGACAAAATTATTAAAGCAACAATGAGACTCGTACAATGTGTTTTAGTAGTTCTTAGGCACGTTTATATTTAGTTTAAAATAGATATAACATCACAGAATTATTAGTTACGTATTGGTATCTGCAAAATTTACAAAGCTTAAGATTCTTTTACAAACAATTTATATACAAAAAATACCTAATTATTCATTTTCAAAATACAAATGCTCATAAAGGAACTTTGTAACACATGCAATTATTTTATTTTCCTTGACGAGACATGTTATTTTTGTAGTTTATTTTAAACACGTTCTGTGTGAATTGGCAATGGAAAATACTGTGAGAAATCTGAAAAGGATCTTCACATGTCTTTGTTGTAGAAGCTTATGTTACATTAAATATCATTTTGGACACGCATTATAATGCTAAATCATGTTACTGTATGCTTGAGTATGGACAGCTTTGTTCCTATTTCTGGCGGAATTTGTGGTACACATAAGTATATTTTAAATACTTTAAAATAATGAAATAAAAATTTTGAAAAGTGAGAAGATACGTCTTTATAAAATGAATGAATTAATGTTACGTAAGTTTAATAGTATAAAAATAGTATAAAGAAGTATAAAAGTAATGAATAGGTACCTAAGTACAGATATTTGAATTACTTTGTAAAGCCAATTGATTTCAATATACAGAAACAGTGCAATATTTCGTTACTTGCTTCAGTGATAGCTGTTATCTGCCCCATCAAGAGTATTTATTTATGATTGTATAATGTACATATAACAAATAGTACGATATATTAGTAGTTTTCTCGCGTTATTTACAATTGTTATTACTCTGACTAACAAATGTCATGTAAGTTCTTAGGAACACGTTACGCATTCGTGTCAATTTTTCTTTCCATATTTATTAGTCAACTTATGAAACTTCAAGATACAATTTAACAGTTAGTGTCCCCTCAGAGATGGGATGTTTCTCACAGCCAAAATATCCTGTATGTTGACACGGATAACAAGCTATCATCCTACCAAATTTAATCAAGGTTTTCTCGTGATGCGATCACAGGCGACTTGCAACAATACTAATTACTATAGATTCGGAATCTGTATTGATAATATTGAGATTTTTTAATTTAATTTACAGATTCAATTCAGTAAAAAAATTGTTATAAGTAAGAAAGAATAATAATTGTAAGATTATCACGTCTCTTCAGTTCGTATATTAGTATGGATGAATAGGTACGTTTATTTAAGTAATAACAACAAAACATAAACTTTTATAAGCACAGTTATTAGTAGCCAACCAGCGTGTACTGTAAAAACCTATGCCAAAAAATATTTAATTACGTTAATGACTTCATAAGGCAATTGGATGAGCCCGTAATGCAAAACATGGTTTTCACAGAAATAACAAGTATCCCTCAGAAACAATTATCAGAAGTAACCCTCAGAAGAATTATAGCTATGTATAGATCGCCTAAAAATGTCAAAGTCAAAAATAGGACCTACTGTGATTTCACTATTCAAGCACACAGGTCGTTTACTTTGTTTAAAATCAAATAATAATCAATTCAGATCTGAAATTTTCTTTTGCTATTACTTTCAATTTATTGATCAATAAATGCATCTATCTGACTGTATTTATAAACACTTTTAAGTAGTGTCATTTATTTTAAACTATTCAAATACATTCGCGCTTTCAGTTTTGCGCACCGTTTCCGGCAATGCAGATGAATTGAAAATTTCCCACGCAAATGTTTGCATTATTTGCAGGTTTGTTTACAAGGAGGATTGCTGGGTATTATTTAGTTAGTCGACTGCAATTGAGAAATGACTTAACCGTTTGAATATCGGCTTCCCAAACAATCACCTTTAATGACTCTAAAGTGGGAACCATTACCTGCTCCAATTTGTCAGAACAGTTTAATGGTATGGGACATCCGATGTCGCCGATGGATGTACGGTGGGCCAAACAGGTACGACATCACTTTAACGCCTGTGAACGAGTGCTGTACTAGCGATGAGTGGCCTACCGTAAGCACTTCTCCCTCCACGCAGGCGCAGAGAGATGCGCGCGCATATGCCATATATTCACCAACACGGCGTGGAATCATCAGTCAATCTCTGAACAGCGTTGGCAGTGCACGGTTGTTGTGGTAAAACTCATCGCGACACGCACGATTCGCGCGCTTCTTCGAGAATCTATCAAGGTATTGTAAATATTCTATTTTTATTATTTGATGTGCCAGTGAGAACTAGTCCGCGGAATACCCCGAGGCGTGTGCAGGCGGTGCATGCCTTACCGTCCCGTTGCATTGCGAATTGCATCATGCTCGGCCAAAATACGCGCGGTTACCATTAAATGCTCACGATACTAACTTTCATCACACTTGCAATGCGAACTTTAAAAAATAACGGACTGTTATGACTTTTTCATTGAACTTCAAATTTCCAAAATTTACCGAAAGAAAGAAGTGATATGATTCAGGAATAAAAAACGTCTAACTTGATATTGGAAAGTAATAGTGCTATATCTCTAACATCTCTAAAAATTATTTTTGATTTTGACGTGACATGTGAAAGGCAAGGTATTCGTGATATACATAATACATATTTTGTTCCTATCTCGTTCAGAATAACGTATGTTTTATGTAATAAATAAATATTAAGTAACGTAGATACCTATATCGACTAGTCAACGCCGATGTTGGAGGGTCGACTTTAATGAAGAAAAGTTTTTGTCCTTATTACATTAGTTCGATTATTATTTCAGATACGGTCAATTACAGAGACATTTGTAGGTACTTTTATAGGTATAGAAAGATAATTCATAGGTACTTTTGTTTAAAGCAATGCTATTTTAATTTCATATAAAGTGAATTGCTTACTCGAAGTCACCTTTGTTTTTGTTTTATTTATCGTAACGTAGGTACAATATTTGTTCGGCGACGTGTGATTTGCATTTACAGTTTCAGTCCATATCCTAATAGATATTATATCGAGATATTTTAAATCGAAACCAGATTGGGTTGTCATGGAGAATTTCGTAATAAATTTAAAAACATTTTCCCTCGCTGACCGCTGTATCGATTGTAAGAAGTTCTGAAAATCTATTACCTAGGTACTACAACACGATAAGAAAAATAACGAGGGAATCCTGTCAGATATTTTATATTTTGTCAACAATATCAAGGCTATAGATTATCATTAACTAATCAAATTGGAAATTGACGAAAACAATTTACAGACAAAACAAAAACATATTAAAATACCTACAAATCTTACCAAGTTTTCTAACAAAACCTACAAAAAATTCATCGAACCTCTGATCAATTACCTACCTGAATACTTAAGCGCCCATAATTTTAATAAAGGAGTGAATCGAACTCTCTAAAATAACATATTAATGTTACTATTGAAATTAGTAGAATTGCCCTCATTATTTCAAATATGTAGGTAAGTCGACAGAAATATTTATTATAGAATTTCTATCACTTTGAAGGGCTTATTGAAAGTTTCATTTTACTATTTTATCTAATAGATATATAAAAACCGTACTTTATTTTTATAGCAGTGACAAATTATGAAATTAATTATAAAACTCGTATACCTATATACTTACTACTACTTCTAGAAATTCTCGTAATGTACAAATATGTAGTGTAAATACCTACTAGGTATATATTATTATATATAAGAAGCGTTAACGTTTATAAAACAACTAAATATTAAGTATGTTTGATAAATAACTGTAACAATAAGTTATAATATGCTCGTATTAGTATTCGAATTTCTACTAATTAAAACAGTTAATTACAACAAATCAGCATGAGAAGACTAAAACGCATAAATGCAAACCGCAAGTCTTCGATAGTAATAGTTCGATAGTAATTTCTCACGGCCCCGTCCGCAATGAATTCTTAGATTCGTAGTTTTATAATTACTGGATAATACGTTTTAAATGTGATCTCTTAGAAATAAGGTATTTCCGACTTTTAAAATATCCTATAATATGTTGACGCGGATTACCAGCTATCTCATACCAAAAATCAATTTTCTAGTGGTTTTCTCGCGCGATGCGGTTACAGACAGTCAGACAAAAATTCTAAAAACTGTAGTTTCGGCCTCTGTATTGTTAATAATGACTATTTCAATTAAATTTTCCGAAAAATATTCAATGTACAGATCGACTAAGTTAAAACTTTATTACAATATATACATTATACATTATATTGATTGAAGATAGTAAAGAATTTCACGGTTTGACACGGCTAGTTCGATCGAAAGTTGTGTGAAACACAAAAACAGTATACAATTTTTCAGAATATGATGGGATCGAGGTGCTAGATGCAATTATGAATTCATTATTTACTTTACTACTTGATGATCATTGAATATGTACCTACAATTTACCTACTCGTCAATTATCAGTAGGTAGGTACATACATATAAATACAATGGAAGAGTCTGTTTATAATTTCGAATTAACACCTTTTTACTATATGCATATAAAAGCATATGTGGTAGTTACATCAAAAAAAAAAACATTTAAAAATCGATTTTTAAATGTTTTTCAGTCTGACCGATTTTGGAACGTTATAAGGAGTAACTTAGACTAGCCCAGCGAAGCGGGCCGGGTTTGCTAGTTATAATATAAAATTTTAGTATAGTTTAATCTTATTTCGATTTTCTATTTACTTTCTATTGGTAATGAGTCGATGTACTTCCTTTGTTGTGTTAAATACTTGAGAGCTCAAATTATTCCGTATGAAAATTTATTGAACTCGGGCACAGCTCTACTGTAGCATCACGGAGCGCGAGCGTGAACAGGTCATCGTATTTAAAGGTCGTATGCAATCACGTTATTTTTAAAGCTTTTGTTAATGTTTTCAACAAGAAAAGGGATTGTACTTGATAAAGGAAAAAAAACAATGACAACGTAAATTATTGGTTTCGTTAATTTTTTGCGTTGCGGTCGGTCTTACGAGTACTTCGTAAGTTCTGACTTATGACTTTATTAAAAATATCAATTTTTATATACAGTCGAAAATGAAAATACATATAGGTACATAAGAAATCTAAATACAAAAAAAAATTCAAATAAGTATATTAAATATTTTTTGAAATAGTCATTATTATCGATACTGTCACAAGAGGACCACTGGACAGATTTTTGATGGATATGGTTAAAATGCTAGCTGGTTAATGGTTATCCAGGTCAACAAGCGAGGACAGTGGCTAATTTGTAAATATAATCGAGTAGTGTTTTTGACGGAGGTGCACAATAATGATTTTGGCTAGTCAGAGCATCGCACTCGTTCGAGTAAAATCGTATTACTTGGGATCGACAACCGTAAAAATAAAAACAGACATGAATCATCAACTCGGTCACGCACCTTCACATTCACGAGTTATATCTTCTGTAAAGTTTCCGAACGGACGCTATTTATATTTTCCGTGAAAACTGTCCGCACAGCTGTTCTGTTACCGACTGAGTCTACGGGAAAATACCACTAGCACTAGAATAATTCATTATTTACTATCTAACATTATATCTATCATGTATAGACTATCATAAGAAATGACTTGTTTTTATTTTGTTCGCAAGTCACATATTGATTTTGGTGTAAAATTATACCTACGCGTGGTGCCGTGGTTAGCTGCTGTATACACACACAATACGTACTCAACAACGTCACACTTATTTTTTTTTTTTGTAATATTCTTGTTTTGTATATTTGTTATATTTAAAAATTACAAATAAAAAATCAATAGCATATACCTATTCTCTTAATCAGGTACCTATAATTTGAACGTATTAATTGTAGGTACATATAGGTATAACATTTATATGAATCTACATTCTTGTACGTGCAACTTACAGGATTTATACAAATGTAACCTTGGCCTATTGTTCACATATTATTCTATTTCATAAAGTAATATTAATTAGATGGGCACGATTATAACAATCGTAAACAAAGAATAATCCTTGTTCGGCAAGCGCTTCGTACGAGTATGTAGGCTATCTCTAATGTCCTCCAATACAATGATTCATTTTTAATTACGTGATAACAACGATCATTGGCCCATATGTACTCAACTCGATGTAAAAATAATAAATGCATTTTAAACATGCATATAAATGCATCCTAATTGATTTTTGTTTTATATTTTATATTTTTACTGTAAATAAAGTAAATAAAAAACTTTATTTGCTTTTATTATAATAAAAAATAAAACTTGCCGTAAGTGTATATTTTAAATAATTGTTATTACTGTATTAAGCTAGATGTACATTACATAATGTATTATGTATTGTTTACTATGTAAAAAATTTATAATCTATACTAATATTTTAAACGCGAAAGTTTGTAAGTATGGATGGATGGATGGATGTTAGTTACTCTTTCACGTAAAAACTATTGAATGGATTCTAATGAAACTGTACAATAATATAGCTTACACATCAGAATGGCACATAGGCTACAATTTATAAATTTATGTGTGAATTGTCCAAAATATGACAATAAGTTCAAGTAAGTAGTAAAAAATCTACCATCTGCGAGCTATTCTGGCGTGCGCTACCAAAACCGCTAGAGTTACATATATGTAATGTATGATGGAAATGTTTATCTTAAACAAGCTACTCACCCTCACTTCGCACGGGTTCGCCCCTTAGATTTAGCGTGAGCGAAGCCGCTGGTTCCACAAGTATGTATATAATATGACTTGGTAAACTAGGACGCTTAGGCTTATCTGTCAGGTCGTCAAACCGTGACCCAATATTAAACAGTTGACGCAATTTCTGATATACAATCTGTTAACTTTGAAATTCTAACTTCCATTCATACTAGTACGACAAATAAGAATGTAAAATTATTTAAAATTATAATTACTAAACGATTACCATATGTAAATTTCAGTTCATAGATATTGTACTAGTAGTACCTATTATAACATTTTTTTAATACTTATACTAATACATATTTGACATTATAAATGAAACTATCTTTTTGTTTCTTTCATTTGATATCAAAAGTCAGTTTAGCCAAAAATGGAGTTAGCAGCTTAGAATATCTCACATTTGTTAAGAACTAAATGTTTTGTTGATTTATTTGTTATCATTAAATTAGTTTATATCGTCTTTGTAAACTAGTTTCGTAATTTGAAATAAATTAGGTCTATTGAAGTTTAATGATAAGATATAGTTTTATCTATAAAATTCATAATCGACAAATCGGTTAAACTTTAATGTTATTTTAAAGATATATTTTATTAATATTTACTAGGTACTATTACGTATGAACTATGAGGATATCTATAAATTTAGTGTTGTATACGGGTACATTGAATCCCTTTTCCCTCGTACTTGCTTACGCAAATCAAATGTAGGTACTGGGCGTAATGCAGTTTCTCTTTAGGTCAAGACCGACTCGTCTCAGATTGCATCTTTGTATACTGGTATGTGATGAAATAATGTAAAATATATAACAATCTATATTAATTTTCTACCAAAATTAAGCGATCTAAGGGCTTCAGTAAATACTACATCTACATTATTAGAAAATGGCAATTCACTCTCACTTCGCTTCGGGTTCGTCCCCAGTGAAATACATAAACAAATCTAACCCACGGGAATCCTACATTTTTCTGGGATAGAATTAAGTTATGTGCTATTCCAGTCTATAGTCTATATCTGCCTCCTCCAAATCTGTTCAGCCATTTTAGCTGAACGGTTTAATAAAGATGTGAGCCGCTGGAGAACAGAGAATTAACGCCGTTCGGGAATGTCACTGTAGCCAACCAAAATATTGCCGCATACATCCGTCAGAGTTCAAACATCTTTTACGTCAACGTATAATAAAATGTGTTTTTTTATATACTCTTATCATATCACGCAGCCTCTCTATGTTAAATTCATACGATAAAAAATCATCCTGAACCCTAATCGTTATCATAAATAACTTGTTTTGCAAACAATAACAATATGCTACTTAGTTATGAATTACAATAGCGTATCATCGTCACGCAGAAACAATATTACATTTCTCAGAGAGATTTAGAGATCTTCTCTTTTTTGTCTTCATCACTTTGCAAAACAAAATTACAAATAATAGGTAGGTAATAAGTAAATTATGAAGAATTAACGTTATTTTAATAAATTTAATTTACCTCATATTTAAGTCTTATTTTTGTTAGGTACCTATTTATTTTTAAATATTTACCTTGACTGCGATTCTTGTTCTCATTCCTTCTAAATATAAACTTGTTCGACCATTTTCCTTTGTTCTTATCAATTTTATGTATGTAAAGTTAGTATAAAACGATGTAAATAAATAACTCCTTTTAGGCTATTATGAAGACCACGTCCAAGACTATTGCACTCCAATATAAAGGTTCTCTTTTAGGAGGATTTACATTATCTTATATTCTACATAATATCGTTATGTTCTACATAGTCTCCACCCTTCCACCCCCTTTGATAATATATACGCCAATATACTTAATAATTTAATATATATAGTCGCGTAAAACTATGAACGTATTAATTTTTTATTGCAGTTGGAAAACATTCGGATGTAGATGCCTACAATCTACATTCTATCTATCAAGCTAATGATCGGATAGCTGTGAAAAGCTACATGCTTATCGCTATCTGCATTTAATGCTATACTGTACAATGTACATACTTTAAATACACGTGTATTCAGGATAAACGACTCAAATAATTATTATTAATTTTTTCGAGCTTAATGAAATGACTGCTGCACATGTTGCTTTTTACTGACACTTGCTTGTGCAACTCGTTTGACCTCTCGATTTATTAAGGATACCGAAATGTCGTAACTGCAATAAGACGTCAGATATTTTATCCAAAAAAACAAATAAATCAACTTTCTCATTCGTAAATAATAAAAGGTTTGGCATTTACCAAAAGTTTGATGCAGGTCAAATCTGCTATTCTGATATAAGGTAGCCGTTTATTAATTAGCCACGCTTTGTAGTCGACACGTTATATATGGGAATACAATCAATAAAGTATATAAATTGATCATACCTACTTCTTAG
The DNA here is from genome assembly GCA_905231865.2 of Boloria selene. Taxonomy (NCBI): domain Eukaryota; kingdom Metazoa; phylum Arthropoda; class Insecta; order Lepidoptera; family Nymphalidae; genus Boloria; species Boloria selene. The sequence goes on from HG993131.1 coordinate 12,325,640, forward strand.
CTCTCAATATATTATTCTTCCACAACTATCATCAAAATTAAATATAAATGAGTTATGTGTGTGCAAATTTACAACAATAAAACATAACTCCCGGTATACTAGAATATATTGCACGTAGGCACTTAATGAACCTCGTATATGCAGGATGAACGCTGTAAGCCGAGCACCAACGCTGCATACAGCATTCACCGCAATCAGCTACATGTGATGTATGCTTATGCATACTTATTGTTTAGGGAACAAAGAACATTTTATCGTATATCATTCCATCTCATCTAATTTTAGATTTACTTCGAAGGTTGTTTTCTCAGATTTGTCCGATTTTAAGACTTTTCTAGTTCTTCTTACTTCTTCTTCTTACAGAGTTCATTTTCGCTTTGAGAACGCATACCAATGGAGGACTTATGTGATGTGCTTTTATTGACATTTTATGAAAAACTCTGTATCGTATAACCAACAGACGAAAATTCTTTATAAGATTGAGTATTATATTTTGAATCTATGCGTAATTATTATACCTGCCTATAATTGAACATAATATATTCGTATGAAAACTGTAATAGAAATGTTTTGGTTTATTAAAAGTATTTTTTGTATTAAAGACAGAATACTTCTTATATAAAAATAAGTCGCTTAGAAATCAGTCAGTCTGAAACAAAAATATTCCACATGAGTGCGTAATAAAGTAAAGTCAAAATGAAAGGGCCCTTGACCATATGCACAAGTATGCATATAGTCCATTAACCCGCAGTATACATAATTTATAATACTTATAATTAAAGATAAATATATCTTTGACGGACAGTTATCTGTTTATCGCATCACGTGAATGCTTATATCTTCCATTAATTCAGAGTTCGTGTAGACATAGATAGGGTTAGAGTGGGTAGCGATAAAACTAGATGACTTTGCTTGGCGGTTCATTTATTTAGTTTTTGATTATGTTAATACTTTACGATGTGGTAATCCTTTTTATATGGCACGTAGATTCCGCTACATGGTGTTATCGTTATTTGATTTCTATATTGCGTCAATTGTTATCATTAAGTGAAATGCTTAAATTGATGGGTAGGTACCTATAGTAAATTTCTTTTAAAAATACAACTTGTTATTATAGTGGCATTTCAATATAATATTTAGCTTGTTAAAGTCAACATATAAAGGTTACTTTCTCATATTGACGTAGATTTCATGTAAAGCATTGAGAACCAGGAAACGAAATGAATTCGCGATAAAATTCGAAAAGATAGTTTAATGTATAATATAAAAGGATATTCGATATAAAATAAAATTATACTTAAAGTAAAAAGCAAAAGTTTGTAAAAACTTTCAACGAAATAGTTTATTGCATGCTGCTATACCACTGCTATACAATCATTCTAAACTAGCTGCGCCGCCTAGGTACGTTTTTAATTCATAATTTTTTTTATTGTTAAACTTATAATATAGTAATCGATATTTTATCCTGAAAGAATGATAAATTTTCCTGTAGTTAAAGGTAGTCAACATGATTAGAGTTAAATAAGTAATTTCTATATAACATTTGGTTCTGAACTTAAATCGGTTTCGTACTTTTTGCATGAATGCACATAGTTATTGGATTTGTCTGTGTTCTGTACCCGAAATGTAACAGTAATAATAATTTTTAATAAATGGTTCATGTACAGAATTTTCTTTGTTACTATTTTATTATATGGATAGAAATAGCAGAATTTTTCATTTCATTCACCCTTCGTGTCGTTAACACAAATTACACACGTTTCAAGGGTCGTTTGTGACTTACTAAGTCGTACCTACTATTCTCGCACAGAAATCAGGTCAAGTTATATAATTCAATTTTTACAAAATAAGGTTATTTTGCGGCCGAAATGAGAAATCTGCATTAGTTGTATTTTTCTATCACAAATAAGAGATTCCGAAAGTAAGTAGAAGAAGTTTCGTAGAAGTTTTTGTTTTCATGTTTTGTTAATTATATTCTTATAAATACTACTCTTCTACAAAGAAACTAATAATGAATAATAATTATTAATTCAATCGCTAAACAATTTCGCAGTGTCTAATCTATTCAGGATTAAGCGGACCAGTTATAAGCGGAGAACCATTTATGGATTACATAATATGAGCGATTGCACCTTATCGTCTTGTATCGTTAGAGTAATATAATGCTGGATTATGCATATATATCTACTCGTATATAGACCTATCGTCGGCACACTCGTCGCAGCTTAAAATCATCCCAATTCTTTCGTAATTTGGTTTAAAGAATTGATTGCTTTATTAATCTAAACAAATCCACCTAAAGTAATATTTATATAAACTTAAAGCAAACAAACATCATCTAAAATATAGTTACTGGTTTTAAATTATAATACTACTAGCGGACTCACTTTCGCTTCGCTCGGGTTCGTCGTGTGTCCGCTAGTGTATTATACATATAAACCTTGCTCTTGAATCTCTCTATCTATTAAAGAATCCGCATTAAAATCCGTTACGTAGTTTTAAAAATTTAAGCATACATAGGGACAGACAGACAGCAGTAAGCGACTTTGTTTTATACTAGGTATGTACCTAGTGATTTATAAATACTAAAAATGAACTTCTCATCACAGATTAGCAAAGTATCGCATTTAAAACGTGCGACTTTAATCGAAACAGACATACATGTTATGATTTCCATTGAACGATACATGTTATGAGAAAACATGTAAGTACTCGAGATCTCCAGAGAAAAGTCATATCTGTTAGACCAGATGTTGAATTTTTGTTTCTCAGTGATATAGTAATTTAGTATTTTATAAATTATACTACTATTTTAATTGGTTAATTAAGAAATATAAGATGAATAATAATAATAAGTAATTACATTTTTTTACGCATATAATAATATAATATAATATGAACATTAAAATACTCTTAACTGTTAACAATATTTTTTATCACATTATACACTATGCAAATAAATACATACATAATAAGCATACTTAAAGTAGGTATTAAGTAGTAAGCGTACAAATCACAACTTGGTTAATTGAACAATGAAGGAAACTGAAGTAGGTACCTATCTACTATTAGTAAAGTAAACTTCGATAGAATTCTTGGAATGTACCTTGAAAGCTTAATTGCCTTTTCGGACAACTACATTAGTGGAAATAAGGTTGGTGCGAAACTGATATAAAATTGTTTCTTGAATAATTTATAATAACCCTACAATTATGAATGAAAAACCTTAAAATTACAATTTGTTCCTAATAATTCTATTTATATATTAATCTAATTATTTTAGCTCTATAATATTTCTAGTAAACTACTAATATCATAAATGTTAGTGAAATGAATTAACATGAAACGGATCTGGAAAAATAGCTTAGAGGACAGATTATTATAGACTGGTATAACACATGAGTTACTTTTTTTCCCGGAAATGGGAAAGATTTTTATTTTTCACTAGCTATGAACCAAAAGCGAAGTGGGGTGAGTCGTTATTAATAAATAGATTTAGAATTAATTAGACGAACGGCTAGATCTGACTGTGACCGTTTATATCCATAACTCGTTTCGTTTCTAGTTATAGTTATCCAACATACTCTTATAATATTGGAGTTTTAGGTCAAGTATTATTAGAATGGATCGATTTATGTCATACTACATATTTATTCGTGACTAAGTATTTATTGAAATTGATTGTCAAAGATGACACGATTAATATGATATGGTAGTAATATTACTAATTACTTAATTACTTATTACTACCATATCATACAGTAGTAATAAATTATTAGATAAGTAAGAACGCTGTTCTTTTTAAGGTTTAACTTCATTATTTTAAAAGTCAAATAATAAAAATTAAGTCCTATTAGAATTATTTAATACGTTTAATGACAGTTCACACTACGATTTCGTGAAGTGAAAATCGATTTCCTTCGTCATAAATATCGTACAAGTCAACATATGATTTTTTATTTTTTAATCTGATTCATTTATTGACCTATTTCCTTGATAAAATCAATAGCACCTTAAAAAAGCATCGATTCAGAGTGCTGGCGTTAAAATTATTGATGTTCTTGGCATTGATACAACGAATTAGCTAATTTGTAATGACATAATGCAGTCTGGCAATTGATTGGCACACAGTTCCGAGTAATTGTGTGTAGGTTTGCAATTAACCATCTAGTTTTTGTATTGTTAATATTAAAACCATGGTAAACAACCGCATTAAATAATAATTCCATCACTTGTATTTAAACCTACTTTATGTTTTTTCAAATCAATAACTAAAATTATTTAAAACGTAAAAGAAAATGTTGTAATAATCTTGGCGGTATTCTTACTTTGCAATCCGACATACTTAAGTTTGACGTTTGTGGCGTAATTACAAAGAGGTATCGGGAAATATTGAGCCAGTAGGTATCTATTAACATACTACTTGGCTTAAAGCCAAACCTTCGCGGCCAATGTCTCGTGTCAAGGGTTCAGTTTATTTACAAGTGTCTTAAGTCATCAATCTCTATTCTTCTTTAAGGAAATCCTTAACAAAAGCGTAAACTAGCGATTAACCCTCACTACGCTTATGTTTATAGGTACTCGTACCTAGATGTGTTACGCTAGATGGTTAGTATGGAATAGATAGACTTATGAATAGGTATGACGAGTTCTATGTCCCTTACTTCCGTATTCCCATTCTAATCCACTAAAATATTTTTGAAACGTTGTATCGTCAGCTATACCTCGAGGGATGAAAATCTAGTTTTCGATTTACTTACACCACAGTACAGTTAAAATATTCTAGGTTTTATATACACCTATCATAAGGCTTGTGGTTTTATTGTGTGTTCTCTAATACTAGTTTTGCTTATATAGCTATTACTCGTAGCTATACAGAACCTTACTAGCCCACTTCTAGTTGAGTAATATGCGTATTGCGTAGGCCTACTTCGGCGAGTATACGAGAATATCGCCTGTTTGTTTACTTTTTTTGCACCACATTTTTGTCTATGCGCTGTCTAGACACAGACCACAGTCCGCTCGTCGCTCACCTAGTTACTTCAGTACGTCCGTGTACGTGACCCGAGCTTTGGATCTATAAATCGAGTTTCAAGTTTAATGACACTGTTTTAATTATTATAATGTGTATGAATTAATTATTCTTAATTTAACTTAAATAATCAAACATTTAAGTGTTCCGTTTTGTGCTATCAATCAATTCTCCAGATACAAATTGGTTTTCCCATAGTTTGTTTCCGTTTTCTTTGTATAAATTTACCTCCAGCCTTGAATCTAAGTACTTAAAATTTATAATATAAATACGTATTTCATTCAAGTTTGTAATCATAAAAAATATTAAAACGCAGTACCTAGCTATATAAAATGTACAGATCGGTTTTTATTTTTAAGTGTTGGTAAAAACTGGAATTTCATTAATATTGTGACTATTTGTTTATTTATAACCGTAAAGTTATGCAGTATAGTAGACAATTCGATTATCATTAATTTTATTTCCCATTTGTTGATATCCGCATTCTCAATTTGCTTAACCGTTTTATGTTTTATTGTTATAGGTATGTCAAGGAAAATATTAAGTGTCATAGAAAAACATACGTTATGTAAAACATTTGTTACATACAATTGTAAATTATTATTATATTTTCAGCTCATACGACGGTTCTTTCGGTAACAAATAATATTTGGATACCTATTTAAATTTAATGTATTAATTTTACATTTGAAAATACTTTTCTTTTATTTTTCATTATTTGGGTTGTTCATTTCTCACTCTCTTTTCTTTGTTTCAGGTTGAATAAAAATTTACAATATGGCTGATTCAGGCCACCAAAAAATTGAAGGTAAGCGAAAATTAATTATATAGGTACGAATTGTGTTAATGTCAAAATTGACTGTTATTTCATTTTATATATTTATTTCATATAAAATTCTTGTATTCCTTGCAATTTTTGTGTCGTTACAACGAGTCATAGGTATCATTTCGAATAACACGCAGTAAAAGATGATAAGTGGTTGTTGTTTTTGCAATAAATACAATTATTGCCGATAAATTTATATTTCATTTTAAATTTAAACCAGTCATGTCAACATGTCAGACTTTATTACCGGCCGACGTAAAGGTTAGTCCAAGTTAGAAATCAAAAATAAACATTATGGGAAAAATATAAACTTTCAAGAATTTATTTTCTTTAGACCAAATAAAGATCATATTATATAGTCTAATTTAATATTATACTTAATCAATTTAAAAGTTAAAAGCGTGCCAGTTTACTTCGCCAATTTGTACTTGGTTAATATTGTACCTACTTTTGAATTGAAAGTGACATTGACAATTTACTTTTGCAGATAATCCAAAAATTATGTCAGGACCAGTCTTGACAAACTCACCTAACGCAGTATTATCAAAGACCTTGTTGGGACGTTACAATGACCTGCCGCTACCAGCTGACCGCATCCTCGCCACGTACGTGTGGATCGATGGCACCGGCGAACACTTGAGGTGCAAGGATCGCACTTTGAACTTCATAGCTAAAGCACCTAAAGGTAAGTTCATGAATTTGCTTAAATTGTAGCACTTCATAATAGTTAAATATTGTAATAAGAAAAGCAAATAAAATATTTATTTTTAAAAACAACAAAATATATTTTTTTCTTAAATTAAAGAAAAAAAATTAAAGTAAATATTTCCATTGTCAACAATGTGATAAAGAACCGCTTCTCTATTAAGTGCGCAAATAACCTAATGTTATTTGTTTATACAATCCGCATATAAAATAATTTATCTCCTATTATGATATAAGTATTTTATTATTTTTTAGTACAAATTACACATATTAGCATTGAATTATTTAGTACACAATTAACTAAAATTGTATAACCGTAACCAGAATGAGCGTTAATAAAAACAATTGTAATATTGAAGTTAACGATGAAAGAGCAGTTAATAGAGCAGCCATTAGCATGTCACGGTGCACTCGTCAACTATGTATATGAAACATTACACTCCCATTAAAATGAGCGAGTTTTTAATACATCCGCATTAACCGTCGTAATTAGCACGGTTCGCGTAATTTCGCGGCCTTCAACGAACTATTTGTAAACAACGCTAGAAATAAAAACGTTGCGTAGAAGCGACGCGTTAACAATCAATTATGCATAGGGAAAAGGAATAGAAAACATTGGAATACTTGCTACTCTTTGTTTACGATATTGAGGTATAATATTACGTAAAAGAGTATCTAAGCTAACTTTTTGGCATTGTCTATACTGTTACTACATTAGTCATACTTTATTAAACAATGAATTATAGACAAACTGACTCGGATCATAGACGAAATAAATGAAAAATTCACAAAGGACCTCTGGAAGTCGTTAGAGAGGACGTATGAGAGACATTTCTCTCCCCCATACTTTTATCCGAAGGATCTAGAGCATGTGTTCGGTGTACAGTGCAAGAGGAACGTTGACTGGGAGAGCTTTGATGAAAACTTAAAAGGTTTCCTATTAATATGGGCCTCAGCAATCTTACAAATGTAGCTGTATCGACGTTACGTTCAAGTCATGGTAGTACATAGATTGTAGCTAAATAAAAATGCATGAATGATGCTAAAAGATTTTATTTGTTCTAAAATTATTAGATAGCAATCGTATTCAGTTGATTTTAAATTCCTAAATATAATAAGTATGTAGCACCATTATGTGTACTTTATAATTTGTTAGTCTGCGGTTTTGTTGGTATATAGTATTCGAATGTTTGTGAGTAATGTTGCTGATCTTGGAAGGATATTAATTAACGGTTAGTACCTAGGTATAGATTTCTTAAATAATATGTCATTTTTCATGCAGTAAAAAGTAACCTACATATATTGACCCGGATATCAAGCTAAAATCACCAAACTTCATCAAAATCGGTTATTTCGTGATGCGCTCATAGACATAGAGCCAGATCACAAGAATATGTAGTGGATGAAACCAGCACGGGTCTACCAGACACATACCAGTAGCTTTTTTTGAGTAAACTTTTGCTTGAGGATTTGGTCGGTTTTCCTGTGTTGCCAACTATTTAAGTTTTCCATATTGTGAAACACAGAACGATATCAAGAAAAAATCATATAACGCGAAAACAAGTGTACTACCTCTAAATTCGGAACGTAAATAGTAAATACACGAGCACAATAAATAAATTTGAATGTAGAATGCCTAACTATGCCAGGTATTTGAGATCTTTGTGGCCAGTTCGCAATATTTTCTCTATTTTTATATTAATATATTAAAAATATATATTATATATCTATCTAATATTATTAGAACGAGCGAAGTGAGTTTTCGCAAAATTTTAATGGATCACAGATCACATAATAGTATTGATGGATATATCAAAATGAATAAAGTTGTGGATCTTAGAAAGGCCTGTAGTAAAATCGTAAAAACGTAGCTAGGGACCCGAGCGGAGATAATAAATTAACATAGTTCATGTGACGTGAGTAAAGCAGGTAATTTTCCATGTCTCATACGAATATAGCGCAAACAACACATGGTACTTAGTCTACCTACATAAACTTTTAGATTTATGTTGTTATTGGATTTAGCTGCTTCAACGATCGCAAATCATTAATCTATGACTCACAAAACAATAAATTTATGAACTTCTTATTCATAAGGAATATATTGATACGAAATTGTTACAACTGTCTTTGGATGTATAAAGCATCCACAGACCAGTTTTATTACTTATAATAATTTTTAGTGCAATGACGGTACATACTCCACTTCGTCATAGTATAATATTATCTTATTAACAATGTAATATTTGATACCTCAATCTAGTAGGTATTATAGGAATACATTGCCGAATATTTGCATGGCTCTAATTTTGAAGCTTTAAATATATATTGAACAATAATGAAATCAAGTGCTATTTTGTTTAAAGTTTCAAGAGTTTATTATTTATTCCATACAATTGTCTTGTTTGTATCTTAATTTGTGTTTCGGTAACTAACTTCAGCGCAAGCGTCCCTACCAAAGTAAACATACTAATAACAATAAATTTAAGCCAAATTTAATATCAAATTTTTACAATTTACATTATTTAATAACTCGTACCTACACCAAAAAAATATTCTAACATAAGGAAAAGTCTTGCTTAAATATTTTTATTTTTCGAACACATGCGTTTAGATTTATAATGAATTATTAGGATAAATACAATGTTTTAATAAAATAGGTAAAAAAGTATTTTAAGTGTAGTTGCTGACCTCGCCTATGTGTATCACAGTAAGAGATAAATATGAATATATCAAAATTATATAAAGACTTCAAGAATTAATTATTTATTTGGTTTCTTTCAATAGAATTGCCCATATGGAACTTCGATGGCAGCTCAACCGGGCAAGCCGAGGGACATAACTCCGACACCTTCCTCATACCACGCGCTATTTACAAAGATCCCTTCCGTCGTGGAAACCACATCCTTGTCATGTGCGACACATACAAGTACAACATGGAACCTACAGGTATTACCTACATACTTATCTTATTTACGATTCTATTGCACCTTATATTCCGATATTTGCATTAATGGCTTACGTAATATATAACATTTTAGTTTTTACCTTTTATTCAGAATTTGCCAATGAAGGATTTGAAAAACATTTAATAATATTATTCCAGAGAGCAATCATCGTCTCAAATGTCAAGAAGCTTACGAAAAATGCAAAGATGAAGAGCCTTGGTTCGGCATTGAGCAAGAATATATTCTCCTGGACTCGGACCTGAGGCCCTTCGGTTGGCCCCCAGGCGGTTTCCCCCCACCACAGGGCCCCTACTATTGCGGAGTGGGCGCTAACAAAGTCTTCGCCAGAGATCTGGTTGAGGCACATTACAGGTAATTGTATTAAAAGTATCTGAAAGACCGAGCTATATTCGGTATCTTTTTCAAAAAAGACTAAGTAATACGTAGATAAAAAGCAAAACGTATACCTATGTAAATAGAGAATTTGATCCAAACCGTTAGAGCCATTTCCTAGATACAAAAAGTGTAATGTTCCGTAATTTTATATACTAGTGATGTTTAAAAATTAATTGAAATCGCCATACAAAATACTTGTATGAGGTCATTTTCCACTATGTACTACCTGTATTTTTAAGAAATGTTTAACTTCTTAACCGACTTCAATTAAAATGCTTTTGACTTTAAACAAGTTTGCTTTTGTCATTCATTGACATAGTTTTAATACTGGAAGTTGATTTTATTACAATGAATTCTACACCGCATATGCCCTGTCATTTTATTAGGTAGGTACTTGTTTAATGACATACTAAGAAATTATAACACTATACTTTGTCCATTTTGTTAATGGTTTTTTGACAGCTCACGCCCACGAAGTTTCGTATTTAATGGTTAGCCATTAAAGTAAAAATGTCATACACATTAATATTGTACTTCATGGACGGGCACCTCCCCCTTATTGCTGTGCCACACATAACGATTACTACGATTGTGCCACAGATTACAAATAATCGATAGAAATCAATGCTAATATGTAAATAAGGTGTAATATGTTATTTAATAAGGAAGACAAAAAATTTTAAAGATTAAACCAATAAATTAAAATATTAAAGTTAATAGTAAAGTTTTACTTTCTTCTTAGTATAAGGCATACAAATAAAACAACTTAAATAGTTTAATAGTTTAATTCGTGAGAATCATCATTTATATTAGATTTGTCCGATGAGGAGTCTTCAGTTATATTAATTATTAACTCTTGTGTGCATAAATTATCAAAATATGCAATGTTACGGCCCGAATCATCTCATTCTCTTAACTCTCTCCACCACACTTGATTTTTACTAAAATAATATTTATTTTCATATTAATAAATATAAAAATAAATATGATTTTATACTTAAAAAAATAAGAGAAATCGATTATTAAGTCCTTTTGTCATCACTATAGCTTGTCAGTCGGCGAGCTGTCAAAAAACCATTAACAAAATGGACAAACTATAATGGACATTATTGACCTAATCGAACGGTATATATACGTACGACTCAATAAATGTATAATTTACGTATTTTCTTTATAACATGTTTTCCTACGCATTGCGTAACTCGTCTTCGTTTGTTTCATTGTTACAATTGTACTTATGGTTATGAGTGGAAAACAGGTCGTCTTTATTTCTTTACCGCATAGGTACTAGATTAGTAAAATTTATTTATCATATTCGTATTGTTTATCTTATAATTTGCTAAGAAGAAATCGATATATATGTATAATTTTTTAATCGTATGCAGCTTAAGTTTTGTCCGAAAAATAGAAATTACCGAACAGATAATATTTTATCAAATGTGAATTATATCTATTTACTACAACATAACTTGTATGGTGAGCGTAAAATCTAAGTCTAAACAAGCACTTAGCCTAAAATTTTGGTATTTTTATTTATACCCCATTAATTTTATTAACTTAATAACTAAATTCAAACTAAAGTAGTAATCAGTAACAGTAATCTCTTAAAAAAATCGTGTTAAAAACATATCTCATTAATAACAACAGATGCTGTCTCTACGCTGGTATTCCAATCTGTGGCACGAACGCGGAGGTCATGCCCTCCCAATGGGAGTTCCAAGTGGGGCCCGCGATCGGCGTGACTGCGGCCGACGACCTGTGGATGGCTCGCTACATCCTACACCGGCTGGCCGAGGAGTACGGAGTCATTGTTACCTTTGATCCCAAACCCGTGCAAGATTGGAACGGCTCTGGTGCTCACACTAACTTCTCTACCAAGAAAATGCGCGAAGAAAACGGTATTATGTAAGTGTTAACATATTGTTGAATGTATGTCACTATATAATATATTACGTGTTAAATTTGTAGAAATTGGGCCAATGTATTGCGTTTTACGTCAATGAAATTCTTATCTTCTTTGTTCATATGCGAGGTCAAAGATTGTGTAAATAGCTTACAAATCTCTCATAAAACTGTTGTCCCGATTTATTAATATAATTTAGTGAAATAATGCTGACGCTTTATACATAGATTGTGACGATTCTTAAGTGTTTTGACATACATATATGTACCTATATTGGCCAGGCCACTTACATACAGTATATACTATACTTAAACATGTTACATATGAATTATAATTTAAGAAGAAACTATAAGATGTACCTACTCGTTTTATGAATATTATGAAACTCGAATATTGAGGGGCTTAGCAACTTAGGTCTAGTAAGGGGAAAAACTAAAAAGAACCGTCACGTCGAGTAGGTACACCTTACACGCAATGTGAACACGTGACACGTATCTCAGCCTCAAAGTCACTGTATGAGGAGTGAAAATTTACCTAATAAAAATTTTCTATTCAATTCAATGATCATGTTAATTATCACATACATAATGTGCCAGTTGTAGTTTTACTGGCACATTTTGCCAATGAGAATAGATTTCTTCATAAAAAATGTATAAATAGATTTATGATTTATTAGTAAATAACAATACCTAACAGTGAGATCGAAAAGGCGATCGACAAGCTGTCGAAGGTGCACATGAAGCACATCAAGGTGTACGACCCGCGCGGCGGCAAGGACAACGAGCGACGGCTCACCGGCTTGCACGAGACTGCCAGTATTAACGACTTTAGCGCTGGTACGCCCACTTATCTAATTTTAAATACAGTATAATTATTATATTGTTGGAAATATTAACCATAACATCATAATTTCGCTTTGTATAATTTGTAGTTTGATTTTATTTTACAGCAATATTATCTTTGATTCGGCCATTTAATTATTATCAATCGGACGATTGTTAATGTTCAAATTAAATGTTTTCTATGTAATCTTAATTAAGCTTGCAGATTTTATCTATAGAGCGATCTAATTGAATTAACTATCTTACGTAATTAGACATAAGGAAAATGTATTTAAATTATAAAATTAAACATACTCGTAGTATCACAGTCTACATAACAACACACTAGTATATAGTGATGACATGTTTAGCGCAGTTGTAGTGTACTATACTTGCTGCGCCAGGGGTTTTGGCTTTGAGTCCCGCTGATTGCATTTATTTGTTGAGCAAGAATGTTTGTACTTTATTCTTGGGTGTTTCTATTTATAAAGTATTTAAAGTTATATATGTATAGTGCATCAACTATCTGGTATACGTAACACAAGCTTCGCAGCTCATCAACCTCATCCCATACAAAGGCATTGGACGTGCTAATTCAAGCTATTTTTGTTTGCTTCAATAAGTTAATGTTATGTTCGTGATGTGACTATTATAATATTTTGAATCACTAGCAACTGACCCTTGTTTCGCGCGGGTTCGTCTCTAGTTAAAAAAATGTCACCCAAATGCTTGGTGTTTTGCCATAATTGAGTAACAAACATGCATCTCAGATGTTTCTATAGCTTTCGCAGTTATAATATTAATGGATTTGTACTGTCCAGGCGTCGCAAGCCGTGCAAGCAGCATCAGAATACCGCGCGCCGTTGCCGAGGAGAAGAAGGGCTACCTGGAGGACCGTCGGCCCGCGTCCAACTGCGACCCGTACGCCGTCGTCGACGCTCTCTTGCGCACTTGCGTCCTCAACGAATAACATCGGCGAGCGCAGCACGCACCTCCTACACGTGTCAGATAGCACGCCCGATACAAAAAATATATTGTCTATGGCACATTTTACATTTTTATACACCGTACGCCTTATTTGACGTAAATCAATAAATTTTCATATGAACTTTTTAAAATTTACCTTGTTAGTTATAGTGTGAATTATGGATATATTTATATTGCTAACTGGCGGTTAACGAGCAATATGTAATCTTTTCAATAATTAGATGTGGAACAGGTAATACCGTTTTACTATAGGAATTGATTTTTAGGATAACTGTAAGTAAATAAGATCGCTAGCACTTCCGCTTTTCGGGCAGACACGTGATAGAAGTAGTGCGTTAAAATGGACCACGAGATATTATATACATTTAGAGAATATTTTTATGACTATTATGTGATATTTAAACATTAATTGTTATGTTCATGTTTAATAGTTTATTGTATACAAAATAACCACATATCATTATTTCTAACAAGTTCATTTATTGCATAGATAGGTAGGCGAATCGATAATAATGTATGCTGTCTTTTGACACTATAATAGTTACTAACATGTTAGAAATATTTAACTTTAATATAGGTACATAGATAATAATTTATTGTGTAATGCTGTATAATGGAATATTATAGCTGAGAGCATAAGGTGAATGATTTGAAGCCTAAACGATATATAATAATAATAATTAGACTAACACTAAGAGAGCCTTTTGAAAGCACGTGTACGTGTAAGCACAAATAAGTAGATTCGTAAAATTTTATGTTATGATAATTTTTAGACAAATTATTTTATTTGCATGCATCCATGGTCTGGAGGTGATAAATTTTATTTAAAATTGTATATGAACATGTTAATAAAATGTTATAAAAATGTATAATAATTGAGTTTTATTTTTAATGCTCCGAACTACTTAATTTAAACATTTCTCTGCAATTACTGATACATATTCCTCTTGTAATTTTGTAAGGAGGTTGCATCTTCCATGACGACAAAGAATTGATAAAATAAATTATATACATAGCTGGGCATTAACTCGTTAATCCGTTAATCGTTAATTAACGAAGTTAACATTTCGATTAACGATTAACTTTTAAGTTAACCTAAAAAAACGTAACGGACTCGTTAACTTCCGTTACATTTTCTCAAGAACGTTAATCGTTAATCCAGTACCTACTTTACCAAGCACCGCGTCGCGTCGAGTAAAACGAAACCATGTACCTAAGTAAAGTTTGGTAGGTAAGGTTGTTGGTGCGTGTTCACGTGCCGGGCGCCCGGTAAGCATCTGCATCAGTCTGAAAGTCACTCTGTGGGCCTCCTGGCCCAGTGAAACAGGACGAACTGCATTCACTTTCGCCAGGCCATGTTTACCAGTTGCTCCCTCCATCGCCGGATCATGGCCTCGTCAGCTGAGGGAGGGATCCCACATTGGAAGTTTCCCAAGAGCACACTCACTCACCCGAAACTGGTACACTTCGGCAAGTACCCCTGCCTGCGCCTGGAGTACCCAGGGTGAAACGCCCGCCAGAAGGACACCGTGCGTCATCCCCTTATTATATTCACCGCCAAGACTTGCTGCGTACTGCACAATTGGACCCCGTTCGGGACGGAGAGGGCGTCGATCCAAACGGGGGCACCATACAGTGCGATGGACCTCACAATCTCAAAACCGGCAAAGAGATTCAATGCCCCGGACATTCGGCAAAAGCCTACCGAAAGTCGAGACGGCTTCCATCAGTATCGGGGAGAACTGGGAGAAATGAAAAAGGAACGTCCAGCGTCCGTCTAAGGCCAGAGAGAGGTGCCTCATAACAGCGAAGTGGCTCTTGTAGAGTCCTAAACGGCTGGGTATTGAAGGCGTTGAACTGAGCCTCTGAAAAGCGCGGTCCCACCTTCTCGAAATGCTGAGAAGCTTTTAGTTCCAGAACCGTAATCAACAGATTTTATTAGTAGATCATTATGGTTGCAATGATATAAAAATACAATTTTAATCACGTGTTACCGGATTAACGATTAACGTTAACTTGCGTTAAATCTTTCGAAATGTAACGCTTTAACGTTTAACGAAGTTAACATTTTTAGGTAACGGACTAACGATTAAAGAGTTAATTATTTGTTTAACGGTGCCCAGCTATGCTACTAGCAGTAGGTACTCGTGGCTTCGCCCGAGTGGATATGTTCAATTGCTACTAAACTGAAATTTTCATTAAAATTGCTTCAGCTATTTCACAACCCATCGGAAATATACTCGTGAGCCGAGCAGCTACCTTACCTTCGGCACCCTCTCCCTCGCCGCGTTGTCCGCTGTGTCGTGCTTTATTTTTCTATTAGTATTTTCATTGTTAAAAATGACATGTTTAAATTTGTAATATCTTTTGAATAATTAAAAAGTAAACTGACAATAATCTAATTGTATTTTCTGTTTGTTGAATTATAACTCATCAATATTTTTTTGTTCAACACGTAAGGTTGCGAAAGCGATTATTATTACTCCTGGCACTGTCGCAAATTTCGTTCTTAGCGAACGTTTACTAAATATTTACTACTTCCCTGCGAAATTTAAAGTTTGTAGCACAAAAGGTTAAGGACTTTCATACAAACATGCCAGTCCTTAGACCTTCTTATTCCGGCCCTGTCGCAAAATTCGCAATACTACCTCCCTACCAAATTTCATCTATAGACGTCAAGCGCTTTTCGAGATTTCGTTATGAGTGAGTGAGTGATCTTTATACGAGACAACATTTTAAATACCTTTTATTGAATGAAAATTTTATATTCCTACCGGACAAAAAACAACTGGTTCTATGGGGTCCTTCTCTCAAATTTATATGGCAAACTGTTGCTAATCCTTTTAATAAAGAGATACATTAAAACTATGTACCTATTGTAAAATTGTAGGTCTTAACACGGCCTACAGAAAATTTTGCAATAGTACACGTCTGTCTACTAAGGTACACTGACAATACCTATTTTTATCTACTCGTATTAAAAAAATTAACTAAGCTCAATGATGTGCGGGTTTACACAAATAGTACTGAATAGATTTTAACTAATCTCTGTGCAGTGTAAGATTATAACTAGGGTTAATATTTAGGGTACCCTTTACTACAGGAAAATCCATATTCTCACAGGAATACATAATAACTGGTACTGCAGAGAAGTCCTCAAAAGAAAAGGTTGGTTTAAAGGGGAATCAATTAAACTTTCAAGAACAAATCATCACACTGTATTATTAATTATCCAAAAATTAACTACATTATGTATTAGTAAATAAAACTAAAAAAACAGCCAAAAAGTAAAAAATAAATCCCTCTTACGAGCAAACATGATTTCTACACGAAAATAAAGAATAAACAGTTGGGTTTCCTACATAAAAGTTATTCCAAAATGTACTCCAATCAGGTTCATCATCAGAAAAGGAAGTTTAGGTGGACGTGTCAACGCCACCAACATCCCTCCTGCTCGTGGAAGAAGACTGGGCTGTGTAAGGATCCAACCGTCTCCGAAATTTTTTCCTAACAATTTTAGTATTTTGCTTAGAAATTGGCGTTAATGTCGTCAGATTTTCAATCAAGTCGAGATTACTCAAATCACTGGAAGTGTCATGTGCTGTCTCTCTAGGTCCATAGGAAATTTCTTCCGCCAGTTCCATTGGTTGCACCTCTGAAAATAAATCTTTTTCGCCAATGACATTTTCTGAACTTGATTCAGATCGTTCATAGCGCGGCAAAGATCCGAAGGAGGCAAAATCTTGAACTCGTCTCATCAATTCCGTCGAGAAGTGACTTGACAGCTCGCTGCTTACGGTGTTTCTTTTGCTTGCATCTAAAATATATTTGATATTTTATAAGTTGTAATAATTGGTAAACATTTTATAATGATATATTGGATATAAGCAAGAATATGTGCTCCAGTCATTGGTGTTTACATTTTAGTTACATAATAAAATGTAAGAAATTTGTTATAGTAACATAACTATAATTTTCCTACCGATTCTGGCCACGGCGGCCAAACTCATTGAGACAGGCCAACTGCGAAGTAGATATTGTAATATCTTATAATGTGCAAGCGTTCCTTCGTTGTACCATTAAGACGGGTGGTGGGTGCTTGGGGCTTAATGGGTAGTACTGGCTGGCGGGTGAGTCGCACATAACAATCTTTTTTCTACAGGTAATATATATTTGCGACAATTAACGGGACAAAATTCAGCGCTGCAGGAAAGTTTATATGTAGTATGACGGAGTCATGGATATGGTGCCTTAACGATGGGATAATGTTGAAAGAAAGAATTTCTGAAATCGATCCAGTATATTTTGATTTTATTCGTCACAAACAAAAATAACAATGTTTACTTTTTATATAGATATACTAGTACTTCTTTCATACGAGTAGATAATCAGTATATAGCATTAGCGTTTGACCTACAAGTAAAATAAGACACAAGAAAATCTTAATACTAATGAAATAAACAGTTGAACGTACCACTGATTTCTGCAAGACCCTCAGATTCTGCCATGCTGCCATGTTTTGATGGTGTGCTAAAACTTTGTCCATATTCATTTTTACCAAAACTTTCGAGTGAACTTGAAGAGGCTGTGGAAGAATCTATATTATGGTCTCTTTTATAGAGGCGTCTCATTTCTTTAGCCAAACGTTCATAAAACTCCTCATCTTCTGGATCGTGTGGGTTTGGTTTTTTGGGTTCTACCTCAATGATAAGATCTGGTAGAGGACTTTCAGCTCTAAGCTCATCATCGGATGACGATGGTTCTGGTTCCGGTTCCGGTTCCACACGTTTTTTAGGTTCCGCTTCCTCCTGAATTGGTGGTAAAACTGTTGGCAATAATAAATTAAATAAATACCGGTACATTGTAAAAGTATCTGTTTTCTTTCTACGCGTCATATATTCGTAAGCTTTAAGTGTACTATTAAAATAATATTTAAGGTAAAAAGCATTTATGAGTTATATAGTATCTAGCACATCCATCTTATTTAAAATTTCATCTGCTTAATAATTATTTATTTTATAATAACTATAACCTAAATGCATAGTTAGTAATTTATAAAACTTACAAGCCGGTACGTCTTCAAATAAACTACGTATTAGATACGACTTCTTTTTCTCCCATGCCTCCATAGAACTCTGTGATCGCCACATATTCGCCAAATTAATTCGAAAATTTTATTATCACGGATCACGTTATTGCGTTATTTATTAAGTAGGGTAGTTTGGCACGCCTAAAAGCCACAGAATAAAGAACATGAACATGAAGTAGGGTAGTTACAAATTACAATACTTAAGGTGCGCGCGCACTAGGCGTAACTGATTAGGCGTAGAGCGTTGTCTCATACTATTTCATACAAAGAATATTTTCAGTGCCGTGTCACGTCCGTCGCTCCGCTGCAGTGCATACACTTAGTGCGCGCGCACCTTTATTTACAAGCTGTACGAAACACTCACATATTTTTTTTATTAATTACTATCCGATTTTATGTATACTATGAATGTATTAATCATTAAATTAAGCAGAAAAATATTATACGGGCTGATTTTAAGTATACGTAACACTTTTTTTAGAACAGAAGAAATTCAAAATATTTTAATGTTTTTTACGTTCGTCTAGAAATTAGAATGAACTCGTAGTTTACTCACAGAGTATCCAAATGCAATCATCGATGTCCTGTCATATCAGAATGAAGAATGATCATCTTTGATGATCATTTAAAACTAAAATCATTTTCAATAGTTACAAGATCACTCGCTCGACTATTCTATAGATGAAAATTAATCGAAATCGCTCTAGCAATTTCAGAACCTATTACTACCTTGTGTACCTTGTGCATCCGCACTTCGGCGCCCCTTCCCTTGCCTTTATTTTTCTATTATTATTTTCTTTCACATTTTTAAATTCGTAATATTTTTTGAATGTTGAAGTGTCTGAATTAAATAATTTAAAAATAATCATGAATTTAATTAAGTTGTATTTTCATGAAGTCATCAATAAATGTTTGTTCAACACATCGGATTGCGAAAGCAATTACACTCTCTCAAACCGAGACTGTCGCAAAATCCGTTCTTAGCGGGCATCTTCTAAGTTAACTACGTCTTACGTCCCTGCCAAATTTAAATTTTATAGCACAAAACTTGAAGGACTTTCATACAAACTTGCGAGAGCTCTACAAAGTGACACCACCTTAATCCGACGCTGTCGTAAAATCCGTTCTTGTCCATCTACTAACTATTATCTACCTCCCTGCCATTCGTAATGAGTGTATGGGTGAGTAGATATAAGGCACGTTCCATCCCCCACTCGCCTAAACCCCTCCCACCCTTCCTATTACTATTGTTCTGCCACGATTATAATTCGCACCCTTCATTGTTCTGTTTCTTGTAGAAATAAACAAATGATCGTATATTTTTTGCTACTAAGTTGTTACTAAATTCAATAAAATAAAAATAAAAAAAAAATAAAACACAGTAGCAGGCTGCAGTATAATATTTATTACACATCTTTGGTTTACAAAACTTCATAAGGTAAAAGCGCACAACTCAACTCCAACATTATTACATAATAAGTTAAGAATAGAGAGCGAGAGAGATAGAATTAGAAAAAGGGAGAGAAAGTCTATTGTTATGGAAAAAGATAGTATATATTTATTAAAGAATACATAGATTTATTCGTGAAAATATTTTTGTTTATTGACACATTGTGCTTAAGACGTGAAGTGAAATTTTTAATAAAACTTAGTTCACTGGGTTTATAATGAAACAAGTAATAAAAATTTACAAATTTAATAGTAATGAGAACACTGGACGGAATTTAAACCGACAAAATATGAAAAAAATACAAAAGATATAGAAAAAAGCAAATGTTTGTTTTGATAACTGTACGCTACATTATAAATTAATTTATTTTATGAAAAAAAGTAATTTACAACAAAAATATTTGATATTTTTCTGTTTTGAGACTACATAATAGTAGATTATTCGCAAGTCGGCTAACTCTGTTTCAGTAAATTTTTAAAGAAAAAAAATTCAAAAAATGTCATATATTAACGATAAATTTTTGACAACCTAATGTTTTCAATAATATTATTAAAATAATAACGTTTTTAGTGTCCCCTGACAAGTGCAATAAAACGGAGTTAACCGACTTACAAGTTAAGGTATCGATATAATATGAAGTGGAACGCAGGATGAACATTGAACATAAGGCTATGTACAAACGCTATTGCCGTGAATAATTAATATATATAATTATATAATTATATATGTAATTGATATATATCCCATTACCCAAGAATCCTGAATCCTGTTCACACAGGAGTGGAATGACAGACAACGAATAATTATCGTGTTGTATTTTGTGTTTATAAAATACTAATTAAGAGCGTTGCCAGTGCTGCCTTTAGGCATTAACATTTGGCATTTTAAAATTCCTATGTACTGCTTTTTTTGTCTCGATAGTCAATTCTGCCCCCCACTTTTTTAATAGGGTATTCTGCCAAATCTGCCAGCTTATATTGCTGTATCCTGCCAAGTGCCAAAACTGCCAGATTTCTAAAACGTAACAAATAAAAGTGCCAGAGAGTAAAAGAAAGGGCAAAACCTGACCAAAGGGCACCACATAATATGGTTAGACTAGCATTTCTAGCAGTTACTTTATACTAGCATTTCCTGCGGCTTCGCACGCGTTCTAAAGACCGGATACCAAATTTTTTCTGAGTCGCGCGGTATGGTACCTCGCAGAACTAACGGCCGTCCTTCCCCTTTTTGTAACAATTTTCATTGTTGCTCCGCTCCTATTGGTCGTAGCGTGATGATAGCCTAAATATAGCCTTTCTAATAATAGCCTTCTTCGATGAACGAACTATCCAACACAAAGTTTTTTTAATTCGGACCAGCAGTTTCCGAGATTAGCGCGTTCAACCAAACAAATTCTTCAGCTTTATAATATTAGTAGATTAATTATGAAAGACTGCACAGTTGCTATTATTATTGTGATTACCTATGGTGATTTATTGGTCATTTATGATGGTGATTACAATATTATATTCTCTTTCAGTTCCACTAAATGTTGCTATAGGATTATTTTTAATCACTATTGAACTTTAAATGTTTACCTACTTTCATATTAAATTCTTGATTTATTCGTATCGAATGACAATTATATCATGTTATGATGTTCTTTATTCTGTGGCTTCTAAACAAAATTATATCATTAAATCTGGTACCAGTAAGACTTAAAGAGTCAAGAGATTTGTACGATTAGCGTAACAAGGTTCCAAGCTTCGCGTCAACGCAGCTGTACGGCATTGCTATTGACTAGAGCTGCGCAGTGCACACTGCGCACGCCGTTTAAATATGACAAAAAGTATATATAAATTATGAAATAAATTCGAGGATAAAAAGAGACAGAATAATATTCTGTCTAAGTTGCACAGCCCCCTAGTCTATCGTCCCCCACGGCCGTACATGGAAACTATTGCAACGATATGCCGACGTACCCCCACTACTCTTAATGTTATAGCCTAGGCATTATTTCTAGAACCTAGACCGTTGTCCAACCCTTCTATGATAGCAGAATGAAATGGAGTAGTCCATTGGCTCTGTGGTCTACTTCGGCAGACCTTCTGGGCCGTTGGGGCTTAATGCTTAGGAGATCCTGTGATGCCCCAATAAGACGGTGGAAGGTTTTAATGGGTAGGACCTACTGTTTTTTTGAGCCACTGGTTTGCGTTAATTCATTTCCAAACGTTACAAAAGGAGAACAACTCCACCCAGTAGAGAGTGAGTGTTAGTAAAACAATAATGTGGAATATAATTTATTTATTATAACATTAATCTAAACGACATTTCTTTAAAAGAATCCTTTCTCAAAAACTAACTTAAAGCTTCCATAATTAAGTGATTAGAAATAACTTTTTTCATAAATTGATATTCTAATAAGTCCATGAACTTCTTACATCCGCCATAATTTGGTAAAATCAATACATTTAACTATGATATCAAAGTCATCATATAAAGATGCAAATATAAACTGATTGTTTTACCAAAAATCTCTATAATTTATATATTATATAAATTAATAAATTTTATGTTCCTACTGCATATGTAGGTTAAATAGATGTTAGAAATTCACGGACAATATGTAAAGAAAAAGAAGTCGATGAAAAGAGATGCTGCAGAATCTATTACATAAAGATAGCGGTAATTGAAAATAAACTTTACATGCATGTTACAATCATAGGTTTATCTAAAGCGAGGGTAACAGCTCATTGTTGTACAACTTATTAAATTATATATCACTCAATATGTGTTATGTATGAAGTACTAAATAGTCTTTATATAAATTAAATAAAAATAAAAAAAACAATAAAATATATAAAAATAATTGATAGTAGTTTATACAGTGTTCAGTGCTGAATCGGTCGACCGAGTGTTATTATGATTTTTATTTAGTGTTTGCCGATTTTCCATATAGTCGTCAAACACGAAAGATAAGGTGGCTCATGAGTTCTATCGAAGGTGAGATATATAATAAAATAAGTTAGTCTTTATTAACATTACATTCCAAACAAATGTGTTAAGCTTCTTCGGTTATTCAAAGACGCAAGTCTAAAGCTTTTAAATACCCTCGCCTTAGACACATCACATTTTGTAGATATACTTATATTTTATATAGTATCGCTTGTTCATATTAATTTTTATAGTATCAAAAAAAAGTAAAAACATGAAAATTAGTTCTGTTCAGTTAACTTATTACGAAAACAACATCCTTTTCGATTTTAACACTCTTTACACTAAAAATAAATAAATTTCAATTTACGAAGATATAATATTAACTAACAACATTGCAATAAATTTCTTTACTAAAAAAACTGAATGCATGAAAAATGTGACAACATTGTGCGTAATTAAGTTGAAAAATTTTGATTTCGAATTCTTAAATATAACATAATATAGACAAAGTTACTGTCATAGATGAAGCTAGGAAAGTTACGTATAATATGACCATAACATCCATATTACACCCAAAACAATAATTATGATATAAGGTTGATTAACAATTTTAATGATACAAATGGTTGATAATATCCCTAGACTTGAGGATATTAAAACTAGCTGTTAAGTATTCGTTAATAGACCATAAACGTTTATAGTTCAGAAAATATATTTATCCTGGAAAAATGGTAGTGTAGGTTCAAAGATACAGATCTGTGTATTAGCCTATAACCATCTAGAATCCAGATTAGATAATTATGATAATATGTATATACCATCATTGTATCCAGTAGATTTCCTTCCACTTAAAATATTAACAGAATATTACTTCCATGTATAGCCTCGACCTATTTTCACCAGCCAGTTCAAAATCTGTAGAATAATCAGGTGCAACGAAACAAGATTCACTCAAAGCAGTGACAATTGCATTAAATATCTTAATTTTAAACATTTAACACTGAAAACACATTCTAATGTGTTAGTATACATGATTTTTAATTTATTCGATATTGTTATAATCAATAGTACTTAGATATAGCAAGTTGTGCTATTTGATAGTTGACATATACGCTTAGTTTAAACTTATATCTGTCGCATTTTCTTTATCAAAGTACCTACTAAACACGACACACATTATTCGACATCAAAAACGTTTATAGCAAAATTTGAACCAACTACAGACGGTAAGTTTTGTTGAATATATACTAATATATTTTAGGTCAATTTACATCTCTTATTAACTTCAATATGGTATCTGTCGTTTTTAATTCACATAGAAAATGAAGCTTTCGATATATAAACACTTAAATCGCCATCAAAATTTTAATTTTTAAACACTATTTATATTTATCTGTTCTGACTTCTGACATTTTAATTTTGACTTATGATTATTTCACATGTTAAAACATGTTCAAATGCATAATATGCTTGATTCGGAAGAGAGATAATAGATTCGTCTTCACAACTCAATACTAATACACATTTTAACTTAAAAATTAAAGTGTTATTAGTAGCCATAGCTTTTGATGGGCCTCGTATAGATAGTCAGAACAGGTACACTTACTAAGAGAATGATTAGTATAGACATTTATATTACATGCTAGGACATAAATATATGATACCCTAAAACACTTTCAAAAAAATAATCAATTTACTAATACTTACACACATTTAACTATAGATAGACAATCAATTTATTTTTTACTTTTTTTATTATAATACAAAAACATTCAACATAGAGATAATTAAATAGGCCTAATTTTTTAGTTTTTCAATAAATCATTTTTCAAGTTTCATTGATGTACCTACAATATATTTTATTGTATGTCGAAATAGATGTCATGAAGTAGTAGTTAACTGTTAATGGCCTGGTACTATATCTTTATCTGAACACCAAATCTTATTATAGAAACAACATTAATATTATATTAGAGATCGTTCAAAAGATTACACTTTCTTACAATCTTTTAATCCTTACATTTAAGTTATATATCTATCATCTTATTTTTAACCGACTTTAAGAAAAGGAGGAGGTTCTCAATTACTGTATTTTTGTATTTAGTAAATAGGCGTCCATTTTTAACGGCGTTATGGAAAATATATCTGAATATATCATCTTTTAGATT
The DNA here is from genome assembly GCA_905231865.2 of Boloria selene. NCBI lineage: Eukaryota > Metazoa > Arthropoda > Insecta > Lepidoptera > Nymphalidae > Boloria > Boloria selene. Next base: position 12,350,881 of record HG993131.1, read on the forward strand.
TCTTAACTTACAATATATTAGTTAAATATAATTTTAGCGTGACACATCAGAGAGCATGTTATGTATCCCGTGTTAACCAAACCGTCTTTAACAAATTAAATAAGCTGCACTATGAGATGGTAATGTTACATCAAGAGCGCTTAATGTTTATATAAGTACTAATGATTGCTATGAATATGAATGCGACCACAACAATTAATGGAGATAATAGTACATTCTGTGAGAATAAATATACATTAAGGGCATGTGGTAAGAATTTTTACCACAGATCATCTAACACCAATAAACCTGTGTTACATCCGAGAGCAAACATCCTGAAACTATTGATAACGTTATAACTGATAGCACTAAGCGATGTTAACACTGAATTCGATGTTATATAGAAATGGAGGGAAGTCCTGCCCACCACGTGCAAGTTAGCTCGTTCGTAGCACAACAGTTCATACTAGAGACTAAATTAACATCAACAGCAGTGTTAATAAGACGCTACACTAACACACTAACACTGAGCCCGAGTGGGTAAAAAGCTGTCCATATCAGTTTATATGTACGAGAGGCGTTTGACATGCACAAGCCGACTGCGAATGATCACACATATTATTATCAAAAAAATAATAATTAAAGGTCGGCCTTAGTCTCGTACGTGAGGATCTATTTCCTCAAAGTACTCCATTAGTTAGTTGTCCGGAGACTCTGGCGGTGTTGCCAGCTCGCGGATGGCATAGCGGGCGCAGTTGTTGATCACGACCCAGGCTAGATCCTTGATCGTAGGGTAGGGCTCAGGCTGCTGGACGACTTCGTGTAGCAACTTAATACCACCTTCAGCTTCCACCAGGTTGCAGTATTTATCGGCTGAAAGTTATATTTTCTTTTAATTTGTGTTGTTTGTGAAATAATAATTACTCTTTGTCATATACGAAATGAAGTTGAATTTTCGTGAGTACATTCGTTTGAAGAAACGTCCAAACTTTAGTATTAACAGATTTTTAATGTTTATTTCTGACTATATATAAATGAATGATATTGACGAGGGGAGCAAATATACCAGTTACTGTCTCGATCTATACATATGTACATACATTAGTAATAATGTATTGTAACGTCAAATTGTTAATATCGATTTATCATCGCTTCTTATACGAAATAAAGTATTTTTGTATTAAAATAAAGTTTTAGAGTACATTGAAGTATATTTTTGCTTTACTATTATATTTTACTAGCCTTTCCCGCGGCTCCGCTCGCGTTCTAAGGCTGAAAATTAAAAGAAATATTTTTCTCCCGTTTTTTAACATTTTTCATTGTTACTCCGCTCCTATCGGTCGTAGCGTAATGTAATATAGCCTATCTAACATAAAAAGAATTTTTCAACCAAACAAACTCTTCAGCTTTATAATATTAGTATAGATATAGATTTACATAAAAAATATACATATATTCTTTTCTTGCCTCAATATGTATCTATCATCGGTATAAGAGATGTGGTCATTGCGTGATTCTACTAAACGTGTACAAAAACTACATTTATATTCTTCTTCCTTGGATTTCTGCCAGAATTGCTACATTCACAATTTAATTGCATTTTAACGTCATAAGAAAATTACGCGACTTAAAGATAGATTATGACGTCTAAAAACTAAAAATATCTATACATACGTTTGTAAAGTGCAATACTGATTTGGTTATGAGGCATTAAAAATATATTTAAAATCTTATATTTAAAAAATAACTTCAATTAGCATTAGCCGCAATTGACGCTGATTGTAGTTATTTTTTGTTTGTTTGCTTTGTTTACAATAAATAATTGAAATGTCTGTTAAATTAAAAAATATTTTAAAATTTTTGTCATTCTGTTCAAGCTTATATCCAAAAACTCGTCCTAAACGGCTGCACCGATTTTGATGAAATGTTTTGGGTGTGTTCGAGTGGATTCGAAAATGGTTTAGATTCACAATTCGCTCCACTACAAAATATATTTTTTTGAATCAATTAGTCATTTATACATATAGACAATAAATTACATATTCAATAATTATAAATAAGTTTTTTGTGCATGCTAACTAAAAAATTTCACCAGGAGCAAAAGTTTATAATTTTCAATGTGTACAGCACAACATCTGTCGGGTCCGCTAGTATATATAATACTAGCAATACGCGGGGCTTCGCCCGCGTTACTTTTTTTAATCGCTACTAAACTTAATTCAATCACTCGCTGGGTTGAAAATCCCTAAAAATTACTCATGCTTTAATATACTCCTGAGCAGCGCGGCTACCTATTTCATATATTATGTGCGGCGTGCACTCCTCCTCCTCCTGTTATTTTAGTTTTAGTAGGGATCCTTATTTTTTTCTTGCAATTAAAATATTAATCAGTGATAATGTAGCATTCAAATGGTGGAAGAATTTTTAAAATCGCTCCAGTACTTTTTGAGCCAATTCGTTACAAACATACTTACATACAAACATTTCATCTTTATAATATTAGTATAGATTATTTTATTTATACTTACGATAGACAGAGGTCAAGTTGGCTAAAGCCCAGGCAGCCCAGTGCTGGCACTGAGGCGTGTGTTGAGCGTGCAGGAGACTTAGTATCGGTTCGAAAGAGCGATAGTTTATGTTCCTTTCAGAACGGATATCCCATCTATCCACTGCAGTTGTCATCCTGGCGAGTACGTCGTTGCGAGCTGGATCCTCTACCGTCCAAGCTTCTGGGCCGTCTGACGCCATGTGAGCTAGCACCCCCGCCGCGTTATAACTAACCTAGAATTTAGACAAAATTATTAAAAACATGTCCCGTCCATTTTGGCCAATCTCAGAGATTAGACTTTATTGGGCGTAGTGTACATTATAGTATATATACTATATAATAAATACTCTATCGGCCCCCTTTAACATTGATCTCCGATAGAACGCATTGGACCAACGTGTCAAGTATTCAAAGCAAATGGACTATAACTGACTATTTCTTTATTGTAAAACTCATTGAATGTACATGGCCCGACCCGGGATTCGAACTAGAAAGTCCCGAATTACAGCCGTACAACTACAAGCATGTAATAGTTATTATATCACTCAGGTCGTTAATCAAATTATATATTTTGATGATAAAAATACTTGGAAAACTCTGATACACGGTATTGTGCGACCTAAACATATTACTAACTAACTACGTCTAGCTTATATGAGTATGAGAGTGAGAAGTAGAATATAATATTTTGAGAATATTTACAATATATAAATGTATATGACAAACATTTTTGTAAATTTGTCCATTTATGCTCTAATAGCGCAAAGATTAAAACACCATTGTAATAGGAAAGTCGCTGATAGCAAAACAATCTAGTTTTATTCTATAGTTCCGTGAAACTTAACCCGTTAGCCGGGTAAGTATCGTACACGTCATCGAAAGGCCGTATTAGTAATTTTCATTATTACTTTTTTTATTTATAAAATATCAAACAAATTAAATTAGATTTTCCAGACATGACATATAATACAATAGCTTTCGATTTTAAACCTCCAACGCCAGTAGTTCTGTGGCATCGTAACGCCTACACTGATGAACCGATTTTAATTTAGTTTGCTAAAGTTGAAGGCTTGGTAAATGTGACTTGGTTAAGTGTTCTTAAAGAAACATCCACGGATCTAATCGATTTCAGACTTCACTATAAAACGTGGTATGACAAAAACGCATCTGACATGGAATAACAAAACGCAAATGACAGCTAAACGTATGGTTGAAAATTTGATAATTATAAATTATGTCAGTAATCAATAATAATTAGTAATTTATATTCTGTCGGAACAGAGTTTGCCGTGTCAGCTAGTTTTTAATATTTGAACGGCCAGTAAATCAAATAAGCTTTAACATAAAAGCGACGATCGAGACTTTAAAATTTTATCTACTTTACTTGACATAAGTTTGGTCTATAAAAAACTAACTAATGAACGAAATAGCGCCATTTACACACTTATAACATATACATATATAGCTAAAGTATACACGTTTTTAAGGATAAAGCACATCAATTAATTTATAATTTGGGCGATGATTTTTTGTCAGTGATGTTGTAAAAAAATAATGGAATACAAAGCATAAATCCGTCTACGCCGATAACTTTACACTTGGTTTTGTAGTCGATATATCTAAAAACAATTTCCTAATTGATACATTCTTGAATCTTAGCATGATAATTGTTTTAATAACGTAAATTTTGCAACCGCGAGTATTCATGAATAGGTTCGAAAATCGCTTACAATCTACATATTTATTACTGGACTGCTTCATAATAAATAAAATTTGTAGAATAATTTATATAACTTTTTGTAGTTCAGATGAAGTTATTGACATAATATACTAAAATTATTTTTTTAAATCTAATAATTTCGCTTAGAAAAGCTGTGTATGTATAAGATTTTAAAATAATATAAATACTTCAATGCCATCACTAGATGAATCGAGTAAGTCGTAGAAGACGCTGAGAAATAACTGGTCCATGAGTTGTGGGCGCAGATCGGCCACTTCGGCTACGTTGCCGAGGAGCCCCATCATGTTGCGTAAAAGCTCTTCCTTGTCTGGGAAATTCTGCAAATATATTACAACCTACATTATTACCGTTTCTATTTTCTCATAACACTTATTTATTATATATTAACGTATAAGTATTAAAATTTATTGAATGCGTATTGGTTTTTAATTCATCGAACTGTAGCAGATATGAAGTGAAACTTCTTTAGATTCGTTGTGATTTTAAACTCGATGAAAGGAAAAAATAAGTCCATAGTACCAGGCACTCAGAGACGGGGAAGAGTTAGCCTTAGTTAGATCTCGCCCACCGCGAGTCGGTGACATTTCTAACTCTGTCTAACTCGTGGATGTGACCTTCGCGCCATCTCCCTCTCTCAAGAGATTTAAAAATTAGTTTGCCAAAGAAGTTTTACTTCTGACATGTGTACTTTGTACACACGCACTTTTTTTTTAATATTTATGTGGCTTATATAAATTCGCGGTGGAAATTACGAATTATTTTTAAGAATCACATTTTTCAAGTTTCGAGAAGACAGCAACAGCAAATGAAATACATAAAAATTTTATAGATTCCAGACATTCTCTTTAGTATTCGCGGTAGCGTGTATGAGTCATAATGATAAGGGTGTCTAGAACGATTTTCATTTCATTGATGTTGCTCCTAAGTGCTAACAAATTACTGTCAATGACCAACTCAATAACCTAATTTGTAATTTAAAGGAATGCATACTAAAAAAACACTTAGAATGTATTTTTTGCTCGAAAATATTCTATAGTTAGTAACAGAATTAGTAATCCAGCACCCGTTCATTAACTTTAACATAATTTATGCTTTACATTTTCCAATTGTAATGTAATGTAAATAGGGTATCTAAGTTGACAAGTTCAATTTTTTAAGAGATTATTTATATTAGGAATAACATCTAAAATACAAATATCCTATTTTTTAGCCAATTGTACAAGTCCTAAAAATATATATTGTAAAACATGACATGTAGAACATGAAGTACGTGTTTAGAAAACATAAACGATAGGAAATATGTTAGTAGTTTAGTGGTTCAATTCCTACCTTAAGACAAGCTAGGAAGTACTCCATCCCACGGTTATCCAAGAAGCGTTGGCAGTTTTGCGGGGTTTCATCTGTGACGTTCCACATGGTGGACCAAGCCACCTCCAGTACGTCATCACAGACGTGTCTTTCTAGACGGTCTGAGATGAGATTTAACATTTTCTGCAACAAAATAAGATGTTTGATTTAAGTTTAAGATGACAATTTATGAGGCTATTAAAGATTTGCTAACAGGTAGATATTTTGGCCAATCGGACAAGGATATGGAGAAATACAATACAAATTTTATTCTATTATTTCATTTAAAGAATTAATCCTAATATAATTTATAAAATCATCGCCTTGCCGCAGACGATGGTATTTACTTAGCATATTTAAAGCCTTTATTTATGATATAGTATGTTATCGTAAAAATATTTTGATATTATCTATATACCTACATAGTATACAATTCTATCTTAGTCGAATCTGTACATTGCATATTTTAGGGAAATTTTAATTGAAATATTCATTATTATTTATTAACGATGTAGAGAGTATATAGGCTATATTACATTACGCTTCGACCAATAGGAACGGAACGTCAGTGAAAAATGTTACAAAAATGCTAGTAAAATATTCCTTTTGAGAGCTTTATGTAGCGTACGCTGCGTAAACTGTTAAAGCTATGCAAAAATCATGTATGACGGAATTGTCCCTCTTTAAAAGTTCTAAAAAAATCTGCGATAGCATATGTCTAAACATGTAATAAAACAAAGCATTATTTGCAAAGGTGTTTTAATTAATATTATATTAATCCGTACCTAAATAAATAAGTTATTCATCACAAGTATTTAATTTTGAACAAAATTGCTTTTGGCGTCATTTGATTTCAATTAGAAGAGAAGAGAAGAACTCGTAAGATATTACGAGATATCATAGTTTAAATCCACAACAAAATAATGATCACGTGCATGACGGGCGGTCGTGAGGGGCGAGGGACGCCGGTAGCTCTGCGAGGGTCCGCGACACGGAAAGAATTTGATTTCAAGCCTTTACAACGCGGACGCAGCCGCGGGAAAGGCTAGTGTATGGATAAAGTTGCATCTTTGAGTTTGAAATATTAAGCAGTAATTATTTTTAAATTAAGGCGTCCTCTTTATTTTGCTTGGCTGGCACCGACTTCAAAAATAACTAAGAAATTAAAAGTATTGTTTTTAACTTTTTAGTTTCGTTTTGTATCATTTTGAAGTTGGTTTTTATTTTTGTTAGAAAATTATTTATACTTAATTTTTAGTGGAAAGTAAATATCATGTATTTTGTTTAACTATAATATGGGTAGGCAAACTAAGCTACTGTTCAAATGCGGTTTCGGAGTAAATGATAAGAGGCAATCGAGATTTGTTCACTTCAAGTTTTCACCAACTCAATATTATATTACAGTACGTATAATATTGAAATAATTTTCTTTCAACTCCTAACCGTGGAGGAGCTATACCTTTCATCACCAGCTCATTCACATGAAATAATAAATATCAGACGGAAATACTTAAAGAGCTATAGAATATATTTGAAAAACGTAATAAGTTCAAATAGTATTTAAAGATTGCCCTTTATTCCATACAAAAGATACATTTTCATAACAGTTGGCGGAAAAATCGATGAACCTACATAAAAAAACATACAAGTAGAATAAGAATCTTCTCCTTTTTAAAGCCGGTTAAAAAGGGCAAAAACCTAAATTATTTTAATTGCCTTCTTAAATTCATGATTATTTTGAAAGGATTTTCTTTCAAATCTTAGCCGTTGAGGAGTTGTACCTTCCACTATCCACATAAGATGATGACTATCAGACCTAAATACAAGTGTACAGCTGTAGAAAATAAATGAAACACACAATAAGTGCCTACAATCCGGCCGAAATTATAGTTTTTTGAATTTTTGTTTGTCTGTGACCTCACGAATAAACCACTGGACAAATAAAAAAAAGATAGTATGATTATAGCTGATTATATTCAGCTGTTAGTAATCTCAATAATAATTCCGGATAACTATCCGGCTCAACCCATAAGTTACTTTTTACTGCGATGTTACACCTCTGAGAAATGTATACTAGCGTGTAGGGACGAACCGACCTAGGCAACGGTGAGTCGTTAGAATAGAACATAAATTAAACTATAAAGCTAGAATTTAATTTCCTTTTGTGGGATTTATAGAAATTTTCCAACACTAAACGAGGAACTTGTTTCAATAGACGCCTAAGAAAATTTACTTGACTTTTAATTATTAGATCAGAAGCTTTCCTACAAAGCGAACCATTTTCTGCGAATAATTGCTAAAAGCAATCGATCAGCTGTCTTCCATAATGATTTTTTATTAAGTAAAATTAAAAAGCATTCTTCTTTGTTAACGATCACTATGCGTGTTCTTTTGTTAATGATAACATTTTTAAACTAATAAGAATTTTAGATTAGTTATTTTCCTTTGACGTCTGCAAATATATGAATAATTTTTAAAAGAAATTCCATCCAACAAAAGCCAGCGTAGGCTGGGCCAATTAAAACCTTATTACCTTATTTATATTACCTTATTTATATAACCTGAATTATATATTTCGTGGAATATAATGATTGGAAGATAGAAAATCTGAATTTTTCACAATATTAGATCGTAGTCCTTTATATTTAATTAGAAATGATATTTGATATTTATGAAGGTTAAGAGTGACTCCGACTCCCACTTGAATATTCGATTATGTAAATATCCTTTACCCAGGTGTCGATTGTCGAAATAGATTAGAAGAGGGCACTTTTCTAACGAGTATAAGTGCTCTGACGTGTTTGAGTTATTTATAATGTAATCTTTCAATCTTTCTATTGTTGTTGTAATAGTTTATTTCAATTATAATAGGTATATTATTTTAAAATATCTATTATTGTGAAATACTTTCAATTATCTTTTTAATAATTTATTTATTACTAGCGGAACCCGCGGCTTCGCTCGCGTTAAATCTATTCGAATTCGAACAGCTAGCTATCGGGAGTTACACGTGTTATTGTAAGTCAACCATAAAAGATAGTCATATGCTGTCGTAGGATATTTTTTATTTAATTTTAAGGAGAACATTCCCGTCATACATGATTTCTGTGTAGCTTTAACCATTAAGTTTGCACACGCGACGGAAGCTTAAAAAATGGAGTAAATTCTCCCGTTTTCCCAACATTTCCCTTCACTGCTCTGCTCCTATTGATTGTAGCGTGATGAAAAGCATACTATAACCAGCTCAGGAGTATGAAAAATAATTGTACCAAGTATCGTTAAAATCCTTCGAGTAGTTTTTGTTTCTATAACGGTTATACAGACAGACAGTCAGACAGACAGACAAAAATTTTACTGATTGCATTTTTGGCATCAGTATCGATCCCCAATCACCCCCTGATAGTTATTTTGGAAATATATTTCATGCACAAAATTGACCTCTCTACAGATTTATTATAAGTATAGATTACTTCGTTTATTTATAATGTATTATTTTTAGTTTTTAGTTTATTCAAGTTATTATTGTATTTCCGTTTTTAACGTCCCATAGCTGGGCACGGGCCTCCCTCAATACAAAGGGGAACAGACCATAGATCACCTACTCGCCAATTGCGGGTTGGCGAGCTACGTAAATGACTTTTGAAAATATATGTTCTCTTATACTTGCAGGTTTCCTACGTACATGAAAATATCAGACTCGGGATTTAAACCTGCTTGACTTTGTTTCCCAAAGGAGCGTAGTACCACTGGGCTACCCCTGCCTAATAAAAGTTTCAGTAAAATTATTCAGTAATCAGTAGTAATAACTACTAAATAATTATCAAGTAATTAAAGCAATTTTTATAGATGCAATATACGGTGTAAAATATTTAACTAGTATCAAAATACTAAAGGTTTATGAAATAAAGGTCATGTCCATTTACGATAGGCACGGCATTACATTTTCACTGGACTTTTAGTTGATAAGATTTTTCAAACGTCGGTTGACTTATCTAGTTTTAAATACGATGCTCAGTTATCAAAGGACTTCCGGACATCCTTAATGCTCGTTTCACTAAATAATAAAAAATAATTTACTTCAGGTAATTTGGGTATCTGTTAGTTATGTCGTCGATGTAGCCCCAACTAAGCTGATCATATCAGCAGATTTAATAATAAAAAAATAATAAAATCTTTATTGGAAACATTATTTACAATAAACAAATTATGTACGATAATGGCTACAGTACAAACTGTGTCGTAGCCATTAACGCCCATTTGAAGTTGTTATAAGAATTTGTTTTGTAAAACTCCAAGTGATTAACTAACGTCGAAACCTAAAAGCTGTAATATTACATGTAAATTATGAAATTATTAATATTATTCTTAAAAATATCTTTCACTCTATTTAATAAGGGTAATAGTATGCTACATAGGAGTCAGATTGAAGTCACTTAGTCAACTGTATTGTGTAAATTGTCATATAACTAAACATGTATGCAAAATTTCAGTTCAATCGGATGAGGATCTGCTTAAAATTCAGTTGAAAGATTTGACCCAAACCAAAATACAAACTTTGCAAGTAAAATAAAAGCCTGTTAAATAAAAGATAGATTTTGCAAAAGGCGAATGAAAGAGATTAAATAAAGTCGAAAATTTAAGTTTCAAAAGTATGACGCAAATAGCATCTATGTATGTATTTGACTGCGTCTTATTTAAATAAAATTTACGTTTCATATTTTTTGACAATTCTAATTAAAATAATCATTATCATAGATAGAAGCCGAATCTATCGTTTTTAGAACCGACCGTATCACAAGAAAACCAATGGGTAGATTTTGATGAAATGTGATTTGATGATAGCTGCTTATCCAGATCAAAATACGTAGATAATACTTTCGACCTACTACAGAAAAATATTAAATCTTAATCCAATTGTGAGCAAGCGTACGCATCGGACGTGTAAGATAAGCATTATAGGCTTAAATGGAGACTTGACGCTATATGCAGACGATACAAGTATGTTTTACTATGGGGAATCAATAAATTCGATCGTAAAAGATGCACAAAATGATTTGAATCGTTTAAGCAATTGGCTACAGAGCAATTTACTCACCGTTAATACTGAAAAAACTAATTATATAATCTTTGCAGCTAAAAATAAGAAAATAGGTAGTTTTGATGCTTTAACTATAAATGGTACGGTCATAAATAGAACAAAAAGTGAAAAATATCTTGGTATTACGATAGATAGCGGTTTGACATGGAGGCCTCATTTAGACAAAATTAAATCTAAATTATCGTCATTGGTTGGAGTACTACGCGGTAATGTCCGTCGTTTTCCTAAACAAGTTCGATTCATTATTTATAATACCATGGTAAAACCCTATATAGAGTACCTAATTGAACTCTGGAGCACTGCCGCACCAACTAATCGCTGCAAAATACAAAGAATGCAAAATAAATTAATAAAAGTACTTTTTCATTACAACTATTTGACTCCTACAGAAACACTGTTTAAAGAAACTAAATTTATGAGCATACAACAAACATATGTGTATAATATTTCAATTTTAATGTATAAAATCATAAACGAATTAATACATACCAATATATCTTTCACAAAGAAATCATACACAATAAAATATTCACTAAGAAGTTCAAATCAAATAAGTCTAATTAAACCAAGGACTAACTACGGCAAACATTATATAATGTATGAAGGCGTTCAAATATTTAATAAATTACCATCACATTTAATTGAAATTAAACCAAATAAATTCAAAAACTCTTAAAAGATTATGTTTTAAACAACATACCTATAATTTAACAAATAATAACGAGTACATACAAAAATATATATTTATAATGTAATAAAAAAAGAAGAAAAATAAAGAAGTTAATAATTATATCATTATAATAATACAAGGTAAACAAAATATATCTTTGTATAACTTAAAATGTTTTTACGTATTCATTTTATATACCTAAATTATAAATATAACTAGCGACTCGCCCTCGCTTCGCTCGGGCTCTTCCCTAGATTTAGCACAGGCAAAGCCGCGAGATCGCCTAGTTATGCATATAAACCTTCCTCTTGAATCACTCTATCTATTGGAAAAAACCGCATCAAAATCCGTTGCGTAGTTTTAAAGATTTAAGCGCACATAGGGATATAGGGACAGAAAAGGCGACTTTGTTTTATACTATGTAGTGATGATATAACACATTTCATCACAAAATTCTATTCGTGCCTCTTCTAGTAACGAGCTCTTTATATCTTTGTATTTACAAATTACGAACGTAAACATTTCTAGTTGAAATATCCTTCTACCCGCAAAATTTTATAAAAATGATAAAAAAGTTGTAGTTTTAATAAGTAGCTTATATTAGATGATTGTATAGCATAATATTGTATTTGTTTTAAGTTTGTATTAAGTTATAGTATAAGTTGTTACTTAAAAATCACGATGTAAATAATTTTCAACTACCTTTTTGTAAAATTTCTCATTAAGTGAATGTAATTCTTTTGAGAAATAAAGCATCTTTAAACCGAACCGTCAAAACGTCTAGGCCCTATGGCGAACCCGATCGGAGCGAGGGTTAGTCTCCAGTATTTGTCAAACATTTATATTGTATCATTACCCCACTATTTTATCTGCGTTTCTTTATTATTAGAATAAACAATTGGAATATCAAAAAAACATAAGATATTCCATTAACGTATATTATTTTTTTAATTGTCAGCTACGTATATAAGATATAAAACAAAACGTAACTAATAATTGGCTAATTGCTCTCCTAGTGTATGATTTGGTCGGGGATGGGCCTACAATGCCCACTCAGCTCGGATTAATAGGCAAAAGATGAAGTCGCCAGCGCGGCGCGTCAATTCGACATTTGACCATTACATCATAGAAGCATTACGATAATAAATTTCAAGAGTAGGTAACGATTGAGTTTTGTATGCACATCCTACTCGTATCTCGCAGGTAGCCGCCTTACAAATTCGTTAATTATACGGCGACCAAACTTGAATTAAAAACATATCTATTGGAAGTTACATTTGGACATTCAATAAAAAATATGGAACTTATTATTATCATCCCTTTCATGTGATTTCCTTGGTAACGATTAAATGTTATATATATTTAATATTTCACAAAAACACAATACATGAACGCGTATTCGTATGAGCAGGCGTGCGTATTAGTGAATAAATATAAAGGAAAATTTCCTATACGACGAATGAATAAAAAATGATCGAATTATTCATTCAGTCGAATTTGAGTGGCTTCTACGAAAATCGGTTCGATTGAATAGCAAATCAGTAGGCGGGCCAACGGTCTGTGTCTCAGTCGGTTAGTGATGATTTATGAACATCTTTGCGTGGGAGAAAGGCCCTAGTTACTTAGTATAAATTGTCACAAAATATTATGTATTACATATTATTGTTTGGCGTCACATTTAATTGTATTACTTTATATTCTCACTATCTACAAAGTACTCGCGTTGATATTATCGAAAATGGTGACTCATTCAAACGAGAAAGATGTCTAAACTCTAAACTTTCGCAAGCAATAGATATTATTTTAGTTTAACAGCTACTATTTTCAATAGTCGTGTGTATACGTGCTTTTTTATTACAATAGCATATTCTAGAAAATTCGTATTTTTACTATTATGTGGTTCCATTTGTTAGGGCAGATTTGTTGAGCTAGATTATAATCCAATCGCAATGCACTTTAATACTTTATAATGTTAAACAAATACAAGAGCTGATAAACATCTCTAGTGCCTATTTTAACTGTCACATAAAACTTTCGCAAAAGCAATCTTCAACTAAACATGTCATTTGTTTGCTTTCAAATAGGATTGAGTAAAATATCTAAAGATAGATTAAAATAATCGCATTGCATTTAATATTTTAAGATAAAATTATAGACTTTGGACAATAATTACTTTAAACAAAATAACCAGATCCACCCTCAGATACACTTACAGAACTAGAGCCTAGAACTACATGATAACTAAGTGGTTATCATGGGGCAGATATAAATTAGTTAAAGAAGTCTCGAGAGAACCTCAAATTACGTCTTTACCAATTATTTATGAGTATTAATAGTATAAGACTATTGATTTGCAGCTGTCTTACATTCTACAGTCGCCAGTATGCTGTTTTTGACTATAAGTATTTCATGTTTTTTGAAAGTTTTCTAAAACTAACTTTGTTGTTGTTAGTTACTGCTAATTCTTTTCGGCTGCATTAGCCATAACAAGCTTTTGACTTAAACAAGTCAGCCACAGGCCAATAACTTACTGTAAATTAAACGGACATGTTTTTGTGTTTCGTTTCAAAACATCTAAAATGAAAATAGCAAACAAATGTATAACTTAGTTAAGGCATTGTTATAGTCAGAAGTGTCGAAATATTACAAGCTTTTATTACGAAGGTTTTTGCCTTAGTCTACACGTATTTTCATTTATATGCCACCGAACTTGATACTATTTGAAAACTTAATCAAGTATAACTTGATCCTTCATTATGTACATGTACTTAAAAGTTGAGGTTTAATTTACCCTGAACTACGCAGTAAGATATTTTGAGACAGATCAATAATCAATTATACTATAGCGGTCGGAGTCGCACCGACCGTTAAATTGCAAAGACGGTCCCTATTTATTAATTTATCACTATTACAAAGAGAAAACATTTGCACAACTAACAACCTAGGAAAGAGGGGGTGGTTTGAAAAGGGGAATGAAAATTTGTATCCCCATCATTTCTCAAGTAAGAATACCATTATATTGAATATATATTAGTATATTCAATAGTTCCTATTCCACACATAAATAATAACTAGCAACGGACTCAAACGAAGTAAGGCTTAATTAAAAAATCATGTACTTACCGAAATAGCTCCATTGTTGCCAAGGTAACGCTTCTGCGTGCCGTCCACCTGGCACGCCAGCGAGTTAAGCAGATAGATAGCTATACGTTGCACGAAACTCTCTTGATTTACATCGGATACCCCGTTTAAAAGAATCATAACAACACGCTCATATTCGAACAACTGAAAACACAATAAGAACATTTAGGTATCTATAATATATTGAGTAATCTCAAATAAAAAATCCAAAAACTGCCTAAATTTTTTACATGTAATGTGTTGCCCAGGATCATCCTGGTCATAATCTGGTAATAAAGGTAGGCCAAGTCTGGTAATAAGATTTAATATCATCAATAACTTTATACTTTAATTTAGACTATTGCTGACGTACTTACGTGCGGTAAAACAAAACTGATTTAGTACGTTTGTCAAAGTTCTTTTAGTACCTACTAACTGGACACAATATTTACTCATAAAACATTAAATCTTGTTTTAGTTTTCAGGTTTAAAAATTGGTTATGTTTTTTTTATGTAAAGCTTCATGCGTAGCTTACTTTTATGTCGCTCAAGTTTTCTTTCTACGAAAATTCCATGATATACCTGGATACAATTATGTATTGTACATTGATACGAAACATGTCAAAATTGTCGAAAGTTTATTCACGATAGGTTGTTTTACAATTTAATTATGAAATAATGTAATGTTACATACAAAACAAAAATAAAAAGTTTTTTTTAATCAAATCGTCTCATATCCAAACTTGTTAAATTAATACATTTATTAAAAAACGGCTGGTTCTCGTAGTATTTATTGTTAATTTTAATAATAAACATAATTATCGCATACAAAATAAAAAGGGTGGATCCCTCAGTGCCTCAGCTCCCTCGGATACTGACCGCACCCTGTTCATTTATCAAATCTTCGTAAAAACAAAAGTTGATCGTCAAAAAAAGCTACTCGTATAGTTTGACTATCATAAAAAAATATGTATCATTAAAAGTCATGTAATGGCAGTAGACTATTAGTATTGAGTTTATTTATTTTAAAATTTTAAACTCAAGCTGTTTTCAAATGTTCAAAGTTCGTAATAATATTATGTAGGTATATACCTACAATCTAAGGCAGTGTATTTGACAGCACTTTACACATTACACATTTTACACATTAGTGAATCTACTGCTACAACTGAGATCACGGAAATTGCCACTATAGGTAACTATTGCTAATAAATAGTCGCCAGCTAATCATAAATATGTATATTCACAGGAATTAATTTTATTGTACACTTGGTAGTAATTTAAATACAATTTAGTGGTTATTCGAAAATACGCTAATTTACATTATTCATAAGACAATGCATCAGTTCATTTTTTAAATCGGCGTAACTGTTATTTAGTTATCCATTTTTCACTTTAACAAACCTATTTCAGCAAACATCCCAAAATTATAACATAATGAATAAGAAATATCAAGTAAAAAGGTATACCTACATAAAAATCGCTAAAGGTAGAATTTTCTTTCTTTATGTGACGGCGGTTCATAGAAATTAAGCATCACCCACATTAAACATGAAATCAATAAATACACCTACTACGAACTATAAATAAATAGGAGGTAGGGGAATTTTTTTGAAATAAACGTTCTGATAATATCATTCATTCTACCTTTCTATTAAAAGTTATATTTACTTTTTTGTGTGGGTGTAGGATTGAAGATGAGGGTGTGTAAGAAAATACGTAAATTTGAACATGAAAAATGACACCATATATATCTTTATCTATAGATTTATATATAATAAAATTTTAATTAAGTAGAATCTGTACATTAAATATTATTCTATACAGAGGACGAATTTATACAAGTAGGTTTTAGAATTATTATCCGCCTATCTGTCTGTGACCGCAACACAAGAAAACCAATGAACACATTTTATGAAATTTGGTATGTTGATATCCGGGTCAACATAAAGGATACTTTCCTACTAAAAATTTAGTTTCTCAAGATCGATTAGATAGATTCCAGAAGTTCACAGACAAAATGTATAAACAAAATAGCTAATTATCTAAGTTAGATTTATAAAGAGTTGTGTAAACCTTAGATGGTCTAACAATTAAGTTTTCACATTACTCATTTACAGGACTATCAGTTTATGACAAATTTACTAAAAGTCAAGGTGATGAAATAATTTTTTTTATGTAACATATTATGTTCCTTTGTGCATATTATATCTCAGACTTAAATAGCAGAAAATGAATTAAAATGGTATGAAATAATGAAAATTTTCTGAAATAAAAAACAAAAGCCTTATATCATTGCCTTATATTATATACTTTTATACACAATTTAACATAAAACTAAATTTACTAAGTACAATTTTGTTTAAAAAACCCTAAGAGTGAAACAAATAACAGCCAGTTTTCTCTACTTAGACTATGCTAATTGTAAAAGAAGGATGTATATACTTACATATACCGCTTGAAACAAATAATCTACTTACCACATCAGCTGGTATTTTGAACTGGCAGAGTGTAAGACATCCATTTCTCATCATTGTATCATCTCCAAGGTGGGCTTCCATTCCATCAAGCAGTGTTGTTATTATGCGCTGTCTCAAGATTATACCAATGCGTTGTTTTTCTTTGCCCTTAACTATGTAGAATAGGGTAGCACTAAAAAAATACCTTTAATTCAAATATGTAAAAATAACATAAAATATAATATTTTGAATTTGATTTAAAAATTAACTCTTTCTAATTTTATTAGATCTCTTTACAAACTATGACTTAAACATAAATGATTTGAACACAGACCTGCCAGAAATCTGGATGTGTTTTTCTGACACATGCTTCTCCATTGCCTCCAGAACCACACTGAGTGCCCGACCGACATAAGAATTATATTTATCAGTACTGCGGAAGATGTAATATAAATCATTTAACACTCGAGTCAACATCGCTGGACGATCCATGTACAACACTCCTGCAGTAAGGATCTGTTCTTCGTTTGCATCTCCAGTTATCTATTTTAAATTTTAAATTAATAAGTTCACCATAATATATACTTTTTAAATGTTATACTATAAAATATACTATTAAAAAAAATTACTTACAATTTTAGCTGGAATATCATGTCTTTTGCAAGCTCCATGGTGAGTTCCATATAAGCCAAGAAATTCAAGGGGTCTATTCACACGACTTACAAGACCTGGGATATCACAACGGACATGTACTTCTGATGCTTCAGCAGATCCCTTGGACAATGCTGGTACAGCTGAACCTGTGCCTGCTAGATTTGTTCCAGATATGTCCAAAGACTCCAGCATAGTCAAATTTGTAACAAGCTTAGCCAAAACCTCATTTGGCTTAAAATATTTACCTTGTCTCTCATTGGCCTGAGATATATCAAGGTGACGAAGAGATTTTAGAGTTGAAATCCAGTCTATTATCTCTTTTGACCACAGTACGCTATGAAGTATGAGAGATTTCAAATTTTTTAGCTCATGTAGTGCCCATGTAGTGTTTGATTGATATTCAGATAAATCAAGGTGAGTAAGTTGATGAAGTTGCAGTGGTTTAAGTAGAAGAAGGGGAAAAATAACCATTCCTCTACAATGTATAGTAAGCCGTCGTAATTTTGGAGCATCAATCACATTGCGACGTGGACGAAACAGGGCCTCTGGGGGCTCTTGTGAGAACACATATGTAAGAGCTCCAAATTTTAAAGACACCAGATTTTGGCTATTATTGTTAATCGTGTCTATCGACGATTGTGACAGGTACTCACATTGCATCAGCTCCAATTCACGAGGTTTATGTTCCATCAAAAATCTAAGACCCTCATCTGTAATGCGTGAGTTACGCAGCCTCACGGATTGTAGACGAGTTCGGGTACGGTCACTAAACATGTTTGCAATATTATCATTGACACGCTTCTTTTTTTGATAGGTCTGCAAAAATTTTTCACAAATCTCTACTGGCAGTATAATGTCGTCATTTAACTTGCGCCACCGGCTTTTGGTATCTAATTTTGTTATAACGTTTAAATTAGAGACAATATAATCCATACATAAGTTCAAAAGTGACTCTGGTGAGCTCTCATATATACGATCTGCAGACATTGTGAAATTGTAGTTTGTACACTAGTATATTTTATAAGTCATATTATTAAAAATCGCATAAATTTCAAGTCGTTAATCGAAACTAAATGAACTAGTTATCACTTGTACCACTTCACACCCCCGTTTGTTATGATATCTAACCAGGTAGACCGCAAAGGTCTAGAGTTGAAAATTGAAATGTTGAAATTTACAAGTGACGACTGTCGAGAGGAATATTATTTCGCACAATGCAACCAAAGAGAATGTAACTATAAAATAATGCAACGACAACGGTAGACATTTGTCTATTTGACATCGACGTGGACTCTAGCGTTTTTAGCCCACAGATATAAAATATTTAAGTTATAAATATAACTTATAATTATTCTATACCGTATTTTTTATAATTTAATGGTAGGTAAGAAAGTTGAAATATTGTGTTATATTAGTTTTTCAATGTTTTTCTTTTTAAAGATAATATCTAAAAAAGTGATCGTACTCAAAATAAGCAGTATAATATGTAAAATGTACTAATTTATAATTGTGTATATTTTTATTCATACATTCAACTCTTAAATTGGCAAGACTAAAAATGTTTATAAGAGAAGTTTTTTGTAATTTACTTGCTTTTAAATTATAACTGAATTATACGAAAAATGCCAGGTCAAACTATTATTTCTACTAAAGGAGAAATTCATTTTTAGACCCAAAAAATCCATATATCTTTTGTTTTATTGATTCAAATCTTAGCTTTATTTACTAAATCCGAGATAAGAAAAAAATCATTTTTCTATATTGCTTAAAACTCCTATAAACAAACATTACAATTTTTAAATGTCAATTGTCAATATCTATCTATATGAATAACTACAGACTATATAACATTGTTCTATAAAAAGTAATTATCATTTAAATTTTAAGAATTGATGTCTTCGTATAGAGAACATTTTTGTAGAAATTAAGCTGAATATTTTTTTTGATAACGTTAAAAATTAAACTAATTTCTTAAATCTTCAAGTTATTTTTAATGACAAATAAACTATTTGAATACGGTTTTTTTCGTTTGACATAATATTGTCATTATACCTCATAAAAGATAGCTTGATCTCTGTGACAGCTGTCAGTAAAATCACGCCTATGAAGTCCTGAATTTCGTATTATTACGGACAGTACCTGTCAATGTCATACTTTATGGGCATGCCTGCATGATTCATCGCGACTACAGACTTTAAACTATCGATATTTTAAATAAAACTTAATTTAAAATTATTCTTTCTTTCTTTTAATTTTAATGTATATTTTCATCTGGGTTTGTGTTTAATTGCCTATTGGCATTCAAATCAACTAAAACTACAGAATACCACGAGGAAATGAATTTTGAAAAATTTAAGGAGTGGTTTTTAAAATTATTAGATAATAAATTATCTAATAATTTTAAAAACCACTTACAAGACCTGGGATATCACAACGTATATATAATAAATTATCTAATAATTTTAAAAACCACTCCTATAAATAGGAGCCACATTGCATTATTATGGATAACGCCCCATGGCTTCAAGAAAAAGGAACAGAGGCCAATGAAACTATGCTAAAAATGAGTTATTAAGACTCGTTGGTCTGCGCAAACCAAGTACTCCAACGAATGTCTTAGATTATATAGCCCACGAAAAGGGTCATACCGTCATAAGACTACCCCCGTACCACTGCCAGTATAATCCGATCGAGCTTATCTGCCCAAGTCAAAGGTTTGTTTGCTTGAATTTCGTTAGATAGGTACTTTAAGTATTAACGTCTTTTAAGGTTACGCTGTCAGATACAACACAACACCGCGCCGTCTTTCCCGTCAAATAAAATGTTTCAGTTATTAAAAAGTGCGGTCGACAATGTATCTGCAGGAGACTGGAAGGTGGTAACCAAATGCAGAAAAGTAATGGAAGAAGATTGGGAGCGGGACGTTCGATTTGATAATATTTGCGAATAATAGTTTATAATAAATCTACAAGATTGTTTTAGCGATTCAGAAGCTAATTCAGATATTGATTTGGGGTGTACTCTTTTAGGAGAATAAATGCATTTTATATTAAAATATCCGCTTAATTTAGTAATTATATTAAACCCAATTATATGTTACATTAGCATTGATAATAGTAAGAATCGTCGATAATTTCTATCGATAATTTTGTTTTATCCTGTCAACCCTAGGAATGTCAGTTTGACATATGTCGCAGAGATCAAGCTATTTTTTATGAACTATAAGTGCTTTTCATAGAGAAAAGTAATATTATACTTGTGCTTTTCGTATCTGCCAAATTGTACAAAAAATGTATTTTAGTCAATTTCTAATCTCTATAAATTAATATAAAGTATCTTTCTTTCTCAATATACTATTAACTCTATTATACGATAAAATTGTAAGTTGTGAGGCATTGGACACTACCCTTATTCTCTAATTTTGTGCTAGCGATGACTAAACATCAATTTCAGAAACCACATAGGTTTCTGTAATGTAGTAATTTAATGAGGTTATTTTAGTAATTATTATAGAATGTCATTAACGCTATAATATAATAAATATATTATAATATATACATCCATCACTATCCATCCATCGTAAGGCAATAGATAGCGATTCGAACAGTCAGCTTTGTTGTAGTTAAATAATTATTATTATGTAAACTGATGTAAATGAATACGAAATTAAATTATACCTATTATTATGCATCTTTTTTATTTCTCCATAATATGGTCGTGTCAAGACGCCTGATAAGCATGTATGATAGACAACATTTATGTACATGTTATTTAGGATAAACTGAAAAGTACAATACGGTCAGTATATTATAATTAAATTGCATCTTATAAGAATAAACGTTTTTTATACATGAACAATCATATACAGTGGTTTATTGAGTGGGTTATTAGTTATGATAGTGCGATAGGGAGGCCAACTTAGGGGCACATTTTTTTTAAATAAATAAATGAAGAAAAACAAATGTTCAAAAACTTAAATAAAATATCTTGGGAGGCTAACTTCAGTAAGCCCGAACTGTCACAATTAGAGATGGGCCGAGTACTCGGTTAATACTCGGTACTCGGCGTACTCGGCGGTTATTTTGATACTCGTACTCGGCCGAATAACTCGGTTTTAATAGTAAAGCAATATATTTATTTAGGTAGATATAATTAAAACAGCAGTGTTATATAATCAAAAAGTATTTATAACTAATTTAGGAAATCTTTGACAATCTCAATTATGATAATGAGTGAGTAGTAATGAGACAAAATTAGGAGAACGTTAATGAAAAAATCAATATTTAAAATTTAATAAAGGTAAATTATGATGCAGAAATACAAGGCTCTCTGCACGTTCTGGTAACAGCCTATTCCTTTTTTATATAATTATTTCATAAACGTTATCGGCCTCTGAAAATAAACGCTAGCTATACACGGTGCTTGCAGGTGCACATAGAAAGTAGAAACACTCTTGCTAATCGTGGAATTTGATTGAACCGAGTTACTCGGCCGAGTACTCGGTTGGAAAAAAATTGAACCGAGTAAAACTTTAACTCGTTTGTTACTCGGCAAAAGTGCTACTCGGCGCATCTCTAGTCACAATCAAATTCATAGACAATGTTTATTTTTTTGCAATGCATTAGGTTCTTGTTAAAATGCTCCACTACACCGTACTTCCCTTTCCCTCTCCCACGTATTTCCATGTGACAAGGTTTTCGTTTTACACCACACCTACTTGATTTTCCACGCCCTTTTAACATACTGTCTCTCTTATACTCTTGCTTTGAGAGTGTATACAGAAAAAGACCTTTTGCATAGCAAAAGGCCGTTTTCAAAAGTAATGGAAAATTTATTGTGTGTGAGTTTCAGGCTGTTATGAAGCATTTAATAAGCTTAATGTGAATTACGTAAATTTATTATAATTCATTTTAATACAATTTAATACTTACAAAAAATAATGGCTATAGAATGAAAACTTAATATTATACTAGCTAGATATAATACGTGCCACGAAAGATGAGACTTGACGAGTGTCAGTAGCGGGGCATATTCGCACTTAAGTCGTGCTAGTAAGAGTTATGTATAATTAATTTCAAGTCTCATCTTTCGTGGTACGGTCTCGCTTGAGTTTAATTTTTCCGAGTTGTAAAATAACAATTTATCTGTGTACAATATGTAGGTACTGTAGGTAGTATTTAGTATTTTTTTATACTATTATGAGCGGGACCCATGGCGGTAAAAGTACAAAAAATATTTTTGGATAATTTACGTACTTATAATGTTAATACTGATAATAAAAATACGTAGGTATTGCGAGTGTAACTTAGGAGATAGATATGTGATGTTCACACTTTGCTGTGAGGCATTCTATAATTATTACCTAAAATTTTTTACTTCATAGTTTTGATGTATTCTCTTTAACGATTTAGGGTTGCCAGATAGAAACTTATCAAATCCGTGAAAATTCTAGGACAACGGTGTCGGGTCGAGATCATAGAATAAATATCTTGGTTTTTTTATTTTCAAAGGTTTTAGCCGTGACGTGTTATTCGTTGTTATTATATTTTGTTACAAAACTAGTAGGTTTCCGGAATCCGGGATAATATGGTCTAATTACTGGACACGGGACAAGACGCAAAATTCCGGGACAATCCCGGATTTCCAGGCCATCTGGCAAACCTAATTTAGCCACTGCCAGCTTTCTCAGGTGGCTTAATAAAACCAATTATTTTGTTTTCCTTTAGAAATGAAATGTTTTTCTGTAACTAAAAGTATCCTAAGTCACGAACCGAGTAATAAGTAACCACTACACAACATTTAGTAAAAATCCATACTTTTTATGTTAAAAGATAACATACAAACAATCAGACACACAGACATAGTGTGTGTGTATTGATTTTGATTTTGTTTGAAAAGTGAATTAGTCGGGAGTTTTAAATAGGTAGCTATGTTTGATGAAGGTCCAAGATGGCCGCCGCTACAAATATTTTTTCACAACTTCCTCGATATGGGTATCAAATTAAAAGGACTTTACCTAGTAGAATACAGTTTTTATTATTTTATGTCGAGGTTTTTTAAAATTGTTATTTTATATATTAATAAAAAATTATAGTACCCGCGGCTCTGCCCGCGTTCATGTTCTTAATCGCCACTAACTAAACTTCATACGATCATTATATAAACCTATAGCCTAAAAGATAAGATTCAAGATTCTAGCTTTTAAAAATGACGTAATATCCATATACTATTTCTGTTTCATATCCTTTTTGAAACCCTTGCAGCCATTTTTTCGCCTAGTAGCCTGTGTCTGTCTAATGTCCTTTCTCAGACTCTAGACTATCTCTGTACCAAATTTCATTAAAATCTGTTCAGTAGTTTAGGCGTGATTGCGACATTGCACAGACAGACAGAGATATTTTAGCATTTATAATATTAGTAAGGATTATTTTTAACAAATAATAGAAGAATTAGACAATTCCTATAGTATAATGAAAGTAAGTTTTTTTTAATATACCAAAATAGGAATCACATATAATGATAATGACAAATTCTATATTATATTATTTATTTCAAACAACTACAATCGTTATTTTATCTTCGTACAATTGCAAATATAGCTACAAATATAACGACCGCCTGCCGGAAGGTCGATATGTGAGAAAACTACGTTATATGTATGTAATAATAAGAGAAATATTTAAGCGCATTTGTTAAAATAGTCATTTTTAAAACTAATTTTTTTATCCAAGTTGTATTTAAATTATTATTCCCTGAAGACAAATATTAAATACAACCAGGTAAATATACGGCTCCTACATTATTGTTAATAGCCAATATAAATTATTCTAACAGCTATTACTATAACTATCTTTAATAATAATATAACGTTACATAAATTATTTTAGGTACAATTCAGGGCTTATACACTTGTGTTGTTATTGTACAGTCCAAGAGAGCGACACTTTCTTACATACTAAAAGACCGTCGGTACGCGAATATTAGTTACCTTTTAGCCGATTAGATAATTGTTTGAAACCCATAGCATAGCCGAATAACTAAAAATTACGCCCAATACACATTCACTCATACTGTCGTCGATATAACCAATTATCTACACATTCTAGATCTACTCTATTTCACATTCAAGATCTCATAAAATATGTAGTTACGTGTAGCACGTGTATCGGTTGTCATTAAAAATACCGAATAACATGAAGGAAACGAACACATCGGAAGTTAACTCCTATATATTATGTACATCGCGAAGGCTTAAAGTGAGATTATTCCGTGCATCCGACCGAATTAGAAACTGTCCCGCTATATCAGGCAGCATATTTTCTAAGGCGGAGCACTCTGTTTGATGGCATCGATGTGCGCCGGTGCTACAACGCATTCACTGCGGAGCCGAGTTAAGATCGCGTAGACGTAGGTGGTCTGCAAGGGGATGAGGCTTCTCTCTTGGCGTTTCCGGCCACGTGACCACAACGTTTGAGCTGGCTGGCGGCAGCGTGACCGGCGGCTCCACCAGCACTGGCAGCCCGCCTTCTTGCTCTGGCAGAACGTGCCCTATCAACGCACCGACGCGTTGATATGCGAGCTGTGACGGGTGGATCTCTCTCCCTTCTAGAACTCGCACCCCCGTATTCATATTGTGAGTGACGACGATCACCGGAGTGTCTGGCACGATATCATTGAGCGCCCTCATCAAGACTGGCGCAGAGGTCTGAGGTGCTACACACGTCGAGGAGCCCGTCACCCGAGCATTTAAATTTTCAATAACCGCCAATAATTCGTATAACCGTTCGTCGCATAATACAGGATTATCTGAAAAGAAATACTAAAAATGAGATAATATCGTGATATTATAAATTGTACACTGCAAAAGAAATAGAATTCTTAGAAAATAAAACAAAACTTAAGGATTTAAGTTAAAGCTTAATTATATTAGCAATTTCAAAAACAAATTCTCAGCTACACTATATTTTAAGATTCGCATTTGCAGATTTTTAAGTCATATAAGTATTTAACATTCGCAATAATGCCGCATTATTAAGTAACGTGCAACGAGGAATTATTTCTTATATTTAAGGTTTCTTGTGTTTAGGAAATATAAATAATATTAAATACGTGCTACACGAACCTTGAAGATTAATCTTCAATATACTGGGTACTCCATTAATAGTGCATCTTGATTTCGACACCACTTCATAATTTACTGAGCGAATTTTATTGTATGACAAATCAGCAAAACATAGAGAAGGCAATCCATGAAAATCCTTATCTAGCAGTGTAATGTTGTTATGGTGGGCGATAAGATCTTCCAAAGAAGGCAAAAACGTCTGTAAGTAATAAAATACTATTTTAATTCTATGTAGTTAGAACATTTAACGTTGCATCCATGGAAATACGTTTTGAATTCGCAAGAGCTCGCAAGCAAAAAATAAAACGGTTACCTAGGACTATTAACAAACCTTTGAAGTTTCTTCTAAGAACGTGATATGATTATGTGAGATATCGAGTAGTCTTAGATCTTCTAATCCTATAAGATCTTCAGGTAATATTTGCTGTATTTGATTGTGGCTTAAATTAAGTCGTAGAAGACCATGAAGACCCATCAACGCTCCTCCTAAACTAATAATGTGGTTATGATCTAACCGCAACTCCAATACTCGTGTCTCGACATCGACTAAATTCTGTAATGCATGTGCTTAATTATAGTTAAATAATAATTATAATAATTAAAGTTAGTTGTGTTGTTATATTATAGTGTAGTGCCAATGAGCATAGATTCTAAAATACTTACCTTGATATTTCCCGTAATAAGACTTATTTTATTGTGCGAGAGATCTATCACAGATAACCTCTTAAGACCCTGAATTTCTTGCAGAGAAAATTCGACTAAGCAATTGTGCGTTAGGTTTAAATATCGCAATGATTTAAGGCTTCTCAAGGAACCGTTTAGGGACCTTAGTTGATTGTACGCAATATCCAAATCTGCTAAAATATCTGCTTCGGCAAATTCATCTTCTGCTAGCTATAAAGTTAAAATTTATAGTATTAATAGGAGCCTGTTCTATAAATATAGATAAATTAAAAAAAATACGTCAAGTGCAAGTTGGACTCGCGCACGAAGGGTTCCATACCATTATCTATAAAAACGGCAAAAAAATTGTGTACTTTGTAAGGGAGCCTTACTTAAATATTTGTTTTATTTTAATTTTATTAGTAATAATGTGAATATTTAAAGCGTCTACCTGTTGCCGTTATCAATATCGAGCAAAAACGAGCAAAAAATAACGTTTGTTGTATTAGAGCCCCCTTAAATATTTGTTTTATTCTGTTATTTAGTATTTCTTGTTATAGCGGCAACAGAAATACATCATCTGTGAAAATTTCAACTCTCTAACTATAACGGTTCATGGGGTACAGCATGGTGAGACGCAGACGAACATACAGACAGCGGAGTCTTAGTAATTGGGTCCCGTTTTTTCCTTTGTGTACGGAACTCTAAAAAGGCTTCTTTTGAAGATATATAATATACTCACAGATTCGATCTTATTTAATGAAAGGCTTATCCTCAAAAGCCTTTTAGATTTTTGCAAAGCACCATCAAGAGATTTGATACTGTTGTTGTAAAAGTACAGAGACTCTAAAGATGGCATTTGTCTTAGGTCTTGGGGTAAGCTTTGCAACTGATTATGGGCAGCATGTATTAAAGCAATTTTCTTCGCTTTCTGAAAATATATTATTAATTTAAATAATTATAATTTTCTTCATTATAAATAAAATGTTTTGTTAATATTAATAATATTTTACCACTGGTAGTTCGTTTTCGATAGATTTTAAATGATTTGCATTTATGAAAATCCATTCCAGGTCATCGAGATCTCGAAGAGCTCCATTTAAAGAACTTAATTTATTGATTCCTAAGTGTATATGTTTTAGAGCTTTCGGTACAGCATGCCTTTCTATTTTGGAGATCTCGTTGCCAGCAACAAGTAAGTGTTCAACCTCTTGAATATCCTAAAATGAGAAGAAACATTCGTTTTTGAGTTTAATAGTTTTAAATCTGTTTTAAGACAGGTTTTTGTTCAAGTAGCTTTGTTTGTATGTACTCGTAACCTATGTTTTTTCTAAATCCAAAATTTTGAAGGCTCTATCAAGCATTTGTTGCTCTTATAATTTACCAAAATTTACAATTTACAATACCAATGTAATTTCGTTAAGAATTTTCATTATATTATTGAATGTCACTTACAATAGTAAATAATACCATCAAAAACATAACATTTAAAAATGCAATTCTAATAAAACTTCATTAGTTAAATGAAATTAAAGTATGATCGATACTGCATGTTAGAAAAATGATTTCAATTCATTAAGTCCCTGTAGTGCTACGTGTATTATTATTATTTACAAATAACTTTTTGACCTTTGTTACCATCTAAGCACTACATTTTTGCAATGGTTTTTTAATTCCATTACAATGCGACTAAATAATGATGTATCAAATTGGTCTTACTTTAAAGTCCTCTTCCGATAATTTAGTGATTTTGTTCCGACAGAGATCTAATGTCTTAATATGCGGCAAATGCCGAAGCACGTGCCGGGGCATCTCTGTCAGGGAATTGTCCGCTAAGCTGAAGAAGTCTACCAGATCCAGCTTCGCGAACACGCTCTCTTTCAGATCACTGAAAAAAATTATATCATGACAATTGGGTTTCTACTGTTTAATTGTTATAAATAACATACACTTATTTATCAAACTATAACAGTAAAAACCCGAGATTGGCTTTCTGAGAAGACCACAGTGATAAGGTATTCTAATGTACTTATTGTGAGTTGCTTTTCACAAGTTTTGAGATACTCGTATCATGAATGGCATACCTACTTGTATCTATGTATTTTATTATGTTTGACTTGCGTCACTATAAACCTACCATTTGAGACTATATCTAAAAAAGTAGTAGGTAGTAATCTAGATCTGACCAAAACGATTAAGGCATACGTACAAAATAGTATGTGCCTACTTGTAAGGTTTCAGGAACACCTAAGCACATTTTATTTTATATAGTTTATTCTGTTATATACATATTTATGTCAACATTATGGATTATTAAATAAAAAATGAAGTTTATCGCAATATTCACTGAGCTGAAAGAGATTTAGGTATATCCAGTAACTTTAATATTTTGAGTTATTGTATCAGTTAGTAGATCATGTGACGTGGGATATAAACTTAACGAAATGCGAATGTGATTCTATCCCTATGTTCCTTGCTTCTTAAAATTCCTAGATGTGTTCTTATTTGATGCCAATTTTTAGCATAAGCCAGTCCATTTTTTATCGTAGTAAACTCATGAAATATTTTTGGGCGTGTTCTATGTTTTTTACTGACCTCGATACTAAGTATTTTAATAAAATATGTATACATACAGATTGTTCTAATCGATAAACAAGTATTTAATAGACATTTGATAAACTGTGGTATAAAGACACTATTAATCCAATACTTTATGAAGATGTAATAAAATCATATTTTTAAATATATTTTTTTTGTTTAATAATCCTAATATTATACCCTTCTAGACTCTTAATGGGCATTAGTATAATACTTTAAAAAAAATGTTAAGTGTTCTGTCATAAAATAATGTAGGTAGGTTAGGTAGGTTGTAAATATCTTTAATTTTTCATCTAAAGTGCATTCATTAAAAAAGGCAAATTCCAGATTTATGCTCAAAAAATTACCAAACTCTCCTGCAGGATGTATATCTACACGTACCCCATCATACGCCTGTAATCTTAAGAACTTAATTTTAAATGAAAGGCACAAAAGCTGGACACTAACACTTTTTAAAAAGTCAATTTTATAATCTATAATATGGAAATTTCAACCTTTTCCTAGTTATAGGGGGCAGGTATACTTACAGTACCTTATCTAGATATAATGGCTATTCGTTTCCACACATGATTAATGCGTTTGACTTCTAGTCTTAAAATACATTTCTATAATCATCTATAATACGTGTAAATAAAATTGAAGTGTCTCTTTTTATTCAAAGTATATTTCAAAGTAACAGCTGTTCACTAAATGCATATTAGGTATACGGTACTAGCATCAAAAAGTCAATTTATAATTTTTTGTCAGTCTGTTTGTTCCGGCTAATCTCTGAATCGGCTGGACCGATTTTGACGAGACTTTCCCTTGCAGATAACTAATGTCATAAGGCGTACCGTAGGCTACTTTGTTTAAACAACTTAAAAAATGGAGGAAGTTATATTTTAGATTTTTTTAACTAGCGGAACCCGTGGCTTTGCTTGTGCTAATTATTGAAACGTATTTAGGGACGGTGAGTCACTAATTCATAAATGACTAGCGACTCGCCCTCGCTTCGCTCGGGTTCTTCCCTGGATTTAGCACAGGCAAAGCCGCGGGATCTGCTAGTTATGCATATAAACCTTCCTCTTGAATTACTCTATCTATTAAAAAAAACCGCATCAAAATCCGTTGCGTAGTTTTAAAGATTTAAGCGCACATAGGGATATAGGGACAGAAAAGGCGACTTTGTTTTATACTATGTAGTGATGCATATAAACCTTCCTCTTGAATTACTCTATCTATTAAAAAAAACCGCATCAAAATCCGTTGCGTAGTTTTAAAGATTTAAGCGCACATAGGGATATAGGGACAGAAAAGGCGACTTTGTTTTATACTATGTAGTGATATAGTGACTAGCATTATAAGCATACTAATATTTCCTATAAGAGAATAAGTATAGCATTTAATTATTAAAAATACAAAAACAAACATAGACTAGAATAATAAATTAATATTGTACACTTACAAAGTGTGTACTAACATTATATAGAAAAACGGCTAGAAATTTGTTTGTCATAGTGATACGTTCCTATTTATCCTTACCTACTAATAGGATATTTACGTATAGATAATTTTACTTATTTAAATAGTATTGTCGCAGGCAGTGCTATCTTGTACTCAGAATTTTAGAAAGATATGTTTAAATGTTATGTTACGGTATATAAATTTTAACATGAATTAAATATTTCTTACGTATCCTAAATCTAAGCCTGCTATGTTTTCTTCACATTTTACTTCCTGCAAATATTTCTTTGCTCAAGCTCAAACTTTTGAGCTTGAGAGAAATTTTACCTCGTATTCCATACGTAATTTGTAATTATGTAAGTCAGTAGCAAAAAGAACAAAACCAGGAGAATCGGTTAGCTTGCACAATGCTTTAGTAAACACAAATGTGAAGGGTCAACGTGCCCGGGGTTATCGCAGCAGGCGGCGCCAAACGCTCGCATGGTCGCGTCGCTCCACCTCCA
Source organism: Boloria selene (assembly GCA_905231865.2). Classification (NCBI taxonomy): domain Eukaryota; kingdom Metazoa; phylum Arthropoda; class Insecta; order Lepidoptera; family Nymphalidae; genus Boloria; species Boloria selene. The sequence continues at coordinate 12,381,826 of HG993131.1, forward strand.
CGACCATGTTACATGGAAACGTCGAAATTTTGCGGAAATGCATTCTTTTGCTTTCATTTAATATTTATGATTGAATACAGTGATAACAGTTTATCATACAAAGGTGTCCTTTAAAAATCAAGTTTATTCGGGTTTACCTCGTCCTGCTGTCTGCCATGTAGAACGAAAACATTTTTAATTGCAATATGTCATTAATATTTTTTGCGTCCCTTCAAACACTTTTGTATTCGTACTTGATATAAAAACACAAAGAATGTGAAGTCATAAATTTGTTTACGCTCGAGGTTCTAAACATTATTTTAAATTATTCAGGTAGTGGTGATCGTGATGGTAAATGTTCACACACGACAAGTTCTTCTTCCTAAGATTTTTGTACGAGATTAAAGTTAACCTTAAATGCTGCATTATATTTTTCTGCTTAATTTGTATAAATTTACCTAAATTATATAAATTTACTGTTGTATTGTTCCAAAAAAAATTAAGTAAAATTGTTTTAATTCACTGGGGAACGAAGACAGAAAGAGCTTCAGTTAAATGTCAGGTTACTTCGGCATACCTTAGTTGGGGTTAGGAAGCATCAAGAATCGAGATAGATTATAATCTGGAAAAGCATTATTATCCCGGTTATAAGTTATTCTTTATCCCGGAAAAATGTACGCTACAAGTGGGATTTTGTTTTTGTTTGGTGGGGATGCACCCGAGCGAAGGGTGGATGAGTTGCGAGCAGGTAGTACTTAGATATTATGATATTTATATAGTTATAGAAGTTTCACACATCAAATGCATATATTATGTTTTATTTATTATCGTTATAAGAGTTCTGTGCCTCGGAAGGAAAAAGGAATCCTTATAGGATGACTGGGTTGTCCGTCTGTCTGTTTGTCCGTCAAGGCCTTTTTTCTCAGGAAAAAGTGGAAGCAGCAAGTTAAATTAAATATGGCATGTCTTATAGCACAAGTAAATAGGATTTTGCATATACAGTTTAGATATAGAATAGAATGACAATTTAACGTAATGCAAATGTTAAATTAACAAACATTCTCGTGTGCTTCCATGCAATGGCTCGTCGTGAAAGCTACGATATATTATAATACGTTCATGAGATTCAAGAGTTTGTAATAAATAGGGGGCACATAGTTATCATTGTAATAACTAATCTATTTTAACTTTGTATTAAAAATCGATATCGAAGCGATATATCACCGCTTAAACTAAGTATTTAACAATGTTCCGCTTAAACTAAGTATTTAATGAAATGTTGCCGAAGGAAAGAACATATTGTATCCTTCAAATAAAAGATGGATAAATCTACATATAAATAAAATTGGAGTGTCTGTTTTTAATTTCAAATTGACAGCTTTTCACTAAATGCATATGAAAGTATATAGGATACTAGCAACAAATACAATTTTTAAAATTGTTGTCTATCTGTCTATTTGTCTGTCTGTCTGTTCAACTAATCTCTGAAACGGCTGGACCTATTTTGACGGGACTTTCAATGGCAGATACCTAATAATATAAGGCGTAACTTAGGCTACTTTTTAACCGCCTTAAAAAAAGAAGGAGGTAGAAATTTTATTTATTTTAACTAGCGGAACCCACGCTTCGCTGACGCTAGTTTCAAGTATTAAAAATCTGCAGTAAGAGTACTATGATAATAATATGAAATAACGCTACTAAGGATAAGTAATAATCTCGAGAAAAATAGTGAATGCCGACAATATATCGTGGTGAACCATTTTTTACATAAGGCTCACATTCATCCGCATCACACTAACATTGAAATATAAAAACAAATTAATTTCAAAACAATATTTCAACTGAAATAGCATATCACCGATTAAGCTTTTGGAAGGACCTATTACCTACCCGGTGATATATAAAAATATATCTACTTATCTTATCTTATTATATTAACTATTGATTCCCTGTTTAGTTATTTCCACCCCTCTTTTATGATGAGTAGGTATAGAATCAGTTATTGTGTTTTCCTGTGAGAATTTAAAAGTTTCTTGTTGTAGGGTATCAATTTTAATAATCTATCACTACGCAAAGTGAAGTTAAAATCATTTAACCATATAAATTTGTAAAGAGGGCTCAATCGATCCAGTTATATAGTGTTTTCCCGTAGGTATGAAACATTTAAGTTCAACAAAAAGTCTTTTAAATGTTACCTTTTATAAAAACGTATCAATGTATAAAACTTTAGTTCAAATCGGTTCAGTACTTTTTGTGCTATACAATAACATACAAACAGACAATCAGACAAAATATTCAATAATTCTATATTTAATGCACAATACGTTACAGTCATAGTTTTTAAAAAATATTTCATGTACAGTTTTTGTCTGGTTTACTGTTTTATTGTACTAGAGTCTATACATTCTAGTTTAATAGAGAAAGGAAACTTTACGTCACACTGAAACTAAGTTCATTGAGGAAAGATCTGTGGTCGAGTACTATGAGTAGAAACGGTCGCTTTGAACGATTCATAATTGTCGTTCTGGCTTAGGCCAAAGGGTAATTAAATTACAAAACGAGACCAATTAAACGAAGCGCTAGGCTCGGCCTGACGTGATTGTACTGAGACCTACATTGATGTATTAAAGACAAGGTTGAAAGCAAATACGTATGATTTGAGTAATTTTGTAAATTGTAAGTATTTTCCTACATTTAATAAATAAGGTATTTCAAGTTTAATACTGAATAAAAGTTATATATATATATATACGTATATGTACGTATATAGGTTGTGCCAAACGATATTTTATCTTCAATATTTTACTATCGATATTTCAGTTAGTAAAAGCAAAAATTTGAAAAAATAACTATACATGAGCCTGTAACTATGTTGTTATTGATGATATAAAAAAATTGACAAAAACTTTTCTATAGAATATTATAAGTACTACAAATTTGCCATTTAAAATTTTTGTCTAAATCTTACAGTTTAGCTAAAAATGCATAAAACCGGAAATTTGAATTTCAAAGCTATATAACAAATAAAATATTGTAGATAGAAATTCGACTCAATAGAATTTTTTGTCCCTTTAATAATAAACAAGGTCCATTCATTCGCATTTTTAAAAAAATAATTTCGTCACAGTTTGCAGGACAAAAAAGTAATACAAAATCACGTTTCCCATGTTATTTATATGGAAAAACTTTAAGTGCTATAGAGGACCTCTTAGAATTGGAATTTTAAGCTCCGCTTTTAACAGGAGCTTTGTTGGGATATCTTCTAAGATATTTTGGACTGAGAGCAAAAATAAAAAAATATCGTCGTTTTTTGGCACAACCTGATATACTTATATTATATATATATACAGACAATAAAAGTCTGTAATCAGGTGTTTTTTATTTCTTTAGAATCAATTTTGTTACGATAATCTTAAGATGGCGCTAAAATATAGGTACCTCAGTCCTGAGAAGAGTGGACATATTAATCAAATTGGTACGTGTAATTATAAGTTAAACAAAGCAATTCAAATCCACATAGCGCGTCTACTTATCGGATGTAAGTTCGAAATAATTAATAAAGAGGTGTTTTGTAGAATTACTCTTGACCCAAATACCACTTTATCAACTTGACGACAAATATTAATGTATTATTTGATATTAAAGTTCTTTTATAACCTGTTCTATCTATCGATAAATACGAACATTTTAAAATATAAATACAAATTGTATTTTTTCTAAACATAATTTTGATATTTTAGCTTATAACCCTAACAAAGCCAATCATCCGATTAATACACGTATTTACACTGATTTTGGATATTTAATAAAATGATTTAAGAATATTACGATTCTCTGAACTTTATTATTTTATAGTTTAACTAAAATTATTTATTCCATATATATATACTTCTGTATAAGGAGTATTTTGTTATTTCTTTCACTATCTATATATGTCAGGGAAAATAACTGGAATGTGTACTAATTCGATAAACAGGGGGCCGGACTAGACCATATTGGTATAAGTAGTATCGCAAAAATGTTTACAGTAGTATCTGGTAACTTCTAATTACACAAATCTACGTATATTTTGATGAGCCAGTTATTTTTATATATCATAAACATGTTTTGAGATATTGGAAAAATATTTTTTTGTTAATATTAACTTAAGGTCGATATCATCAATATTGACTGTATTCTATCTTATTGTGATAACAATAGCTTTGGTCATCTCATTAGTTATAACTATGACATACATGAATGAATTTAAATATCCAAACATTTGACATTCAAGCTCAGAGAAATTCAAATCATTCTATTCAAAATTTTGATTATTTTTGTATATTTTCAAAATTAATCAATCACCGCCTTAGAAATACTAACTGAAATGTAGATTAGATTTTAGACACTCTGTTAAGCTTCTAACTGGGTCGTAGCATAATTCTACGACGATGAGATCCTAAAATTGCAATATTAGAATGTCGAAATTCTTTAGATATTTCATGAAGAACCCCCAATTACAAAAAATAACTTAAAATGTACAGCAAACTAAACTAAGAGAGACCTAAAGGAAAATAATACATATTATTCCAACTTTAGCCGTCACGGTAAAGAACATCGGAAGTATAAAGAACCGTTCAAAGGCAAAATAGGAGTTGCATTGGAGAAGTTTCTATAATCGATTAATTATAAAAAGGACATATTCATTTGGCTGCGGTAATAATGATGTACTGTAATATTCACTTATTAATGACGGTAATATTCAATTAAGGCAATGGTAGCCCGGCGGTAACGCGATTGCTTGAAAACCAAATGACGCGGCTTCAAATCTTGAGTCTCGCACCTTTGATATATTATCATGTGTGATGTCTAACAGCATTACCGCTTATCTTAAAGTGAACGAAAACATCGTGAGGAAACCTGAACGTTTAATAGAAGCTTCGAAAGACATGTTAACCATGTCCGCCAACTCGCACTTGACGGACATGGTTCGTATGTGCGCTAGCGTCTTGTACTGTGGCATGATACCCCTCGGCCAGTGCCAAGCTGTGGGATGTTAAAAAGAGCTGAATACAACAATTAGGGATTTTTGTGGCATATTAATAAGAGCTGAATACGACAGAGCTATCTACCTTATTAATATTAACTATTACAAGACATCCCCAGGGAAAAATGTTGACAAAAATTGTACCTGACTCGAGAGTAGTTTTATTCAACGAGTACACTATCGTTGATGATTATTATGAAATGGACTTTATTTACATAGGTATGATGATATAAAGCCTAGCCTTTCTCAATAAACTGGCTTTCTGATGCAAAAAGAATTTTGCACATCGGATTAGTAGTTACTGTTATTAGCGCGTTCCACCAAACATACTAACAAACAAACTGTGCCACTTTATAATATTAGTAAAGAATATTGATAGACACCAAATTGAGATTTATCTGTAAGAATTGTTTAACTGTTTATTTTTAAGGTAATATTTTTTGCATAGCAAACATTCTCTTAACACAATACATAGGAACAATGTACCTAGATTAAGTAATTTTCAATCCAGATCGCAACTTCGGTGAGCTACTAAATTTTTTTTACAGTGTAATGCAACAAGGCAGTATTTTACAGACAATGAAATGGTAGAATTTAACGTTAATCATTTCAAGCGGTTTACACTGAGTGGATTACTGTTTATCACTTATTATAGATTTTCTCTCAAATTGAACTTCTAGGTATTTCTGCTGCCAGCAGTGGGAGTTCAATAGGGCTGAATACATATATGTATAGCCGCTCATGTAGAGCTGCTCCTGAAAGACAATTATTGCAGGCTGCTTAATCACTTTATGTCTATTACATATAGTTACTTATGAGAAAGGAGAAAAAAAGCTATATAAGCATAATACGAATTACGAGTAGGTATCTAGGTATCTAAATATCTAAGTATACTCAAATTACATAAACAGATTTCGACACAACGCTTAGTGATCCCTCTAATTAGGTTTTATATTAATAACCTCTCCGTTTAACTATTAGTTTGTTATTACAATATATAAAATGTATAAAAAATAAATTAAAAATGGGCATTATTCTGATAATAATGTACCTTTCTTATCTCACCTACGTACACCCACTCTTTACATGACATAAAGGTCGTCTAGTAGAGAACGTTTTTATTAAAACGAGAACAAGTTGTTTACGTGCAATTAAGTATTTCAGAGGTTTCGTCTCGCACAATATTTTAAACGAGCAAAGTAATTAATATTTAGTAAAACAAATATAAAGTAACAAAGAATTATAAACAAAGAATAATAAACATAAATAATTGGGATGGTTAATGAAATTTTTATAAATATTGCAAAGTTGTAATCACTACCCAACGTGAACTAGCCAGCACAATCATTTAAACAAGTTTATTTAGTAATTTATTAAGATCATATTTGCTTGTATGTGTGTAAAATTGTAAAAGAAAGATAATAAAATCTCTAATACAAAATAATCAAGAAAAAAGCGAGACGAGTTTAAATAAAGGTAAAACATAGTTAATGTTTAGTAGATTAAAAGATCACTGAAGTCGATACCGTGACCTTTAGACGATTGATAATTCTACATTTGTTAAAGCAGATGTTGTGATAAGCATGTTAACATAAGCTCTTCGCGTCAATATTTATTGTAATAAATCCTTATTTATTATTTTGATTATAAATATTAATAATAAATATGTTGAAATATTCAATTAACACAGCATCATCTACTTCCATGGGTTACGAGGCTTATGTTATAGATACCAGATAGACCACCACTGATACATAACTTTAAATACAAACCTATTATAAAATATATAAGCACCCTTGACTGGAGTACAAACATTCGTGCTCATCATACAAATAAATGCTCACAGCGGGACTCAAACCCGCGACCGCTAGCATAGCAAGTAGGGCAACTACAAAGTTAGCCAAACGTGTCATCAAATTTATCTTCATAGAGCTCATTACCGTACCGTATATACTTTCATATAAGCTGTTTATTTGAAATTAAAATCAAAAACATAAATTTTATTTATATGTACTGATCAATTTGTGAATGTAAATTTCAAATTTTATGTATACATGCGTTATGTACCTACGTTCTATGTTACAAATATTAGACTATACACTACAATTATCTATTAATATGAACATTTAACCCTACAAGTATGTATTAGTATTATAGCTTTGTTATAAGATGTAGGTAAATTATAAACAGTAGACACAGTGTTTGTGTCTGCTAGATCAAGATTTGTTCTTCAAAGACGGCATCACACGTTTCTCAAAGACCGGCAACGCGCTTTCAGTATTGTATATACTTTTCCTCGGGTTATACCTACCTATTTATAAAAATGAGTTCGCTTGAAAAGTAAAAAGAAATTTAAGGAAACACCTTGCGACCCAGTTGTTTCTTAACATGCATATTTACATAAACAGCTTTGAACATAAGTTAAGCAGTGCATTGATGTACATCACTACATAGTAAAAGGGGTTAAAGTATAAAATTGCCGTTTTATTGTAATAGATTTTTCGAATTGACATAGAACCTTCATGGTTTGAGATTTTCGAGTGGAACTTTTTTCTCATGGTACCTTGTATGTAGTTCTTGTTATAAAAAATGTGCAACATTCGATTATCGATTTTCAGTTGGTTTTTATTCAGCTTAGCAAGGAAGACTACTACTACTTCGAAATTCTATAGTGATTTAAGAATACGAGTTCCGACGCGGAACTAACGCGGCAGAAACAGCTCGCAACATCAATGTTGCGTTTGGAGAGGGGACTGCTAATGAACGCACCATGCGATTTTGGTTTAAACGCTTTCATGATGGAGACTTTGATTTGAAGAACGAACCCCGTGGAAGACCAACAACACAGGTGAATAACAATGAATTGAAAGAGATGGTTGAAGCCGATCCGAGCCAAACCACCCAGGAATTAGTAACGTTACCTTACCAACAATATTGGCTCAATTGCGGCAAATCAATAAAATGAAAAAATATTAAAAATGAGTGCCTCATGATTTGACTGATCTACAGAAAGAAACGCGTGTTGAAATTTGTGTTGCCTTGTTGAATCGATACAGAAATAAAGGAATATTAAATCGAATTGTGACATGTGATGAAAAGTGGTGGTTTCGCTTAAGGTTATCAGTACGATAACCGTAAGGGAAAAATGCAATGGCTGACCCCAGGTCAAACGCCGCAACAGCGTCCAAAAAAAAAGGTAATGGTAACTATTTGGTGGCCTTAGAATGGTGTTATTCGCTATAGATTTCTCCGATCTGGTCAAGCAATAACGGCAGATGTGTACTCTACCGAACTCCGAACAATGATAGCAAAACTAGCAGTGAAACAGCCCCGGCTCATGAATCGATCTTCACCATTATTGCTCCATGATGACGCGAGACTTCATACAGCACGAGAAACCGTTTTAACACTTCAAGAACTGCAATTAGAAAGCATTTCTCACTCTCCGTATTCGCCAGATCTTGCTCTAACGGTCTACCAATTTTTTCGTGATTTGGACAATTTTCTACGCGATAAAAAGTTTTCTTCTTAGGAGGCAGTACAAAATGCTTTCACACAGTTTGTCGAATCTAGATCACCAAAGTTCTATCGCAAAGGCATAAATGATTTTCCTATTAGATGGCAGCAATGTATAGATAATAATGGTAATTATTTTAATTAAATTAATATCTTAAATAAAAAAAAACTAATTTCAATTTTTCAGTACTTATCGGCAATTTCATATTTTAATTTTTAACCCCTATTATAAAACAAAGTCGCTTCCCACTCACTGTCTGTACCTATGTATGCTTAGATCTTTAAAACTATGCAACGGATTTTGATGCTGTTTTTTTAATAGATAGAGTGATTCAAGAGAAATGTCTATATGTATAACTTGCGGAACCCGCGGCATCGCTCGCGCTAAATCTGAGTTGCTATTTATATATGTAGAAACTAGCAAACCCGGCCCGCTTCGCTGGGTGTAGGTTAATATAAATTAAACAGTTTTTATAATTTTCTAATATTATAAAGGTTGCCTAAGTTACCCCTTATAACATTACCTATCTGCGAGTGAAAGTCTTGTCAAAATCAGTCGAGGCGTGTTAGAGATGAGTCGGAACAAACAGACAGACAGACAGACAAACATTTGAAAAATTGATGTAAGTACCGTATATTATATACTTTCATATGCATTTAGCGAAAAGCTGTAAATTTGAAATTAAAAACAGACACTTTAATTTCATTTATACGTACTGATTATTATAGAAGTAATACGTAACCCTATGAAGGAAAAAAGCGCAAGTTAGAAGACCAATAAAAATGTTAAAGTTTAATTCTTGGTACAGTTCATTGAAAACCTTATTAAAAGGTTTACAAGGGGCAAAGTGTTAAAAATTTTTAACAGAACTTTTTCATAATTAAGTACAGTAGGTACCTACTATTTCCCAAGTCAGGGCTTTTCAATTTTGCATGTAGCCGGTCTCTTGTAAAGAGTAGGGGTGAATATTATTTAGAATTGTTGCAATAAAAGTACCAGACATCTTAAATGCCGTCGTCATTTAGACCATTTTAAGCTAAAGAAAGTATAAGTAAAATTAAAACCAAATATTCCTAATCTGCTTTTTATAAAATAGCGTACGTATTCCATCAGAGTATGGGCTTGGGAACTTCTGATTGAAATCGTTTCATCTTAATGTTTACAAATGATGAAGCCAAGTAAGCGCTTTAGAAAAACAAAAAATACTTTTATTATTGCTTCTCATCTCCTTTAGCCTTTATAAAGAATTTTTCTAAGAATTTTGGCTTCGGACACTTTTTAATTTCAACATTCGTTCATTTACATCAACGTTTACAATCAAGCGTTAATATATTATGATGTAACATAAAGTAATATAATAAGAAAAACATCAGTAAGCGGTTTACAATTAGTAACGGGATATCCTCAAACAAATCCCAATTAAAATGAGAACAGGATTTATGACATAGGAAAGTGGAAATATTTTCTATAAATAATATTTATTGTTTTATTGTACAAGATATACGAGTATCTCAGTATACCATTATTTTCTTCATTATATCACATTACATTTGCATCGTTATTTTTCTTATTTATTAACTCGTGTCAGGGTTGATGATACTTTGTAATCAGACAATGTTTTACAATTTACAAAATTGTAAAACAAACTCAAAGTTTGCTACAGACACACTTTGTATTGTTAAATTAATTCTGGTGGAAATTAAAAAAAAACAGAAAAAACAACTTTCGGAGCATTGCAAAATTTATTTAATACTAGCGACTCGCCCTCGCTTCGCTCGGGCTCTTCCCTAGATTTAGCACAGGTAAAGCCGCGGGATCTGCTAGTTATGCATATAAACCTTCCTCTTGAATCACTCTATCTATTAAAAAAAACTGCATCAAAATCCGTTGCGTAGTTTTAAAGATTTAAGCGCACATAGGGATATAGGGATATAGGGACAGAAAAGGCGACTTTGTTTTATACTATGTAGTGATTTAATTAATTGAATTAGTTGGTATACCTTAGTATCCTCATGTAGGGGATCATCTAATTACTAATATGATGACTTACGAGTACGTAGCATATGATTTCATACCAAGATTATTTTATAATCTGTATTTAATTTTAAAAATATTATGAAAACTTGGCTGTTTGCTACGATTGCTACGATTTATGGTTCATTTAATGAACCAGATTTTCTGTCTCGGCCGACAACTTTCAAAATATTGGATTGATCAATGGATGGATTGATCAATAAAATGCATGTTTAATAAATCGTAAACGGTAAGTTTTACAAAAAAAGTTTATAGTAAGTAAAAGATGCGAAATTTTATTCTCTTCAATAATTGTTACAATAAATTTTGCTCTAAAGTGCATAGTTTCCGAGATATAGACCAAAAAGCTTTGTTTCAAAATTGACCCTGAAGCTCCACCTGGATCTGTCAGCATTTTGTGATTTTATGCTCAGTACGTGACCCTAAACCTTATAAAAAAATGGAGCGTAAATTTAGTGCGAATATGACAAAAAGACCGCTATTTTTACTGTAGTACGATCAAACTATCAATTAAGAATATAGGATGGTATAGGTACGTGATGCGGTGATAGAAAGTGTTCTTAGAGGGATATAAGACGACGTGACATTTGTGTTTTAATTTATTAACGAAAACCGATTCCAATTACGGCCTAGCGGTGGTAAATTGATTTTCGTCGGGTTTATGCTTATTGCTTTTACACGCTAACTACGCTAAAGCCTACTTAGCAGTGGAGGGTACACATTGGCGTAATTATAATTAATTAGGTATATAAAACATGTTATTGCATAAACTATGTTATTATTTGTTTTTTTTTGCTTGAGTACATTCTAAGTTCATAAGGTTAAATATTTTGAAAATTAAATCCCTTATGCTGATATTTATAACAATATGCGTCTTAATCATATACTAACATTGTACCTATTGCCACTTTTAAATTGAATGATTAATTAAAAAATTGAATTTTAATTAGCAAATCTACACAAACAGAAGAAAGAAAAAAAGGGAATTTCCCAAAGGTTTTTTCCCTTAAGAAATGCTCCACGGCAAGCCAGCCTTATGCATTCAACAGCGACGCCCCGACGGCCCCGCAGTTCTGCCAAAGCAAACCACACGGCGAAGATGTTGCTGCAAAGTCCACTCTGCCATGAGAGAAGTACCTGGAGCAACCCGCATGAGACAAGAATCGAAGTGGGCTTCCTACTTGCGTGTTTCTTAGCTTCTCGCCCGGCCGGATTGCCGGACGTTACTGAGCCCCCACCACGACAAGATGAACTGTTGGGGGAAACATAAGGTATTCCAACCTATTTTATTTACATTCTGAATGTAGGAAAATTTTTTTGTAGCTCGAAGCCCCTTTCGAATTTCGATAGCTACGCCACTGCTTGTGACTATATAGGTACTCACAGAAATGAGAATTTAAGAACTTAATACAATTATGAGCAATGAAAATAGTATACGAACTAAAAATAGAAACAGATCAACAAAGAAAGTTTAGATGCATTCGTTCACTTGTAAAACAATAACAATATATAAACAAGGGGTACTGTAATTTGTTAGTACACCATTAATGGGTAAATATAGTGAATATGACACGACCAATATGATATCATTCAATTTTACTGCTTTAGAAGCGACCTGTGATAACCCAACGAACTATCGCACTGCGTCTCCTAGATGTGATCCCCATATGTAAATGGAATTCAGACGGATATTTGTACGAATTAACAAGACAGTTGTTTTTATATACTGGCAAGTAAAATTATCGCATTATTAATACAATGTTAATTACATTTCAGATAATGTGTTACAAAATGACAATAAGTGAATTCAGTACCTACTTTTTTATGATTCATTGCTAAGCAGAAATTGGAAGTACCTAATTGTAATACAGAGATTTTTTTCAACCAGTATTTTAATTATTATTGTATGAAATTTCATACATATCAAACTAATGGTTTTTTCGTGATGCAGTCACAGAGACAGACTGTCAGACGGACAGATAGAAATTTCAAAAACTATAGGTGCACTCCGTATCGATAATAATGACTATTTCAATAAGATATTTCAAAAAGTATTCAATATACAGATTTGAATGAGTTATAATTTTTTTATACGAGTACCTTAGATTAATCTAAGACGAGTAGATATTATGTATAGATTAGAATACAAAAAAACCTGTGTACTCTAATATTTACCAATAGAGAAAATATCAGAAACGATAAATATACATACATTTTATTAACCAATATATGTATATTGTATACGCGTTATTGATATTCTCTCTTTAATAATACCAATAAGCCACACATTAACCAAAGGAAATTTACTGATCGCTCGTTACCAGTGCGTCACTGGTTCGATCCTGCGGCCTCGGAGCCACGGATTTGCAGCCCTATAGAGGGCGCCGCCCACACTCGCGATAACATACCGATTTCCATCGCCGTCGCTTCTCTTATCACAAACCTGTTGTTTCTCTTTCAACTCACGCACTGTTTTGATGTTTAATTATCACGTTTCAATTGATTACTCGTTATTTTACACAACAAAGAGCTTACACATTTTCGTATATGTGCTAACATCGTTTGTGCGACTTGCCTTAGATTGTCGAAATTGAGTTTGAGTCTGGTGATAGACAGGCCGAGCTCACGGAAGCTGTGATCGGCGAAGTCCGGCAACTGTGAGTAGGAGATGTCGAGACCAATTTTGGTCTCAGGGCTGAATTTGTTGGTGAGGGCTCGCGCGATGTCCTCATAGGTGCTGATTCGCTGGCAGATGACGAGGATGGTTCCGGTGCCCAGATCCTCGCGGCGGCACGTGCAGGGGGAGATCTCTCGGCGCATGGCACAGTGCAGGCTGGCGTGGGCACCGAGCCGGCCGGTGAGCGCGCTCAACAGGGCGACGGCGAGCGCGAGCGCGATCATCGTGTGTGCCGGACGGGGCTGGTCGCGCTACTGCCGCCTGCCCGCCAGTGCGCGCGCGCCGTCCGCTGGCCCTCTGACGTCGCGCGCGCCACCGCACACCACTCGACGTCCGGCGCTCGCGCATGCCCATCAGTCACCTCTACGAATTATCTATGCACCATGCACTTCTTTAAAATATGTTGCCGCAACTCAAATAAAGGAATTTATTATTATTCTCCATAATAAGTTTAAAGATTACTACTTCTACTATCTACTATAAGTGACATTAGGCGGATGTTAGTATCGTACCTATATGAATATGAGATAATACAGTAGCAAATACATAGTATTTGCCACTGAACGTTACACGAACAAGAGCAAAATATATTATGATCTATAATAAGAATAGATAACGAGGTAAAATAATATTTTACACAACATTACACAGGACAATAATAAACACCTAGATACTCGTAATTATGACGAAATTATTGTTAAAAGTAATCGTCGAGAGTTCCATAATAATACAGTTCATATCACTATAGCTATTCAGTTGCCCCGTGAACCAATGATGTCCGACAAACTTTTAAAATAATTAGGATTACCTACTTGTTTGGCATTAACCTTTAAATAAATATTTTTATAAACTCCTGTAAATACCAACATCGTACACGCAGAGAAATGTGTCGTTGACATATAATTGAATAGCAGTGGGCATTTGAAAACGGAAGCGATTGCATACGTGTTGTGTAAGGTTTTTCAGTAAAAAAAAATAATTTTGCTGTTTATTTTAAACTTTTTAGAGAACATAGATATTATATAAATAACACGCCGCGCCGCCCTGAACGTTCGCCCGAATGACCCTATGGAAGATACGGCCGCAAAGCGAGGAAATAGAAGAAAGACCATAATGTTGCCTTCTTCTTTTGCTCCACATACATTTTTGCGCTTTAATCGTAATCAACATATGTATAACGTATATATATTTATAATAATTTTTCTAAAAAAATTTTAGTTTTTACGTCACTAAATACTTCCTACAGAAGAACTTACCTATCGAGTTCAATCGAGTTATGTAGTAGCTAATATTAAATATTTTATTGCAACGCCCTCTGACTAGAGGACATAGATAATTTAATGAATTTAACATAGACTTCCACAAACTGCATCGAAACCGGACTAGGTAGTTTTGGTTTTGCACAAATAATGTCTGCTGCAGCGCCCCCTGGTGAGTTGTCACCGTGACACCTATCTAAGAATATGCAACAATCTAACCCGAACCTTTAACTGAAAACTGTACCAAAATCGAACTAGTAGTTTTGGAGAAAAATGGCAACATTGATTTGCACAAATAATGTTTGCTGCAGGCCCCCCTGGTGAGTTGTCACCGTGACACCTATCTAAGTACATACAACAATCTAACCCGAACAGTCAATTCAGGGGGTCTCTTGACATTTGGTGAATGGGCAACTCCTGGCATATACAAGAGCAGGCAAAGGCTATACGAATTGTACAGTGAAAGAGCCTATAATCATAATGTATAACTCAAAAAGAAAAAACGAATTTTCGCGACTTTATACCAAAATTAACTTTTTCAAAACATGGATTTAAAATTATGATAGCGGTGGAGCAATTATGGATTCTGCTGGAGCATTTGAGGAGCAATTTTTTGAGATATAGTTCAAAAAGAAAAAACGAATTTTCGCGATTTTACAGAAAAATTAAATTTTCAAAAAATGGATTCTAAAAAATTAATTATTAATTAACCAATAATAATAGCGGTAGAGCAATTACAGATTCTGCTGGAGCATTGAAGGAGCAATTTTTTGAGGTATAATGAAATATAAAAATACAAAGTACCACGCCAACTTCTTTCTAGTCTTATTACAGACGTAGATACAGCTCGCGTGATATATTTTAGTTATTTTCATAGCATTATGTCCTATGGAATCTTATTATGGGGAAATGCAGCTACCGTTAATACTATTTTTGTCCTGCTGAAAAGCTATTCAAAGCTATTCATGCCATTTATAGTTTAGGACCTAGAGTATCATTAAGAGAAAAGTTTAAAGAAATAAAAATACTGACTGTTGCTTCCCAATACGTGTACAAAAATGTTATGTATGTTCATAAAAATATACACGAATTTCCCAAGAATTGCGACATGCATAGCATTAATACTAGGAGCAAACATAAACTTGTAATGCCTGTGACTCGCTTACGCCGAGTCAGTACTCTTTAGTAACTCTTTTTATGGAAAATGTATACGCCTATACAACAGGATCCCAGAAAACGTTCAAAAAGCTTCTATTGCCAAATTTAAAAAAAATTGTGAAGGAACGTTTGTGTACTACTATTCGATTAACGATTTTTTAGAAGACAGTACGCCTTGGGAATCATGTTATCGCCGCCAGGCTATTTCAACATATAGAATTTAAAAAAGAGTGAGATTAAGATAAAAAAAATATTAGTCCCGCTGAGTTTCTTTTTATGCTGAATAAAATATTTTGATTTGAACCTTTAACTGAAAACTGCATCAAAATCGGACTAGCAGTTTTGGAGAAAAATGGTAACATGAATTTGCACAAACAAACAAATAAACAAACAAACAAACATCCTCTCACCCCAAACGCATATACCGTCTCCGTTCCGTCGTGGGTAAAAAAAGAAAAGAGGCGTTAAAGTGAAGCTTTTTTGCGCGCATGAGCATAAAATTTATATTCTCGTCACGAGAAATTGTCACGAAAAACCGGCATGCCTTACATTAGGTTACCTT
The DNA here is from genome assembly GCA_905231865.2 of Boloria selene. Taxonomy (NCBI): domain Eukaryota; kingdom Metazoa; phylum Arthropoda; class Insecta; order Lepidoptera; family Nymphalidae; genus Boloria; species Boloria selene. The sequence goes on from HG993131.1 coordinate 12,398,038, forward strand.
AGTAACCGTTGTTATTGTTGAGTGCTGTATACATGAAATTCGTTCCTGGCTGTATATTATGATAACTTTTATTGCTATCGTCAAAGATTATTATTTTACTAATTAGTTTTCAAATATGCAAAATACTTAGTCACTCTAAAGTAATGATATGATATGGTACTAATTAATGTTTATGCAAGCCAACTGTTAGAAATTTGATTATTTGTACTGAATGAAACGTATCTACGCACTATACCGTGTACGTTATGTACTATTGTATGTAATGTATAATCTAAGCTTTAGAATCAAAAATAAGAAATTTATATTTAATTTTCCTGATCATTCATGAAAATCAAAAATAAAAAATGTGTAAAAATGTTTTGCAATCACATGGTAAAACAAAAACCATGTTTTAGATATGGTCTTAGCTCTCACTCCTATTAAAGAATACTAATATTTAATGGTTTGCGTACCTACGTGTTGCATTTTTTTCTAAACTCAATTAAGATTTCGACATTATATACCTAGACTTCATAAACAGCCAGCGGTAGTCAAGTGGTAGCTCGCTTTAGAAACCAAGTGATCCGGGTTCAAATTTCGGATCTTACACATCTTATATTTACATGTGCGAACATTTCCAACATGATTACCACTTGTCTTACAGTGAAGGAAAACATCGTAAATCTTAAAAAGTTACATGTAAAATCTTTAGTAGCGTGGTGAACTATGGCATGAACCCTCCGTACTGAAGAAGGGCCGTGCCCAGCAGACGATATTAACAAGGACTGAATACGAATTAAAGGATAATTATAATTGTAGACACATGTACTACATAATAGTGTAGGTATCACATCATCCCGTGGCTGATGAAAGTGATATGTCACATGAAAGAAATTAGCACTCCATCGTGCATGGCACACAACATATAATTTTTGTTATAATGTAGTTTTAATTATCCTTACAAAACAATGTCAAAAGTATTTTTTCGCAATAATTCGAAAACGGTAAAAATTTGACAGAAAGAAAAAAAGAAGCAGGTTTAAATAAAAATATATAGACGGAGGTAGCTAAGTGGTAACAAGCTGGCTTGGATAGCCGAGTGATGCGGGTTCAAATCCCGGTCTCGTAAATCTGATATTTTCATGACCTAATAATTTCTAACATGATTACCACTTGTCTTACGGTGAAGGAAAACATCGTGAGGAAACCTGCATGTCTGATACAACCTAGCAAGTTTTCGAAAGACATGTGAACAATAATTACCGTCGTCCTGCCAAACGATTGTAAGCCGCACCCCAAGTTTTAAAACTATTTATTTTACATTTATAAAATCTACAGCTTAATTAGTAGGTCTATAACCAGTGATAGTTTCAAGTGCTTGACAGACGGCTTACGTGCCCTCCGAGGCACGCGGGTGAAACACTGCGAACTTTCCAACTTGGGGTTGTTACTGAGATTTACTAAAAATAAAACATCAATTATAAACTTGACCCCACCTCGGGACTTCAATTCAGAATCTCCGGATGTGTAACCGTACAGGCTAGCCACTACACTACCTAAGCAGTAAATCTAATAAAAATATTTGTACATTTCAAGTGTTTACCTAAAGTGTGTCATACCTACTCGTAATGACTTAACCTGTCAGGTTATCCCCAAGTCATATATTATATCGATCATATCAAATAACAAAAACAGTTTCCAATTTTATAGAACATAAAATATATAGTTAATTATGAGGCATATAATACGCAAAAGGTGACAGAAAATATTCAGTTTTTATTTTTTCCTCCATATAGGATATGTCTACTTAAAAAGGGCTTCCTTTAATAATCATTTTTAGTAGTAAAATTTAGAGCCATTTAGAGTCGGCACTATTGGGAAATTATCGCCAAATCAATAGGTATAAAATATTGACGCAAATCAGAAGTATTTGTACTATACTATATGTATATTATTATGTATTATGTGTTAACAACCTCGGTTGTCAATTGTCATACATCGAGAGGTCCTGAGTTAGAGTCCCGGGTCGGGCAAAGTTTAATTATTGAGTCTTTCTGTTTAGTAAGCCGCAGTAACAGCCCAGAGTTGGGTAGTGGCGGTGAGTCACCCCCGTCACGTGCCTCGGAGAGCATGTAAAGCAGTCGGTCCTGCTTAGCTCTCACTGGCCGTGTCGAGTTGTCGTCCCATCAGAGTAACTGTATGAGAGTGGTAGCAATAGAAAGTGCACTTATGTCCGCGCGTACGCTTTGTGTTCTATAGAGATATTATAGCAGTTGGCCAGCCTCAATGACATTGGCATGCCGTGGCCGGAATCGGTCGTAGAAAATTTATATACTTTGTAGTTTGAAACATTAATGAGCGTCGCAAGAGGATACAACTTATTTTTATAAAGTACTATTAATTATTATACTAATTACTGCTTCAGTGCTTATATGAGATAGCTGAAGGGCTTCTCAATGGTGTGTTTCTTAGTCATTATGACCGGACCCCGTAGCTTTCTGCAATACAGCAAGACGTGAGGTCTGGTGAACAGACGAATAATGGAGTTTCGGCTTCGGATGAGGGAGATAAACGTACAAAAATACTGCAATATGTATTTATGGTACTTTGTACGATTATATATAGGGGAGCGGGGGGCTAGTTGTAATAGGGGTAAGTAGTAACAAGCATTTTTTACCTAGATAACAGGAGTATATATATTTTTTTGATTTTTAACCTAATCTACTATTTAATACACGTTCTATCACATGAGCGTGATCCCGCACCGCAGGATAATGTAGGAGTGTACCCCGCAGGATAATGTAGGAGGCTGTGGTGTGCTGTCGCTACGAAAAGGCCACGTAATGGACTTTTTTTTGTTTATAAAAAATGATTATTTCTGATTTTAAATTGTTTAGCAGTTGTTAATTTATTTAAATACATTTAGACAAATGTGTCTATTTCGATTATGGTATCTGTAATTTATCACCAAACAAGCGATATATTTTTTTATCAGGATTTTTCGAAAAACCTAGCAATGTTGTAACATTTTCATGGGGGCAAGTTGTAACAAGTTACAATTTACCCATTTTTGATTTATTAATTCTTTGAAAATACGTTGAGCATGATTGAATTTCTCCCTTTCATGTTTGTAATATGTTTTTGTTGAACTTTATTGATTGTGTCCATCTTTGAATCATTGGCACACTATAAAAGAAATAAAATGAACTTCTCATAGCAAGATATGTACGAATGCGGCTTCCGTAGAAGTCTTGGAAAGTCTAGATCTCTAGAGTCTAGTCTAGATGGCATGGAAATCGATAAGCTGGATTTGATTTCTACAAAAACTGTATAGCAAAAAATCTTAGACTGTCTCTGAGGATGCATCTCTGAGCTGTGCAATATTCTTTTAACTTATATTCAAGACTTTTTTGGGATACCTTATTTGCACCGGCTTCACCTGGAGGTTCACCTGATTTTGAGCCTATTCCTAAAATTCAGATCGCAAACTCAATCTCAGATGGGTAAAAATGGATCGAGATCGCATATTGAAATCGGCCGTAAATGTGTTTTACGGCCGATTTTTTTTTTAGTGTTAGTTTCTAATGCTAAATATACCAATAAAATCTTTAAAAAAATATAAAACTGGTCTTATATTTCTACTGTTACAATTTGCCCCAAACTTGTTACAACTAGCCCCAATCAAGGGGTTAGTTGTAAAACAAATAATTCTTTAGTATTTACAATCTTTTTTACTTCGACTGATATCTCTTCCCATAGTTTTTTTTAAATAATTGCATTTTATGTAGTTCATTTGCCGGATTCCACAAAAGTTCTCTCTTAAAAATTGATGGAATTAATATTTCATCCATTATTTCCTGAATAAAATGCCTCACGCCTAGTGTCAAAAAACCAACATGTCTGTTTTCTTAAATAGACGCAACTAGTTAGGCGCTAAACGCGCACTGCGGCCATCTCCAACTCCAACACAAACTTATTTAATTGCTCCTCTTTAATATTAAGACCGTTGCTAAAACGTATAATGCACATTTTTAAATTAAATGAGGAAAATTTGTCAGTGTGAAGTTTCCAACCACCGCCATTTTTCCGCAATAATGCAGTGCACAATGAAACTGCTAGATACATTAGGAAATAGAATAACAGAGTTCTCTGATCAGGGGCGGAGCCGTTTATAGTGCTACTCATTATATATTATTAAGTAACTAGACTCTAGTTAATAGAGTATCTTTGCTGCAATTCAAGCCCCATGTATATACGTAATACTAGATGCTAAGCCGATCTCGTTATTTTCGGCCCACAACAGTCTATATATAAATAACTATAAAAATAATTCAAGAACGAAATTCAATAATCGTCCTACTGTCACGGAAATATAAGCTATTAGCAAATTAAAACAAATATATAAGTTACTTTAATTGTAAGGAACTCAGCAATTATTATACAGGTGGTTTGATAAACTTAAAGTTGAGCTTTTGTATACTTTTGAACATAAATAAAGTAGTTAAATGCGGAAGTCATAGAAAAACTCAAACACATTAAATGAATGCATAAGTGAATGTTTGAGAAAATAATTAATGTAATATTTTATTTGTATAAGCCTGTGAGGGACAAGTACATCATCATCATCATCAGCCCTTTTCAACGTCCCACTGCTGGGTACGGGCCTCGATCTACAATACGATGGAAATAGTTACATTTATATGTGGTAGGGCTGGTATGCCAACATTTTTATGGGATAATTTAAAATTAATTAGTATACTATACATGCTTCCATGAATTAGGTACACATCGATCAATAATAGTACATTATTGATCGATGTAGGTACATGAATAAAACTTATGTCGTATGTGCAAGTTGTGCATGGATAATAAACTTTCTTATACATCACACATGTAGGTAGTATTGTTAACATATGATCAGCTCATACAAGCCGGACAGTACATAGTTGCTTCCACCCGTCTTTCTGCTAATAAAAGGAATTATTATGTAATGTTAGTAATAACGTTAGATGTATACAAATCAGAAGTTCCCAAGCAGTGGGGCGCGCCCCATTAAAAATATTTCTACAGAACAGAAGAATGGTTGCTTAACCCTGATGTAGAAAGGTGTTATTTATTCAATAAAGTTAAGAGTTTAAAAAAAATGTTACTAAAAAGCTTTTTAAAATATAATTCATTCAATCATTCAAATATGTGCTGTATTTTGATATGCACAAAATCTAAAATAAAATAAAGTAAAGCTTACAGAACTGAACAATTGCTTTCAATTTTTCTCAGGGTCGGAAGCTCCAGTCAAAAAAAAGAAAGCACACGATTTAGGAAAAGTTGCTTAATAAACCGATTATAAATATCATTGGATTTCACAAGTAATATTACCTATAGGCTGTACATATAGTAAAATAGTAACTATTAAATTAGTTATTAATAGGTGTTAAAGTATGAAATTGCCGTTTTATTGTAATATGTACTTCGAATTGACATGAAACCTTCATGGTTTGAGATTTTTGAGTGGAACTTTTTTCATATGGTACCTATATAGTTCTTCTTTTAAAAATATGCAACATTCGATTAACGACTTTCAGTTGTTTTTTTATTCAGCTTAGACAAGACAGGTGGATACTTCGAAAATTTGAGTGATTTTTGAATACGAGTTTCGACGCAGAACTAACGCGGCAGAAACAGCTCGCATCATCAACACGGGGCTTGGACAGGGGACTGCTAATGAACGCACCGCATGGTTTAAACGCTTTCGTGATGGAAACTTTGATTTGAAGAACAAACAACGTGGAAGACCACCCACACAGGTGAATAACACTGAATTGAAAGAGATGGTGGAAGCCGATCCGAGCCAAACTACCCAGGAATTAGCGGCATGGTGTAACGTTACCTTACCAACAATATTAACTCATTTGCGTATAAATCAATAAAATAAAAATATATAAAAAATGGTTGCCTCATGATTTGACTGATCTGCAGAAAGAAACGCGTGTTGAAACTTGTGTTGCCTTGTTGAATCGATAAAGAAATTAAGGGATATTGGATCGAATTGTGACATGTGATGAAAAGTGGATTCTTTACGATAACCGTAAGCGAAAAATGCAATGCTGATTCCAGGTAAAACGCCGCAACAGTGTCCTAAAGCAAAGCTTACCAATAAAAAAGTAATGGTAACTGTTTGGTGTTCTCCGCTTGGTGTTCACCCTCCGTATTTGCCAGACCTTGCTCCAACGGACTTCCATTTTTTTCGTGATTTGGACAATTTTCTACGTGATAAAAAGTTTTCTTCTCAGGAGGCAGTACAAAAAGCTTTCATACAGTTTACATAAATGACCTTCCTATTAGATGGCAGCAATGTATAGATAATAATGGTAGATAATTATTTTGATTAAATAAATATGTTAGATAAAAAAAACGAATTTCAATTTTTCAGTACCAATCGACAATTTCATTATTAACGATGCAGAGGCCGAATCTATAGTTTTTAGAATTTTTGGTTCTTTCTCTCCCTGTCTGTGACCGCATTACGATAAAACGACGTTGTCTAAAATTGTAATTGCTCATACCACTGGCCGGCCGCTTCGTCCGCGCTACGCTCGCTACTCTCGCTTGGCTCGTACGTTGTCATATTATGGAAATGCATTAACGCCAACATGAAATCAATTTACAATCACCAAAACACTCTTTGTTTGCACTCAATAACAAACGAATTAATAGACAAATATGGAAGTGCAGGGCACATGACGTTCAACCAATCAGCGCGTGAGTTATGTTCCGCTTCCGTTGCATACCATATCACAACTAGATGGTTTCACTTCGATACATTATAATATACCAAAGGATATATTGCACTTAACTGTAAGCAGTATGTTACGGTTCACAACCTTTCGACAGCTTACAAACTCGCGAGGTTGTAACCTGCGAAAATATAATCTAACGTTATTTACAATTTTTTGGTGGTCAGTCACATAATATACATATACACAATATAGTCTTAGAAACAGTCATTTAAATTTATTACTTGTGACTCAGATTTGATAGGTAATGTAAATTCTACAACATAATTTCACGTTGTTATTTTTTACTTTGTAATGACTTTTTTACTAATTGTAATGAATTTGTAATGACTGGAACAGTGGTAAAAGATTTTTTTGTATTTAAAGTATTATCTGATCCGACAGACACTGTCGTACTGTACCCAATTTAGTAAGATCATTGAGTTGATATAACATGAAAAAGCCCTATGTTCAAGTGTATTTAATTAGGTATACAATTTAGCAATTTACAGGAAGGTTTTCTTGTTTTAGATTTAAGAACCTATTTGGGACTTGAAACAAATTAAAAACAACCTATCGGGCTAATCGTATTTGTTTGCCACTTATTACATAAGTGGAATTAGTGAAGGAAGGCAAAAAGAACAATTTATGCCAATGATATATAAAACTCGTCATTGATTTATGCTGACGGGAATTTATATTAGATTTCGATTCGATTCAAAATTGATATTAAAATATTTTTAAGGGGAGTCAAGAGTAAAAATATGTAGGTACTAATAAAATTAAGTTAATAATTCAAAATATTTGATTAAATTATTACTATTTTTACTGAATATCAACTCACAGTCTTTTAACGGTTCGGAAAAAAGAAGCCTGAGGCCTGCGAACAACAGCTAGCGAAAGAAACTAATCGCGCCTTTAAATATTTTGTTGCAATACTAATGGTTTACTTTTGTTGCTATTTTAAGCATGTTTACGTTAAGTTTTTTGTTGCACAGGCAACATTAATAAAGGAATCATTTTTTAGTTTATAAATTAATCTACTAGGTACTAGTTATTGATGTTTTTTTAGTTTTGGTTATTTGACATTTTTGGTTTTATTAAACAAAATGTCGATCATCGTCCTAAATTAAATTTAAATATATGACTTAAATTTATTAATATACCACTTGATTAATGTTACTTCCAGACACACAAGTTAGGGTTATCAAAATAGTAGGGGCCAACCACTAATATTTAGATTCTTACCTTAATTACTAATTTATCAAAAACAATCGATTATGATTTAAAACAAGAAAACATTTTACACTTCTCACGAGTAGCCAAACAAGATTCGGCCAATCCTCGTCCTAGATCAATTGTAATGCATTTGAGCTCACCTAGAGTCCGAGACTCTTTTTTGGCTTCAGTTATCAAATTTAATAAATGCAATCCCGATGACAAACTCAACACACTCCACCTAGGCTTAAATGGAAATAAAAGACCTGTTTTTGTAAGCGAACATCTTTCTAAAGCAAACAAGAATCTTCATGCTGCAGCTAGGATAAGGGCGAAAGAGAAAGGATACAAATATGTGTGGATTAGGAATGGACGTATCTTCATGAGAAAAACAGACTACTCGGAATGTAAACTAGTCAAAGACCTGAACTTTTTAAATAACTTATAGGCTAGTTTGTCATTGGTTACGTATATTACTCTTTTTTTTCTCCTTTTTCTGTAATGAATGTTTGTTGTTTGTAAACTCTCATAAAATTCTCTGCGTCACTTGATATATATTACCAAAATGTTCGTGGGTTAAAAACTAAAACTCATAGCTTTTATATAAATACATGTACGAATGATTTCGATGTAATAGTCTTAACTGAAACGTGGTTGAATGATGGAATTTTAAATAGCGAGTTATTTGATAATAGATATAATGTCTTTAGAAGAGATAGAAAGCAGTCACAGTTTCAACAGAAACGCGAAGGCGGCGGTGTATTAATAGCGGTATCCAAAAAATATAATTGCAAGCGTATGCATGAGTGGGAAAGCGAATGTGAAGATATCTGGCTGGTTCTTGATATCGGTGACACTCGCAAACCTAAACAACTTGCCCTGTGTGCAGTATACTTACCACCCCCCATAAGTTACACAATAATAAATAGCTTTACTAATAACTGCAATCGCGTCTCTGAATATCATAATTTTGATACTCTCATAATAGGTGATTTTAACTTAAGTTGTATTAACTGGCAAATGATTGGTGTTTTACAGCCTGGTTTATCTAATGCGCATACTGGTTCCAAAATAGGTCAGGTTCTCATTGATTTTTTAAATGTTAATGAGTTTAGACAGTATAATCTCACCCAGAATAATATGAACAGGATTTTAGATTTAGTGTTAACAAATGCAGAAACCTGTTCCGTATTACAATCGCTCAATTCCTTAAGTGCCATAGATCCTCTGCATCCTCCCTTAATTATTCATATCTCAAACTCTTCCCTCCCTTTGTTAAACATTAATACCAACAATATTAAATACAATTATTTCAAAGCAAATTTTCCCGAAATAAATAAATACCTAAGTGGCATTAAATGGGAACTCATTCTAAACAAGGACGATAATATTGATAATATGGTGGACGCCTTCTATAGCGTCTTGCGAATTGCTATATCTAAGTTTGTTCCTTTAACAAAACCTAAAAACAAGAAGTTCCCTATATGGTTTAGCCATAAACTTATACGTCTTATAAAAGAAAAAGACAATATAAAGAAACGATATTATAAATATAAGAATCCCATAGACAAAATATCATTGACAATTCTAGAATCACGTTGTGATAATCTAGCTAGTGTCAATTACTATTCTTACATTAAAAACATGGAAACTAATATATCTAAATTGCCTAAAAGATTATGGACTTTCATGAAAGATAAACGAAATTGCTCTAGCTCTTATCCTACTAGAATGTCGAATGGAATTACTACAGCCACCGATGGGGCCAAGATATGTGATTTGTTTGCAAAATACTTTGCCTCCATTTATGACATGAATGAAAATCAACTTTTAAGCTATGATGAAAACGAATACCACCAACATGTTACTTCCTGCACAGATTCCATCAGTAATTTAAGCCTTTCCGTTAACGAAATCTTGCTTAAGCTTAAAAATGTAAATAAAAACAAAGGTGCCGGACCAGATGGTATTCCACCAATTTTTATTGCTAATTGTGCTCCATCTTTGTGCAACCCTTTATACATTATTTTCAATAAATCACTAAAATTAGGCGTATTTCCAACTTATTGGAAAAAGGCCAAAGTAGTACCAATTTTCAAAAAAGGTGATAAATCTTGCGTTTCTAATTATAGGCCAATATCTATTATATCAATATTTGCCAAGATTTTTGAGTCGCTAATACTTCAGTATATCTGGTCCCATTTTAAGCCTCATCTATCTTTACATCAGCATGGATTTGTTAACTGTAGATCCACTGCTACGAATTTAGTGGAATTTAGTGAAACTTTAGCCACTAACATTGATGCTGGGAAACAAATAGAGGTTGTATATACAGACTTTACTAAAGCATTTGATTTAGTCCCTCATAATCTATTGCTACAAAAATTGGAAAATTATGGGTTCACGGGAAGCCTTAGGAAATGGTTTCAAAGTTATCTATCAGAACGAACATTCTATGTGGCTCTAGCTGGTTTCGATTCATCTTTTTTTAAAATCACATCAGGAGTCCCTCAAGGATCCCATCTGGGCCCGTTTTTGTTCAATGTTTACGTAAATGACTTACCTTACCAATTAAAATATAGTACGCCATATTTATACGCTGATGACCTGAAACTTCTCAAAGTTATAGAATCTACAGTCGATGTAAATTTATTGCAACGTGATCTCAATAGTGTTGCCTTCTGGTGTAAAAAAAATGGCATGACATTAAACTCGAATAAGTGCTATCAAATTACATTTACTAGAAAGCATCAAGTTATTAACTCCGATTGTCAATTAAACGGAAATCGTTTACATAGACGCAATTGTATTACGGATTTGGGCGTAATCTTTGACAGTAAGTTAACATTTCAAGACCATTTATCTAGTATTGTTAGTAAAGCCTCAAGAACACTTGGTTTTATCCTACGTAATTGTAAAATTTTCAAATCCCATACAAAAATCAAATTATATAATAGTTACGTAAGAAGTCTACTTGAATACTGTAGTACAGTTTGGAGACCACACTATTCCACACATTCACTGCGGTTAGAACGAGTACAAAAAAGATTTCTTTGGCATCTCACTCACTCAGAAGGAATCTTGGACAGAAAGAAGTCCTATAAAGATAGGTTGACACACTTCAAAATGAAATCACTTTCAGAACGAAGAGATGCTTTAGATATTATTTTTCTTTCCAAAATCATAACCGCTATTTGTGACTGTCCTAACATTTTAGCACAATTACGCATTAACATACCATCAAGAAGTCCTCGTAATCCCATCTCTCCTTTTTCACTTCCTCTTCGTAGAACCGTACTTGGAGCGAACTCACCCATTCCAAGACTTAGTCGATTAGCTAATAACTGTGCTAGAGAATTTGACATATTTACTGATCCCCCGAGCAAAATTAAAAAAACATTACTGTCTTTGAAGTAGCCCCAGCTGTGAGACAATAATCTTGTCATGTTTGTATGTTTTTTCTTTTATTGTTGCTTTTTTTTTCATATGTTTATTTTCTATTACTTACATGTGTTTTGTTCTTATTATTTTGTTTAATTTTTTTTTGTCATAGTAACGTTTCCTATCTGTAATTATGCTTGTGGTGTTTATCTTTATAAGTTGTTAACTTAATATATCATGGTCTATAATGTGTAACATGTACTGTATTTGTAACAACTTGATAAACCTAATAAATAAATAAAATAAATTTATTAATATACCACTTGATTAATGTTACTTCCAGACACACAAGTTAGGGTTATCAAAATAGTAGGGGCCAACCACTAATATTTAGATTTTTATGATATCTACATGTACCCTATGACACTCGCATTATCGAGACGAACCGAACTACGTATCAATCGGTAAAATCGATTAATCGGCTTAGTAGGTACCGAATAACGAAGCAATATTTGGTCGTACATAAATCTTTTTGATTTTTCGCAGTCAGGTAAAACAAAAATCTATACTTTATGACGCCCTGTAATTTGTCTATTAATTATTTCTCAATATATTCTTAAAATTATAATTTTGTTCATGGTTAGATTTTTATTTCACATTATAAGATCAAGAATATTGAAACGAAGTGAATTTTTCCACCTCGCTTCCACCCCCAGCCAATTAAATTTGAAATATATTAATACCTCAAAGGAACTCCTACCCACCCACCACCCACCTGTAACACATTGATCTGTTTTTTCTACAGTTGTATTCTTTGACATTTTATAAATATTTCACCTCATCGTTATCTGAAATAATTGTTAGCACTTATTTTATATTTTGTATGTATTGACTTATCATTCAATATACATGATATTGCATAAACATTTTGACGATTTGTTGCATGTTTTTCGTAGTACCTAAGTATAATTATTACCTACCTAGTACCTATACTTACCTTCTAATTTATTAATAATACTTGAACATAAAAATAGTCGATTTAAAACAACTAGTTATTTTAATGACCTTATACTAAATTAAATTCCCATACGAAATAATCTTTATTTTACGTTTAAGTTATGTTAATGAGTTATGGAATGTTTTTTTATTATTAAAAACATGTGTGATTTATTTAAAATAATTTCAGAGATTATAAAAATACCATTTCATAACAATCCGGTAAATCATAACATTTTGTGATTAAAATAATATTTTTACTCTCTTATTTTTTATCATTCAAATTAAATCGATAAAATTCGGCTACGAGGATGCCAAGGTTATGACGTAGGTCTGGAGCCAGTGGCACAGTGCCACTCTGGGTCCTGGTCATAACTATATATAAAGATATAGGTATTATGCAATCTTACTTAGAGTAGTGATCATAATAAATGTGATATGAAATTATTATAAGTACCAAAGCTACTTACAATTTCCTATTTCGTTATAATTTACCGTTTTCATTTACCTATAACATAATATTCAATTTATAGAGCAATATAATTTTGGAACAGTAATTTCCAAATGGCATATCATCGCTTTGTTAACAAATAGAAATTAATCAAAATTTATTGAAATGCATGAAAATTGAATTTGAACATCGACAGTATGTGAAGTCCTCTGTTCCGGACGTTTAAAATAACTTTTGTGATCAAATGAATGAATCCAATAAACATGAAATGAAATATACAAGGGCTTCTCTCACGTTTTCTTTCACGTTGAAATTTTGGGCTTTATTTGAAATGTACCTTATAAAAAGTTTGTTTTATTGAAATACTTAGCTTACGCCTCTACCATTTACTTGATTTTAATTCTATTGTATTTGGAACTTTTATTTTCAATGTAAGGGGCCATTCATTTATTACTTAAGACAATTTAGAGGGGTCCACCATGTCTTATGTTTTCTTACAAGGGGGTGGGCCGTGGGAGGGAGTCTCGATAGTTCTTACGTAAGATCAAAAAAATGCGAAAGTCAAGAGAAAATGCGAGATCAAGAAAATGCCAAAGTTAAAATTATACTTTGAAAGAGCGCGGGCAATCGAGCGAAAGGTACTGTACCTTTTAAAATTACAAATAAACGCTTCAAAAAGCTGTTACTTTGAAAAATAAATAAATATTAATATAAACCAAACGTGTATTCATTCACGGGGGATGGGTCGGTCTATTCTTATTTTTTCTTATAATAGGGGGGAGGGGGTTGCCTTTCTCCCTATCCTCTGCAGCCGTCTGTGTTATATGTTTGTGATGTCCTTCGTGATGTCCTGACGTATGAAAGGTGGATTTTTGATAGGTGTCTTCGGACTTGTATGTGTGGGGCCTTCGGGCGTTTTTGTGTGTATTTTTACTGGGGTTGCTCCGGGTAAGGAGAGGCCCTAGGTGTTGGTAGGTAGCGCCGGGACGCCGTGGTAGTAGGTATGCTACCGCGATCCTGCGGCGTCTCACTTTAGGCGTACGAAGGATGGCTTGGTTAGTTAGTGGGTAGGACGGCCCTTGCACTCCCCGGCCGGTGAGTCCCACACCCTACCCGGGAAGGCCTGGCCAGGCCTGGGTTGTGGTGCGTTAATGCATTTTCAAAACGGTATAAAAAAAGGGGGGGAGGGGGTCAAAAACTAGCGAAAATAGTCTTACGTAATAAATGAATAGCCCCTAATCATTCGTCAGATTGTGGATATTAGATGCCTAGAGTATAATCAATAGTCAATACAAGTGTTTTATAAAATTGCAACTTTTTATTTAATTATCTATTAATGTCATATCTATGCTTATGAAGATTTCTTATACTGTTTCTATAAAGAAAATACCTGTTTTTTATTGCAATAGTGTCGTACGTGGTATTTTAATGGTAGTGCCATGCTTGTTACCTTCGGGTAGCAGCCGAATGGGCCGGCACGCCCCGTATAGTACCACTCTCTCACACAAGACCGGCGTGAAGTGGCAACTATATTGTTGCGTTTCGTCCGATGAGTGAGAGTCCTGAAGGCCCACTCTCCTTCCCTCCTCTCTCTTCTCTTCATCCTCCGTCTTCGTTCCCCCACCCTCTTCCCCCCCTTCCATCCCTCCCCCTTTTCCGTCCCTCCCCCTTCCGTCCCTCCCCCTTCCCTCCCCCTTCCCTACCTCCTCCCTCCCTCCCTTTCCTGAAAGGCCGGCAGCGCATCTGCAAACCAGGTGAGCCTCCTGCACGTTTGCCCTCTTTTTACCATTAAAAAAAACATCGCTTTGTTTTAACCTAGCTGCCTATAATATGTTACTTCAGGTTAGAGTTTATCTACGTAACATTATGTACATGTTTGTTATTTTTGGAGTAAAAAATGCCTTTATTTTTGACAAGCCACAGACAAGTTTAAGGTTATTTGTAGTCGAAACTTGTTTCTCTCGCACATTATGAATAAATTAATTTTGAATAGTTTATAAGCCAAAATGAATGCTTTCATTAAAATTGAAATGAAGATTTATAAATTTTATTTTCGTTAGTAATCACACAATATGACTTTTTAATGAAGAACATAACTATTAACTATCTCATTAATAATAAAATTGGGCAAGAGCGAGTCTGATTCGTACATGGAGGGTACCGTAGAATATATTTTGTAAAATCCTTGCCTACCACTATGAATCGTCCCACTGCTGGCATTTGGCCAAGTGCAGGGCCGCACAAAACTTTTAAAAATTTACTGCATTCTCTCGAGCAAAACGCTTCCTCTCGATGTATTCAGTTTATTAATGGTGGAAGTATTTAAAAGAAATATGTTAAATGTTTATATCTATTTAATTTATTAACTGATAAAGTAAGCTTAGGTGTATTGGTAAGAAGGTAAAGGAAGCATTTGTGCGAACGATATCGAACGCTTCTATTTTTTCTTTTGCCTTCGAAACCCTACTGCTTTAAAAACTACAATCTAGGCTAAACTACAAGTCTCAATCTAGTGAATTCAACCCTTTTAACATCCCATTGCAGAACACGGGCCTCCTTTCTCGATAGATCGATAGATAGAATGGGGGATCAGGTCATTCATGGGGAAAATCAGATCATTCATGGGGAAATTCATGTGCAATAAAGCCATAGTCCAACACGCTGAAAACTTGGTAGGTTTTCTCGTACATGCAGGTTTCCCCACAATGTTTCACCGTAAGTGGTAAACATGAGAATGAATTCGCATATAAAAATATCAGAGATGCGAGACCCGAATTTGAACTTGCTTCACTAGGTTACCTAAACCTAATTGTATATCTGAAACCTATTTAGCTATATTCTTAACAAATTAATATGACATAGATTTTTTGGCATTATATATACGAGCAGCAAGAAAATCGATAGGTATGTACATATCCACTTATCTGTTTTGACCGACTGGCCGACTAGCCCGGTTTAAGCCACGCTACTTATTTGTTCCCCTCGTGAACAATATTCATACCAGTCTGCCTCCCTCTATTGGTAGTGTATGAGGATAATGTGCCCTCTCGGACTTAAGCAATAGTTTTAGGAGAATGCGTTTTATGAATAATTGTTCATTTTTCTTTCCTCACTAACGAGATAAATTGTAGCTAATTATATTTTTGATTTCAAAATTTATTGTCTCTACTAAAGTTTTTTTATTGTCTTATCCTAAGATGAATTATTCTTTCGTTTTTTTTTCTCGTTTTTAGAATGAAGAATAAAAAATGTATCTCTTTATGTAATCTATATATACATATATAAGTAATTATCAAAGATGAATCAATATGTAAAAAAATAGATATTTTAGAGATAGGTATTTTATAAATTTTTTTATGTTTAAGCAAACCTTGCTTCATAATCATCAGCCCTTTTTAACGTCCCAGTGCTGGGCATGGACCTCCCTCAGTACGAAGTGGGGGTCAGGCTCCAGTCCACCGCGCTGGCCTAGTGCGTGTTGGCGGACTTCACATGTCTTTCGAAAACTTTCTAGGTTTTCTCAGACATACATGATACAGGTTTCCTCACGATATTTTACTTCACCGAAAGACAAGTGGTAATCATGATAGAAATGATTCGCACATGAAAATATCAGAGGTGCGAGACCCGGATTTGAACCCGCATCACTTGGTTATCCAAGCGAGCGCGTTTAATTACTACTTAAAGCCAGACAAAATCAACCCAAAACACCCAAAAACATCAAAAAAACACCTATCTATACCTGCGAAATAGCTGTCCTATGGCAATAAATGGATCTACCTAAATCCGCATAAATTACCTTTTAAAATATTTAAATTTAACGTAGACAGATTCAAAACAAAATAAATGAAGTTATTTTTTAATTAATTCTAATTGTAAATTTACAAAAAACTACACACCACCGTAAATCCGTAGCACAGTGTGATGTCACCTTTAGTTTGCATTCCAATTACACATTTTTACTCACTCCTATATTTATTAGTTTCATAAATTAAATTCTTAACAGTAATGAGACACCACAGTATGTAAGTATATCAACAGTATATCAACAGTACACAATATGACTGAGATAAGTAATATTTTTTCGATACAACAATAATTATGCTTAATATGAGATATTATATGATATATCACAATAACAGATTACATACCTACATACCTAATATAAATATATTATTCATATATAAATCTATACGTGACTTCAGAAGACGGAAAGATTTCGTTGAAATATTATAAGCAAACATAAATTTCGATATAAAAGATTGAAGACAATATTGTTTTTTCCTACTATCGTGTACACAAGGTAATGATACATTGTCACACGAGATAGACTGAATATCACGTTCGCGGATCGCGACTCTGTTTGTCATATCGATTTCAAGGGACTCCCAACTGTGATTCTACAACCCATAGATAATTAATAATTTTCGTATGACTTAATACTAGTTTTATTCAGTCGCTACTATATAAATATATAAGTTCATTTACAACTAAAATTAACTTTTTTGACTTCTTTTTCAGTCTAAAAGTCATTAAATTAAATTATTCAGGTAGTTACTTATTACTACTTACATCCTTTGGTGCGTGAACATCCCCTCATAAGCTGTTCAGCCGTGACGTACTTATAAAAATTGGATTGATGTAAATTATGTTTGTCTTAAAAGTACTGAGGTATACCCTCAGTACAAGTAAAATTCATATGCTTTTCGTAAATAATATTTAAACTGCTTTTATTTTTATAATACGAGCAGACAGTTCAATTTTATTTACCTGTTATATTAAAGAAACTACTGTTATTATCATATTAAGGTAGAGAGTACCTATAAGCTAAAAAATTCGAAAAAAATCTATATGAATTAAATTTTATAATAGATGATATTTATATATACCGAGTATAGAAAATTATCTAAATATTTAAGTATAAATTCTTAAAGTATTTAGTTATAAACTCGTCCGAGCTCCGACGTCAGCTGTAGTGTATGCTAATTTATATAATATTATTTATATATGTACGCCTTAACCGGTTAAAGGATTTCAATCGACTTTAGCAATTTTATTTATTAACTTATACATATTCAAAGTAAAGACCCGCCAACCAACGAAATTAATTTGGGAAATTCCTTCACTATTGCTATGTAAAAATTAAATACTTTTCTAACGCGGATAGACAAGATAATATTATTACTAATTAAACGTTAAAATAATTCATTAAAACGTTTATACAAACAAGTCTACAAAGGCACATACAATACTGTTTACAAGATTTTCTGAAATATAAATTGTATTAAAAAAAGTAAGACCATATAGGTACCTAATACCTACCTATAAAAAGAAACTAGAGGAATAATAGACAAAAAGTAAAAATTAAAATTAACCCCTATCACAATTTAAATTTTAGCAGGTGTAATTAGATTACCTAGGTTTTAAAAAATATGAGAATCGTTTTCATTTTCGTAAAAAAAGAAACATATTATATTATATACTATTACATTATAGAGTTTTATCATAAACTAGCGATTCGCCCTCGCTTCGTTCGGGCTCGTCCCTACATTTAGCGCGAACGATGCCGCGGGTTCCTCTAGTAAATGTATACAGTGGTGTAACTATAGGGTGGCAGCGGTGGCAAAATGCCACGGGCAAGAGGGCCCCGACCCAAGAGGCCGTGAGCTCAAAAAATTCTAACATTTTTAACAAAATTTTGTACCTAAGTACTTACTTAAAAAAAAATATCATATTTAAGTATTTAAATTTAAAAAATTCGTTAAAATTTTAAAACATTCAAAGCAAGAAGAAGTCTATTTTCAGAATTCATCCATTAACAATTAAAAGAATAAAATCAACTTTGTACGCGTAGACTTGATATTAGTATCCTATGGCCACTTGGGTCAAAGGGCTCTATAGTACTCCGCCATCGCGTTCGGTTATGGGCTACGCGCTTCGCCTCTGACCATGTGAGCCCGATCGTTTTCAACTCCGCTGCCACTGAACGCCTCCTCGTATTATATTATACAGCTATCTCTTTCATGACAACCTGGGTGGTTGGTACGCCGAATACCTTCAATCGGATCCTGTTTCTAACCAGCATTAATAATATTAGCGATAATGGAAATATATATAACGAAGTGCTCTATATTAAATAAATAAAATAAATAATAAACACGCCATTCTCTCGACAACTGAATAAAATTTATAGTTTAAAATTATGCTGTCTAGAAAAATACATGTGTTAATTTTAAAATTTGTAACACAGAATGCATCTATCTTCAATAATTTATAAGGTCAAAAGAAAAATGTTTCGCCAGTTGTTCTTTATATTTATGGGTGTTACTCTTTTAGTGCATACATTTGTATATTCACAAAAACATTGCTTAGCTTACAGCTTATGTATAATTCAATCTTCTTTCATTATACCTAATATATTATCATTAACTAGCGGAACCCGTGGTTTCGCCCGCGCTAAATCTAGAGAAGAGCCCGAGCGAAGATTCCCGCCGCGGAAGTCGCCGCCGAGTCGCGTCGGCCAGGCCCCGTGGCCTGTACCACCGCAACCGCTATGTCCCTGTATTTATAATCTGTAATATCTTCGAAAATACTCATTTAAAATACATGCTGCAAATATTAATCTATATTAAATGGGCCATATTAATCTATATTAAATGCACAATGCAGTATTTAAGGTATTTAATTGGATTAGGATTAATGCTGTATTGCTTAAAATCGCTTCGTATCTAATAATATCCATTATTTCTCGTAAAATTAAACGATAAAAAATGGTTATTGTGGGTTATCCCTAAGAGATAGACATATATGCCATCGCGGACTTTTTTGTAGAACCTTTTAAACTGAACAATACTGTAGTACATTATTTTGATCGATCTTGTAGAGTTCAGCCAGCGTTTGCAATGGGATTTTTAAGCAGTGGCAATTTAATGTAAGCGCCAAAACATGTGTTTATTTACGACATCACATTAGAAACCTCTAACATTATCAGTGCTTCTATACTATAATATGCATGTACCTATTATACATATAAACCTTCCTCTTGAATCACTCTATCTATTAAAAAAACCGTATCAAAATCCGTTGCGTAGTTTTAAAGATCTAAGCATACATAGGGACAGACAGACAGCGAGGTGACTTTATTTTATACTATGTAGTGATGATGATGATGTATTGTGCAATTCCATTCCCAATATCAAGTTGGTAACAAATTGATAATGTCAGTGCTTATCTTTTATACCAACCAGGTATCCCAGTCTGAACAGCATAAATCTTAAGTTGTATTCAGCCCATTTAAAAGTCCTACAAATGGGTACGGGCCATACGACAGAGATCAAGCCATATTATATTATACACGGCCATATTATATTCTATCGAATGGTAATTATGTTAGAAATAATTCTCACATGAAATATCAGATGTATGAGACCTGGATTTGAACCCAGTTCCACTCACTGAGCTATGACTGCCTTGAATTGTCACTGCTTAAAAATCCCAAAAAAATATATCGTACATCAGTATACCTACTAGCGTGTGGGGCTGTTTCTGTACGAGTATATGTAGGTACCTATATATGTGATAGCATAATATGTATCCGTATAAAAAGATATGATTTCTTTAAACTATTTTTTATAAACTAAGTATTTTGTCATCGTTTAATCATCGTTTTATCAACATGTTTTCACTAAAGTTAATAATATGTGTATTTTATCTACATCCTATGAGCACGTATTAAAGGCTCCTACCGTGATGGACTATTAACGATTCATAAACTAACACGGCTTAGGCACACAATATTGACAGATATTCGATATTTCCCATACTCTTTGCTCTGTCGCGATAACCTTTATATAACCGTATCAAACAAATCCAACTCTGATTTTAATTAAAACTGTTTATGCTTCGCTGGGCGTAAGTTAAAATAAGTAAATTAACCGGCACAGATTTTTAATATAAGTCCCGTAAAATAAAAGTTGCCTATGTTACTCCTTATAACATTAGCTATCTTCAAGTTTAAAAATATATTTTTTGATGACAAGTACCTTATATACTTTCATATGCATTTAGTGTTATTAATTTGAAATTAATAATAGACACTTTTTTTAAACTAAAGTTCGTATTTTTATTATCGTTATTAGTTAGCTACTTCCTTTTGTACTATGTACCGATAATTTATATATTACTTGTTTAACCCGTTTTGAGATAGAACGCGTTTTACCTAGTTAGAACTAGTTTTTACTAAATGCCTTTTTAAACTAAAATTAACTAGTAAAAACTAGAATTTACCACTGATATATTTGATTTTCAGATAAAAAACTGTGGTAGTTGTCACTACAAGCTTAAGTTAAAACTAGCACTAGAGAAACCAATTTGGGATTGAAAACAAGGTATAGTTTCCCAAATATTTATTAAAAACATCTAGGACACAGAGTCCTAGTCCTGTACCTAGTAAAATAATAATCTTAAACTTTTCTTCATAGATATTATATTTTAACTCAATGCTTGTCTTACACGATTACACTAAAGTAACATTTTAGGGCACACAAAGTAGTTGCCAAGGTGACAATATTAATTAAAATTAAATAATATTATCAAACAAGTTAACAAAAAACTACCATAAAATTTATAAGGAACATTGTTATGGAACATTGGTAAACATACAATAAAAAATAATCATACAATCTTAAAATTAAAAAGGATGAGGATCCACTTGTTAAAGACAAACTATCGTGGCATATTGAGTTACAAAGGCAACTATATTTTCTTGCAGAATAATTGAATTGAATTGAATTGACACCTTTTTGACATACATCCTTTCTTGCTTACGCAGCGCATTATTCCATATTGATTATTAGTTAATTCTAGTTTTAGGAAAGGCATTTAGTAAAAACTAGTTCTAACTAGGGAAAACGCGTTCTATCTAAAAACGGGTTTTAACTGTAACATATATATACCCATACATTAGTGATTTGTGCCCTAACAAGATGTTCTACACTCCTAAAAAATGTTAGATCATTTCGTTTTTTAACCTTGCTTTTGATATCTTGCTTAAAGAAATTATCATACTATACAGTACTTCTTGCTTATAATATATACAGATATAAATTTGATTTGGATATTCCCTACACAAATACGTAATAGTCATCTATACATCTATACATATAAATAAAATTGGAGTGACTGTTTTTAATTTCAAATTAACAGCTTTTCATTAAATGCATATGAAAGTATATATATTATACGATACTAGCAACAAAAAAATTAAATTTTTTGTCTGTCCGTCCGACGATTGGATCGATTTAACGGGACTTTCACTTGCAGATAGCTAATGTTAGAAGGCGTAACTTAGATTACTTTTTAACCGACTTCAAAAAGGAGAAGGTTATGTTTTAAATAAATTATTTATTTTAACTAGCGGAACCCGTGGCTGGAACCTAGGGACGAATCCGAGCGAAGCGAGGGTGTGTTGCTAGTATTTTAATAAAATATTTGAGGTACACATTTGAACTTGTTAATATTTTAATAAAATTACGATGACTTACGAGTTTGTAAAGATATATCAAAAGTTTAACTTTAATGTAAAATTATCAGTGACTAAGCAATATTTAATTGTTTTCAACAGTATAATATTTAAATATTAATGCTATGAACTTACTAATATATTCCTTTGGTATCACAAGAAAAAATTTAAATAAATTGTTCGAACCAGTTGTGTGTTATTAATATAGAAATCGGTCAAGTTCGAGCGGAATTAAAGAGAAAGCTATTATGTTATTATGTATTATAACGTAGGTATTACATAATTTATTAAAAACAGTTTTAATTAATAAAGAAGAAAAATAAAAAGTAGGTGTAAGGGCAAATTTAAGCACTTTCTGTATATTATCGCATTTCCCTGGAAACTTTTATATTCACTATTTAAAAGGAAATTAATATGAGGACTTAAATTTTTCTTTATATTTAATTAATATTTTTTTATAAAATATTTGTAGTAAATCTGTCGTAATAACTTTTATATATTATTTTTTTATTCTAATTATTTAAAAAATTTAATAATATCTCAAAAACCGTGACTATATTAAAAACAGACCAATGTACGACAAAAGCTTTTCAAAAGTCTCCGGACCTTTTACTGCGGTACCATAAAAAATCTGATGTGGTCGTCGTAGATAAATTTAATATCCTATTGAAAAGTTATTCTATTAATTTAATTATAAAAAGATTCGATGTCTATAACTGCCCACTTTTTATCGGCTTTCATTCTGTTATTCACATTTTGCGCAATTATTTAATATCAGTAAAATTAATATTATATAAATAAGTATCTATGTAGCTATTATTAAAAGTACCTACACACATTATTATTGGTTTTTATTGGTTGTCATAATTTTTGGTTATTATTGTGTGCATTTTGCGTGATACCTTACTAACTAACTTATACCTATAATTAAGTTAATGCTACTTTTTAAATTAAAAACTTATATATAAAGTATAGTCCTATAATATCTGTGGGTTAGTGCCAAGATATCCGAAATACAGATATATTAGTTGACATTTTTGTTGTACTTTAAATATTAACTAATATATGAATGTAAATATAAGGAGAAAATAATTATTTACACAGAAAAGCTACAGATTCAATAGATTTTTCTTCGAGAGTTAAGGCACTCACGCAAAATGTATAAATAACACATCTTTTCAATGGCTTATAATAGATAATAAGCAAACCCCCGCCGCCCAATCAAGCTTAGTTGATTACTCTCTTTTATTAATCTTTACATTGAACAAAATTTTAACTGAGTGAATCAAACATTTCAGTAAATTAAACATAAAAAAAAATCTTATTAAAGTAGTTATTATTATCGATACAGATGCTGAACCTATAGTTTTTTAGAATTCTAGTCCGTTTTTCTATGACGATTATAGCTGGTTATTTAGATCAACATATAGGATACTATCTGAGATTTATAAAATTCTTTTTCTGAGAAATACTAAGGTACGTAGGACCCGAGCCCAGCGAGGGTGAGTCGCTAGTTAAACTCAACCTAATCTAACTCTATCTAAAGTTTTTGTGTCCAGTAGATGCTAAGTAAACAAATTGTGACTCATTCGAATATTAAGAGATCCTACAACGGTTCAGTTTTTTTTAATACGCTTTTATTGCCTTGTGTTTGCTTACTTGTAAATAACAATATAATTAAATCTCGGAAGTCAAGTTAACCATTCAAATTTTTGACAATAATTTGACAAGAGAATTCGTAATTCTAATTATTATATTTAAGTACCAGGATACCATATCCTGGACCTGATGACTAAGCTAGGAGGTGACATAGGAGGAGGTTAACGAGTCCCACATATTATGTATTTGAAGTCATAAGAAGCATGTTTTTTAGTTTATTTTATATTATGATTATTTTAAGAGTACAAAGAACATACATGGGGAAAGATTTTTTTTATTTTATAAAGTAACAATCATTTTCCGGCTATACGCAAACAAATACAATTTTTATGCATTGTTTTATTAAAATTGTACGCGAGGATAAAATATAATACGGCCTGATTGTATCAGATCTGGATGGGCACTTCAATAATTGCAATGGAGTGAAAAAACTCGTTGTTTCAATTAAATTTTATCGATTGAATAGCACGAGCTTGCCATGAGCTTGCATACAAAGCTCCTTCTTACCTTAAAACTAGGTTCAAATTTCTTGCTACTGTTCATTCCTTAAACCTTTGCTCGAAACTCAACAATAAATTAGTACTACCTGTCAGCCGCACTTAAACTTATGGTGACTCCTTTACTGTCAAAGCCACTATTTTATGGAATGCCCTACCACATGAAATTCGTCAATCGGAATCAGTACAAGTCTTCAAACGTCGTCTTAAAACCTGCTATTTATCGCTATAAGCTTATGTAGGTATATTTATGTAATCTCTATGTAAGTATATTGTAGAATATATATGTATGTATTTATATTATATATGTACTATAGTATAATATATGTATATTTAGCATATTGTATGTATTTTGTATTTTTCTTTTTCTTCCTCACTACACCAACCCCTGTCCGTGCAACCTCATAGGCTTCTTTACTGATTAGGTTGCCTGGAAGAAATCACTTTAAGTAATAAGGCCGCCCTTATACCAGATTGCTCTCTTTATAAGATGTACATGTACTGTATCTTTATTCTATTTTTTTTTGGTGTAATAAAGGATTTATAAATAAAAAAATATAAATAAAAGCTGTAGACAACAAAAAGCGATGTGAATGATAATACAAACAAAAGTACCTATCGCTTAAAATATGACTAAGTATAGTTGAACAACAACAAGTGCATTTTAAGCATGTACCGCCCTTTTTTTATAGAGGCTCAGTCGTTCTCAATTAAATAAATTATGTTTTATGTAAGTATTAGAATACACGTTTCACTTAACAATTTTGGCAATAGACATACTTTGAAGGCGAATACTTTGAATTGGTTTCAACGGTTAGAGCCGTTTTATTAGACATCATTTGATCTTCTCGTCTACGCAGTAAAAAGTATTCTATATGTTATTACCGGATATCTTTTTTTTTTTTTTTTTTTAATAATAATAATCGTTTATTTTAGAATAATATTACAAGTTGTTTTTACAATACTCTTGCCAAACTGCAATACAGTTTGTTGGCAAATGTAGCTCCTCATTTACATTGTAGGTATTACTCTTACTTACTATTGTTAGTTTATTTTACACTTAAGTACCTATTGTTATTATTTTGTTAAATCTATTTAATTCGGATAAAAATAAGAAGAAGTTAGGTGTTATATAATTCATTAATTCTTTCCTTGAGAACAATTAAAAGCCTCTTTTGTAGTTGTTTTTTAAAAGATCGTACCATCTTTACTAATATTAAAAAGCTGAAGTTTTGTTTATTTGGTTGTTTCAACGCGCTAATCACAGGAACTACTGGTTCGAATTGAAAAATTCTTTATGTGTTGGATAGCCCATTAATCGAGAAAGGCTATCAATGAAAAATGTTGCAAAAACGGGAGAAAAATATTTGTTTTGAGAGCTTTCGTCGTGTACTTACGCTGTGTTAACGGTTAAAGTTATATGCAAAAATCTATACTAATAATATAATATGAATCGTTTGTTTGTTTGGTTGAACGCGCTAGTCTCAGCACCTACTGATCTGAATTGAAAAATTATTTTTGTGTACAACACAAAAAGAATTTTTCGATTCAGAAAGGAAGAGCGGGCCTTAGTTCTACGAGGTATGATACCGTGCGACTCAGAAAGAATTTGATTTCCGGTCCTTAGAACGCGTGCGAAGCCGCGGGAAATACTAATATGAAATAATGCGGCACTGACAAAAATATATACAAAAAACTATAGATGGAGCATCAATAATAATGACTATTTCAAAAAGATTTTCCAAAAAATATTTAATGTCCAGATGCAATTAAGTCAGAATTTTATTACATGTAGTATAGATATTTAAAATTTACATATATTTATACTTCAATTTTTTTATTTTTGCAAATAGCTTAGTAGATGATTCCTATGTTCAAATACAATTTCAGAACATCCTCGACGAGGATTCCTCGTATAACCTAATGAACTTGACTGACTTAACACATCTAGAATAATAAATTACGTTTTTATATCAGTCGATTTAGTTATAAAAGTAATGCAAATCAAGAAGCTGCTTTTTTTAGCAATCCACTTTTTTCAATTTTATAGATCACACCATTATCATAAGTTTATACATATATTATGACATTACATTATTAATATAATGATATTGAGATACACAAGTAATAGGTACCTAGGCGAAATTAAATAATTGCTTTTCTTTCTATAAAACAAAGTCCTACCTACTTGTCTGTCTGCTCGCGATAAACTCAAAAACTACTGCACCGATTTTAATTCTGTTTTCACCAATGGATAGAGTGGTACTCGAGTAAGATTTTAGTATATAATTTGTCAAGTTTTTGTATACGTTTACTAGCGGAACTCACGGCTTCACTCGCGCTATATCTAGGGACAAGCGAAGCGAAGGCGAGTCGCTAGTAATATAAGATTAAAGCTATGTTTGCTTATAAGTACAATACATATAGACTCACCGACGACCTCCAGGGCGATAGAAGGAGAGTATAATAACTGTATTAGCTTATTTCAGTATTCATAATATTTGGGAATCATATTTTTATTATGTAAGTCATCTCAAAAAGATAAAAAACTTATAATTTTTTTTTAGATAAGAATATGTAATATAAAAAATGTCCACACGCAAACTACTATACTACTTGTCAACTGAAGCTTTTATTTTCATAGAGCTTTCGTGTATTACCGGTTTGTGCGTGACACGGCCTTGTACTTGGGTGCATCGGTCATTAAGTCTCATCTCGGTATATAAGAGAGATTTCGGACCGAGTGTCACATTCTCAGGTCTGGACACGGAGACCGGTGGATACCATGTACACAATTTGGGTGCGTAGTTCTTTTCTTATGTATTATTAACATCCTGTATTAAATAATTTTTATCATATATAGCAACATTTATTGATTAATTTGGTTAAAATAATATATTTCTTGTTACATAATATACAAGCGTAACATCACATAAAACTTTTTAATTAGCGTCATTTAATAATAATAAACTTTGGATTTTCTTGATTACATTAAAATTAAAATTAATCGAGAAAGTGTGTTATATGGACTTTAAAATATAATAGCTATACAGGATGTGTTAATCTATTATTGCTTTGCGATATGTTTTGTACCTTGCAAGATTCTCATTTCTGGTAGCAAATTCTATTTATATCTAGACTAGACCATTAAAGATATTTTATATAATAATTAACTTCCTCATAAATGAATAAAAACTATGCACAAAGATAAAAAAAACTGTGAAATATTTAAATTTGAAGGTTTTATTCATACAAAAATATTTTGCCAAATAATAACAAAATATATTCCAAGACCTTCTATGCTGATTTATTACTAAAAATAACTTTAGCCTTTAAATATTGTTTACTAGAAGAACAGAAGTATTGAAATAAACACTATAGTTTAATGTTAGTTTGCAAACGTTGAAAACGACTAAGGAATAATTGAAAGTAGAATTGAGAGCTAAAAGCCTATCCATGTGAGAGTATAGGATACGAGTATATCAGTATTGTTCGAGTATATCAGGCACTCTTAATATATGTAATTTCTTCTACATCTCTCCTACTTAATAGTAATCAATAAAGTATAGATTGGTTCCTTAAATTTATTTTACGTAAATGAAATAAAATTTTATTAAATTTTCAACTTATTTTAAAAGAAATATTTCAATACAGCAACAATAATATTATTTTAAGATAGATTTTCAATTTTTATATTAATTCCCTAAATATTTGCTTCTTATTATCGTTGTTATATTTTCGTTTCGTTTCATTCGTACGTTTCAAATCTTCTGATATCTGCCGGACACTGAATTTGTCACGTTTTGCAAACTTTACAAAGCTTACTTGCGAAGCTCCGTGTTATCTCTACAAGATATCACGGAATCCTAATATAGCAACACTCTCAGATTTAGAAACGATATAATATTACACACAAAAATAATTAAATAATAACTAAGTAATATGATAACACTAATATTTAATTATTCATTTCATCATTTAATCCCGGATTCACTTTTTATTTGAAAAAAATGAAATTTACCACAATTCAAGGTTGACTACCTACTATAAAAGTGTAACTATAACTTAAGAATACAGGATATCTATGAGATCATTAAAGAAGACCTTCACATATGCCATATTGTATTTTATACATCCGTCAGTGAAAATCAGCTACTGTTGCTGCGGGTAATTCCAAACGATACTACGCCCATATTAATCGTGCAGATCCATATAACTTTTTGTCATTTGTATAATCTGATTTAAACGTTGGTACATAATTTAGATTTTTCTATCACATCAACAATACTATAATATTTATCTAAGTATTACTATTTCGGTTCAACACATTATTTGTGGTCTTATCCTTTTGCCTCAACTGGAAATCTATGATTGTTATTGTTGTTGTTCTTTAAACATTTATAATCGATGCAAGAGAATAATATAACGTAAAAGGTCATGACGGTAACGCGTCAGATATTTGGAAAAAAATTGATCCAAGTTTGACATTCATACTACATCCGCGTCAGTAGTGCAACAGCAGTTTCACATGGTGTATACTAAGCTAAATCAATAAATTTAAAAGTTTATGCATTCTATTCAATTTAAGATTAAAAAAATATGATTTATTGGTAGGTACGATTAGTTTGCGTTTGGGAAACGTGTCGAATTAACTAAAATTCTATTATTAATTTAATTATTTTTGGAAAGCATCCAAAACGAAATAAGAAGAAAAAATCTAGAATTTGAATGTAGGTATATATATACTAATCAAATCATCAACGATGAATATAGCCTGCTTTTGTTTTTTTTCTTAACAAAAGACTTGCGTTTATTTACATTTAAATGAATTATACCTATAGTATAACAAAAATGCCTCGGTGGTAGTGGATAGAATGTTCAGTCACACACCTATAGGTCCTGGGGTCG
Source organism: Boloria selene (assembly GCA_905231865.2). Lineage (NCBI taxonomy): Eukaryota > Metazoa > Arthropoda > Insecta > Lepidoptera > Nymphalidae > Boloria > Boloria selene. The sequence continues at coordinate 12,427,420 of HG993131.1, forward strand.
AGTCCCGGGTCGGGCCAATTTAGTCATTGAGTCTTTTTGTTTCGTAAGCCTCAGTAAAAGCCCGAAGTTGGGCAGTTGGCGGTGTTTCACCCCCGTGCCTCGGAGAGCACGTAAAGCTGTACTGCGCCTTAACTCTCACTGGTCGTGTCGAGCAGAGCAGTCGTTCCACCGGAATATTAGAGTGATAAGCAATAGAGAGTGCACTTGTGTCTGCGCATACAATTGTACACTATAATATCTCCCGCGCAGATGGCTAGTCTCAATGAGATTGGCCGTAATCGGTCGGGAGGACATCATCGCAAAAATATTATATTTATTATTTCTAAAACATGATTAAAAATCTTTATCACTTACTAATGATTTTTGTCTTATACCTTTTCTTTAAATATTTAAATCATAAAAACTAAATTATTAGATTTTTTTAAAGTCTGTCGAACTCGCCCAAGTTAAGATTTTAAAGAAATACTATTCTATGCTAACAAATTGTACAATAATTTATAATAGTCGCGTGTCCATGGACAACACCATCGCATTAGACGAAATGCCAAGTTTAAAATTTACATTAATATAATAGTAAAAAAAAATAATTTATTAAAACAACCATTAATTTAAAATTTAAATACTTCAAAGGGAAGTAAAAAAATTAAACTAAACTCATGAATTTATTACATTTCCCAATTTATCACTACATAGTATAAAACAAAGTCGCTTTCTCTGTCCCTATATCCCTATGTATGCTTAAATCTTTAAAACTACGCAACGGATCATGATGCGGTTTTTTTTAATAGATAGAGTGGTTCAAGAGTAAGGTTTATATGCATAGTTATGCATTTAAATACTAGCTGATCCCGCGGCTTTCCCTGTGCTTAATCTAGGGAAGAGCCCGAGCGAAGCGAGGGCGAGTCGCTAGTACGATATAAAAGCTTGCCGTGAAATTTATCATCCGATTCTATAAAAAACATACTTTTTTTCTTAGAATTTCTTATGGCAAGATCAAGTTACATTGTATTATATTCTTGTTTAGCTACACAAGTGAATCTTGCGATAAGCTGTTATATCATACTATCGACTCACCGTCACTTCGCTCGTACATAAGATGAATTTTATACACCTAATTTAAGAAATTCATTCACTATATGTACCTATCTTCATCTGGTATGATTTTCGGGATAAAACTATTGATTGTCCTTTCCAAGGCTTCAAGCTTTATTCTATCTCTCTATCATATCATACCAAATTTTAGTCAAATCGATTCACTGGATTTTGACTTTCTCATAAAAAAAATATTTTTTTTTCTTTTTGTGATAGTATCTAGTATAGAATATAAATTTTGTATTGTAATGAATTGAATTAATTTAAAGTATATTTTCTTCTCTGTAGAGAAATTGAATAAAAGCTTGTTTATAAAATATTTTATATGCATCTATTGGCGCTTCTTGGAAGTAAAACCGTATGACAGCAATTAGGGCCTGAAGCTTTCAAGCCATTTCTCCCAACATACCATAACTATAACTATAAATAACTCGTATACCATAAATACGATAATACACGTTCCATTGAAAAACAGTCTCTATATAATATAGTTACTAACATAATATTTTCTAGTCTTATTATGAATACTGAATTATAAATAAAATAATAAAGTATCTATATTACGTTTTATTTTTTATTAATTATGAATTCTAATATTTACATGCATTGATGTATTTAGTTTTTATTTTATTCGTATTTTTCTCAGCAAACTCTTTCATTTGATATTCAGATCTTGGGGATCCATAAAAACATTGTAATTCAGTTAGTTACCCATTCAGTTGTTTTTTTGGATTGAGAATGACGTCAATAGGTAACGAGAATTAAATCAACTGAATTTAATTATTGTTTGCACTGTTGTATGCGCGTAGTCAAATTTAAATATATCCTGAAGGTAAAAAATATGTTCTATTTTTTAACTTCCATGATAAATATCGAAAACTTAAAAGTTACACACACTTGGCAAGTTCTGATTAAACGGCTATACAGAAAAAAGGTGTAATATTTCGACGTCGCGACACTTTTTATTGCTAACTAAGAGCACCTATGTGACATAATCATAAGTACCAGGCGATCATAATAAAAAATCCACTGTTAGCACTCTAAGAGGGGATTTCTTTGAAGAATTTAAACAAGTACAATGAATGATGCTTACCACAAGCATCATGGTATATACAATTTTATGACTTAACTCTCATAAATTATAAAATGTGCAAAAAAATCAAAACTTTTTTCAAACTTTTTTATCTAGTATGCATAACATCCTAAATAGTAAAAGTAAACACTAGAGAGTCGCTTCTTTTATACCAGTCAGGTGTGATTTGTTTAGGTTCTACCTATATAAGTTACGTAGGTATAATTTATCTTTAAACATTCGTTTCCATTAATTTAAAACTAACCTTCGACCTAAGTTTATCTAGATATATAATGAAATTCTAATTGAAATTAGCTTATAAAATTATATTTTTTAAAAATTAAAGTCTTATTTACTAAGAAAAATCATTAAAAAATATTTTAAATAATTTATTTTCTTTTTACAAGACTTGTATTTTTTAAATATGTATTTGATTAAAAACGTGCATTATTTTTCTAAGTACATATTCAATATAATATAATAATAAATACCTAAATAATATATTAAAATTGATTAATGAAACTACGATATTTGGATATACCAAACACGTGATATTGATTATTGATTTAAATGTATGCTTTATTAGTCATAGCTTTAATAGTTATATATCTTTATTTGCTACAATTTACAAGTTATTTTACACCTCTAGATATCGCTTATTTATTTTCTTAGCTAATATCAATTTTAAAATTACTTCACACGTAAAAAACAAAATAATAAGATGATCTAAGATTTTAGAATATCCACAACCTATTGGCGACCGGTTATTCGACCTCACCTTTTTTAATTTTCCATTTATTATGAAATAAATTAATATTTAGTAGGATTTCTGTTGAGCTATAATGAAATGTTACCTCTTGAAGTTCGTTGCTCTGACTCAATGTCAAGGCTGTGTTACGCAATGTCAGAGAAAGATGTTTGAGAACCGATATACCAGTTTAGAGATGGTTTACGCAAATGAACATATTATGTTATAATATAGAGTTTATTAAGTAAAAATAAGTATGTTTGTAGTTGCATTTTAAATTAAATCAATCATTAATAGTCACTTGTTGGAAAAATAATTTCACGAATAAAATGACTAAAAAAATGATGAAATGAAATGCTAAAATTTTATTATATTATGTAGAGATTATAAATTAACAATACGCTGGAATATATTTTATATTAGTACATAGCTTAACTAGCATTACCCGCGGCTCCGTCCGCGTTCTAATCACTATTAAAAAGGGATTGGTGGTAGAAGGATAAAAATTTAGTGTTATAAGAATTTTTTGATTCCAAATCATAAAAACGTAAAAAATATAAATTTGGCCTAAACATAAAAAAATACAATACCTGGAGAGAGCCACCCATATCACCTAGGGGAATAAAAATTAACTCAGAGCCTCTCAGACCTAGCAAAAACACACAAAAAAAATCGATCAGGCCGTTTCGGAGGAGTTCGATAACAAACACATGAGACTTTTATATAAATAGGTATAAGTTGTTTTAAGTTTTTGAGAATTAGTTTAATTTTTCTTCTACGGTTTTTACTTTCGTATCCCAGAACTAAACAACAGAGTATGAAACTCGTCCCACGGGCCTCAAAATCCATTAGTCAATGAAAGGTCGTTGTTCTTTACGAGAAAGTGATAGTTGATCACAAACTTACATTATAATAATTATAAGCGTCATAATCACTGTACCTATTTAATTTCTTATTTAAATAACTTTATTATAAACTTAAGAGGATTTGAGAAAAAAAATGTTTTTTTAAAATATAAGTATTAATACTAGTGACTCACCCTCGCTTCGATCGGGTTTGTCCATAGATATGTTATTATGGTTAGTTGAGATTTCACAGAAATTACATATTTTCCAGCAATAAACGTATATGCTCCCTATATATTGACCCGGAAAACCAGCCATCATCATAGCAAACATCAAAATCTGTGCAATGATTTTCTCATGATGCCGTCACAGATAGACACACAGATTGACAAAAATTCTAAAAACTATAGATTCTGTCTATAAATATAAATAATATTAATAAGTAAGGATAAGAATTTGCATACCTACTATGAAAATTGTTGACGTTTTCTTCTTATTACAGGCATTAACGCTCGCCTTTGGCGTAGCGGTCGCTGACGTTGGTATCGGGTACCAATATAACAAACCGTCCACTATATACGGTTTACCTTCATACCAAGTCAGCAGCAGTGGAAGCAAATATAACTCAGCTTTTTCAACTCAAACCTCCGGCTCAGGCTCAGGACAAGGAACAGGTTACACCTACGATGGCACAAGCTCAAGTGGTTCCTCAAAATACAATTCAGCCGGCCTTGGTGCTGGTTCCTCAACCTACAAAGTACAGGGTTCAAGCTCTGGATCTAATTATAATGGTTTTGCTACCCCAAGCGAAAGTTTATCATCAACCTATAATAACTTAGGTTCTGCTACCTCTGGTTCAAACGCCTTTGGCTCGAGTTCTGGCTCTGGATACAACTCCTTTAGCTCTGCGGGCTTGGGTTCTGGATCCCAATACAATATACAAGATGCCTCTAATGCAGGGTTAACTTCAAGATACAATTACTTTGGCACAGGCTCTAACTCAAACAATAATTATGGAACATTCCTAGGAGAGTACCATACTTCAGGTTATGGTGAAAATGCTGGCTATGGCTATCATACCGTTGATACGGGTAAATTAGATAACATTGGTAGGTATTACCAAGAAGCTAGTGCAGCTAATCAATTTGTGTCATCAAATCAGTATAAAAATTCAGCCACTCATAACTACCAAGATTATTATAGACATGTACAACAACCAGCACAAATATTTAAACATTTTTATCTTCATGCTGCACCTGAAGATCCTGAACCAATCAAGACTCATGAGCCTATAGTTCTCCCACCACCACAGAAGCATTATAAAATTATCTTCATAAAGGCTCCAGCTCAACAACCACAAGTTCCTCATGTCATACCAGTACCACAACAGAATGAAGAGAAGACTATCGTTTATGTACTTGTTAAAAAGCCTGAAGATGCTAAGAATGTCGTGTTACCTAAATTCGAACAGAAGGCACCAGTTAAACCTGATGTTTTCTTCCTTAAGTATAATGATAAACAAGATTCTCAGGTTTTGATCGACAATATTGTTAATGACTACAACAAAGGTGGAGTTTCTGCTAGTTTCTCTGGTGTTGATATAGGAAACTCCGAATATAAAATTTCCACAGAATCATCAAAATATTCTTTCGAAGGAGATTCTGAGGATAAATCATCTGTGGCATTAGGAGCTTCTTACGCATCACCAAGTGCTACGGCAGTTTCATCGACTACTCCAAGTGCACTGGCTTTAGGTAGCACAGTGTCATCTTTTAGTTCAACTGGTGACTTGGCAAACTCTGGATCTTTCGGCGTAAATAAGAACAGCAACTTAGCATCTGGCTCTAGTTTTGAATCAGGTAGCACTTTTACTTCTAAGCCTAGCTCTAGCTTTGAAGCTATCTCTAATGTATATGATGGGTTTTCCAGTTCTACTACAAAGCCTAGTAGTTCCCTAGGAGCATTTCCAAACATTGTAAATATCGGTTCCAATAGTTTATCATCTGAAAGCAGTAGTGGGTCTGCAAGCAAACCAAATACTAGCTCTAGCTCAGGTTCCTACACTTTTGATTCGAACAGTAGTGTTTCGTCGGGTACATCAGGATTTGATACCCTAAATTCAAGATTTGGTAGCTCTGAATCTACGACTAATAAGGTTGCTTCTAGTTCTGGTTCCAACTATGGTGCTTCAGGAAGTCTCAATACTGGTAGTTCTTATTTAAATAAATATAGTTCCGGAACGACAGTTACCAAAGTACCTGGAATTTCTGGTGTTTATAATTCAGGAACCACCTTATCATCTGGTGGCGCTAATTCAGGAAGTTTTGGTTCTGGTACTAATAGCTTTGGAAGTAACCAATTCAGTTACGGTTCAGGAAACAAGTACGGTTCAAGCCTTGCGTCTAATACAAAAGGTTCAGAAAACAACAAATTTGATGTTGGAACCAAATTCGGGCCAACCACTGTAAGCTTTGGTACAGGTCTTACTGGCTTACCTGCAGCCAATAAATATTATTATGGATCATCAAATGTACCAGGTAGCACTTTAGGATACAGTTCTGGAGCCTTAGGTGCTGGTTATAATGGTTATGGAACCAAAAAATATACCTATGGTAGTAACTTCGGTTTAAGCTCTGGCGGCTATGGCTCAAAGTTTGATAATTTTGGTTCTAGCAGTAATAGTAATAAGTATAGTTCTACTTCAGGTAGTTTTGGAACAAGCGGCGGTTCTGGTACTAAGTCAGAAAACTCTGGTTCGTCTGGTTTGGTTACTAAATTCAATACTGGATCTGGTACTCTTTCTATTGGTAACTCTGGCCTTTCATCAGGATCTCTTTATGAAACATCTTCAATCAAACCAGAAACTAGTTCCGGAAATTTTGGTTCTAGCTCAAGTGGGTTATCCACAATTTCTGCTACTGGCAGTTCTGGACTTACATCTGGACTCGATACTGGTGTTTCAAGCACCGTTAGTCCATCTAGTTCTGTCGTTAACTTCGGCTCTGGTTCAGGTAGCGGCTCAGGGTCTAGCAGTTACGAGTCGGTATCTAGTAAATATGAATCGGTTTCTAATAACTTCTCTTCTGGTGGTTCCGACGCAGGTAAATACAATTCTGGTTCTGGCAGCTCAGCCTCTAACTATGACTCAAGCCTTATTGCAACTAGTCAAGGCGTTCCACATGAAACTTACGGATCACCTAAATTTAAAGTTTAGAATAACATAAACATGTTTGTATAAATATATATTCGACGACTTTGTTTTTGTATTGAAATACAAATAAAATGCGTAAGAATCAAATAAGAAATCTTTTATTTTTTTTCTTTAACAATAACACTTATTACCTATTATACATATGAATTATATTTTACAATGTGTCAATTATAATATTAGTTATTACGTATTGACTATTGATCAATATTATATTTTATAGAAAACATTTAATATTTGGCAGTTTATAATTAGTGTATAATATAACTTTCTTTTTAAAAATCAATAAATAAGTATGTATATTAAAATTCTGATTTATTCGAATCTGTACATTAAATATTTTTTTTATTGAATTAATTTTTTTTCTATTAGAGTGCTACGTTATCCCTGTGTAACACAGGTTATATTTATTTCTTTCGACAACGAATTCGACGACACGTTTGGCGCAGTTTGTAGTGACGCTACTTTCATGCTTCAGCGATCGCGGGTTCGAATACCGCTGGGGGCATTCATTTATTAAACTTGGATGTTTGTACTCCAGTCATGGGTGTTTATATTTATAATATGTATGTATTTAAACTTATATATGTAGTATATCAACTATCTGGTATCCGTAACACAAGTTTCCTTCGTAGCTTACCACGGAACTAGATGGCGCTGTGTGTAATTATGTCCCAACATATTTTATTTATTTTACTACTACCGACTCACCCTCTTTCGGGTTCGGCCCTAGATTTAGCGCGAGCGAAGTCGCGGGTTCTGCTAACTAGTTAAATTAAATGAAATTTCTAAAATAAAAGAAGTCTTAGTTACTCCTTATAACATTAGATACATGAGAGTGAAAGTCCCGTGAAAACGGGCAAGCCGTTTCAGAATATTGCCTGAACAAACAGACAGACAGACAAAAATTTTCAAAATTGATTTTTTATGTTAGTAATGTATACGTTACTAACATAAAAAATCAATCTTTCATATGCATTTAGTTAAAAACTGTTAATTTGAAATTAAAAACAAACACTTCAAATTTATTTATATGTATAGATATACATATATAGACTAGAATAAATTAGGGATCCCGGCTTTTCATAGCATGCACTGCGAAAACTATTGATGATGGAACAAACAACTATTGTGACTTGTGTATCTTACTATATATGTATAACAACTTTTTTACATTTTAAAAGTTGATAATGTATTGTGTTAAATGCTGAGCAAAATCTACTCATATTAATTAATATTATTCAATACCTTTGTATTAATCCTTATCCAAATAAATTATTTAATTATCAAGATTGTTTAAATACTAACAGAAAAACAAAGAGCAGTGCAGGCTGCAGCGGCAACGCCGCGAGGGAAGTTCGGGAGCACATCTTTATGAAATAGGTGTCGCGCGGCTCACGAGAATTTCTGATGGGTTCTAAAGCGGCTGGAACCATTTTAATGATATTTTCAGGCAATCAACAGATTTGCCCAAGTACTGACCGAGTGAAACTTAGTACCTAGCAATTGATAATATGAAAGCGGGTGAAGCTGCAGCGTACTACTAGTATTTTTTACATTATTTTTGTAAAAAATATATATTTTTACCTACATTTTATAAATAATATCTTTTTTTCAAAGTTTTTCTACACTTTCTTTTATATTTTGAAGGATACATAATTTAATACCAATAAAGAATAATAAACAATTTAGTACCAAAATACCTATTTCCAAATATTCCTAAATATTTACCAAAGGATTTAGTCAATTCAGTCAGAGTAATGTCAGATCTGTAGAGATCTAAAAATGAAATTAGTTAAAAAAACTAAATAATAAATGAAATTATTATTAAACTTTTTACTACTTGCGTGGTAAGTATACCTACATTGAGAAGATTTTTAAAATTTAAAAAACGGATTTTGTTAAAAATAAACCAATTTCTTTTTGTTGGACAAGTTGACAAAGGAACATAAATTCAGTTAATAAAAGTACGGTAAATTTTGTCACGTATGAAACATAACATTATTATGTGTATTTATCTATAGTTATACCTAATTTTATTATTTGCACTAAGTATTTGTATTTTTAATGTCTATAAATATAATAACTTCTAAACCCACGCAGAAATAAAGCGAATGTGACAAAGAGAAGAAGTGCCTTTGTATATCAGTTGTAGCGTTTTATGTACCTGTAGGTAAGAAACATCAGACATCGGCGTCTACGCACAACCTACGTCAGTTGCTTATTATTTAGTATCGGAACTGTTAGCTGATTGATATTGAAGTTGGCATATTACTGGTATTTTAATGAGCCGCCCATCCGCATAGCTGGCCGACGTTTTCTGATTTATTGAGATCGGTTCCACGAGCATCATGCGCCAGAATATCGAATTCCGAGTGGTTAATTTAATGGTAATGCGTTAAAGCTGATAAAATAGCCTGATACGTATTGTTTATGAATGGAATGGCTCTATTTTCAGGCGGTGGCGCGTGATGTCTTAATGTTTTATGTTTATGCGAGTTCATTGAGAGTATATTCATGGATGCACTTTCCTCTGGATCGCGTGGAATGTTCGGCCGGCGCCGGCGCCACCGGCTTAATGATCCTACACACTCAACTAATGATTGCACATTTTAAAACTGATAAACTATAAATAATTTTAAAGTTTTACAGACATTTTAAATACATTAATTAAAATCGTTGACATAGACACAGACACTTTGATTTTGTCGTCATTCATATTTGTCAATTAATTTGTGCTTTATGTACTCATTCGTATTATACATATGAGTTCGAAATCCCTTTGTGACAGATAATTAATCGAAGTTCAAAGCTTTAATAAACCATTGACCCCCACTGAGTTGCATAGGGGTTCACAACCACTAGGGAGAAGAGGGTGATGCAAATTGCAAATTGCCGTGGGTCTTCATACATAGATGAGTATAAAGAATTTATGTAGTTAGGTATATTCATAGTTACATAGCCTTTCATTATTACCTATAATGAGGTTGAGTAGTAGTTAGTATATAATACTTTATTTAAATAAAATACTTTATGATTTAGGAAGGCATATAAATAAATAAAAAAACAAATCTTATTTGTTTGAATTTGCTTGCTGCTTCACCAATCAGCACATCAATAGGTCTGTAAAAATGGTAAGTACATATATCATACAATAATACAATAATACAACGCCTATTATTATATTATAACCGACTTCAAAAAAGGAGGAGGTTATACGTTCTACTGTATATTTCTTTTATGTTTGTTACCAATTTTTGCGTCAATTGTTGTCCAGGGAAATCGAAGGTAAATCTAAAAATTAATCGAAAATCGAAGAATTGTATAGGGTACCTATCTATTTATAAAATAAAACAATTTTCTCTTTGTCTGTCAGTATGTTTCTTTGTTTCGGCTAATCTTCGTAATGATAAAAATAATTTTACTAATATTAGATTTTTTAAATCATTTCTTAAAAGGGTTTTTGTGATAATTGATAATATTTAACTAAATTTATAATTTTTATAACTCATAAGTGGGTGGTGAAATTTATTTATTATTTCTTATTAGAAATGCCGCCATTAATGAGCATATTTACGGACGTATTGATGAATTTGAAGGGTACCTAATAATGCATGTTTTTTTTTAACACGTTCGCTGCGTTACGGCAAGTATTTTGCCGTTTGTGACTAGTAGCAAGTGCGGCACCTCGTTATCCTTGTCTTACGCTCGGTGCGGGGGTGATTTAACTATGTTCCCGTAAGTGTAGAAAAGGGACAGTGATCTTTTATTCTACACTAATAATGTACGGCAAAATAGTTGCCGTAACGCATAGTGAATAAAATATTTTTGTCTAGTGCAACACGGCAACTGTTTTGCCGTACCCCCCCAACCCCGCACCATACCGAATGCGCCCACGCGGAGCCTCAGTTTGCAATAGAGCTGTCCGTAAGTAATTTTGTGCTCGATATTTTTTATGCGAAAAAATTATAGTACAATAAGACGTTCGCGAAAAAAACTCGATATGAGTAAAGCACCTTTATTTATTTATCATGCGTTTTATTGTAGCAATTTTATTTCTTTCTTAAATTTTATTCCTTCAAATTAAAGTCATTAAAAAAATAAACAAAACAAATTAAATTAAATATTGTGTGATCACATAATAGACATTATATTAATAACAATAATTTTGTACCATAATATGAATCAAAATTAAGAAAAAAAAGATAACATTTTTGTTGATTAATTTATTTGTACTAGGTAGGTACATGTTGCTGATTGAACTCAGGTAAAAGAGAAGGGTGATGAAATTGACCATGTTGGAATACTTAGCTATAAATTTACTTTATTTCTTCTAACTAGAGTTCCTAATATTGTGTGATCTCATAATAGATACTAAAGTAATTTAAATAAAGGTATAAATCTTAAGAGGAATCGTAAAACCTTTACAAAAATCTACTTCAAAAAGAAAACACTGAAAAGTAAAAATGAACTGATTGGTAGTTTTCATTTACTCTCTATCTATCAGATATTTTCGAAGTCGAGTAGTTCAAAGGTGTGCTTTGATTTGTCTGGTAAAATATCTGATTAGGTATTTATTTTAAAAGTTTTAATTTTTCATGTGTAGTGTAGATACAGTAGTAGGAGTAAAAAAGTAAAAAGATAGTATTTTTGAAAATTCAGTACGTAAGTGTTTTTAAAATTGACGTTAATTATAAGAATAATAATTATTATGTTGATATATTAAGAAGAATTAAATAAAAAAAAAGTTGATTCATACACTGTTAAGTTTTAAAGTTTTGTCTAGGATGTCTAATAAAGAATATTATCATTAAAATATCGATTATTTATTTTACAAGTAAGCTCAATCCCTAACATTTTATCACTTCTATGCTATACGGCAAATATATTGCCGTAAATAGCTGATTTTGAAAAATCCCTGTATCTTTCGAAATATCTTAAAGAACCCCGGGCGGCCGCAGTTACGTATACACGAGGATGTACCCTATGGATTAGTTTAAAAAAATCGATGATATTATGAGTTTCCACGTCTGTATGGACCTTGGAAGTCGGGTGCTGGTACGGCAAAATAGAGGTCGTAACGCATATCAGGAAATATAGATACGGGCAGTATTTGTCTCGTAACGCACGGGCAGAAAGTTTAGCTCTAGCGCCGCCGCAGCGAACGTGTTAAGATAACAATTGAACAGCTACCTTTCTACCTTATATCCATATTTTATCTTAAAGAGCTTATAATACTGAAATCTTATTTACTTTCCGGAACAGTAAGTAAGGAAAGCAAAGCTCATTAGATTATCAAAGTTCTAATTAAGACGTAACACCTTCAAACTAACTCGATTAGCTTAGTAATAATCTCGATTAAATTAACTATAACATTTTATTTTATTAGACCACCAACTTAACAACAACTTACTTACTAAATACATCAAAACATTTATACATGGAAAACAGTAAGTACCTACATAGAAAAAAGTAGTACCTTAATTATAGGTGATAACTTGAGATGGGCCGAATATTCGTTTTATATTCGGTATTCGGCATATTCGGCAGCTTTACCGAATATTCATATTCGGCCGAATATTCGGCTGAATCCTCTAATATTCGGCAAAGTGATATTCAAAGTTTTTACTGTTATTGACCCGTGTATTATCATGATTTGAGTGTACAGTGTAATGAGGTAAGTATTTTAGAGTATAGCTTTCTGTTTTTGTCGTCACTGAAGCTTTATTTTCAATTAAAGTAGGTTGGTAAAAAGATAATAACTTAATGCAAAATATAGGTACCTACTATCTAGCTGTTTTGGGATTAGGCTGCTGTGTAAACTCTTTAGAAGTTTAGACCTGCATTTGTGCGACGGAACGGAATCAAATGTACCGAATATTCGGCCGAATATTCGGTTCGGTAAAAGTTTTACCGACTATTCGGCCGAATGTTCATATTCGGTGAAACCCATGTTCGGCCCATCACTAGTGATAACGACATCAAATATAGTAGGTAAAACAACAATATTTCAACTTTACAGTTTAAAAATTAAAAACCAAATAGTACTTATATTAACTAATATTACCTATTAACATTTTAAGAAAATTCTAAGAAATAATAAATATAAGTTATGATTGTATCTCTATAGGTATTTACTTATTTTAAAAGGACGCTATAGAGACAACAATCTTTTTTTAAAACTAAATAATTTATCATTAAATATATCTATGTCCCTATTCCTGATAATTAAACTGTATGATCTCATAATACTATTAAGAGAGGAGTTATATCCCAAATTAGAGTTGACAGCATTGGTTATGAAGAAGGCTCGTTTATCTAAGCGTAAACTCTTAGAAGGCGCTAACATTAGAACTTTGGCAAGTAATTGTGGGCAGTCCAGTGTACCATTAACCAATTTGTATAGGAACAGAGCGTCAAGCATACGTCTCCGGTTAGTCAACGGTCTTCATAATGTGGTAATTTTTTTACTTAGCCAAATTTAAATAATAAATGCCACAAGAAACGTTTTTGAATGCTTTCCAATCTTTTTATGTAAACATCGTAGTAAGTGGTCCACACAACACTGCAATACTCTAGAACAATGCGCACAAGAGCATTATATTCGCTCTGTGCGAAGCCGGTGGTGGGGAGAAACTGATTTACCGTCAGCGCTACCCGTGGCTATATCCGATACTACGGGGGGCTGTTTTTATGTTTCGAGTTAGCTAAATATACAAGTGAATTGTTATTTAAAATTTATTTAAATAAAATAACATAAAATGAGTCACAAAAGTTGTTGTGTTGTAAGTTGTAAGAATACAGGTAGAAAAAGTGCTTGTCATTTTTATAAATTTCCAACAGCAAGTTGGAAAATAAATCAGAGGAAAAAATGGATAGCCGCTGTTAGGAGACAAAAGTAAGTAGAATCATAACCTTACTATCCGTAATAATAAAAATCTTGAAAGGAGTAAAACTTAAAAAAATAGTAAGTTTAGAAAATGCTAGGAAATATTATTATTAATTAAAAAAAAAATTTTTTTTAAACATTTTTAAATTTAGCATAATTATATATTAAAAAATAAGATTGAATTTTTTTATTATAAACTTTTCATTAATTATTTAAGATTCATTTACTCTTTGCCACTTATTATATTAAACAAAAAGATTATCCATACCAATGATCATAAATTTTAAATATTAAATATTAAAATCTAAAAATAAAAATGATAAATTTTATCGATTAACAATTTTTCCCAGCTTTATTATTGAATTGTAATATGTTAATTTTAGTTAGCAAACATAATCTATTTTTTTTGTACTCAAAAACAATCAGCACTTTTAATTTGTAGAATTTTGAAACATAAAATATTTTGGTAATTTCGTTTAATCTAAATTTGCTATTAAAAAAAAATAATTGAATGTTTATTCAAGTTTTCTTATAATTTTAATTTTAAAAAAAACTTTTTCTATTTTCTTTTTATTTGATTTCAGTCTGATTTCAGTTAACCTACCTTTATGTGTGCTAACTTCTATGCTACTTTTTCGGTATTAACTATACTTACATTTTATTTTTTAATGCACAAGAACACTTTACATTAACAAATATTTATTATAAATATTCCCTTTAATTAAAAAAGCATTTTTTTATTTATCATTCGATATTATTATTACTGACAGCCATTCAATACTTAGTAAAATATATTACAATAGCCCCCTGTAGTTCAAACGTACCATGGCGCTGAAGTCGCGCACAGAGCGAATATACCTAACTATAAGCATAATATTATTATTGTTTGTGGATTCCGGAAGTCATAATTATAAAACATGATGTCTATTTTTGGCCGGATTCAAACGTGTAAAAGTTCCGATTTTCAGCCTAATTGCCAGGAAGTGAAGGCGTCCCGTAGATGATTGATATACAAAATTTATATCAACGGGCGTCCCCTAACAAACGTAAAATGACACTTTCTAACATAGAGCCCTGTCCTAAAACCGGCTCTGATTAAATTAGTCCACAGTCAACACCTTTATGGACGGCTATTACAACATACTGCTTATTTTCAATGAAGTTATATACTTACTGCTTATTTGTCGTACGTCAGTCATCACGTATTAATTTATGCGGGCTATTTATAACAGACATTCCGCGCTCGGCTGTATATCTCGAGCCTACTTATTAAGAAAATATGATAGCGACAAACACGTAGTAAACACTACAACAATAAGAATAAATTGGTGGCAAAAAGTGAATACATCGCTTATGGGTTACGTACCAATGTTTAATAGAATACCACAGTCTATATTGAGTTTACCCTTAAAATTTGAATAAATAATATTTGATTAAGGTCTAAGAAAAAATACATACATTGTAGTAGTAGTAGTATTCGTAACAGTCCTTTTTAACGTCCCACTGGGTATTGGCGCCCCCTTCAATAGTCCATAGTCCACCACGCTGGCCTGATGGTTGGCGAACTTCACATGTCTTTCGAAAACTTGCTAAGTTCTCGCAGACATGCAGGTTTCCTCACGATGTTTTCCTTCACCGTAAGACAAAATATGGTAATCATGTTGTAAATAATTCGCACATGAAAATATCAGAGGTGCGAGACACGGATTTAAACCCGCATCACTCGGTTATCCAACCAACGCGTTACCACTGGGCTATCAATGCCACCGCCCATACATTGTATCTTGTCGCAAAATACGTTTTTCTTTTTTCGGTCAAACAATTTAGTTTGTAAAATTGGATATAGGTAGGTACGTTTCTATTATGGTAAGAAAATCATTCACAGATATTGAACTTTATATGTAGGTACATAGCTACAACATACGTAAATTATGTTGTTTCCCTCCAATAAAAATATTCATACCAAACGTAATATAGAGTGCAGTGCACGTGCTATAAACATAAAGCAATAAATATAAAAATATATTTAAAATTACTTCCTTAAATGTTAGTGAAATTCTATAAACCAAGAGCAATAGCATATTGAAAATTATTACAAGAGGTGACATGACGTAAAATATATTTTTATTTATATCTGCCGAATTATTATTTATACACAGTATTATTTAAATAATGTACCTAACATTAGCAATGTTGCTGCTTACTACGTGTCATATAATTTTGACTTTAAACTGTTACACTGTTAAAAGTCCATATTATGCAAAAAAAATCGTGCGAACAATCTGTGATGAATGTCTATCAAATTGGAAGCATTGTTATGTTGAAGTAACTTTGTCGTCCAGGCAAGTATTAACCGCTACTCTAAGCTACTGTGCAAAAACGTGTTATTCCGTCGAAATAGATGAAAGGATCAAAAGGAGGAGGAGAAGGAGGAAAGAGGTTTCGGTCTCTTATATGCATAAGTACTCATTACCTGATACTATTGTCCTCTTAAAATTAAAATATTTTAGATTCGATAAGTATGAGAACTTGTTATGGTTTGATAAAATCGGATTGCACGCTTCATTTCCAAAAACAAATGAAGATAACAAATTTAAAACTTTTTTAATAAAACGATGTGAGAAAGAATTTGAAAATTGTGATTATAAATACGAATATTATGGAGAATATAAACTTCCTAAAGGCAAGCCAATATTTATAAACACGAATCTTATACATAAAAAACGCACTAATTATCTAACTCCTATTAACTCTGGAAGAGTATTTCTTTTATTTAGGCCTACTCCTATGACATACTGGACAAAGTTCACATTACGTGATAATGTAGTAGGCAATGCAAGGCGGGATATTATTACAACAAGACGCCGTAATAAGTTTTCTTTTAAAACTAGTTACAATGAAACTCGAAAAAATGATAATAGCACTAAATCAGTTACACAAAAATCTAATATTCGTATCAAAATTAAATCAATAACTGTAACAAATAAAAACACAAAACAAAATATCATATATAATATGAGTAGAAAACACAACAAATATACAAAAAAGACAAATAGTAAACCATCACAAGCAAAAGTAAAGAGGTCTTTTAAGAGAAATGTAAATAGGAAAGGAAACCGTCGAAACAATTCCTTAATTATTAAAATACATAGAAAAAAATATAAACTTACAACATTATATGCGAAACATAACATTAAGGAAAGTACAACAAACATAAAAGGTATTAAGAATATTATTACTAAAACTGCTTGCAAAAAGGATTGTTCAAGACCTACAAAAACTCTCAGTCAGGCAGGTAATGCTGAAATATTTAAAAAAATAAAGCCTACTAAAATAATCAATTCAACTATCATACTCATTCGAAAAGAAACAAGTACTCGTACCTTTAAAAAGAGTTCAAGTATTGCTTCAACAGACGCAAAATTCAAAACAAAAATTGGAACAAACGTAAAGAAGAGTAGAAATGTATCCAACGCTAACGCTATAGATTGGTTCAACCAAATTAAAAACATGATAAAAACCAAACATAGCCCAGTACTTGTATTGACCACATATTATAGAAATTCCAAAAAAACAACAAATTTTGTTGATCTTACGTGAATTTGTTATAAATTTTATACCTATAATATTATGATTTTCTATGTGCTTATAATATTTTATAAATACCTATTTCTAAGTTTATGGTTTAATATAAAATAATAACATTTGTTTTGATTATTATATTATAACAATATTTTATTATTACTTTGTATATACAGTATACACCTACTCGAATCTAGTATGTATCAAGTAACAAGTTAAATAGGGTAAACATACCGGTTTACCGACCACTACCCCTTTTCGACCACTTCGCATGTTATTTTAAATAATAGACAGTGTTATAGACCGATCTTTTCTAATTTCGCGTCATTCGATCCGGGCGAACTTCACAGTTTATATTTTAACGGCATGACCTCGAAGTTTTCAAATTGAGCACTCAGTCGCTCTTTCAAAATTTGGTGTATGAACGCGTGTAAAATTTAGCGAAAAAAATAGTAGGTGGATTGATTTTCAAAGGTAAGTTTTTAAGTGTTACTCTTACTTTATTGGTCATTGATTTGGTTTGTGGGAATTAGGCATGTTTAATTTCAATATTCAAGTGCCTAAACTCATCAAACTTTTTATAATTTATGATATTTTTGGTGGTCGGACAATACGTTAACGATTAATTACAAAATCTACTTTCCGACCGGGTGGTCGCAAAACCGGTTTATTCGCGTCGTTTTTCTTTGCCTTTATTGCGGAAACCTTAAATTCACCAACATACATTGCACTATATTTGTGAACAGCTAGAGTTTTGTGAATTTACAACTAGATTACGACCGCCTGTATACCTTATATTTTCAAAGATATGGCCTTCCAAAATAGCGAATATTTAACGGCCGATGACCAGTAAAAACAAAACCTGTCCCCGGCCGTTTGAAAACTCCCTTATAAATTTACTAATATTATAAAAGTGAAAGTTTAGATGTATGTTTGAATGTTTGTTATTCAAGCACAAAATTTGGTACAGAGATAGAGTATACTCTGGAATAGCACATGCTAATTTTTATCCCGGAAAAATATATAGTTCCCTTGGGATATATCTGTTTTTATTTTGTAAAGGCGAACTTATTCAAGCTTGTAAATAAGCTTATATGTTTTAAAGATAATGGATACATTTTGGTTGCTGTGCTTGGTGTTAGAATTGTGCTTGTTTTTTAATCAGATGGCACCTATCAGTAAAGAAAAAAAAATTAAGAGCCCCTAAACTTTCCTTTGAATTTAAAAGTCCTTCTAACAAGCGTACGAAAACGCTAGGGTGAAAATTTCACATTTCGCACAGCTCAATTAAGATTCCATAGTTTTTCTTATATATCTCTTATCGACATCTCAATATCACCATTTAGTGGCATTCAATTATCACAAGTCTCAGGTTGGCAACAATACTATGAAAAAAGAGATATAGCGAAAGAGGACAAAGAAAACTAAATTAAGAAAAGAAAGCTCGAAAGAGCTAAAGAGAAAAGAACAACTACTTCACCACCACCAACCATCAAAGAGAATTAAAAAAAGTAGAAGAAACTCCAGCCCGTGTTAAATGTGGTTCTTGTGATCTTGACCTTAATACCGTTACTTAATTTTATTTTTAATTCGTAAAAGAGAGTAAAAATATACAGCTTTTGTGAATTTATTAATTGTATTATTATCATACTATTATAAACCTTACAGGCTATTACACAAGAGTCGTTTTTCTACCGTAAAATAGGTGGCCGATAACCAGTGCACTGGTGGACGATAACTGAGTGAAAAGGCCGATAACCGGTATATTTGCTATTTTTAGGAATATATATTTTTATTAAATTATGTATCACTGATACATCTATAGGCGCTAGGTTTAATGAAACTAGACTATTGTAGGATGCAATGATATTTTTTTGAAAAATCTTGGAGTACAACATTATGATAAAAATCAACTCCGAAGTCAACAAGTCGCTTAAACGGTCGATAACCGGTATGTTTACCCTATCAAATAAAATTAAGACAGACATAAAAAATTCATTATTGAAATACATAATATTATAGTTGATGATTATTTCAATAATATTCTTTTTAAATAGATAGTTTTGACTTAGAATTTTGTTATAGGTATGTATGTATAATATTGTCACAAATAGATTGATTTTGCTCGTTACTTTGTAATTTATAAAGTGGAAAATTTTGGCATAGAAATACTAAATTTTGCGTGAGGCTCTAGCAGAGGCAGTAGTATAATGAATTTTTTATGTCTGTCTTAATTTCTGTTACCGTATCGCGAGAATACCACTGGACAGATTTTGATGTAATTTAGTAAGATAGCTAATAAGTAGCTGGTTATCTAGGGTCTGGTCTAAAATATGTGATATAATATTCTCATAATGAGTAATGTATTATGCAGTATATGTACTAACGTACCTACGTGCCGCACCCGATAGGAGTGAGTCTCGAATTACATAATAAATAACATAGATTAACATTGTCCGGTGCATTTGAACGAGTAACCTAAGACGGAGTTAGCAGTTCCAGTAAGTACATTATTTATTAAATTGCTTTATGCTAACAATGATATAATATATAATTTTTACTTTCTGTATGGAAATGTCTCGCATGAAAGGAGAGACGGGAAATGAGACGAGAGGTCATGGGATCATACAATACATGATGCAATTGATGCACTTGCCTATCAATATCAAAAGCTTTGAAGCGAGTAGGTAAGGATTTATATAGGATTAAAGTAAGGATAGGATTAAAGATAGGGCAAGTTTAGGATTAAACGAAAAAATATTTTATTAAATAAGAAAAAAAACCATACAAAAATTTATTTTTCTCCGTTGCCACGTGACTTTAAATGATTTCGATTGTTTTTGAATTGAAAATTTCGACATCAAATCAAAGGGATGAAAAATGTAAGCTGTTATATATGTATCAATATACTCTATGGTAAGCTGTCTAACAACATACATGTCAAGCGCGTTCTTATACACAGGACTTGTAACAACAGTAGTGGGAGTATGTCTGCTTAATGATTGCACTTGTTTCAATTCACCTCCGCCAGAGGCATGACGATAAATGTGTGCTGTGTGTAATTTTGACAGATTGTGAACGTTTACCTCATATTTATCCCAAACGCTTTTTTAAACCCGAACAAAACATTTAAATAACAAAACAAAAATAACAACAAAACCGCAAAACTCAACAAAACTATATAATAGTGATTAAATATACTTGACATTAAGAAATTTCACCAGCATGCGCACTGCGCAGTGCGTACTGCGCAGCACCCAGAGATAGCAACGACGTACAGCGGCATTGACGCGAAGCTTGGAAGTTGCTTCACAAATCGTACTAACCTCTCACTACTGAAATTGGGCTTGATAGACCTGTCTTTCTTGATATAGCTGTAAGATATTTTTTTAATTTGTTGTCACTCGTCACCGTCAGTAGCGATGGGTAACTAGCCAAAATCTCAATAACTTAGCTAGCTGGTTATTTGTAGTGGAATAGCCAGCTAAATAGCCAGCTATTTGGCTATTTTGGCTATTTGGCTACTTGGATAAATGACTAGCTACAGCTAGCTAGCTAGAAGCTACGTGACTGCCATGCGATAAGGTTCGCGGTTCGAATCTCACGGAATACATTTAAATAAATAAAAAATAATTTACTGTCGTTTTTTACTTTTTATTTTATAGAAATGAATTTATCTCCTGACTATGTCATACATATTATTAAATTAATTTATTAAAAACTATCGATCTAAAATCAATCTTTAATCTACAGCGCCATCTATGGTTCATAATTATGAAGATCTCGTAACGACAAACTTATGTTATGTAACTATACTAGATAAACCATAGATGTCGCGCTACTCCATTTTTTATTATATTTTCTAATAACGCTGTCCTCGTAATTGTAAACCTTAATTTCAACTTGATAAGTTGTTAAATCGTAAAGTTGATATTTCACTTACGTTGATTCAAATTTTTTAAATCAACGTGTAAACTAAACGAAGTAAATCTACTTTGGCAAATATCGCAATCAAATTTAAACAAAAGAATAATAGTTAAATAAGTCATATTAGGCGTTTTACAATTATACATTAATATAATATCTTAAACGGAAAGAATGTAATATTATATAATATTTGTTAGATAATAGCAATGGTTAAAGCGCAACAATTAGTCAAAATAGTTATTACTTAATTTTCGCACATTCATCCCACTGTAATAAATAAACATTTTTGATATTTTTTTTTTACCAAGTTTAAAAGTTATTTTAAATTTTATTTAACATATTATATTAGGTACATAAAATATTATTCAGTTTTATATTTCATTACTTTATAATGTATAATAGAATTAAACAATGTACTCGACAATCCAAATATTGCGAATATATGTTGTCGATTCGAAATCTTTATTTTTGCATGTTTTAGTATTCAGTTAAGGTTTCGATCGAGTCTACCGTAACCCTTGACGAAAATATTTATATAGATACACCTACTATGAATACTATTTAGCTAGCTAGACGCTAGCTAAATAGCCATTCAGCTACGCGCGGCTACATAAATCTGTAACAGTTGTCCGCTACTCGCTAGCTAGCTAGCTAGCCATTAGCCAATAGCCAAAATAGCCAACATAGCCAACATAGCCAAAATAGCTAACATAGCCAAGATAGCCAACATAGCCAATATAGCCAAAATAGCTAGCTATTGTATTGACGCATATCATAGCCATGGCTATTTTGTGGATAGCCGCTATTTAGCTAGTTATAGCTATAGCTACCCATCTCTAACCGTCCCGTCAGTATAGTTCGCTGTTCGACTTCGTTTCACGTTTGCGTCGTCGTATAATGATACATTATCATGAGCAATATTATCTATAATTAAATAATACTGTTGTTTTAATCTGTGCTGTTGTTCTTTTAAAGTGTATATTTCTAATTAAATTATTAATGGATGCAAATTAATAGGCTTATTTTACTGTCAAGTGTCAATGTGTTTATAAATTCTGGTGTAAATTGCGTGACACTGCTTCTTGTAAAGAATATAAATACATTCATCCAATTACTACACTTCTAGAAGAATTCTAAACATTAAAAATGAACCCATCAGCGGCATCGAACGGGACACGTAACTTTAAAGTGGTATTATTGGGCGAAGGCTGCGTCGGCAAAACCTCTATCCTGCTTCGGTACATCGAAGATAAATTTAATGATAAACATTTGACAACGCTACAGGTACAACAAATAATTTATTCTTAATTCTTCGTCTATAAAAACAATACAATTATTTTTTCTCACATATCAGTGGCTGTTCTCAGATTGGCTAGTGTTTACACATATAGTTTTTATTTGAATATGATAATGTGGATGTTGTATAATCGAATTATTCGAGAACTTTTGGTGGTAGAATATTTACGGATTAGAATTAGATGAACTTTTGGCCGATTTATTCTCAGCTTTTACATTATTCATATTAATAATAATTTGTCCACCCACTGTTTCTGGCCACTGCGCACTAGAGACTAGCCAACTGCGGAGGATAGTGCTATAGCGACACACGTGCGCGCAGACTCAAGTGCGCTCTCTATTCTTGTAGCTCCCAATCTTTGGTGGGATCACAGGTGAGACTTGAGGTGCAGGACTTACCACTTTAAGGTTCTCCGAGGGATGGGCGTGAAACTTACTAAAGACATGCATCTGTGTTGTGGCTACCATATAAGGACACACATCGAAAGGACCTGGGTTGAGCCAAGTTTAATTATTGAGTCTTTCTGTTTAGAAAGTAACAGCCCCGAGTTGGGACGCTGGCGGTGTATCACGTAAAGCCATCAATCATGCACCTTAGCTCTCACTGGTTGTAACAAGTAGTCGTCCCACCTGAGTATGAGCGTTATAGGAATGGAGAGTGCACTTGTCTCTATGCATACACTTGTGCACTAAAATGTCTGCTGTATGTGTATCTGCGCAGTTAAATATGGCTAGTCTAAATGAGATTAGCCACCATTGCTGGAATCGTTTGGGGAAGATTATTATGTATATACTCATACTTGATGTAAGTTGTAAATGACAAGTAATAATATAATCATGATGTAACATGTGAACCCATGATTTTGACCCTCTTCATTTGGTTTCCCAAAAGAGTGTTAGCGTGGCTATATTAGTGTTGTGAGTGTGGGCTACCACTGCCCATATTGATAAATTATTCATTAATTTATAACTACTTTGCAGGCTACATTCCTGAACAAAAAACTGAACATCAATGGTAAAAGAATTAACCTTTCTATTTGGGATACAGCTGGTCAAGAGAGATTCCATGCACTAGGACCAATTTATTACAGAAATTCTAATGGAGCTATTTTAGTTTATGACATAACAGATGAAGAATCATTCGGAAAGGTAAATTGGTCTACATTTACTTATATACTATACTTTCTATACCATATATTTAATATATTTTAAATACTATATAACTTATATAGTATTTAAAATACTATAATCTTGTTTTTATAGGATAGATAATTACCAGTGTGTATATTAAATTTAAAAAAGAGCACTTTATGTTGACCGGAAAGATTCAATAAAACTACAATTGCATGACTGCATTGTGAAATTTACTGTAATTTGAGACCTTCGCTTAAGCTACATGATGCATGTATTATGATGATCATGATCATTAAAATTTAATAATTGATATAGAAATACTTATCTTTAAAAGAAACACATTGAAATTATAATTTTTTAAAATTATATATACAAAACAAATGTTCTAAACAAACTTAGTTATCACTGTATAATTTGTATCCACATGTGCCAACACTTTTGTTGCCTGTAGAAGTAAAAGGCACAGAGCTATCAAACTAGAAATATGGAATGAGAATAAAATATCTCTTCAGAATGTTAAAAACTTAAGTATGTGGCATAATAACTACGCTCATTATTTTAGAATTAACAATTCATGTACCTCCACCTACCTGATTTGCACCTCGGCCCACGTCTATAGACGGGGTATGGTATACGATGGGTTAAAACCTAATAATTACTATACTAAATTATCTGTAGATAAAATATGTTTGTATGTAATTTTGTTACTCAGGTAAAGAATTGGGTAAAAGAGCTGAGAAAAATGCTTGGATCAGACATAGTCCTGGTTATCGCGGGGAACAAAATTGACATGGAGCACGAAAGGGCTGTTCCATTAGAGGAAGCAGAAAAGTATGTATTTATTAATGGAAAGATCATATGTAGAAATGGTAATAATGTATGTAATAATTTACTTATACATATATTGAAAAAATAAAAATTAAAAATGTGAATTTTTCAGCTATGCAAAAATGGTTGGAGCAAAACACTTCTACACATCTGCCAAATTTAACCAAGGAGTTGAAGAATTGTTTTTAGAGTTAACCCGTGAAATGGTTGAACATTTTGAACAAAATAATCAAGCTGACGGTAACAGGACATCGAGAGTCCTAGTTGTGGAAGATGAGGCTCCACCTCAGACTTCATGCTGTTCAGCAATTAGGAGTAACTAAGTTAGGTAAATACATTCTTGAAAGTGTCTGTCTGTCAAATTCTATTGGTAGTTGTATATACTTTGTGTAATAACTTAAGTATATTATAATATGGTACATGGCAATATACTTTTGCAATACTTGTATACCTATGTATATAGGTACCCGTAGCATATTCAATTTCATAATGTCGTTTGATTTTAATATAGTAAGTAAAACTTCTAAATATTATATTTGTTTTCTATTTGGCTACTACTATACTACAATCATTTTAGTATACATAAATAAAGGAATTATAGTTTAGAATTTATTATAATAGTCATGTACCTTTTTGTTCAAGATTTCGTTTTAATGATTAGGTTATTAACTATATTATTCACATCATTATAATTATATTAAATTTAATTTAAAGTGATTACGTCAGAGTGTTAAGTATATTTTTATTACTCACTTTACTTAATGTTTACTGCTTTCATGAATTTTATTCATGCATTTGTTGTATAAAATATATTTTGTATGGATCAATTTAGTCTTACCATGATTTAAATGCCAAATTAAATTTATTTTTCTAAGTACCTTAGATATAATAGATAGGAAGAAATGTTTATTTAAATATAATCTGAAAAATTGTTTTTCCAAACGTCCTACTTCTTATCAATAAGATAAACATATTAGCAAAGCTGTTCAAACAAAGAACATCTTTCATCTTAGATAAATAATTAATAGTTCATCATGACTCAACATTTAAAATTAATGTTTCAATTGAATATTGTGTAAGAAATGGTACACTATAATTAAAAACTAAGATATTTTTTATAAAGTTAATTTTGTTTCTTAAGTTAAAACAATCTATCTAATATGTTTTTAACTTTTTTTACATTTTGTTTTTATTTTTCGTTTTGTAGTATAAAAACATATTATAAATGAAAATATGAGAATTACTTACAAAGCATTCAGACTTACGTCAAATACCTATATTATATTTTAAATTGCTTAATACTTTCTTAGGTTTATGCGAATATTTGACATTTATAATTTCAAATTGCTATGTTTAATCTTAATTAGTAAGTGTTAGTAAAATTAGTTAAAGCAAGTTGAGTTTTATGAGAATTGCTCGGCGAAATAAATTAATCAATTTAATAAGCTAAAGCGAATTAAAAAAACTTTTAAGTTACATTACAATATAATATTAAGTGTAATAGAATTAGTTTCTTTTTTGTAAAAAATATTATAGTTAATATGAATTTTATTATAATATTACCTTGTTAGTACTATAGTTTATATGTTAGGTTAAAAAATATATAGGTAGGGACGATAGTGCAAGAATAGTTTATTATAAACCTGAATGGTTTGATTGTTATAAGTTTTCTTTTAAAATTGTATAAATTAGTTGTAACCTATTACTTTATTTAATTTTACTTTTATTGGTGCCAAGATGAATAGAAATGAAAAAAATATACATACTTTTATGCATAGGTTCCCAACCTTTTATGAACTACCGCCCCCTTTACAAGAACAAAATCTAACGCCCTTTTTACATAATAATCAATAGCTAATTATACTATTTTTATATTTTTGTCCATTTTCTTACTATAATTATAAATTAAAAATTAATTCACTCGCTCGCGTCGTGGTTGAGGGTCGCGACAATAGTAGCATTTCATTCTGACAAAGACCTTATAAAGTGTTATTAACAAACCGACAAAGGCATAACAACAAACGATACAAGAGCTTCCCGCATTGGGGCACTGCACAATGGCAGACAAAAAATGTAATAAAAAAAATCAATAGGAAACATATATTCTCTCCGACCGATTCCGGCCATTGCGGCCGATCTCATTGAGACTAGCCAACTGCGCAGGAGATATTATAGTGCTCAAGTGTACGCGCAGACACAAGTGCACTCTCTATTCCTATCACTCTCAATACTCCGGTGGGACGATTGTTCGACACGACCAGTGAAAGCTAAGGCGCAGGACCGATTAAACTTCACGTGCTCTCCGAGGCACGGGGGTGACTCATCACTCACCGCCAACTTTCCAACACCCGGCTATTACTGAGGCTTACTAAACAGAAAGACTCAATAATTAATCTTGGCCCGACCTGGGACTCGAACCCAGGACCTCTCGATGTATGACCGTGCATGCTAGCCGCTACACCACCGAGGCAGTAAATAATAAATATCAATGCTGGTGGAGTTTTAACAGTTTGCCGGGTTTTAATTTAGTTAACATCAATCGCACACAGTAATCTCTAATGTCTAATGTTTTTTTAGACAGTAAATTAGCTACTGCACTACAATCCATGTCGCCCCTCATTTGCCTTTGGACCTACTTCCTACCGTCCCCGCTGGGAACCTATGAAAGTATTAAAAAAAACATTATAAATAAAATAAGGTTTGTGTAATGTAAAATATGGGAACCCCAGATTGTGTTCGTAATATTAAATCTGTATGTATATATTGGAACGTAATAAAGCAATGCTTTGTTTTAAATATTTGTTCTATTTGCTTTGCCACTTCTGTTTCTTCCTTTCGTAGCTCGTAAGTAGTCCCTATAAGCCTTGAATAACCAACCGAAGTTTCATCACAATCTCATCAATGGTGTACCATGATTCCATATACAGAACAGACATACGAATATTTATTTCTATATATAAATAATAATTTCTTGGCAGTAAAAATTGTTAAAAACGTCGCCATCGTCCCTGCCTTATAAAAATATTGCCTGCGAATTTTAAATGCCTTGGTTAGAACTTGATGAGCTGTGACGAAATGATTATCAGATAAACCATATTACTTTCTTAGATTTATGCGAATATTTGACATTATAAATGAAACTATCACGCTTATCGTGGATTTATATTGATTTTTGTTTTCGGCGTTTCGAATGCATTATAGTAATCATTATCACTCGAGAGACTAAGGTTTTTGACGTCTTAGACAAGTATACTTGTTGTACAAAATCCGAAAAGGTAGTTTCATTTATAGTACAGAGATAAATCATTACTATATTTGTATTCAGTCCTACGGTAACAATTAAAGGTTTATTTTAAAATTGATTTACGGTTGTTCGAAATAGCTTATCTGTAATTTTTTTTTTACAAAAAATAGCCTGCTTTCCAAAATATTTTTTATATTTAGTGCCTATTGGAATTCACCGTTAGTCATGCTGTTAACTTTTAATTACATTACACATACATACTGTGGGTTTTCATGACTTATTACTATACTATTTTGATGAAATTTTGTCGATTATTACTATTATAGATATAACTTTAACCGCACTGGCTTTGTGTTTTCTTATAATTAGTTAGGTATTTCATTTTAAGTAAATTCTTCTTTTATTTGTGTTGTAACTGTATCTTTGTAATGTAGTTTATTAAAAACTTAAATGTAGTTATTATTTTTAATTGTTATTTTTGCTTCATCATCGTGCTGTTATTAAATGTTTCATGTTCAATACGAAATTAGAATTATAATTGAGATAAATTTTATTGATTATGATTGGAATAAATGGTTTTTGTTCAAACATTATCTGAGTTTATTTTATAGTGCTTTAGTACTAAATTTTATTTATCATGTTTTGCTATTTTGTTCAATACTAATAACAAAAGGATTATTTTTAATGATGATATATATTTTAATTCAAAGAAGTATCATGATAATTGTTCAAAGTAGGCGTAGATTTTCAACCAAGACAGTGCTAGCCTTTCGTACAAACATTTGTGCTTAACAAATGGATGCCCCCAGCGAGTCTCAAACCCGCTAACGCTGGCGCAGAAAGTAGGGTCACTACCAACTAAGCCAAACGTGTCGTCAAAATTATCCATATTTCATTGCATCCAATAGAAATGCAAGAGTGCAACATGATATTTATCTAGCTAGGTATGTAAATGGTCTGCAAACAACAAACATGTGCCATTACAATTGTGGCCATCAATGTCTAAAGTTCTGCGTTTGCTTAAAAATTATTGATTCTGATTGCAGTAAGTATATTTAAAAATCCTTACTGTCTTTTTTTCTCAAAATGAGAGAATCTTTTTACCTTAGTAAAATATAGCAAACTGTTTATTGTAAATAAAATCAAACAATTCTAAAAATTATTATGCCTGCATTATATTATTTTTTAACAAAAATGAAAACCGACTTCAAAACGTTACAAATCGAAACTCCTAACCGTTGAGGAGATATACCTTACATCATCACAAATTCTTGAACAGCTTTAGAAAATACATGAAAAACGTAACAAATGCCTATAAAATTTGGGAGTTGCCCTCGATTTCCCTAGGATCAAATCATCAGATCCTGACTTGGTTATAATGTGAATATCTTGGAAGTTGGAAGTATACCTTACCGAACAAAAAAAATTGTAATCGGTTAACATTTGACGCAGAAATTAATGAAGATCAAACATAAAAAGAACCGTTGAGGAATTTAACCTTCCATCATCAGCTAATCCACATGAGATGATTATTTTCAGACACAAATGCTTGAAAATATATCAAAAACATAATAGGTGCCTATAAAATTTGAGAGTTGCCCTCGATTTTGCTGGGATCCCATCATCAGATCCTGACTTGGTGACAATGGGACCCCCTCGGAGCTATACCCTACCAAACAAAAGAAAAAAATTTAAATCGGCCCACAGACGGCGGAGAAATCCGTGAACATACATAAAAAAATATATATACAATGAAACATATAACCTCCTCCTTTTTGGAAGTCGGTTAAAAATTAAAAAACACGCTTATGATTAATTGTAATGTGTAGTACTCATGAAGACAAATTTTAGGAGCCCAAACTCGAGGAGTTTTCTAGTTGCTTCTGAAGAGTTATACTATTTACCTCCTGGTTGCATCATCAGATCAGCTCTATCCTCTAAGATACCAAATTAAGTAGTAGTAAGTAGTAAGTACCTGAAATGAACGTTGCATATCACTATTTCACTATTATGCAATAAACCACTCAACAAATATTCATAATACAAAAAATATATAAATTATAGAAGCAGTCTCAACTTTAACAGATATGTCGGTGATTTGACTAAACGTGTCTTAATATATGCACTATAATTTATTGACATTTGACTTCATAAGTTGCAACATAACATGCATAACTTATAGTGCATTTTTAGATTATTTATTTATATTGACCGGAAAAGGCAGGGTACCTACAACCCAATTTTTTAAGGTTGTTGTCCAGGCAAACCCTGCTTTTACCGGACGACACGTACATCTTATATTTGGACTTATATACTTTTCGGTAGAACCAAACCATAGCCTGTTCTTTTTCAGGGCAGAGTCATCTAGTTTTCACGAGGTAAATTAAGGCTCTTTATTTATTTTTAATTACTCTCGTTTTTTATACAAATTATATTTTTTATTTGCTTACGCTATTTTACGGTCAATGTCTAATAAATTTGGAGGGTGTAATTTCCTTAATTATATCAATTTTAATATTAATTGTGACTTTCTACTTTTAATAAAACAAATCAAGGTATATAATTTTATGATTGTTTTATAAAAATATGAATTTTATAGAACAATAAATACCTAATATAAGAGAAATGAGAGTTACAGGAAATATTTAACAAAAATATATTAAAAAGAGCCATATTACACGCTTTGATTTACCTCGTGGAAACTAGATGACTCTGCCATGAAAAAAAGCAAGCTATGGTTTGGTTCTATCGAAAGTATATAAGGTCAAAGCAACTTCACATCCACGTGGTTTGAGAATCAGGGTTTGCTCAGATTTTGAGTACCCTATTCTCACCAGTCACCAACAATAAAATAAAAATAGACAATAAGTGCACTATAATTTATGCATATATAATTCGCGTCATGTAAAAAGAACGCTGGCTGTCAAGTTGCGCAGAGGCGATTTATCGGCCAATTTGGTGGTAAGACGTGGGGCGCGGGACGTCAAGGCACGCGCCGCATGCTTGCCGGCTCGCTATTGGCCCGTCAGTTCAAAATACCATCGCGCACACAAAAGTTATTAATTACGAACTGGTTTTATATAAAAAATTTTTCAATGTACCTAACAATGACCAATATACGTCGCGAGCGAAAGGCTAGTTCAAAAATAAAAGAATAGACTTAGTAATTTCGTGTGCGAATATACCCATGCGCAAACACACCCCCCGCCACTTTCCTCCAGCGTTCTTTTTACGTGACGCGAACTGTACTTCATGATGTAATTTATGAAGGAAATGTCAATAAATTGTAGTGCAAAATTAAGATATTGTCGCGGAATAGAGTGCGAACCCGTCATAATAGCACGCTTGTACCATGCATTACAACAGCTAATGTCAATTTATAACTTTTGACAATTAGATAACAAGAACAGTTTATTGTAAATTTTAATGTGTCAGAGAGAGAGAAAGCATTTTCAGGAAAGATTTGGAAGTTACTAGAAACATTTTGAATTTTCGATACTAGAATGTTCTATATTTACGCATATAAAAAGGCCGGCAGTGTGTCGAGAGTTCAGTTGAAGTTTGATGTTGAGTGAAGATTACGAAGAGATACGAAATAGTAGTAAAGTGATGGATTATAGTGCTCAGAGACTTAATTTAACTAGTGCTGTGTACAAACTGCGCGTGTATATAAAGTGTAAATAAAACATCTTTAGTGCGAGAACGCTTTTAATTTCCGATCCCGAACCCGTAGTACGTAACAATTGGTGTCAGAAGTGGGATCGGAAATGCCGTTAGTACCGAGGCACGAGAAGGAAGAGTCACTACACGCGCAATGGCAGAACAGCAAAGGGAAGATTCTGGCCCTAGCACATCGAGGGATGAGTCCGCGGCTCAACAGAGCACGACGCCAGACATGAACGCCTTTCTGCAACAAATGGCGTTCATGATACAAGAGCAGGCTCGCCGCCAGGAGGAACAGCTGCGCGCACTACAAGATGAGTGGGCTCGCCGCCAGGAGGAACAGCTGCGCGCACTCCAAGAGGAGCACGCTCGCCGCCAGGAGGAACAGCTGCGCGCACTCCAAGAGGGCATTCACAAGGATGTCATACCCGCTTTTCAACAGAATACGGAAAGGGTGGAAGTCGTTGAAAGAGAAGTTGAGGAACTAAAGACGACACTCGTCACACACGGTGAAGCTTTAGACAAGCACGACTCAAGACTCTCTAAAATGGAAAAGAGGATGGATTACTTGGAAACTCAGAAATTACCGCGTGGCACCGACATTAGCTCATCATCAGCAAAGATTTTCAAAGTCCCCTACTTCGACGGCAAATCTTCTTGGGCCGCATTCAAGATCCAGTTTGAGACGATCAAGGAGACGAGTGGTTGGACGGATGACGAAGCCCGATCTGCCCTTACCGTCGCACTTAGAGAGGAGGCTCTGAATGTATTGGAGGCGCTTTGTGCTAGCGAGCCTGGCAGGAATACCACATACAGTGAGCTCCTTAACCCATTGGAGTCGCGGTATGGTGATAGTCATCTAGAGCACGTGTATAGGGCTCAAATTAAAGATCGTACACAACGAGCCAATGAAATCCTGCAGCAGTGGTCCATAGAGATTGAGAGGCTCATACGTAAGGCATATCAATCCTCGCCATCCACCATAGAGACTATGCTTATGCAGGCTTTTGTAGACGGGATTCGCGACTCGGAGGTACGCGCCGCTGTACGCCTAAGACACGAGTCTCAAGGAAGCTGTCGCTCATGCTTTGCAGGTTGAATCTGTGCGCCATGATCCAAGAGCTTGGAAGGTGAGAGAAATAGTCACTACGGAAGGATCATCCACCCGGAGACGTATTTTTAATCCAAGATGCTACGAGTGCGGCGAGCGGGGCCATCTCAGAAGTAACTGCCCTAAAATATCGACCGTACAGAGACAGTCAGATGTGGCTGTGTCGACTTCTGACCTAATTTCAGCCAGGACTGCGGGGTGGGCGCTGGCCGGGGGATCTTCAACCCCACAAATAGAAGTAAAGCAAACAGTAATACATGGCGCAATTAATGGAGTGGCATATAAACTGACGCTGGATACCGGAGCATCACGATATATATTTGTCGAATTGACATTTAAGGTACTTCTTTATAACATAAATAATAGCGTTTGTACATAGCCTTATGTTCAATGTTATCCTGCGTTCCACTTCATATTATATCGATACCTTAACTTGTAAGTCGGTTAACTCCGTTTTATTGCACTTGTCAGGGGACACTAAAAACGTTATTATTTTAATAATATTATTGAAAACATTAGGTTTTCAAAAATTTATCGTTAATATATGACATTTTTTGAATTTTTTTTCTTTAAAAATTTACTGAAACAGAGTTAGCCGACTTGCGAATAATGTACTATTATGTAGTCTCAAAACAGAAAAATATCAAATATTTTTGTTGTAAATTACTTTTTTTTCATAAAATAAATTAATTTATAATGTAGCGTACAGTTATCAAAACAAACATTTGCTTTTTTCTATGTCTTTTGTATTTTTTTTTGTCATATTTTGTCGGTTTAAATTCCGTCCAATGTTCCCATTACTTTTAAATTTATAAATTTTTATTACTTGTTTTATTATAAACCCAGTGAACTAAGTTTTATTAAAAATTTCACTTCACGTCTTAAGCACAATGTGTCAATAAACAAAAATATTTTCACGAATAAATCTATGTATTTTTTCCATAACAATAGACTTTCTCTCTCTTTTTCTAATTCTATCTCTCTCGCTCTCTATTCTTAACTTATTATGTAATAATGTTGGAGTTGAGTTGTGCGCTTTTACCTTATGAAGTTTTGTAAACCAAAGATGTGTAATAAATATTATACTGCAGCCTGCTACTGTGTTTTATTTTTTTTTTATTTTATTGAATTTAGTAACAACTTAGTAGCAAAAAATAAACGATCATTTGTTTATTTCTACAAGAAACAGAACAATGAAGGGTGCGAATTATAATCGTGGCAGAACAATAGTAATAGGAAGGGTGGGAGGGGTTTAGGCGAGTGGGGGATGGAACGTGCCTTATATCTATTCACCCATACACTCATCACGAATGGCAGGGAGGTAGGTAATAGTTAGTAGATGGACAAGAACGGATTTTACGACAGCGTTGGATTAAGGTGGTGTCACTTTGTAGAGCTCTCGCAAGTTTGTATGAAAGTCCTTCAAGTTTTGTGCTACAAAATTTAAATTTGGCAGGGACGTAAGACGTAGTTAACTTAGAAGATGCCCGCTAAGAACGGATTTTGCGACAGTCTCGGTTTGAGAGAGTGTAATTGCTTTCGCAATCCGATGTGTTGAACAAACATTTATTGATGACTTCATGAACAGACTTAAGAAAATACAACTTAATTAAATTCATAATTATTTTTAAATTATTCAATTCAGACACTTCAACATTCAAAAGATATTACGAATTTAGAAATGTGAAAGAAAATAATAATAGAAAAATGAAGCGTAGCGCAGCGGGAAACATGGCAAGGGAAGGGGTGCCGAAGTGCGGGAGAGCGGCGTGCACATCTATGAAATAGGTAGTAATAGGTTCTAAAATTGCTAGAGCGATTTCGATTAATTTTCATCTATAGATTAGTCGAGCGAGTGATCTTGTAACTATTGAAAATGATTTTAGTTTTAAATGATCATCAATGATGATCATTCTTCAGTCTGATATGACAGGACATCGATGATTGCATTCGGATACTCTGTGAGTAAACTAAGAGTTCATTCTAGACGAACGTAAAAAACATTAAAATATTTTGAATTTCTTCTGTTCTAAAAAAAGTGTTAGGTATACTAAAAATCATCCCGTATAATATTTTTCTGCTTAATTTTACATTAATACATTCATAGTATACATAAAATCGAATAGTAATTAATAAAAAAAACATTTCAGTGTTTCGTACAGCTTGTAAATAAAGGTGCACGCGCACTAAGCGTATGCACTGCAGCGGAGCGACGGACGTGACACGGCACTGAAAATATTCTTTGTATGAAATAGTATGAGACAACGCTCTACGCCTAATCAGTTACGCCTAGTGCGCGCGCACCTTAAGTATTGTAATTTGTAACTACCCTACTTCATGTTCATGTTCTTTATTCTGTGGCTTTTAGGCGTGCCAAACTACCCTACTTAATAAATAACGCAATAACGTAATCTGTGATACTAAAATTTTCGAATTAATTTGGCGGATATGTGGCGATCACAGAGTTCTATGGAGGCATGGGAGAAAAAGAAGTCGTATCTAATACGTAGTTTATTTGAAGACGTATCGGCTTGTAAGTTTTATAAATTATTAACTATGCATTTAGGTTATAGTTTCGCTTAGGAGCCATTCATTTATTACGTAAGACTATTTTCGCTAGTTTTTGACCCCCTCCCCCCTTTTTGCGCTTTTTCAATGTATATTTTTAACTTTACGCATTTTTTTGATCTTACGTAAGAACTATCGAGACACACCCCCTTGTAAGAAAACATAAGATATGGTCGAGCCACCTCCCCCCCCCCCCCCAAATTGTCTTACGTAATAAATGAATGGCCCCTTATTATAAAATAAATAATTATTAAGCAGATGAAATTTTAAATAAGATGGATGTGCTAGATACTATATAACTCATAAATGCTTTTTACCTTAAATATTATTTTAATAGTACACTTAATGCTTACGAATATATGACGCGTAGAAAGAAAACAGATACTTTTACAATGTACCGGTATTTATTTAATTTATTATTGCCAACAGTTTTACCACCAATTCAAGAGGAAGCGGAACCTAAAAAACGTGTGGAACTGGAACCGGAACCAGAACCATCGTCATCCAATGATGAGTTTAGAGCTGATAGTCCTCTACCAGATCTTATCATTGAGGTAGAACCCAAAAAACCAAACCCACACGATTCAGAAGATGAGGAGTTTTATGAACGTTTGGCTAAAGAAATGAGACGCCTCTATAAAAGGGACCATAATATAGATTCTTCCACAGCCTCTTCAAGTTCACTCGAAAGTTTTGGTAAAAATGAATATGGACAATGTTTTAGCACACCATCAAAACATGGCAGCATGGCAGAATCTGAGGGTCTTGCAGAAATCAGTGGTACGTTCAACTGTTTATTTCATTAGTAATAAGATTTTCTTGTGTCTTATTTTACTTGTAGGTCAAACGCTAATGCAATAATATACTGATTATCTACTCGTATGAAAGAAGTACTAGTATATGTATATAAAAAGTAAACATTGTTATTTTTGTTTGTGACGAATAAAATCAAAATATACCTACTGGATTGATTTCAGAAATTCTTTCTTTCAACATTATCCCATCGTTAAGGCAACATATCCATGACTGTCTCCGTCATACTACATATAAACTTTCCTGCAGCGCTGAATTTTATCCCGTTAATTGTCGCAAATGTATATTGCCTGTAGAAAAAAGATTGTTATGTGCAACTCACCCGCCAGCCAGTTCTACCCATTAAGCCCCAAGCACCCACCACCCGTCTTAATGGTACAACGCAGGAACGCTTGCACATTATAAGATATTACAATATCTCCTACGCAGTTGGCCTGTCTCAATGAGTTTGGCCGCCGTGGCCAGAATCGGTAGGAAAATTATAGTTATGTTACTATAACAAATTTCTTACATTTTATTATGTAACTAAAATGTAAACACCAATGACTGGAGCACATATTCTTGCTTATATCCAATATATCATTATATAGTATTTACCAAATATTACAGCTTATAAAATATCAAATATATTTTAGATGCAAGCAAAAGAAACACCGTAAGCAGCGAGCTGTCAAGTCACTTCTCAACGGAATTGATGAGACGATTTCAAGATTTTGCCTCCTTCGGATCTTTGCCGCGCTATGAACGATCTGAATCAAGTTCAGAAAATGTCATTGGCGAAAAAGATTTATTTTCAGAGGTGCAACCAATGGAACTGGCGGAAGAAATTTCCTATGGACCTAGAGAGACAGCACATGACACTTCCAGTGATTTGAGAAATCTAGACTTGATTGAAAATCTGATGACTTCAACGCCAATTTCTAAGCAAAATACTAAAATTGTTAGGAAAAAATTTCGGAGACGGTTGGATCCTTACACAGCCCACTCTTCTTTCACGAGAAGGAGGGATGTTGGTGGCCTTGACGCGTCCACCTAAACTTCCTTTTCTGATGATGAACCTGATTGGAGTACATTTTGGAATAACTTTTTTGTATGAAACCCAACTGTTTATTCTTTATGTTTGTGTAAAAATCATGTTTGCTCATAAGAGGGATTTATTTTTGACTTTTTGGCTGTTTTTTTAGTTTTAGTCACTAATACATAATGTAGTTAATTTTTGGATAATTAATAATACAATGTGATGATTTGTTCTTGAAAGTTTAATTGATTTCCCTTTAAACCAACCTTTTCTTTTGAGGACTACTCTGCAGTACCAGTTATTGTGTATTCCTGTGAGAATATGGATTTTCCTGTAGTAAAGGGTACCCTAAATATTAACCCTAGTTATAATCTTACACTGCACAGAGATTAGTTAAAATCTATTCAGTACTATTTGTGTAAACGCGCACATCATTGAGCTTAGTTAAATTTTTTTAATACGAGTAGATAAAAATAGGTATTGTGAGTGTACCTTAGTAGACAGACGTGAACTATTGCAAAATTTTCTGTAGGCCGTGTTAAGACCTACAATTTTACAATAAGTACATAGTTTTAATGTATCTCTTTATTAAAAGGTTTAGCAACAGTTTGCCATATAAATATGAGAGAAGGACCCCATAGAACCAGTTGTTTTTTTTTCGGTAGGAATATAAAATTTTCATTCAATAAAAGGTATTTAAAATGTTGTCTCGTATAAAGATCACTAACTCCCTCATAACGAAATCTCGAAAAGCGCTTGACGTCTAAAGATGAAATTTGGTAGGGAGGTAGTATTGCGAATTTTGCGACAGGGCCGGAATAAGAAGGTCTAAGGACTGGCATGTTTGTATGAAAGTCCTTAACTTTTTGTGCTACAAACTTTAAATTTCGCAGGGAGGTAGTAAATATTTAGTAAACGTTCGCTAAGAACGAAATAGTGCCAGGAGTAATAATAATCGCTTTCGCAACCTTACGTGTCGAACAAAAAAATATTGATGAGTTATAATTGAACAAACAGAAAATACAATTAGATTATTGTCAGTTTACTTTTTAATTATTCAAATCGGACATTCAAAAGATATTACAAATTTAAACATGTCATTTTTAACAATGAAAATACTAATAGGAAAATAAAGCACGACACAGCGGACAACGCGGCGAGGGAGAGGGTGCCGAAGGTAAGGTAGCTGCTCGGCTCACGAGTATATTTCCGATGGGTTGTGAAATAGCTGAAGCAATTTTAATGAAAATTTCAGTTTAGTAGCAATTGAACACATCCACTCGGGCGAAGCCACGAGTACTGCCAGTACTTATATGATTGGTTCTCATGTACCTACTATACATTTTCTTCATGATAGGCACTTGCTTTAAGCATTTGCATTGTAAAAAAAACCTGCATATTTGAGAAAATCTAAGTTTATGTACCGGACGGGCGGAACTCGAGGGCAAAGTATATGTAATGATCGCTATTATAAAATGTCGCTATTATACTGTACTATTATTCTCCGCTTTTACTATTGACCACTGATGAAAACGCACGCAGTATGAAATGCCTCTGGCCTGGCGCTAAGGTACCTCGGAGCAGTACCTTACAGAGAGCCGCAAGCCACCGATCCGTTTTGTCTTTATTTACACTGTAATTTTCACTATAATATTTACAATATTTTACGATTTATACTAAAACTACTTAATCTATGCTTATGTATTATATATCACTATAAAGCTTAAGTTATTATCTATTTAACTATAATAAACTCTATATTCAACTCGAATACTAACTATTGGAAATATACGAAAATACATAAATAGTATGCAATGTCAGCCTATATCACAAACATTTTACATAGGTAACTATTTCACTATTATCTATAACTATTGGCTTCTAAACTTATCTATACATTAATTATTGTACCGAAATACAATATAAACATAAATAATTGACAATAAAATAACCAAATTCTAAAATATGTTACATTTAAGTTTCTTTCTATAAAATGCCATTTACAAAACTATTACAAAGTATAAAAAGTTATATAAACAATAACTTCTATGCGAAATCTATACAAAATACGAAACTATAAGATATCTATACAATTGATACCTATCGAAACTATAACTATCAAACATAATTTAAAATGATGTATAAAAAATATTGCAATATTACGCTATAATGATTACGCGTAATATTACGAACACTACCTGATAATTTCTATGCTATATTATTCAACAATATGAAATTATTAATTAATTATAAAAATATGAATTTCACTATTTACTGTCATAACTTAAAATAAGTGACCTATACTTACCATTGAAGGGAACGGCTTGTGATATCAATAATGCCCAATTACTTGTCCTACTTCAAAATTTAGAATAACTAATAATATTATAAGTAATCATGTAAACCAAAAATATTAAATAATAAAACACTCCATAATTTTGTAGTTATTTATTTTCAATATATCAATAATTAGTCAAGCCAAATAAGGTTAATATATTAATACATTTAGATTTTATTGATTAATAGTAAACACACATAGACAAATAGGCAAATATTTCTAAAAATATATTGTACATATTATATCATTTCTTCTCACAGTTTTTTTGTGTTCTAATAA
Organism: Boloria selene; assembly: GCA_905231865.2. NCBI lineage: Eukaryota > Metazoa > Arthropoda > Insecta > Lepidoptera > Nymphalidae > Boloria > Boloria selene. The sequence goes on from HG993131.1 coordinate 12,467,075, forward strand.
ACATCTTTTATCATCTAGTAACCAATTCCAGAGGCTCTTTAAAATAATAGATATAATATAGTATATAAAAGAATTTTGTGAGACTAATCTATATATATATATATATATATATATATATATATATATATATATATATATATATATATATATATATATATATATATATATATATATATATATATATATATATATATGACTGTCTCAGGGAGTCTAACCACTGGATTCATACTTTAGTTCTGACGTGTAGGTTGTAATTTGTAACAAGTACACTTAATAAAATAATTAGTCAAACCAAATAAGGTTAATATATTAATATACTTACTTTCTATTAAGTAAAAGTCACATCAATTATTATTGATAGTCTGTCGATCAAATTTAAAGTGACTTCAAATATTTCTAAAAATATAATGTATACATTATATGTATCATTTGTTCTCAGTTTTTTTTCTAATAAACATCTTTTATCATCTAAGAATCAATTCCAAAGGCTTACGATTGTAGTGTTATAGATAGATATACCCAATATAATAAAGTATATAAAAGAATCTTGTGAGGCTACTAATTTATATGTGAACACACAGTATTTGGTCTAGAAAAAATATTATCATACTAGAAGTGAACAAGTTGACATGACAAAATGTGGTTAATAATAGAATAAAGCCCTATTAAGTCCACATCCCCATGAGTCTAACCACTGGACAGATACTTTAGTTCTGACGAGTATGATGTAACAAGTCCACATTCGATTTTTCACTGTCAAAGTTTGCAAGAAAATATAGTTAAACAGAAACATCAACTAACTTAATCTTTCAATTTCTTGATAGATGAACTCAATATATAAGTATAGTTATACTAATAAATCCAGATTTCAATTCTACGACGAGACGAGATCTGTGGCGTGTCTCGAACATCTAATACTAAAATACAAATTTCACGCTGAGAATGTTTAAAATATTTTTTATTAAAACAGAGCAAAATGAGATTTTAAAGTAAACATGACATATTTGTAAATCTTAATAAAGTATCAATAAATTTAGTAAAAATAAGAACAACTAAATAAAAATTATTATACCATAATCAATAAAATGAGGGATCAATTTATTCACTTGCAGTATTTGTGACTTCTGTGCTATAAAATTAATTAAATTAACATATTAAAAATTATAAATTTTATAAAATTTCAAATATTATATTTTATTATAAATTTATTAATCATATTTTATCGTCTGTCAATTAACTTCATATAATTCTAAAATTATTATATCCTCTTGAGAAATTTTGTGTCTGAACAATAAAAATGTGATGGTAAATGACTACTTTCAAAATTATATTTTTATTAGCTTATATTATTGTTAAATTAAATAAAGTAATTTAGTTTATTACATTATCGTAACATATACATTAAAAAGTCAATATTTTGCAAACCTAAAAAAAACTTGTTAGTAAATAAGGCAATTTAGGCCATGTTCTTGTATTTTGTGAAGAGATTGTAGAGCACTCTGAGAGTTGACTTTAGGTCGAGATTCACGATATCTGAAACAAATTAATATATTTACATTATTATAGTTTATACATATACATTATAATATTCTGAATTTATAAAATAAATATGTTGGGACATTATTACACACAGCGCTATCTATTTGTGGTAAGCTACATGGCTTGTGTAATGGATACCAGATTAAATACATACATATTATAAATATAAAACCAAATATAAACCTACAAACTGAGCCAGACGTCTCATCAATGAATGTAATCTGTACACAAGACATTTTTGGATTATCTTATTAAAATAAATCTTATTAAAATAAAGGTCAAAATCGCGCCCAAAGAAGTCGGTTACAAACAAACATACAAACATACAGGTGAAGCTAATAAAAAGCGTGTAAAATAGTCATTTTTTTAGATATAGAGGCTGAGTTTATAGTTTTTACAAATTTTTGACTGCTTGCTTGTAAACAAACTACAAGGAAAGCCACAGACAGATTTTGATGAAATTTTGTATAATACATTACATAGCTAGTTAGTTATCTGGGTCAACATAATATAGGACACTTTTTACTGTGGTAAAATATATTATCCCTAAAATATGTATACTATTTATTAAATTTAAGAGTGGAGCGAGGGCAACTTGCTAGTAAATAATAACAATTTATAGTGACAGTGAATGGTATCGAAGATAATTTCTATAATATAATTGAATTGTTATATAATTTTATGATAATATAGTAATATTGAATATACAAGGCAAAAAGGAAGATATCTCACCTTCTGGCCTAGCTTTAGGCTTAGCAAGACCCACATCCTGCATCAATTCGAAGGCAAAAGCCACATTATGGACCTTTTGATCGAAGTCCTGAGGAGTCAGGTGGAAGTCATAGAGTGGAACGAAGAACCCTTCCAAGAGGCCCATGAGGAGGCAGAGGTAGACCCCGTCATGGAACTGACTGTCTAGGTCTAATACTTCTAGATTCACTTTGCTGAGATGTTTGTTCACAAAAGTGATCAGCGACTGAAAGCACATTATATTTTTTAAACAAATGAGTCACAATCTTCCATTGGGTTTTGTAGTATACACTAATAGATTTTGTAATATCTAAGTGCAGTGTGAAAAGAAATTGTGTAATGTATTTCTTTTTCCCTTGTTACTTATAGTAAAAAATGTTTATTTTGTGTAAATTTCAAACAAGAATATAGTTTTGTTTCAAATATTAAGAAGATATTATAGGTACCTTTTTCACAACTTGCAATTTGTCTGGGGCATGATCAAATAAAGCATCAAATGCATCCCTTTCACATTTCATGCCGAGGTCATCGTATGTAGAAGTTATGTCTTCTATGTATGTTCTAAATAACATAAGAAAATTTTTGGTTACATATTTAATCAAAACAATATTTTATGCAATATACAATATAAAGATTATAAGCACAGATATTCTTATGACACAGATAATACTACTTATTAAATTAACGAAGCTTTAATAAATTTTAAATGTTGGCAGTATTATTTTCACAACAACAATAAATAAGGATATATAATAATATGTTTTCCAATAATATATTAATATTTTACCTATGAGAGAGTTGATTGGAACCATCTTTCTTGACCACCACAACATTAACGCTTACATTCTCTGGCAAACGGATGGGAGCTCTGAAGTGACGTGCAAGAGCCACCAACAGATGTAAAATAGACACAACATTTTTTGAGTGCACTGAGACCACACTCCACTTTTGCACTGGCTTTGCTGATCCATACAGCACCTGAAATTTATCAATAGTCAATAAAAAATCTGTTAACAATACATTTAATATATCATCATTCTATCAACATTTTAAAGAACAGGTACACTCCTACTTATGCTATATATAAAACTTAATATGTGTGATAAAAGCGAAATGTGATATTAGTAATTATTAAAGTAAATCATTATACTATAACATTTTATTATTTTTGCAAAAATATTTCATTATATCATTGTAGTTGTATATGTATGTACATAATTATGTACTTCCATATTTACTTGTGAATAATTTACCAAACATGTTCCACATGAAATTCGCCTGCAAATTTTTAAAACAGTGGATAATTCACAAATGCTAGTTAATAAAAAGCAATTTTAGTGGCCCCTTAAAAAGTTCCTGTTAATGGAGTTAGCCAATTTGCAAATTAAAGTATGGATATAAGATAAAAGATATGCAGGAAATGAAAAATGATATTAGCCTATGGATTACACACACAAACTACTAAAAACTGTAGCAAAAAAATATGTGTTGATAAAAAATTTATTTCTATTAGAAATTAATTCAAATTTTATAATAAATTTAAATACTGAGTATAACATATTTAAGTATGAAGTATAACATACTCTATTGACTGCTGTTAGTACAACAGCCAGCTTCTGCCTTTGTCCCTCTTCAGACTGTGTCACCTCAGGCACATCCAGTTTAGTTTCTGTTAGTTTTTCCAACAATTTTTGTAGCACTTGTCCATCATAAAGATCTTCACTGATATCTTTAACAATAATTCTTTGTGCTGCAAGCTCATCATTAATCCAGTCAATCAAAACTTGAATCAGGTCTTTCACTCTTGGGTCATCTAAGCACCTTGGCTCAATGATTGCTCTTTCTTCATTATCATCTAGAAAAAATAATCAAATTATAAAATAAATAGTAAAGATAGTAAAAATTAATTGACAAAGTACATTTTATAACTCTTATTCCTTACGCAAACTGTATTCTTCAGGTGGAATTTCTGGTGCAGTTGGACTACCTGGTGAGTCGATCGCATATTTACCCTCGGCTTGCACTTCCTGTACTAAAATAAAACGTTCTATGAAAAAATAGGTCAAATATTAAACACTATGAGGCAATCTCCAAACATAGTGTAAATGTCTCAACTAGGGTTGCCAACTCTTTGTCGGTCAAAAATAGTAGTTCTACAATTATTATCCATAAAAATATAGTAGATAACGAAAAATGAAGAAAAAATATAGTAGGTACCAAATAGGTACTTTATTTCTTGAAAGAATATTTTTTGCTGCTTTTAGCCTTTATTAATATTTTTTTATTATTAAAGAATGCCTCATAGCTTTTATTACAATTTAAATTTATATAACAAAATACCATTAGATCAGCTTTAATTAAAATATTATTACTTAGAGTTTGATGCCTTTGAAATATAGTAGGTTCACTTGCTATATTCTTTTTTCAGAAATATAGTATTCGGGCCTCTAATACAGTAGGATACTATATTATATAGTAGGGTTGGCAACTCTAGTCTCAACCTACACACATGGCAAGGCTAATTAAATTCTTACCTTCCTTTATGCGTTTTTTGCGACCAATTGTTCCAATTTTATCCCAAAATGACTCTTCTTTGTCTTCTTTTTTAGGTAAAACGGGAGTTCGGGGAGATTTTGGGCGTGGTGAAGACATTCTTGCTTCTAAGTTCTAATGAGGAAAACAAAACATTAAATTAATATATGAATCATCACAAACATAGTTTAATATTGAAGTAGATCAAGTAAACATATTTAGTATGAATTCACAATAAAATTTTATAGCGGTTTTTTATTCGTTACCTCAATATAAAAAGAAACTGCAAAAATAAAAAAACTAAAAAGAACTTTAGTTTTTATTTTGTTACAGATAGGCACAGACTTTATATATGTAGCAATATACTCTATGGCACAGACTGACTCAACCTCAAGGTAGGTCATAGGACACATAGGATATTCGCATTTTACTTCACCAATCACCATTCACCACAGTCCACAGATCATAACATCAAAGAATAATAATACTTTTCTCTATGCATAAAAATCATAGATGACTATGATACAAATTCCAATTTACAAAATCTAAAAAAAAATCAATACAATTCAGACATAGATAATAGAATAGATTTGTCAGAGATATGTATAAAACGTAGACAGAGAATAGGGACTCTCTCTACGGTATAAAATGAAATTCTGAATTCTATCTGTTCATTAAATATTTATTAGTTTTAGAAAAATAATATAGTAGTCATTATTATCGATACAGACACAGAAATCAGAATGATCAATGAATCTCCAAAATATTATATAATCGATCTTTCCGATAGAAGATCTTCTATCATGTGATGATGATGATATGTGTGGTCTTGAAATGTATTGACATAAAAATGAACGTCGATAATTATTTTAAAAAACGATTACAAAACAAAATACGATTTTGTAAAACAAAACTTCATTATTTCTCTTTGCTTATCGTTAGAGTACAACAAAACAAAAACATAAAAATCTTTAACCTGATTTGTATGTAATTTTAAATATTAATTTATTTTATGGTCCTAAACTACTTCTCCAACGTATAAATAAATTTTTAAGATCCATGACTCCTTTGGCTTAAACTCCTTGTAACATTTTTTTTTGTATTTTGTCGAAGGCTGTTCATACTGCACTGCACAGCCTACTGTTTGCTGAACAATCGTTTATACTGCAGTCAGAGTCAGCAGCTTGAGCAGCTGACATAGATTGGAGCTCATACTGATGTTCCTTTAATTATTTTAATTTTATTTATTTACCCTTCTTTTTAGAACACTTGGTCTATCGTCAAATAAGTGGGGCAAACTCATAGGTTTGCCCCACTTATTTGACGATAGACCAAGCAAGGGGTTAAAGCTCATATTTTACCTATATCTATTAATACATCTTGATCTATATCCATAGCTGGGCACCGTTAAACAAATAATTAATTCGTTAATCGTTAATCCATTACTTAAAAAAGTTAACTTCGTTAAACGTTAAAGCGTTACATTTCGAAAGATTTAACGCAAGTTAACGTTAATCGTTATTCCGTTAACACGTGATTAACATTGTATTTTTATATCATTGCAACAATGATGATCTGCTTATAAAATCTGTTGATTTGGGTTCTGAAACTTAAAAGCTTCTCAGCAGTTCGAGGAGGCCGTACCGGGCTTTTCACAGGCTCAGTTCAACGCCTTCAATACCCAACCGTTTGGGACTCTACAAGAGCCACTTCGCTATCATGAGGCACCTCTCTCTGGCTTTGGACAGACGCTGGACGTCCACTGTTCCTTTTTCATTTCTCCCAGTTCACCCCGATACTGATGGAAGCCGTCTCGACTTTCGGCAGGCTTTTGCCGAATGTCCGGGGCATTGAATATCTTTGTCGGTTTTGAGATTGTAAGGTCCATGGCACCGTATGGTGCCCCCGTTTGGATCGACGCCCTCTCCGTCCCGAACGGGGTCCAATTGTGCAGTACGCAGCGGGTCCTGGCGGTGAAGGCGATAAGGGGATGACGGACGGTGTCCTTCTGGCGGGTGTTTACCCTGGGTACTCCAGGCGCAGGCAGAGGTACTCGCCGAAGTGTACCCGTCTAGCTGACGAGGCCATGATCCGACGATGGAGAGAGCAACTAAGAAACCCAGAGGCTGGCCTGGCGAAAGTGGATGCCATTTGTCCTGTTTCACTGGGCCAGGAGGCCCACATGGTGTCATGACTTTCAGACATGGACACAGATGCTTACCGGGCACCCCGCACGTGAACACGCACCGACAACCCTACCTACCAAACTTTACTTAGATACCTGGATTCGTTTTACTCGACGCGACGCGGTGCTTGGTAAAGAGTAGGTACTTGATTAACGATTAACGGACTTGAGAAAATGTAACGGAAGTTAACGAGTCCGTTAATTTTTTTCTAGGTTAACTTAAAAGTTAATCGTTAATCAAAATGTTAACTTCGTGAATTAACGATTAACGGATACGGAACTCGTTAGAGTTAATGCCCAGCTATGTCTATATCTATCTATATCCATGCTATTTATTTATTTATTTACAGGACACACAATTGTTAATACATTTAAAATAAAAACCAAAACTATAGCAATACAAAGAAAACATAAAATGCTTAACATTCAAAGGTGTCAACACATGCACCAAAGTAAAAAAAATCAATTAAAAACTAGTAATTATTTAACAGTAAAAACGAAAAATAAATTAACATATTTACTGTGCTATTAAAGAAACGACTGAAGTTACAATAAAAACTTTAATTTTAAACTTGTAGAATATTAAATTTCCAACAAAAAAAATAGAAGATATATTTTTTTTAACTTTACTAAGTACGTTTAATATATAGTCATCAGTCCTATGCGTAGCTCACATATTTAAGAGTTGTCAGCCGAAATAGATAAACCGGTTCATTAAATGGGCCTACAATAGGAAACGGTAAGTCTAACAAAAAAGTTTTGCGACCCAAAAGATTCGGAATTTAATTATCTACAATAATTTTGTCAATTTTTTTTAACCTAAAATGCAAAGTTTTCAAGATATTGGCCAAAAAAGTTTCGTTACGCCCGATAGCCCATTACTGAACGTCCTTTAATTACTCAAAAAGAATGTATATTAGAAAAATATTTTTAAACAAAAGTTTTATAAAATAAATTGATATAAAAAATAATTTATACATATATTTTATTGATTAATCCAATATTATGATAGATACATAGCTGGGCATTAACTCGTTAATCCGTTAATCGTTAATTAACGAAGTTAACATTTCGATTAACGATTAACTTTTAAGTTAACCTAGAAAAAATTTAACGGACTCGTTAACTACCGTTACATTTCCTCAAGTCCGTTAATCGTTAATCCAGTACCTACTCTTTACCAAGCACCGCATCGCGTCGAGTTTTACTCGAACTGGTTAGCTAAGTAAAGTTTGGTAGGTAAGGTTGTCGGTGCGTTTTCACGTGCCGGGCGCCCGGTAAGCATCTGCGTCAATTTAAAAGTCATGACACCGTGTGGGCCTCCTGACTTAGTGAAACAGGACAAACTGCATCCACTTTCGCCAGGCCAGCCTCTAGGTTTCCCAGTTGCTCCCTCCATCGTCGGATCATGGCTTCGTCAGCTAGATGGGAGGGATCCCACATTGGAAGTTTCCCCAGCGCACGCTCACTCACCCGAAACTGGTACACTTCGGCGAGTACCTCTGCCTGCACCTGGAGTACCCAGGGTGAAACGCCCGCCAAAAGGACACCGTGCGTCATCCCCTTATTGCCTTCACCGCCAGGACTTGCTGCGTACTGCACAATTGGACCCCGTTCGGGACGGAGAGGGCGTCGATCCAAAAGGGGGCACCATACAGTGCCATGGACCTCACAATCTCAAAACCGTCAAAGAGATTCAATGTCCCGGACATTCGGCAAAAGCCTACCGAAAGTCAAGGCTGCTTCTATCAGTATCGGGGTGAACTAGGAGAAATGAAAAAGGAACGTCCAGCGTCCGTCCAGGGCCAGACAGAGGTGCCTCATGATAGCGAAGTGGCTCTTGTAGAGTCCCAAATGGCTGGGTATTGAAGGCGTTGAGCTGACCCTCTGAAAAGCCCGATCCTGCCTCCTCGAAATGCTGGGAAGCTTTTAAGTTCCAGAACCCAAATCAACAGATTTTATAAGTAGATCATTATTGTTGCAATTACATAAAAATACAATTTTAATCACGTGTTAACGGATTAACGATTAACGTTAACTTGCGTTAAATCTTTCGAAATGTAACGCTTTAACGTTTAACGAAGTTAACTTTTTTAAGTAACGGATTAACGATTAACGAGTTAATTATTTGTTTAACGGTGCCCAGCTATGGATAGATAGATATACAAATCTAACGACACCTATCAAGCTATAATCCATCGAGCCATCTAGGCTGCAGAGCGAGCCAAAAATTTATATATACATACATACTCTCGAAAAACATGATCCTCCTACTGGCGTAGTCGAGTGAATAAACGGATTATTACGATATGGCTAAGTTAGGTCAAGAACTTTAATTTTGCCAATTCTTTGGTCATATTTTTTTTCTTTGAATTTTTTTGTTTAATCTGTATTCTGTACTCCATGACTCCGTATCTATTATCTCTGTCTCATAAGAATTCGATATTACCTACCTACTTATCAGTGTTCGGAACCGTACGATAATTATCGTACACATACGATAATTTTGTGGCTACGTACGATGTACGATAGCATATTATTATATATGCAAATTTGAGAATTTATATTATTTCACTCATGCGTTGATAGTCTAAATCGCAGTAGCATGATTTTATTTTGTCCAATAAAATCTTGGGAAAATACCGGGAAATCTCTATTCCTAGTTACTAGTACAAGTTCTCTATTCCTATTGGTCCTTACGATCCGCTCTACTAAGTTTCACCACTGCCGATACTGTAACTTTATCCAGCGCCTGCTGTACACGCTTTCTTATTGGTTAGTATAGCATCTACCAATGCGAACAAGAGAATATAAGTTCGACTCGATATTTCGATATTTAGATTATGTTCACACTTCATATGTATCGTGTATTTTGTGTAGAAAAGTTGGCAGTTATTTCGTTATATTATTATGATTATATGTCTGTATTCGCTCTGACAAACTGAATTATTCAAATCAAGTAATTATTCAAACTAAGAAAGAAGTAATTTTCTAGAGCAGCAAAATTTTGATTACACACACAAGTAGGTATATTTATCAAATACATTTTTTCAGTGGCTGTATATTTTCTGTAACTTATAAAAATAATAATAATAATAAAGCTTTATTAATTCCATACATGTAAAGAAATCATAATAAAAACAAATATTAATATTTCCTGCAATCAAAGATATTCAACATTTCATAGTAAAAATAAAAGAAATTAAATTTAAACTATTCCTACAGTTTACTTAACATTAAATTAAGTATCCAAGTAAATTAAATTCAAATATATATTCTAAAAAATCATCACAGTAATAATACATTTCAATTAAAGGTACAATATAAATATTAACATTAATTCATAATAATTATAATAAAAAAGGATAATTAAAACAAATCCTACATTGTACTTAACATTAAATTGAGTATCCAAATAAATTAAATATACCACGTGTAAAACATTTGGGTTTCAGAATTCAGTGTTCTGTTGATTTGACAGCGGTGGTTTAAAAAAGATAAACTATAGAGTACTTGCATGCATATCAATATTACAATTTATATGATTTATTTATCTATAATAGACATTATCCTAAAAAGTACGATAATGTACGATAATTTTTACGCCCCTGGTACGATAGTTAGTCCACTTCAAGTTCCGAACGCTGCTACTTATTCATAAAAACGTAACGTCGTAAATAGATAAGCAGTGTGTATTGATAAGCTGATAATAATTTCTTAACACATTTATAAATTATACTGCAAAATATAAGAAAAGAGTAGGTACTGCCTATCAATATGTTATAATTTTAATTGTATCAACTTGATATACACTTACTCATAACTCATAAGCCTTATAGTTTACGAATGAGCATCTGTGCTTTATTGGTTGGTGGAATCATACCTAAAAATAGTAACGATATTGTATTGCATCACGCGAAGGTATACAGTGCGTGTTCTTAGTTCGAGAGCGGTTATTGTTTACTTGTCTTTCTTGGGTTTTAAGGCTAACAATGGATAAAAATCCACCCCCATATGTCTGGGGTAACGGACACACAATGCAGATTCCGCCAGCAGCTCCGCCAAGTTATTCACAAGCTGTAGGAGGAGTGGGACCATCTAGCCCTTATACACCACAATATCCTCCATGTAAGTTAAAATTAAAATATGTTTAATCAAACATGGCAATAATATAATATGACCTCTAAAATATTTGGAGACATGAGTAATGTGCCCTTGTAACAGTTTACAATTTTAAGCAGAAGTGAAGGTAATATGAGAGTAAATACCATAATATTACTCATCTATGCATAATTATGTTAATAATTATTATAATAAAACACAACTCTGTCAAACATATAAATAGAATATAAACTTTTATCTACATAATATAACTTCTAACAATAATGTCATATTTTAATAAGGCAACTTTTTAATATGTTTCTTTCTACAAACAATGCAAATAACAGTAAAATCTTAAACATAAAAACTAATTTCGAAAATTGATAGAATGGAAAGGAGAAAAGGGTGTGGCCCTTTTATTAAAATGTTTATTATATGGTATTATGAAATACTTTTTGACCACTTTATCTTTTTTCCATATCTTTCATGCATAAAAGTAATTATTTAATTCTCCTTTAGATTATTAAGTAGAGGTAGTCTAACATTTGGGCAGGGTTGCATTTTTTAACAATGCCATCCTTTTGAGCTCTTAGGTCCTGGGCTCCATTCCTAAATGTTTTAAGCCTAACTTATCCACTTGCTGGTTTGAATAGCAGCAGTGGGAAAAAAATCTAGTCCACCAATGTAATTTTTTCTAGTTAGTGGTGTTTCTATTTGCGCTTTTGGGAGTACCTTAATCTGTTCATCCTGTGCCTTATCTTGTAGTAGTCATGTGACATTTTCATACATGTTGTTAGAATTAGAGAGTGAAAATAATATAGAGCATTGTGTATGATATCTTCTCAGTTGTGTATCATGAGGACATCCTAAGTAACATTATGTAAATAGAGTCAACATGGTATTTAAGTGTAAATATATAGGTAGCTTGGGTTGGGGATAATAAAGGGAGATTATCACTACTTAATATAAGAATTAAGCAGATAATTCTTTAAAACATTTTATACTAAAGTACCTGTTAATGATGAGTTATATGCACTATTTATTTAAGCACTTCCACCTTCTTGAGCTCTAATGTCTGGGAGCGTCTCTTTGAACATTATAATCTAAATGCGCTGAAATGTATATTTGGTACAATTTACAATTATTGTTTCAAAAGCATGTAGCTGCAGGAGAAAAAGTTGCTAGATCAGAACAATATAGATTTTCCTAGTTAGTAGTGTTACAACTTGTGCTTTGGTTACCTAAGTACCTGTTGATCTTCTGTCTTATCTTTCACCATTTATATCAAGTTTTTGTACCTGCATTAATATGTTCTTAGAATTTGAGAGTGAAAATAGAGAATGAGAGTCTACTTCAATGTTTATCTGTAGTGCATCTGTGTACATCTCAAATAGATTGGTCACCACTGGTGAGATTGATCATGAGCACATAATTAGTAGCATTTTGTAGACCTCTGTCATAATTTTGCACTGTTTTGCAATAAATAGAGTTAATATGAATAAAGTACTTGGCTTAAGGTTGGTTTGGGGGTACCAATAATTACATGAGGTACAAAACAAGTCAATAATGGCAACTTTGCATCCATGTAACTAATATAGAAAAATATAATTTATCACTTTTTTGTTTAATGCTATATAACTTAAATTTTACATTTAAATTTTCAGTTTTAACTTTTTATGATCACACAATATCAATCAGTTCATTAATTTGATAGAATTGAAATACTATTATTTAGTGTTTTTTAACTTCTTTTTATACTAAATAGCATTGCTGAGGCTATGTTTAACTGATATAGATAAATATAGTTGTCTATGAATAAACAACTGAAATTAAATTAAAAATTACAAACTTTTAAGTTCAAACATTAAAATTTATTAAATTGTTCCTGTAGCATCAGGTCCAGCGATTGTAACTACAGTTGTTCCTGTGGGCCCACACCCTACGCACATGATCTGCCCCAGCTGCCATTCAGAAATAAACTCATTCATACAAACAAAGCCAGGAGTTATTGCTTATGTCTCCGGAGCCATCATTTGTATGTTAGGGTAAGTTAGTTTTTTTTATTATAAACACACCATATCATTTTATGCAATTATTTTAATTTTATTCAAATACACCTTATCTGGAGCCAACTTCGAGTATTTCTTCCTTCTTAGTTTGATTTAAAATTTCATTAAAATACTGTTTTTTGTTAGTTTTTTTGTAATCGCGTATCTTTTTGGAGTTGAGGACTGAATTATGCCTGACTTAGCCCCAACGGAGATTGCCAGGGCACTCGAAATGCGAAGAAATTGTCAAACCTACAGAGTGATATCCAGAGATCTTCGTCGACCAGTTTCAACGATCCATCGCAGTATCCAACGGTTCAGCGAGACCGGTACTTATGTGAGAAGAGCAGGACAAGGCAGAAAAAGACGCACTTCGAGTAGGGATGATCGTTTCATTCGGCTTCGTGTACGTAGGAACCCCCGTTTGACAGCCCGACATGAGTTAGAAGCAGTGCGGGGTGTAACCGTAAGTGAGCGTACGGTACGAAGAAGTTTCGAAGAAGCTGGTTTGGGTCCATTTGTGCCCGCCAAGGCTCCAAGGCTCGAGGTAAATCATCGTAGAAACAGGTTAACTTTTGCTCGGGAACATCGACTTAGGAACGCGGACCAATGGAGTAAGGTATTGTTTAGTGATAAGTGCAGAATTCTCTTAAATCAAATTGACGGCAGGCAAAGAATATACAGACGCAAAGGAAAACGATAAATTCAGACAAACTTTGAAACTACAGTTGCATATGGTGGTGGATCAATAATGGTTTGGGCGGGCATTTGTTTGGGAGCTCGCATAGACTTGGTAGTGTTTGACAGAGGGAGTCTGACTGCGGACCGCTATATCAGAGAAGTTTTAGAAGAAAATGTCGTACCGTTTGCCCCATATATCGGTGACGATTTTGTTTTTATGCAGGATAATGCTCGGCCGCATACCGCTCGGGTAACTCAAGCTTATCTTAATGATATGAATATCACTGTTATGGAGTGGCCGGCGAGATCACCAGATATGAACCCAATAGAGCACGTTTGGGACTTGCTGAAAAGAAGTTAAGTCCAGAATTCCAGCTCCTGCCAACGTGGGTGAACTGCGAATCACCGTAGTTGAGGAATGGCGGAGATTATCCCAGGAAACCATCGATAACATCATTCTCAGTATGCCTAGACGGGTAGAAACTTTAATAAGAGCACGTAGAGGAAATACGCGATATTAATCACCATTTTTCTAATTTAATTAATTGTTATTTTAATGTTAATTTTCACTTTTCCCGGTTACATGAAAAGTTCAAAAATGTACAATTTTTCACAAATTGTTCTTAATGTGATCTCATTTAAGGTAAAACAAATGAAACTTTAAATAACAAAAGAAGTGTAGTAAGTAGATTTTAAAATAAAACCATATTTTTTTAATTATGGACCTTTTTTTTGTTTTCCGCTAAATATGTCGGCCGCCGTATAATGTCATATAAACGGCACTCAATTCCACAAAATGTCGAGTCATGTTTTTGAACTCTTAACTTATTTTTATATAATTCTACTAATAACAATTTAATTTATTACTACATATTTTAATGATTTTTTGTAACATTATTACACATTTGTTTTTCTAAATATTGTATACTCATAAAATCACCTCATCATTTCAAATAGTTTATACTGTATACATTATGTCTGTTTAGCTCAAACTAATTAGGTGTGGCATTTCATAGGTCAAGCTTCATAATTCATTCTTCATTGAAACATATTTGTTAGGTACTTTGCAATGTACATATACTAAAAGCATAAGGTTTATTAGGTATTGGTTCTATTTAGTTAGTATATAAAAAATGAAAACTATAATTTTAAAATTATTTAGATAAAATAAATTTATCCTTCAGTGTTTCATGTAATTAGCCTTCCTTCAATACAAGGGGTATTAGGCAATATCCACCACACTGGCCATATTATGCAAGTTGGTGCATGTCAAAACATTGCTTTGCAAGACTTGTCAGGTTCTCTTAGACTTTTAGGTAGGTAGCACTTGAAACTGCATCACCCAGTTTCCAAAATCCCTAATGTTTCATATATTTATTTATTTATTTACCTTATATTGTTTCAGAGGCTTTCTTGGCTGCTGCTTAATCCCATGCTGTATAGATAGCTGCATGGATGTGCATCACAAATGTCCTAATTGCGGGACTTATCTTGGCCGTTACACACGATAAGATGTTCTACAGCAAGACCATCTAGCATGAACGAATTAGCCACTGGACCTGACATAAAATACAAATGCATGAAAAATCGTTCAACCAATTGGAGCATAACGGACACAAAGATTTTAATTCATTATTATACACACAGATACAAAATACATAAAAATTCATTCTACTTCTAGTGCTTAAACGTAGTCGATAAAATAAATATATCGATTATATTTTGAAATATAAGATATTACTTTTACGCGTTACGTCGTGTTGCCATAATGACATGACGTCCTCATTTCTTCCTTTTATATATTTACTAGTGAAAAGAAATAGTGATGCATCCGCCGCTTTAGTTTTTACACAATTTAACTAAACTTTTAGTCATTTTGGGAGATGTTTTGTTGAGAAGTAAGTGTTTGAGACTGACACAGAAACAAACGACCAAGGTCCAGTGGCTAATTCGTTCATGCCATCTAGTTTTAATGGAGCATACAACTCTAATGAGTTGCTAATTTGATGTATTAGAGAATAATATTTGAATCTCAAACATGAAATAAAATTGCATGTATTCTTCAATTATATATGTTGTGTGCCACAAATTATGCTGGCAAATTATTCTAAACTAGATGTTGTATCAAGTTATGATCTGGTTTCATGCACCCACTTTCTATCTTAGACAATAACTAACTGCCTCTTAGACTGACTGTACCAGTGAATTTCTAACTGAACCATCACATTTTGGAAGAAATTAATTTACTTGTATTAATAAATGTACCTATAGTAGTGTAGAAAACAACCTGACAATCTTAATAAATAACATAACACATTATAAAGAAAATTATTATTTTTTTTGATAAATATATACCTACTTCAGAACTTCTGTGGTAATGTTTTTATTAAGAATGTCTTATGGAACTCATATTTGATGTCTATTATAAAACTTTCGAATTGGATCTTTGTGTAATAGGAATTTAAGAATTTAATATTACTAACAAGGCAGCATTTGCATACATTCTATAAACATTTTCTGTCCATTTTATAAAATATATGTTAATTGTCCATTTTATACACTAACTTTGAAATATCTCTAGGTTGTTTATTTATGAATAGGATTATTGTTCAATCAGCTTTAGGTATAATAAGTTTAAATCAATTTTATACACAAATGTTTTGTAAGAAGGTGATTTATTTTTAAAGATCTACAAGCTTTTAAGCAGCCATTTATATATTTATTTATTTTAATAAGTTATTAATTATTGTAATTCTTTAGTTATTTATAAAACTATAACTGTGACATCACTGATTAAAAATAATAAAAAAAATATTTTTAAATTTTTTAATCATTGTAAAAGATTTTGATAATAACGAAATCTTAAAATACATTCTTTAAATTATGCAACAAATATATTTTATTTCAAAAATTACCCTAAATTTCTATGTATCTTGCATTAAGTAAAACGAATATTAGAAGGATTACAATCAGTTAACTAGGTATAATTCGCGTCATGTAAAAAGAATGCTGGCAGTCAAGCTGCGCAGAGGCAATTTATCGGTTATTTGGTGGATGGAAGAGGGACGCGGGGCACGCGCCGCGCCGCATCCATGCCGGAGCGCTATTGGTTCGTTAGTTCAAAATACCATCGCCCACAAGTTTTTAATTACTAAATGGTTATTTTAAAAGAGAAAAAATATTTTTGACATAATATTTTTTCTCTTTCATATATAAAATCATTGTTTTATAAAGATACTGTCTTTATGATGATAATGCAGTTAATAATTTATAAAAAAAATAAACGAATTAGTTAAATTTTTTGTAAGTAGATAATATTCTACACTGAATCAAACATATTTTATTGTAATAGAATTTAATTTAATGACATTCTATATAATATATTTTTCAACGTACCTACGTATAACCAATATGCGTCGCAAGCGAAAGGCTAGTTCGATAAAAGAATAGGATTAGTACTTTCGCGGGCGAATGTACCCATGCGCATATTACAAAACATTTCCATAAAATTACCAATATTTGCTAATCATTGCTCGATAAATCAACACATTGTAAAATATTTTAATGATAGTTTCAGTTGCAATTACTTAAAATGAAAACGCTGTACATAAAACAAGGGTATTTGAATTGAAGAATATCTTAAAATCAGGGTTTGTAAAAATCCTGAATCTGAAAAAAATAATGAATGCGAAAGTTTGCTTATATAAATCTTAAAAATAAATTTAAAAATATATCACGTACTTACCAATTAAAAATGCATAATTTATAAATCTATACTAATATTATAAAAGCTGAAGAGTTTGTGTGTTTTGTTGAACGCGCTAATCTCAGGAACTACTGGTCCGAATTGAAAAATTCTTTTTGTGTTGGATAGTCCTTTTATCGAGGAAGGCTATAGACTATAATATCACACTGTGACTAATAGGGGCTTTAGTTCTGTGAGGTACCATACCGCGCGACTCAGAAATAATTTGGTTTCCGGTTTTAAGAACGCGTGCAAAGCCGCGGGAAATGCTAGTATATAATAAATTAACGAATAATTTCTAAGCGTGTTTATGTTTATTTAATAACTAGCGAATCGCCCTCGATTCGCTCGGGCACTTCCCTAGATTGAGCACAGGCAAAGCCGCGGGATCCGCTAGTTATGCAGCGGATTTATCCTGATATTAAAAAAACCGCATCAAAATCTGTTGCGTAGTTTTAAAGATTTAAGCATACATAGAAATATAGGGACAGAGAAAGTGACTTTGTTTTATATTATGTAGTGATACAGAAGGACTTCAAAAGATACCGGTACGGTATTTTTGCAAAGAAAAAATAAATAAATAATGTACAATAAAAATAATAAAAGAACGTTATCTGTAGTAAGAACATTATTCATCCATTCCATCTATTTTTATAATCAAATCAATACATTTCGTTGATAGAGAATGTAGTAGATGAGCTATGAAACCAAAGAGTTGTGAAGGAATGAGATAGGCATATGCAAGTTGGCAAAAGAATAAGAAGGATAACATTATCATCTCCCATCTCTGTCGGAGTATTACATAATTATTATTGTTTAGCCTCAGCGGATTGGGACTAAACAACTGCCCCTCTAGACAAGTGGCATAAACGCTAGTAGAATAGAATAATCAATGTATGGGATTGACATAAGCTTACGACTAGTGATTAGATTCAACGTATCGAATTTGTAATTGGTAGCCAAATGTAACGAAACGTCAGAATAGTACATAATTCCCCATACAGAAGTGTCACTTTTGACAAACGAATTCTGCTGTTAGCGTACGGCAAGGCGTTAGCGTTTATCGAAATAGAATCGACACGGAGCGTTTGCCACTTGTCTAGAGGGGCTGTTGATGTTTTCTTATAGTATTGACTTTCAGCGTAATATTCGATATCTATTTCGTAAAATAAATACTACATACAATCTACCACCTTTTCGATAGTACACTAAAGTATATTATGATATAAAAGCGATAACGCTAGAAACCTGGAAAGCATATAACCTATCATGAGTAAGTCGCTCAATACATAGTAATTTAGACATAGCTGGGCATTAACTCGTTAATCCGTTAATCGTTAATTAACGAAGTTAACATTTCGATTAACGATTAACTTTTAAGTTAACCTAAAAAAACTTAACGGACTCGTTAACTTCCGTTACATTTTTTCAAGTCCGTTAATCGTTAATCCAGTACCTACTCTTTACCAAGCACCGCGTCGCGTCGAGTAAAACGAAACCAGGTACCTAAGTAAAGTTTGGTAGGTAAGGTTAACCCGGTTAACCAGTCTACAAAGGTCGGAAATGAAAAGACCGAGTTCCATGCAAATTAATTTAATTTATAGAAACAGTCTCGACCCGGTGGAGAAAAAAAATATATATTAACGGGCGGGGACGAGCACTTAACCCACACAAGTTCCTACGTTAAGTCGGTTCAGGTACTCTCCTGCGTCACGCCATAAAGATGGTGATCCCGGGAGTTACGCTCTGGAATCCGCTGACGGCTGGATGCGGCAGAAATGGGTAACCAGACCCGGTGGAGAGTATTCTCGTCGATGTGGTGATGATAAAAAAAATGAGGGTATAAAAATAAATCAAAAAATGTGAAAGTCAAGAGAAAATGCGAAATCAAAAAAATGCCAAAGCCAAAATTATACTTTGAAAAAGCGCGGGCAGCCGGACGAAAGGTACTGTACCTTTAAAATTACAAATAAACAGTTCAAAAAATTGTAACTTTGAAAAATAAACATTAAAATTGCTCACTCATGCAAGAAAGAATGTGTAAGTGTGTGTAAGAAAACATAAGACATGGTCGACCCCCCTCCCCCCCTAAATTGTCTTACGTAATAAATGAATGGCCCCATATGAGTTGTATTTTTTTTTTGCAAAAAAACGAAGGATTTCTTAAAGACACGGAGTTAGGTAGCGGCTATGATATAATTTAATTAATTATATTGAAAAAAGTTAGCTTAGATTAGGTTTTTTTAATCATACAACTCCAAGTATTTTTGCGAAATATTTTTTTTGTGAAATCTTTCTATGATATCTATAATAATCTATATGTAACAGTTAATAGAACCTATTGATACAATGAATCCATTTAATTTTCATTTCATCATCGTTAGAAAATCTGCAACCGTGTTGAAATTAATATCGACAATCATTTTTACATCACTAGAGATGTATCAACAAAACATAATACTGAAAAATTAAAATGATAGCCAACTTAAAGTTTTTAACGTCTTAGATAGAACTTTTATATTTGTTAGCATTATACGATGACCAAAGGTGACCATTTATTTTTTGCCTTGTGACACGTTCCAAAATAATAAAAACAAACAGCCATGTTTTGTTTCACTCACACCTTATGACAAACTGCACTAAATGGCTAACTGAATTAAATGAGTAAACTTTAGATAATTCGGTTTTTATTTTAGCCTGGCTTCCATGCTTTGTTATTGTTCCGAGATTAAAAGATAAAGATTATTGGTCTATGGCATAGAGAAATATTTTAGTCTATATATGTAGCAATATACTCTATGGTCTACGGTCAATCCAGGGTATTATTGTTCTGTGGTCAATCCAATCGATTAGATTAGATTAGCTATTGAAGGCCGTGTGCCGTCTGCTAAATTATATAGAAAATTTGTGTATAATAGCTAAGTTGTACTTATTTGATGAATAAAACTACTTACTTTTAAATCATGTCTTGGCTATTCGGATACAGTCGGCCTCAACAGCCGCCACCAGATGAGCCCCCCACAAACAGCGGCGAATCTGCTGCCCCTCCTGTTAATCTAACAAAAGCGGAGAAAAAGGCTATGGAAGCCTATAGATTTGACTCTAGTGCTTTAGAAAGAGCTGCTCAGGCTGCTCGTGAGCTGGAAAGATCAAGTGAGTATTTAACCTTATCGGTCACATTTTACATTATTGCATAATGCCGCTGAACTAACCTAAAATCTTATAAGATAAAGCGAATTCAAAAGTACATGTCTATATATTATATTTGTACACAATATAATTGGTACACAATAAAAAGCTATGTTCGATGATTTTATTTTGTGCTATATTTTACTGTATTTATGGAACTCTTCATAGTTAATCTCTTATTGGCTAAAACGCCCTTACATTTTAAGGGTTGTACATTTTTTATAGGCATAACAAATATATGAAAAAAGAGTGCAAAGCGACTATAATAATATAACAATAAAAAAATGAACATAAGGATTGTATAAATTTAAATAATACTTTATTCAATGAAAATTAATATAAGCACTTTTGAATTTAAAAAGTTAAGTATAGGCATGGTTTGTGAGGAATCTACCACTGGCTTTGTAAAGCAGTTTCTGCTAAGTTCTGCCCATGAAACATTCCACAGATGGTTTTTAAATGTAATGAACTATTTTAATTTCTTACTAATAACAGAGGTGACACCTTAGCCTTACTTGCAATTAATTATTTTAATATTGTATTTATAATGCTTAGGGTTTTGATGTAATGTGGACATTTACTAATACTTATTAAAGTGTTTACTTCTCAAGTAATTTTTATAATCATCAATAAAATTATCTTTTAAAGATCTTTTAAACGGTAAATGGAACATAATTATGAAGTAAATTATAATATAACATAGTATGAGTGCTTAGATGTTGGCCGCCATTTGTTTAGTTATTTAAGCTCAAGATGAGTATGCGAAATATATTTGATATGTTTTAGCTCTTAATAACAGCTTTTATGGTAGCATAATAGAGTTTAGACTCTCTAGAGGAATAAGTATGCGAGAACTGCTTCAGACCTTCTAATGAACACTTTTTACTTATATTTATTGATTTTTATCTGAAATATCTGAGATTGAGAAATGAATGGATTTTTTTATTAAAAATTCTCAATAAATGGATTCAATTAACATTTAATATTTAAAAATATTGAGTTTTGACTATTATTTTAATGTCAAATTATCATTTCTTATAATTCATTATTTAGGACATGCAAAAGATGCACTGGAACTCAGTAAGTTGCAAGAAAGCACTCGCCAGCACGAGCAGATGGCAAAGATCAAAGAGTATGAAGCTGCTATTGAACAAGCCAAAATCGACCAAAAACGTATTGACTATGAAGAACGACGCAAAACTTTACAGGTCTGTTGACCTTTACTTTACTTTACTGATCATTTAAAATGTGTGTTGATTATAATATAAATCACATCACATTACTCTATAATGTAGTTCATCTGATTTTTGTATTTCATTATTATTATATATATATTTTTTTTATAAAATACTAGGTCTCCTTTTCATTCATTTACTTGCAGGGTAATAAAGATGATATGGCTTTCTACTAAGGGAAAATTTTAAAATTTTAACTAAAAAAAACTTTTCTATACAAAATGTCAATATTTATTGTTTAATTCATGTCAATAGGAAGAAACAAAACAGCATCAAATGCGAGCCCAGTACCAAGATCAATTGGCAAAGACTCGGTATGAAGAGCAATTGCTTCAACATCAAAGGAACCAGGAAGAAGTTTTGAGAAAGTAAGTATAGTTATTATTTCTATCATCTTTTTCCTCTGAGAGAGAAGGAGATCTTTCTTTCTCTTTCTTTTTCCTTCTTGTTTAAATCTAAAATTTCTGTCATTATTTGCTATTTCTATTTTTTTTTATATTAATAACAATCAGTTATGATTTTAATACAAGGCTGTTAACATAAGTAGCCTAGTTCTGTCAGTCTGCTTCATTTATTTATTTATTTATTAATGATTACAGTAAAAGAGTATTATATGTATATAAATAATAGATAAATACAAAATAGTCAATAATAAACAAAAAATAAGTATCCTAATATTATAATAACTTTTACATGAATTATTTATTAAGTTATTCAACTGCAAACAAATAACTAAATAATTTATCATTATATTGCTATTAATTCAATTAATTTAATTTATCTTAGGCAAGAGGAGAGTGTAGCAAAGCAGGAAGCAATGCGTCGTGCCACCATTGAACATGAGATGGAGTTGCGGGAGAAGAACAAACTGAAGGCAATTGAAGCTGAGGCAAGGGCAAGAGCAAAGGCCGACCGGGAGAACAGAGATATTACACTAGAGCAGATTCGGTTGAAAGCTGCTGAAAATAGGACTACTATCTTGGAGAGTATACAGTAAGTATAATTAGACAAGTTTGTAGTGAGTCAGTCGCTACTTGCTTTACCAACAGTCGCAGGATCGAGTCCCACTGGGGGCACAAATGTTAAAAATAAATATTGAATACATAAATAAAATATGTATGTAAATATAATACAAATTATTCTAAATACCTGTTTTTTTTCAACAGGACTGCGGGTAGTGTAATAGGGACAGGGTTGAATGCGCTGGTGACAGACTGGGATAAGACACTTGCTGCTGCCGGTGGTCTCTCCCTGCTAGCTCTGGGAGTGTACACGGCTAGAGGCGCTACATCCGTTGCTGCTAGATTTATTGAGGCTAGAATCGGTAAGTTTTTAACTTCTTTGCATGCATTACACTAAAAATTCAAGGTCAGTTCTCATAATACCAATAATTAACTAATTTTAATACAACAAACTACTTGCAACCTAAAACGATTCCAATTTGATAATTTTCCCTATTAAGTTAATACCTTTTTAATATAGTGTAATAATTAATATTTTATAAACCTCCTAATATTTGCATGCTGTATCTGCCTTAAAAGACAATGCATTTGTAATATTAAGCTACACTGTATTTCTTTTTACTCAAAATTGTATTAATGTAATTATCACTGGTGGATTTAAATAAATAAATAAATAAATGGCTTCCACAGTAACCGCATGTATTATGTTTATATAAGGTGTGATAGTTAATTTTAATAAAATGTTTTTTATTAAAGGACTAAAGTGTTTTAATGTAATTTACTTCAACATTAAACTTTACATAAATTTGCAGGCAAACCAACACTTGTGAATGAAACATCAAGATTTTCTTTGTTAGAAGCCATCAAACATCCAGTTTTGACAGTGCAGAAAGCTATTTCCAGCATCAAAAAGCCCTCAGATGCGTTAGCTGGTGTAGTTCTAGCTCCTACCTTGGAAAAGCGTCTCAGAGATATTGCCATAGCTACCAAAAATACTAAGATGAATAAAGGTTTCTATAGGAATCTACTGATGTATGGACCTCCTGGTACTGGCAAAACCTTGTTTTCTAAGGTTAGTGTATTTTTCATGTTTGATTGTATGTATTGAATTTGTTTAAGTTATTTTCAATTATTACATAAATACAGAAGTTTGAATAAATGGATGTGACATGTGACAGATTGGTTGATATTTGGCAACGTGCATTGATCATACTTTAAATTTGCACATAGATTACCTTTATCATGTTAAAATGTATGTTTTCCATGGATCGATCAATTTTTGTTTCTTTTTTTATATTTCAAATCTGTACTTCTATACTTCTATACTAATATTATAAAGAAGTAAAGTTTGTTTATTTGTTAAATTGTAAGGGGTAATCTCGGGATCTACTGAACCGATTTTAAAAATTCTTTCACCAATAGAAAGCCACATTATTGCTGAGTGTCATAGGTTATATAAAAAACCGAAAAATAAATAGGCTTTTACGTGGTAGTCCGTTTTGCAAAGTGAATCGGAGAAAAAACGGTCGAATGAAAGCGTTTCTTACGAACGCTGCCTTAACTATGAAAGATATATTTTTGAGTTCTAGAGATAAGATGTGGAGCTTGAAAATGCCTACAAAAAAGTCAACGACAGCATAATACGTCTAACTTTTATATTTAAGTTACAAAAAGTAGGTTTTTTAATATTAGTATAGATAATTTAATTTTTAATATTAATAAAATAATTTAAATTATTTAAACACTCTGTACTAAAAAAGGATTATTAACATTATGCCCAAAGAGAATGTAACTATAATAATTATGCCCATCGAAGTGGGCACAGGTCAGCTAGTATAAATTATAAGGCTTTAAATATATTTTTAACTCACTCACTATTGCTTATGATTTACTTATTTAGGTATTGCATGTATTAATTATTAATTTATATTGATATAGATAACATTTTTTCTTTGACAGAAATTAGCGAAGCACTCTGGAATGGAATACGCCATAATGACAGGTGGTGATGTAGCACCTATGGGGAAGCATGCGGTCGCGGCCATACACAAGATGTTTGACTGGGCCAATACTAGTAGTAAAGGTAATAAATATTATATTTTATAACTTGATAAAGTTTTTTAGGGTTTCATACCCGAAGGATGCCGCAGGATGCCATATTACTAAGCCTCAAAAGTATCTCCTCAAGTGTCTGTCTGTATATCAGTATTTCATGAACTGTAATAGGTAATACCAATATAGTAAATACTTATATATTATTAACACTAAAAACAATTAGACAATTTATGTTAAGTGGTTATCTTCACAACTAAAATAGAATATAGTTTATGACTTACATATTTATTATTTGCAGGTGTACTGTTATTCATTGATGAAGCAGACGCGTTCCTCCACAAGCGGTCTTCAGCACAAATAAGTGAGGACCTTCGAGCTGCCCTAAACGCTTTCCTCTACCGTACATCAGACCAGAGCAGTCGTATCATGTTGGTACTTGCTTCCAACACTCCACAACAGTTCGACTCGGCCATCAATGACAGACTAGACAAGATGATCGAGTTTGCTCTGCCGGGACTTGAGGAGCGAGAACGCTTGATCAGATTGTACTTCGACAAGTTCGTGCTACAACCAGCTTCGGAGGGAAAACGGTACTTTTCTTGTTCATTTTATTTATGAAATGAAAATCTCTCTTCGGATTTTGTAGTGGATTTATTTTGATTTGTGGATTCTGACGTTTTGAATGCTTTACAATTTTTTTTACTTTCCTAAACATAAGGACATAAAGCAAATTAAAACATTATAACCACTATATTTAAAGCCATTTAAAGCCAAATAACAACATCACGTCAATCTGTCACTCAGTTTTGTAGTTAAATAGCGACAATCAAGCATACTTCCACATATAATATTAGAGAGTATACAAGTTGCATTAATATGTATATTTTACACATACTGTGTAAATAATGATCATGTGTATAAAGAAAATGAAACATTTCAGGCGTCTCAAAGTTGATCAGTTCGACTATGGAGGCCTATGTAGCAACCTGGCGGGTCGCACAGCTGGCATGTCGGGCCGCGCGCTGTCCAAGCTGGGCGTGGCGTGGCAGGCGGCGGCCTACGCCTCCGACGACGGTACCCTCACCGAGCAGATGTGCATCGAGATATGCGATGATGCTGTACAGGATCATAGGCAAAAGGTAAGCGGAGAGGTCGTTGACCTATGGTCAATAAAAGGAATAAATTGAATGTATAGTTGTGTAGGGTTCATTGACTTTTTATATATAGAATGCACATCCATTGTAGTGTGTATGCAAAGATAATGTACAGACAATACAATGTAACAGGGTTAAAGTTAGAAGTTAACGCACTAGAGTAATACAAGTATGTGGTACAAAATCTATTATAGAGGTTTTCTTTTATGGCCGTTTATGTAAAGTGTATGATATATACAAATTCATTTTATTTTATACTTACAAAACTCTTGTAAAATGTAACTAAATTTAATTTATACACCGAAAGAAGGCAAATAATGTATTTATTATCAACAGATGGAATGGCTGTCTGCGGAGGAAAAGTCTAGGAGCATGATGCCATACTTATTAGATTTACCACCTCTTGATGAGTCCAAGAATGCACAAAAAGCCACAATCACAGAAATTGAAGATGAAACAAATGTGGAGGAACAAAAAGTGAAGTCGGCAAAGAAGAAATCCAAAGTAACCGAATCAGACAAGTGACCCTCAGTCTATAAATACAAGTACTGTGATAAAAAGCAGTCTGTCTACGATTTAAGTAACTCAACATGGAATAAGCAAATATACATCTCGGACAGTGTAATGGAAAAATTGCGAAAAATAGCTCTGAATATGAAAAGGAAATAAATAAATTATTGTTAGTTTGTCCGTCTGCTTAACAGAAATTAACAATATTTTTTGCTGTTTCTGTACAACTTATTATAAGTATATGCTAAGTGTATTGTGAACTGTTGTGTTTGATGTTATTTAGGGTGGTTCGAATTCATAATGATGACTGGTTATGATTTTCTACTAATATTTATAAGGAAAGTACCTAGTACTGTATTGTATTGATCACTTCTATTTCATATTCAGAACAATTTATAATTGTCTTGACCTTCGGACCTTTGATATAATATTTACATTGACTACAATACTGTAGTACTGTTTTAGCATTTATATATATAGGTATTTTTACCATATATACTAATCTACAATTCGAATAAACAAAAAAGATTGCGTAAGACTCTGCAAAGTAAGCTATCATATTATATATGTTTACATAATTATAGTAAGTAAGGAATTGGTGGAGTATATTAAGGTAATTTGTAACTTAAATATAATTAATGTATATCCTTCATTCCTTGAGTATAATATGATTTTATTTCATAGTTCTACAAATGTATGTATGTTTGTATACAGCCGGTTTTAACGTCCCACTGCTGGGCACTGCCCTGCAGTGGCAGTGAATCTGGTCATAGCCACGGCCATGGCCATCTCCGGTTTGGACTTCACATGTCTTTGCAAAAGTTGTAGGTTTCTTTCAGAAATGCAGGTTTCCTCACAATGTTTTCCTTAACTGTAAGGCAAGTGGCAATCATGTTGTTAATGCTTCACACATGAAAATATCAGATGTGCGAGACTCAGATTTGTAATCCAAGCAAGGGTGTTACCACTGGGCCTACAAATAGTGTGTGTAAAAAGTTAATCTCATTCTATGAGCCTGTTTTCTAAGTATAAATTTAATTATCTTAAAGTAAATGTAACAGCTCAATTACTTATTACATAATATATAACATATTGAACAACACATTGTACATTTCATGTAGTATTATCATTTTGGTGGCCGAAAATTACCATTTAACATAAATTAAGCTTTTAAAAGCAGATAAAAATCATATGGAAAGGCTTGTTCCTGTATGCAACGAGAAGTTTTGTGAACTTAACTGACTTGGAATCTTTACCAAAGACAATCTGAACAATCTTGAAAATATAATATGATATGATAGCACAATAAAAGAAGTAAAATATACCACAATTCATATATTGTCTTAACACTTATTTTATTATAGTAAAGTCAGTAAGGAACAACAAAAGCTCGGTTTTAATATTGTTTTGCTTATAAGAAAATGTTACTATTGTATATTTGTTGTTGATGTTGATTTATAAAGCATGAGTTTATTCTATAGCTTTACATGTTTGGTGTTTAGAAGTAATAATTGGTTTGGATTAGATTGTAAACTGGGTGGATTGATGTATAGTCCTGCCATGTAAGTAGATTTAATAATAGATTTCTGTTCAAATATCTAGGTGTTTTATTTTACTGTTTAAATTCTCTTTGATATACAGTACCTATTAACTAAATCCGGTCTAAGTCTAATATTAATTATAATAGAATAGGTAAATAGAAGATTTGCGGTTTTGAACATACTTTAAAGTTTTATTTCATAAATTAATTCAACTAGCAGTACTCGTGGCTTCGCCCGAGTGGATGTGTTCAATTGCTACTAAACTGAAATTTTCATTAAAATTGCTTCAGCTATTTCACAACCCATCGGAAATATACTCGTGAGCCGAGCAGCTACCTTACCTTCGGCACCCTCTCCCTCGCCGCGTTGTCCGCTGTGTCGTGCTTTATTTTCCTATTAGTATTTTCATTGTTAAAAATGACATGTTTAAATTTGTAATATCTTTTGAATAATTAAAAAGTAAACTGACAATAATCTAATTGTATTTTCTGTTTGTTGAATTATAACTCATCAATATTTTTTTGTTCAACACGTAAGGTTGCGAAAGCGATTATTATTACTCCTGGCACTGTCGCAAATTTCGTTCTTAGCGAACGTTTACTAAATATTTACTACCTCCCTGCGAAATTTAAAGTTTGTAGCACAAAAAGTTAAGGACTTTCATACAAACATGCCAGTCCTTAGACCTTCTTATTCCGGCCCTGTCGAAAAATTCGCAATACTACCTCCCTACCAAATTTCATCTTTAGACGTCAAGCGCTTTTCGAGATTTCGTGATGAGTGAGTGAGAGATCTTTATACGAGACAACATTTTAAATACCTTTTATTGAATGAAAATTTTATATTCCTACCGGAAAAAAAACAACTGGTTCTATGGGGTCCTTCTCTCAAATTTATATGGCAAACTGTTGCTAAACCTTTTAATAAAGATATACATTAAAACTATGTACCTAATGTAAAATTATAGGTCTTAACACGGCCTACAGAAAATTTTGCAATAGTACACGTCTGTCTACTAAGGTACACTCACAATACCTATTTTTATCTACTCGTATTAAAAAACTTTAACTAAGCTCAATGATGTGCGCGTTTACACAAATAGTACTGAATAGATTTTAATTAATCTCTGTGCAGTGTAAGATTATAACTAGGGTTAATATTTAGGGTACCCTTTACTACAGGAAAATCCATATTCTCACAGGAATACACAATAACTGGTACTGCAGAGTAGTCCTCAAAAGAAAAGTTTGGTTTAAAGGGAAATCAATTAAACTTTCAAGAACGAATCATCACATTGTATTATTAATTATCCAAAAATTAACTACATTATGTATTAGTGACTAAAACTAAAAAAACAGCCAAAAAGTCAAAAATAAATCCCTCTTACGAGCAAACATGATTTCTACACGAACATAAAGAATAAACAGTTGGGTTTCCTACAAAAAAGTTATTCCAAAATGTACTCCAATCAGGTTCATCATCAGAAAAGGAAGTTTAGGTGGACGCGTCAACGCCACCAACATCCCTCCTTCTCGTGGAAGAAGAGTGGGCTGTGTAAGGATCCAACCGTCTCCGAAATTTTTTCCTAACAATTTTAGTATTTTGCTTAGAAATTGGCGTTGAAGTCATCAGATTTTCAATCAAGTCGAGATTTCTCAAATCACTGGAAGTGTCATGTGCTGTCTCTCTAGGTCCATAGGAAATTTCTTCCGCCAGTTCCATTGGTTGCACCTCTGAAAATAAATCTTTTTCGCCAATGACATTTTCTGAACTTGATTCAGATCGTTCATAGCGCGGCAAAGATCCGAAGGAGGCAAAATCTTGAACTCGTCTCATCAATTCCGTTGAGAAGTGACTTGACAGCTCGCTGCTTACGGTGTTTCTTTTGCTTGCATCTAAAATATATTTGGTATTTTATAAGCTGTAATATTTGGTAAATACTATATAATGATATATTGGATATAAGCAAGAATATGTGCTCCAGTCATTGGTGTTTACATTTTAGTTACATAATAAAATGTAAGAAATTTGTTATAGTAACATAACTATAATTTTCCTACCGATTCTGGCCACGGCGGCCAAACTCATTGAGACAGGCCAACTGCGTAGGAGATATTGTAATATCTTATAATGTGCAAGCGTTCCTTCGTTGTACCATTATGACGGGTGGTGGGTGCTTGGGGTTTAATGGGTAGTACTGGCTGGCGGGTGAGTCGCACATAACAATCTTTTTTCTACAGGTAATATACATTTGCGACAATTAACGGGATAAAATTCAGCGCTGCAAGTTTATATGTAGTATGACGGAGACAGTCATGGATATGGTGCCTTAACGATGGGATAATGTTGAAAGAAAGAATTTCTGAAATCGATCCAGTATATTTTGATTTTATTCGTCACAAACAAAAATAACAATGTTTACTTTTTATATACATATACTAGTACTTCTTTCATACGAGTAGATAATCAGTATATAGCATTAGCGTTTGACCTACAAGTAAAATAATACACAAGAAAATCTTATTACTAATGAAATAAACAGTTGAACGTACCACTGATTTCTGCAAGACCCTCAGATTCTGCCATGCTGCCATGTTTTGATGGTGTGCTAAAACATTGTCCATATTCATTTTTACCAAAACTTTCGAGTGAACTTGAAGAGGCTGTGGAAGAATCTATATTATGATCCCTTTTATAGAGGCGTCTCATTTCTTTAGCCAAACGTTCATAAAACTCCTCATCTTCTGGATCGTGTGGGTTTGGTTTTTTGGGTTCTACCTCAATGATAAGATCTGGTAGAGGACTTTCAGCTCTAAACTCATCATCGGATGATGATGGTTCTGGTTCCGGTTCCGATTCCACACGTTTTTTAGGTTCCGCTTCCTCTTGAATTGGTGGTAAAACTGTTGGCAATAATAAATTAAATAAATACCGGTACCATTGTAAAAGTATCTGTTTTCTTTCTAAGCGTCATATATTCGTAAGCTTTAAGTGTACTATTAAAATAATATTTAAGGTAAAAAGCATTTATGAGTTATATAGTATCTAGCACATCCATCTTATTTAAAATTTCATCTGCTTAATAATTATTTATTTTATAATAAGCGAAACTATAACCTAAATGCATAGTTAGTAATTTATAAAACTTACAAGCCGGTACGTCTTCAAATAAACTACGTATTAGATACGACTTCTTTTTCTCCCATGCCTCCATAGAACTCTGTGATCGCCACATATCCGCCAAATTAATTCGAAAATTTTAGTATCACGGATCACGTTATTGCGTTATTTATTAAGTAGGGTAGCTTGGCACGCCTAAAAGCCACAGAATAAAGAACATGTACATGAAGTGGGGTAGTTACAAATTACAATACTTAAGGTGCGCGCGCACTAGGCTCTCATACTATTTCATACAAAGAATATTTTCAGTGCCGTGTCACGTCCGTCGCTCCGCTGCAGTGCATACGCTTAGTGCGCGCGCACCTTTATTTACAAGCTGTACGAAACACTCACATGTTTTTTTTATTAATTACTATCCGATTTTATGTATACTATGAATGTATTAATCGTTAAATTAAGCAGAAAAATATTATACGGGCCGATTTTTAGTATACGTAACACTTTTTTTAGAACAGAAGAATCTCAAAATATTTTAATGTTTTTTACGTTCGTCTAGAATGAACTCGTAGTTTACTCACAGAGTATCCGAATGCAATCATGGATGTCCTGTCATATCAGAATGAAGAATGATCATCATTGATGATCAATTTTGATATGAAAAAAATGATTTTAGTTTTAAAATCATTTTAAATAGTTACAAGATCACTCGCTGGACTAATCTATAGATGAAAATTAATCGAAATCTCTCTAGCAATTTCAGAACCTATTACTACCTATTTCATAGATGTGCACGCCCCTCTCCCGCACTTCGGCGCCCCTTCCCTTGCCTTTATTTTTCTATTATTATTTTCTTTCACATTTTTAAATTCGTAATATCTTTTGAATGTTGAAGTGTCTGAATTAAATAATTTAAAAATAATCATGAATTTAATTAAGTTGTATTTTCATGAAGTTATCAATAAATGTTTGTTCAACACATAGGATTGCGAAAGCAATTACACTCTCTCAAACCGAGACTGTCGCAAAATCCGTTCTTAGCGGGCATCTTCTAAGTTAACTACGTCTACGTCTTACGTCCCTGCCAAATTTAAATTTTGTAGCACAAAACTTGAAGGACTTTCATACAAACTTGCGAGAGCTAAACAAAGTGACACCACCTTAATCCGACACTGTCGTAAAATCCGTTCTTGTCCATCTACTAACTATTATCTAGGTACCTCCCTGTCATTCGTGATGAGTGAATGGGTGAGTGGACTATGACCTGATTCCCCTCGTAGTGTTGGAAGGCACGTTCCATCCCCCACTCGCCTAAACCCCTCCCACCCTTCCTATTACTATTGTTCTGCCACGATTTTAATTCGCACCCTTCATTGTTCTGTTTCTTGTAGAAATAAACTAAATGATCGTATATTTTTTGCTACTAAGTTGTTACTAAATTCAATAAAATAAAAATAAAAAAATAAAACACAGTAGCAGGCTGCAGTATAATATTTATTACACATCTTTGGTTTACAAAATTTCATAAGGTAAAAGCGCACAACTCAACTCCAACATTATTACATAATAAGTTAAGAATAGA